>AP027115.1:7087549-8287549 GCA_028142955.1 Pinctada fucata
GTATCATTCTAAATGTATTTTACTAATAACAAGGACTTATAAACACTTTTAAGGTCAACACGATTCAGCATTAATGTTTATTAAGACATTTCTAGAAAAAAATCTGTAAAAATCAATACATGTACGCAAAAACTAATTCAATAGAGCTATAGCATTAGCGAAGGGCTATGTATACCTTTTGAAAAGGTCACAAATACCAGTTACATAACGATTGACCCCATGTAAATTGCATGTCAATTGGAGTCGGGGGAGGTGCGGGGGAGGTGTGGGGGAGGTGCGGCCGCGTACTTAGTTTGTTTTGACAAGTACACAATCACTGATGCATGCAACTTCGGCATGTCAATTATGCAACGCTATGCAGGTTCTATCACAGAGAGAGAGATAGTGAAAGAGAGGGGGTCAAGTCTGAGTTTTTTTTATATTCAGCGCCAAACCGATAGAAAATGACTCGGCAAGTAAAGAAAAAGTCCAATTAAAACATCCCATCTCAGAAAATAAATGTCCTCTAAGTTCTTGCAGTACCTAATGAATCGAATGAGACTGAGCTTATGAATAAATAAAACGAAATAAAACAACTAGTTATCCCTTTCCTTAATCGGAAATCTTCATAAACATCATTCAAATCTTGAAGGCGGATCTAGAAAATAGGTTGAAAGAGGATTCCGGACTTTGTGAAGAGGAATATAAAAACAAAACCATAAACTATAAATAAAAAAAAAAAACCTGTTGAAGCCCTTTTATGATTTATATATATGTACAAACTGGCAAGCGAGAGCACAGGTCACCGAAAATTGGAAAACTGTAAGGAGATACTATTTCTATGCTCCATATATATATACCGTCCTTCAGTGACCCCTACATTATGTTCAATGGCGGGGGGGGGGGGGGGGGGGGGGGGGGGGGAGGGGGGGGGACTGTATGATGTCAGTCATAAAAGGTGGCGAGTAAAATAGAAAGCGTGAAATTTTACTTCAAAAATATTGTCAAACAAACAAAAAAGAAGAAGGAAAGAAAAAAAGGAATATATGGTAAATTAAAGAAAGAAATCGGACAAATTCAAGTTTTGAAGTAAAAAGTGACCGCATACCCCCCCCCCCCCCCCAACCCCCTCCCCCCCCCCCCCCCACACACACACACACAAACACAAACAAGCACTAGAGTCCATTCCCTACATTCATTTGTGATCTTATAGTTCGTAAGGTCAAAATCCTAGAAATGAAAAAAAAGCTCTCCAGAAGTCTTTTTTTTTAATTTACCATATATACGTCATCTAAATCTTCCAAAGTCGATAAAACCAATCAGATTCAGAATATATAAAAGGCTAGTTTTATAAATAGCAATTTTTCATTATCATGGTTATTTTCAAGTATCTCATTCAAATATAGAAAGTAACCCCCCCCCCCCCCAATTTACCTTATTTATCAATTTTGTACTTAGAATCAGATAAAATACGTAAAATAATAATAATAATAATAAAAATATCAGAGAAACTCGGGATTCACCACACTCGGTCCCGATCAGCATATTTTCTAAGGCCAAAAGACAGAGATCATATTTTGGAAATATTATATATACATGTACATGAATTCGTAAATTATGAGTAACCGGCGAACAGCCTGTCGGAAAGAGGAGATGGGATGGTAGGTGGGATTTGATTCCAGCCTGTTTAAGAAAAAAAAAACAAAAACAAAAAAACAAAAAACAAAAAACAAAAAAAAAAAAAAAAAAAAAAAAAAAAAAAAAGAAAAAAACTTAACGGGATTTACTTTTGGGAAAATTCAAAATATGTCTCCCACTTTTAGAAAATCTGCCCAGAGTAGAAAACAGTGGCGGATCCAGCGCCCCTTTGCCGGGGGGTCAAGGGGCGAATTTTGCCGATTTATACTGAAAATGGGCAAAAATATACGTTTTTGGAAAATTTGGGGTTAGTGCCGGGGGGAGGGCGGGCGCCCCCTCCGCTCCTCCCTGAATCAACCACTGGAAAATGATAATGGTACATGATACCTAGAGTTGATACAGTCTTTTTGTGTTGAACCCCCCCCCCCCCCTCCCCCCATTCGCATTTATTTATACGTTGTACAGGTCTAGGATTCTCACGTTCTCTCTCTTATCCATGCGGACCTTGAGTCCCGAGGTGGGGATGGGGTCGATACAAAGGATTGGGTATCGAGGTGGATTTCTCTTAATTTTGACATATCAGTTCCCATTGTACTCCAAATAGCAGAGGGAAATACTAGAAATAAATAGAAGAGTGAGAAGACATTTTGGAACGAATTGTACGATGACGAAGTCGGATAATATTAGAAGAAAGAAGATTAGCCAAGCCTGCTGGTATGCTTGATCTGAAATTATACTAACTGACCATCGTATTTTTAATAAACCCAATTATGAATACGATTGCCGAGTAATTGCTGCGATTTTTTACAGTTGCATAGACAACATAGGTAGCTCGAATTTCCTTTTACATATGACAAATAACACAGTACAGTTGTTTCACATGTTGTATGAGTGCATTTAGATGTCACATTTTTTTCACATTTGACAACCATGTAGCAAATTATGAAAGAATGGGTATTCATACTGTTACCTTGAAGTTCATTACTTATTTAGTCCTTGCATAAATAAGCTGCGAGCCTACTTGCAGGCTACAAAATTCTCTTGTTCCACTCTCGACATATTAGGGCTGTAACGAATTAACTCACGGTACGATGTGAATCACTCTATTTGCTTTCGATGTGATTCGTATCTCAAGTCTTTGATTTCTGACTATAAAGGTGAAATCACACTTAAAAATGGGTTTTGAGCACTCTTACATTGAATTTTCTACAGTTATAAAAGAATAATCCCAATAAGAGAGCAATACTACGACGTGTCAATCACCTTAATATATCTTGAATTACTTGAATATCTTTAATGTACGTGTTTTTCAAATGAATCGAAAAAGCTCAATATGGAGACAGTGGGGTGCTGTGAATCAAACCATTAACAAGAACTGTGGTTAATTGAAAACCATGGTGAATATTTGCAGCACTACAACATATACATGATACTTTTATAATATCACGGTACAGTTATTACTATGTTGTAGACAAACAGGATATATTTTGGTGTACAGATCAGTTTGTATATAGATCTACAAGCATTGTGTCTTCCCATTTTGATGTCATACTTCTATTTCAACTAAATCTTGCCTCTCAATAGTTGAAATGTCTTTTTCATAAAAATTCAATCGTAAACTATTTTGCTTTATAATCAATTATCATGAATATTGAGAGTCATATCATGATTATTGAGAGTCATAATCTATTATCAGAATCGAAAGCAATGATTGAGCAATAATCGATTATTAGCGATGATTCTAGTAGTACACCAATAATAAATACCAAATAGTACTATTGTTGATACAGAAAAACAAATGTATTCATATCTTTGTTTCATGGACCATTTTCTTTAAATAGTGTCATTTTGAAATTTTCACTTTAAATTTTATGTGAAATAAAACAAAATACTAAATGATACTGTACTAATATACTTTTAAATGACTACATGATACTTTATGATACTTAACTACACTATACTACACAATACTTTACTATACTACACTATACTACACTATACTACACAAAACTTTACTATACTACACTATACTACACAAAACTTTACTTTACTACACAAAACTTTACTATACTACACTATACTACACAAAACTTTACTATACTACACGAAACTTTACTATACTACACAAAACTTTACTATACTACACGAAACTTTACTATACTACACAAAACTTTACTATACTACACGAAACTTTACTATACTACACAAAACTTTACTATACTACACAAAACTTTACTATACTACACAAAACTTTACTATACTACTCGAAACTTTACTTTACTACACATGTAGTATAGTGTAGTAAAGTATACTATAGTATACTATAGTTTACTATAGTATACTATAGTACTTTTTCGTTAGGGGACCCCTAGCAAGCCAGAGGTGGGACCAGGTGCCCGGGAGGAGTAAGCATCCCCTGTTGGCTAGCCGCACCCGCCGTCGATGTTCACGCACAAAAGTAAAAATATATTAAATACATGCATTGTCTATAGTTCTGTCTATATAGAAAGTGCTATGGCGACAATGTCAGGGAAAATATTCAAAACACTTACTGTCAAACCCCTCTCGGGTTTGACACTAAAACACCGTCCGCCTTTCATGTCATTCATGAGTCCGGCACGCTATCCACTTCACAACCTCCACTTCACAAAAATTGAAGTTTTGTTGGCAAGAGTCTAACGTATCAGACTCGTGGTCACTCAGTAGTGATGGTTTTCGGGATTTACCCTATGTGCTTATGGTTGGATCGCCCTAAGCTGAAATATATATAAAAAGGAAGCACAAAGGAAACAGTACGAAAAGCACTTTGGCTGAGAGCATCACCGATGAAAATTTAATATTCAAAACACGTGACTGGTACATGAAAATTGGTTTGGAATTTTCTTCAAGAAGGTATAGAGTTGGAACACTTCCGTATTTTTAATATTAACACTTATTTCTTGTTGCAGTGTGGAGCCCTTAAAATCGTTCCCCGCGACTTGATGTTGGTTAGGCCATTTTTTAAAATGGGATTATGGATCCGGCGACCTTATATTTTTCGAATTCCAAAAAAAAAAATCCTTTTTGGATTTTTTTTAAGTTGCCGATCCTTAAGATTTATTAAGCATAAAAAATATGTTATAAAGAAAAACCATCTTTTTTATTCCTAAGAGTTTCAAACGGCTCCATTCGACAAATCAACGATCGCCCTCTGACACGTTTAAAAAAACGAGCTCGAGATACCAAAAAGTAAAGTGAAATTATGGCATGTTCGTGGTGGAAAGGGGGGAAACCTGAAGCAGAATGTCGTTGGTACCACTCTCTTTTTCGTGTCTAGACTATTCTAGTGCACATTTTAAGATTTTGAAAAGGTTTTTAACTAATGAAAGCGTAGGGGACGTAGTTTCAAGTGCATTAGATGGACAGGAGGGGAAGAAAAGTGACGTAAGGATCAAGAGCCTGTCGTCGGCTGAGATCATGACTTCTGAGGGCACGACGATCAACAATCGGACGCCTTGTATAACTCTACATAATTTTGGTCATCAATTTTTTTCGGGTTGAATTGACAGCCAAATCTGGATAGCCAGATTCTCAACATGCTCAAGAGAAAAAAAAACAAATCAGCATTTCACATTCTGATAAATACATCAAAGAAGTATAATGGTCTTGCCAATTACCGGTTTGTTAAATAGTATCATTGGTTAACCTTCCTGATAAAGATAAATGTTTGAGCCCCTTATAAGCTTCTCAAATGATTTACCAACCCATCCTCTCTGATTTATATCGGACAGATATTAAACCTCTTAAAAGACCTTTAAAGACGTTAATTTCCAATCTTCCGTATTAAAACTTAATTCTGTTTGTCTTTGATGTATAAATCATAATCTGGTCAATGATTTACCAGACTGAGTTTCATTTGTATATCAATTAGTGCCTCAACGACTTATATACCTATATCTTTAAGTGTAGTGGGGCTTTTTTATTACAGAAAGCCAATTTATGCCAAGGACAGACTGCACAACACATTGATTAATTCACTAAAGGAAGACAGTGTTGGATTTACATGATTCAAACAGCAAGCATAGGAGTTACTGTTGTGAAGACCATTGTGAATGTTCTTTGGTTTATAAGTCCTCATGTTGAGATGTTTGAAAGAAGAGCAATCACAATTCCAGCAATTCTTACAGAATTCAAAGGCTACAATGATTGGAAACAAAAAAGTTGAAATAACCCGTAGTATGGAATACACAAATGTGGAAGTGTTTTATATTCCAAGTGTAAGGATTCTCTTATGTTTATATAGTCAAAGCAAAATATATTGACCTATGAAACCAATCACATGATGATGGGTCTATTAAAGTTTATATAAAATAGAATCATTTAATTTCCATTGTCATTTTCAAGAAACGAAGATTCTGATTGGCTGAGAAATTTCACGGAAGTATATTTATAGCACTATTTTTAAAACTGGGGGTTCCCTCAAACAGGAATGAACACGTTGCTGAAAAACAATTTGTTGATATTTGCTTATCATTTCAAGGGTACAATGTCTTTTCTACTTACTGAAAAATTAACTGTACATGTAGAATTTGCTCAAACTGGTCCTTATTCCAATGATATAGAGAGACGATCGTTTGAATAATGGCGGCTGCCATAACTTGTTTTGGTAGACGTATCACTGCGAAATACTTACGAAATATAGTGAAGTGATTGATTTTTTTTAGATCTAAAAAAAACAGTACGTTTTCCATAAGTAGATGATAATAAAATGATAAGAAATGGATATTGGACAGAAAACTTTTACATCAAGAATCTTGAACAGAAAACTTTTGCATCAACGCGCCACGAGCATTGATGCATTTTTCTGTCATTTTTTTCGGGTGATACCTGCTTTAACAGAAAAAAATATATGATTCATTTCTTAAGTATTTACATGTATGCAGGAATAATTGATATCATATTAATTGGTCTATATGAAACTCTTCCACTTATTCACATTTAGACCACATCCAGAAACTTCACTATGTTTCGACAATTTCAAATATGAATATTATAGATTTGGAATCAGGGGCATTATTGCCGCATATAATTTTTGTTTGTAAGTTAAAGTTAATTTTAAATGATAAATGATAAGTGTTTTGATATTTCACTTTACTTCTTGTTATACCCAAACCTTGTGACCTCGATTTTTTTCCAGAAGTCTTATAATTTGATGGCTTGTTTTTTTATTTCTACACAGGGTCTTTATACTTAACATTTTTCTTGTTCTTTAATTCTATTGCAAAGCAGATGACTTGAAGGTTCACAGTGAATTCCTATCTGACATTATGATGATTCCACGGTTTGGGCTGTCACAGAATGCAAAGTTTCAGTCTGAGTGTATCAAATTGAATGAATCATTACAGAAGTACTGTTTTTTCCTTGCACAGCAACATAGAGATCAAGTTCACCATTCTTCTACTACACCAATTAGGTCATTGTGAGATCACCGGTCACTTGCATGTGTAAACATAACGAAAAAGAAGACCCAAAGTACATAGCAATAGCACAGGTTCTTAGAGAGATGGATACGTATGACCCTTTATAGCTTTTTGACTATGAGCCACAAGACAGGTTTGATCGTAGAACTTGGTATGAAAAGATGAATTTGCCATTTGCTTCAAATTTTTAAACACACAGAATTGGGAATTACCTTGGCAATTATACTTTTATTTGGAAACTACTCGAGAATGTTGATGAGCAGGATGATAATTATGACAATATTATCAGAAATCAGAGAAAATCTACCAACTTACACCACTCGTGCAATGCGAAAGCTGTTCATTGAGCGTTATGCCAAGATGGGGATCAAGGCAGCGGTCCTGAGATATATATTTTATTTTAAAACAGGGGGCTCATCATCTGCAGAAACCAAGACCCAAAGTGAGGTTGATGAACGATTCACGAAGTTCATACTTGAATCTGATGATCCATATCTTATATACGATTTACGTAAATATCATGGCCGTCCTGATGATGAAAAGCTAAAATCTTTCTGGGAAGCTCTCAACAATTATATTGAGAAAGAATCTATTGTCCATGAACGATGTCATGGCCAACAAACATATCAGTCCATTGCCATTTCTTTGGAGGATTTGAGGGAGGAAGTTTGAAAACCTTGCCTATTAATACTCCATCACCCTCTGTTTCTTGGTTGTATATGAACTTTTGGACATCCAATCCATATAGTAAAACAGCTATAAACCATACTGGAAGATTTCAAATGAAGTTTGCAGTACAGCAACGAATAATTCGAGCTCCCCATCCAGATAAGCACTTTGTATTTTACTTGTTCACAATAATGAAAAAAATGAGTGTCAAAATGAGGGATCTTTTTACATTCATTTGCATAGATGACAAGGCTATTGTTCCCACTGGGGAGCCCGGAAGACCAGTTTTAACAAAAGCTACGACCCATGACCATTCCCTTTTTTCTGTGAATGCAAATATTTGCGCTTTTGATCATTATTTTCATATTCATGGGGCTGTACCATCGGGGATGTTACAGAAATTCCAGAAAACCACCTAGATAGTTTCTATGATGGGACAATACACGTTACTGTTAACGAAAAGGTGTTTTAGCCCTCTTCAGCAGCTCGCCATACAACAGAGATCACAAGGATCTTGCGGTCAACTACTTCGACATAGTACATGTAACTTTCATACTTTTTTGGCACATTACATTGTTTAGATTTGAGGATCACTGACGAGGGTTGAGTACCCGAAACGTGCATGTCTGGTCCATGTTGCCAATTTATCTGTTCTTAAATGATGCTATTGAATTTGAAGACGTTTACATTGACCTGTTGGTGACTGCACGCTCATCCCCATCACACAGTTACTATAACCCTGCTGAGAGGTACATGAGCCGCCTGAACACGGTGCTGTAGAATGCGGCCTTGGAAAGAACCCTAATGAATGATGATGAAGAGCTCCGTTTTCGATCAAAGTCAACGATGAAAAGTCGGAGGGAAATAACCGACAAACGAACAACTTTCAACGAGGCTATGGTACACTCTGTTGAGACAGTTATTTCCAAGCTCAAACAAAGGTTTGCCAGGCTCCAGTATTCATGATGCAGCAAGGAAAGATGATATCAAGGAACTTCATTCAGTGCTGAATATCTTCAGAAATGTTGGGGCCATTGAGTCTTTAACGGTAGATCATTTACCCAACAGAGGCAGCATAAAAAGCTACCCAACACTAGAGCAGTTCATTGAAAAGCATTGAAGAATGCAGCACTACTCCTACCAGGTATTATTTCTCTTCTTTTATACTTAGCATTTATGTTGACAATTTCTGAATTCCATGTCCAGAAATTTTAAGTATGTACAAATTTGAAATTTCACTTACACATGCAGTTTTATAATAATAGAATTTTGATCAGAATCTTCCTAGAAATAATTAGAAATAATTAACTCATTAATTATATTAGAAAATGCAGTGAGGAGGACTGCTTTTACTGTACGATAAATCCAAAGAGAAGTGAAGAAGTCCTTCATTGGCTCCTAGTCCCAGTTTATCAGACACCTGGCACAAGTGATGATGTTAAGGAGTTGGAAAGTGTTTATGGCACAGACATAAACGACCAAGCGAGGCCTAGTATTAAACATGGTAGCCACCCAACTGACAAAGACAAAGAGCACAAAGGCATTTTAACTGCAGGTACCTTAAATGTCTTCAAATACAGACCAATTTGTCTTTCTCAATTTTTGAAATAAGAACATTTACTGACAATATTATTGAATTTTGTAGGACCAATGTTTCTTTTTCGTTTCAGAGTTTGCACTTTTATTTTTCAGTATTTTTCAGACGGCAAATGTAGCCAAGTTCGATCAATTTCGGTTGGTCGTTTCTTCAAACGCTTATTTGAAAATTTCTGTTTACAAAATTCTCTCAAATTTCTAAAACCTGGGTCCTGTAGCCTCATATCATAACTATTTTGCAACGGCTTTCGGTATATTTAGGACATAGTTTTCACAGATTTTGGTAACATAGCGACACTCAGGAATCACTTTTATAGGGTGTGCTATCCTATAAGCATAAAAGTTGTATTGTATTATTGTATAATCATTGAATATGACAATGATCTTGAAGTTTTCACATAGATGGAAAGACAGACAAGACAAATATGTTGTTTGATAACATTTTAGATTTAGAAAAAAAACACCATATTCTTCTTACATTTGAATTGTATACATATATTTATCTTAATACAGGTTTCTGACTTTGTGTTCTGATGTTTACATGTAGGAACTAGTAATTCATAAGACGTGATAAAATATGAGGGTAATGCTTTGTATTGTTCATTCCGGGGTTCTTTGATGTTTATTTGTCTCGGGGTAATAAAGATTTATCTAATCTTACTCTATTTTGCTTCCTACATGTGTTTAATGAAACGCTCGAACGTAAGTAGGCACTGGTTGCCAAATGGACTTATTCATATGTAGGTTTTTGTGTTGCAATGTTTTCAATGTCTCTTGGGTGTCTCTTGTTGTGCTTGTCCGCTGTTTGCATTCACATGTTTGGTGTTTCATTGTTTTTGCTGTGGCTGTTGCAAGCGAGTCCATGTGGATATCTCTCCTTTTTTTAAATAAAGAGGAAATTTGATTATTTTTCTGAAAGAATACTTCCGTAATCCTAATAAAAAAATGTGGCCTTAAGTGTATTGATTATTTCTTTCCAGCTTTGTCGCTTGAAAGAAGCTTTTTTTCAGCACTGTATCAATTTGACATCAAATATTTTTTTTACTATTTCGGAAACTTGCTATATTGTCGAAAGAGATCATCGAAATTAACATCTTAGCACCATCCTTCCAATGCGATTGTGAACATTATAATGTCGAAGGGTTCCAACTCTCTACCTTCTTGAAGAAAATTCCAAACCGATTTACATGCACCAGACACGTGTTCCGAATATTAAATTCTCATCAGTGATGCTTTTCAGCGGAGCCACCAAGAATAATTCCAGTAGCACCCTCTTTAATCTTTTGAAGTTAGATTTTTACACTTACATTAAAGAGAGCGCGCGACTCCAAATTTCCTGTAGGTTCGATTCAGTAGCATATCAAAATAAAATTTGTGTTCAAAATAACATTGGAGGGGTGGTGCTAAGATGTTAAACGTCTTCAAATTCGACAGCATCATTCAAAAGCAGAAAAATTTGCAGCATGGACCAGACATGGACGTTTCTGATAATTCACCCTCGTCAGTGATCATCAGTCTAAACAATGTAATATGGTCAAAAAGTGTAAAAATTATAAAGTCCAAAAATGTACCGAAAGACGTAACAGAATGGGTGGAATATGATGCTACAGGACCCACGTTTTAGAAATTAAAGACATTTTGTAACAGCAAATTTCAAATGCGACGAAGAGACAGACGATCAACCGAAGTTGATCGAACTTGACTAAATGTGCCCTCAGGGACTCCTGGTCCACAAGCAGTGACACTCACCATGTGGTTCAAATGTTAAACGTCTTCAAATTCGATAGCATCATTTAAAAGCAGATAAATTTGAAGCATGGACCAAACATGCAAGTTTCGGGTACTTAACCCTCGTCATTGATCCTCAGTTGTTAAACTCCTTTAATTTCGATGATATTTATCGAAATAGCAAAAATATATATGATGTCACATTGATAAAAGGCCAAGGTAAAGCTTCTTTCAGGTGACAGAGCTGGAAAGAAGTTTCATTTTGATATGCTACTGAATCGACTCTACAGGAAGTTTGGAGCCGCCCACTCTCTGTAAAATAAATGTGCAAATTTAAATTCTAAAAATAAAACCAGAGCGCGCTAGTGAAATGAATTTGGGTGGCTTTTGAAAAGAACTTTTGCTGGAAGCATCACTGATGAGAATTTAATATTCCAAACACGTTTTTGGTGCATGAAAATTGGTTTTAATTTTCTTCAAGAAGGTATAGAGTTAAAACACGTCCGTATTATTGGATAATCATAGACTTAACAAATGTTAAACGTTTTCAAATTCAATAGCATCTTTTTAGAATAGACAACATATCAGCATGAACCAGACATTCACCTTTCGGATACTTAACCCTCGTCAAAGATCCTCAATCTAAGCAATGTAATATTGCCAAAGTACTAGTATTTGAAAATTATTATGTCCAAAACGTTATCGAAAGACAAAGCGGGATGGGTTGGATATGATGCTACAGGACCCATGTTTTAGAAATTTCAAGACATTTTGATAATAGAAGTTTTCAAATGCGTTGAAGATACGAAGAAACAAAGTTGATCGAACATGCCTTCGGTTATATGCCTTCGGTTCTTGATTTTCTGAATTATCGATTTTGTGCTGCATACAGGGATATGGTCATTATCCATATTTGTCATGAGAAATAAACAAATACAAAGCACAAGAAAGATATCTATTTAACAAGGTACCCTATTTACCTATTTTTTCCTGCCAGGTAGTCGAACCAACTACATGCAGCACCTTCCGCCAGGCAATCACGAGTCCGGCACGCTTTCAACTATACCATCTTGACTTAACAAAAAGAAGATGAAGTTTTAATCGATCAATCGGTACTCGTTAAGTCTCATCATAAAATAGTTTAAATAAATTAGTAGTAGCATGTGTGTGAAATAGTAAGAATTGATAGGTTATGGAAGTTAATTTCTGTCGATTACTATAATGTTAAACGTCTTCAAATTCAATTGCATCGTGAAGAACAGATGAATTTGCAGCATGGACCAGAACTGAACGTTTCGGGTAATTAACACTCGTCAGTGATTTTTAATCTAATTGATTTATGGCCAAAGAGTATAGAAATTATTATCAAATCAATATGATCAAAGAGTATGGAAATTACGATAAAATATGAGTCCAGAAGCTATTCATTTTTCATCTGGATGTCAGTTCTTTTTATCGACCATTTGTCCTATACATGCATATACAATTAATATACACAATCAGTCGATTATGGCATATGTCGTTCAGATAGGTACCACTGTCTACCTTTGTGGAGTTACCATGCGTTCCTTCATTTATGTTCAAATGTGACAGTGTCTGGAATGGTCAGATATATAAAATGTATAGATAAATATTTTTGTAGAGTGATTGTGTGTTTAATTTGTATTCTTTTCGGTAATACATGTACCTTAAGTGTTCATAATTGGAGCCAAGTTAAGGTAGGACATTAGAAATATTTGACGTCTTTACGTTCTGTGAATTTGTTCCTTTGCCGATCGGTTCTGGAATTATTCAAACAACTTTGTGAATATACTGAATGATTAGAATGAAGTTTAAAAGTGTATGGGTTTATCATAAACATACTAACTGCAGCTTCAGATGAGTTCCTGAGAGAATACTTGTGTTTCTTGCCGTTTCTGTTCTGTAAAGTTGACGTTTCTGTTTTCGTTTTAATCCTCCGTTTGATCTTAAATTAAAAGGCACACTTACGTACATTAACGTTTTCAATTTGAAATGAAATTATTGACATATCATCATAAGATGAAGTTCAAAATTCTTCATTTTCCTACAATGTCACAGTCGGTTTTATGTTTTGCATGTCATTTATTTATATTATATACCTAATTTCTCATATAAGGCACTTTCTCATATAAAAGATACGGAATTCTTCCTACTCTTAACCTTCTTGAAGAAGATTTCAAACTTATTTATGATGCTCGGGACTCTTGTTATGGATATTAAATCTTCACCAGTGATGCTTCCAGCCAAATCAATTATCATACGCCTCCAAAACTAATTTCAGTAGCGCCCTGTGGTTTTGTTTTGTTGACATTGAATTTGTGCCGCGCGACACCAAATTTCCTGTAGGGTCGATTCAGTAGCATATCCTAAGGAAGCACTTTTCTCTCTGTCGCCTGAAAGAAGCTTTGTCTTTTGTCCTTAAGCAATTTGACATTATATATTACTTGCTATTTTGGAATCTTGTCATTTCATCCTAATTATTCATCAAATTCAAAAGAGGTTAATATCCTAGTACATGTACTATTCATCCAATGATCTTTTGGACTTAAATTTTAATAATTTTGAAACTTAATCGAGCCTACAGGAAAATTAGAACCTCCAATTTTTAACAAAATAGACACAGAATTTAACTAAATTGCGCTAATTCAATACATGTGAATATGGCTAGACAATGTACTGATATTTTGGATTTTCACAGTAGCAATTTACAACTTACCAAAAAACATTTTGGTCAAGGTTCCGCTTTCATAAACTAGTTAAGACCATCTGAAAATTTTACAAAAATTACAGTCAACTTCTTTTAAAAATAGGATCTATACACGCAACAGAGTACATTACTTTGGGTATTACACAACCTGTATTTTATGGTGATATGATAAAGAAAATAAGAAGGATCGAAGGTAGCCAGCATAATCATCGAAAATGCGTCAGAATCATCAAACGCCTTTTAAACCGTGGATGTGATCCTTATGGCACCAGACGGACACTAGGCTAGGTACTTGACCAATCTACAGTCTTGAACCAGCGCATCCTTGAGACTTGCACTCTGGCTGACTGTAACGGCCCTGTCCAAACCTCTTTAGAGAAGACAGGGCCCCGACCACCTGTTCTCTCTGAATGTCAGTCGGACTCCTCGGGTCATTACGTACATGAGCTTGCTACATGTGTACATCATGCGGAGCACGTACTCTATTACGCACGCCCTCTTTTTACATCCATTTTCATATTCATTTGTGTTGTTGGGGCCTCTACGTTTTGCGGTCTTGTTTGTGTGAGGTCATCTTACAGTGAGGAGGTTGTTTTACAACACAATTGTACGTTCTTCGAGACCTCTGGGTAATTGGAGAAGTGACAGGGTTGTGCGCACGTAATCAGGATACCAACATCATTTGCTAATTGCGTGGCGAATGGTCGTCCAAAGTCGGCACCGGTTGCCAACTCGTCTTTTTATGTGTAGTCTTTCGTATTTGATGTTTACATGTCGTATGTCTCCTTTCTGTCTCATACTATGTTAAAAGTCTTCAAACAAACTCGATAGCATAATTGAAAACCAGATAAATTTGCAGCATGAACCAACCATGCACGTTTCGGGTACTTTACCCTCGTCAGTGATCCTCAGTCTGAACAATGTTATATGGTCAAAAAGTGTAAAAATTATAGAGTCCAAAAATGTACTGAAAGACGTAGCAGAATGGGTTGTCTATAATGCTACAGGATCCACGTTTTAGAAGTTTCAAGAAATTTTGTAACAGAAAATTTCAAAAGCGTTGAAGAGACAGACGATCAACCGATGCTCGTCTTTTCTGTTTTTGCATCGGGTGTTCTGGTGTTTTGCTGTTGGTGCTGCAACAGGGTCTTGTTTGGGATCCCCTCCCTTCTTGAATTAACACTGGTAAGGATTTAATATGCGAAACACATGTGTGGTGCAACAAATTGATTAGAATGCAACGAGATGGAACTCAATTTTTGTCATTCCCTTCTTTAAATAGATATAACATACCCCTCTGTTCTTCTAAGATGAAAAAAAGTAATTAGAAAACAAAACGAAGTCGTTATCATTAGAATTCCGTTTTGTTCATTACATTGACATCAAAGAAAATCTAGAATTGCCAATGCATAAGTACAGCATGAATCTATGGAAATTCAAAGGAGTAGGTGCGGTAACCTGTCATTTCGGCCCTATTTTCAAAGTTGTTAATATATCCATAATATTCTAGTTTATAAAATGTCAAATGTATGGTGAGTCCAAATAATGAAAACATTTTTTATTTCACAGTCGTATACTGAATAATACGTCGCTCAAAACGTCTACAAACGCTGAAATCATTGAAAATATCAATAAATGAGCCAT
The DNA here is from genome assembly GCA_028142955.1 of Pinctada fucata. Taxonomy (NCBI): domain Eukaryota; kingdom Metazoa; phylum Mollusca; class Bivalvia; order Pterioida; family Pteriidae; genus Pinctada; species Pinctada fucata. The sequence continues at coordinate 7,102,991 of AP027115.1, forward strand.
ATTGCGATACAAAACTATGAAATCAAGTGGTTATCCAGGCCTTGCCCATAATTATTTTTGTGTCAATCGATGGATTTCTGATCGGCCTTTTAATTTGCATAAAAAAATTGTGGGAGAGGCCTGGAGCATAGATGAATTTTGAAGATTTGTGTGTAAAATACGATGCTTTTCCTGAGTTTTGCGTCATTCAGGGTAAATGACGTCAAAACATGACGTCATACATCACGCGCGTGACGATACGAGGGCTCAAAACTATGACGCGGTATTTTCTCAAACATTCAACTTTGCAAAAAGTGATAATTAATAATTCGTTTATCATAAATATTTTTCGTCGAAATTATAGGGCCGATATGAGGGGTTAGCGCACCTAGTCCTTTATATAAATCTTTTTGTTAGTTACAAGAAATAACACATTTTATGATAAAAGTTAGCATTTTCTAAAATGTTTAAATAAGTCCAAGACCCGTCTAGCCCGTGATTCCTTGTTGTATTTTGGGGTTTATTTTTTTTTGGTTTTGTTTTCCCATTCTCATAGGGACTGCCCATGCAATTCAATCAAATAAAGTGGCCGTCGTCACCCTTTCTTGATAGCCACAATGCATATATTACTAAAAAGACGGCCAAACTGACGGATACAGATCCCACATTTCCATGATTTCTGTTGTTTTTTCCAATGGGATTGTCCATGCATCTCACGCCATACACAGCGGTCGTCGGTATCCTACTTTGAAGACTAAATGACAGATTCCCACAGGAAATAATATCGATGTCATCATGAGACGAGAGGCTTATTCTTGAGAAATCAATTGCCTTAACATATTGTGTTGTATATACCTTAGAATCGGTGAAATTAGAGGAGTATGCCTCTAAGTATCCTGCTGCAAAAGTCTTCTCGTTGAATTCTTTGTATTGGAAGTTTAAAAATAGGGTCTGAAGACTCTCCATTTCCGACAAACCAAGTTTAGTCATGGACCGTACCCTCATTCGTGAAGAATATTTGAATCCGTCATTTGTATATATTCCGAACTGACGAAATTCATTGACCAGAACGGACCTTGAGGATTGCAGGAGAACGATTAAAGAAGATATACACTCCTCAACCTGCTGTGTACTACCATTTATCTTAGCTGACTTCTCCAAATTTATTTCTGTATATATATTTAGGCGCTTGTGCATGAATGTTAATGAAGTAACTCCGATGTCTTCCTGTAAATAAAAGTTATGATTTATATTTATTGTACTGCGAAGCGTACTTCAGGCATTTTATGTAAAATAGTCTTCTTTAGCGGAAGGAAATATATGCATTTCATGTTAACATAAACATAACAGAAGTACCCATCAGTTATTCAATCTCATAGTCGAGGAGGCAAAGCAAAATCATTAGATTTTCCACAGGAACGGCTGCGAACCTCGGAATGAACAAAAATCCGACGTGAAACCAGGTGTCCGGGGAGAGTCAGCGTCTCCTGATTGCATGCAACACCCGTCACAAAAGCTGCATGGAAACTCAACATTTGTTGATGTTTTTAATATGATTAAAAATAATGAGTGAAAGTGAAACACTGATGCTATGATTTAGAGTCAAGAAATGAAGATATACAAAGCCTTGATAGATACATGTACAAAAGTAAATAAGATAACTAATTAATCTCATCTTTTCTTAAACAAATTGCATAGGAAACTTAAACCCTTTGGAAAGATAACCCCTTGTTCTAAGGGAAAGTAAGCATCCCGGTTTCAGTCTTACGTGCCTTTCTCGTCCTGTGTTTGCTTGTTATACCGGAAGTATGACCTGATTGGGGCTTTGTTTTTGTTTCTCCGGGTTATTTTTTGTTACGATGACACATACTAATTTATTGATTCCTTTCATTGAATTATATAAATCAAAAGGAGTTTTATCCAACGAAATGTTACGAATCGGAATAGTGGGAGGGTTGTAAGCACTTAATCCAGGATAACCACACTGTCTGCTACTTACGTGACAGATGGCCGTCCTAAGTCGGCACTGGTTGCCCATTGGTCTCGTTGGTTTATGTGTGGTCTTTTATGTTTAATGTTTCTATGTTGTGGGTTGGTGTTCCTTGACCCTTTTGCGTCTCTTTATGTGGGTGTCTGTTTTGTGTTTTTTGCATTGGTCGTTTTGGGGTTTTGCTTTGGGTGCTGCAAACTAGTGTCGTTAGAGATCCCCTCCTTTCCTCTACAAAACATTGAGATTTATAAAATAGATAAATAAAACTACACCGGTGCCTTACAATCTTATATGTCTGATATACTGATACATTACCTTTTCTGACGTTTCTGGATCACTTGCTTTTGATCCAAGCTCTACTAGAACCTGTAAACTCATTGATGTGCTCTTTTGGAAAGTCAAATTTCTGGTAGTAAGGTAGGTTGTATCATAAAATACACATTTTATCTCATCCGATATAGAAAATCCATTATTTAGACATTGGTCAGGATTTTTGACCAGATAGTTTTTACACAAAGCAAAGTTCTGATACTGTCTCTCTTTTTGTATAGTTGTCCCTTTACTTGAAATCTCCGACGAGCAGTACCGAGGCCTCAAATCGTCAGGAGGGAACAAGTTGTATTTTACCATCGGCAAGATATCATTTGCCACTTTGAAAAATGACTTCCCAGTTAAGAGTTGTTGGACGTCAAGTTTCTTGAGTTCAATACTTTTTGAAATTTTGAGAAGTATTGTCCAATACGTGAAGTTGAACACCCCATTACACTTCGCGCAGTTTGAATTCCGAAATGTTTTTCTTCCATTTGAGACTGGTACAATTGATTCTAAACTTCCAGGAGTGATGTTACATAACGATCCGGATTCCTTACACCTATCTATCATGAACGATCCTACTCTTACGTCATTAGTGTAGCTTTCTGGCATGACGTCCACGCAGCTGTAAAAATCTGCATCACCCTGTGCTTCTGTATCGTTGTTGCTCAAGATATACTCCTGGCAGCAGTCATTGAATTGAAGGCAGTGTTCATCACAGTAACAGATTGGCATATCTGCTTCTGTGCTGTATCTACAAGAGTTTCGAACGGCGCATTTTTCCATTTCCTTTTCATCAAAGCAGTTTGCAAGAAGCAAACTAACTAATGTTATAATTAGACGAAACATGGCTAACATAATTGTCTCAAGTCTGATTCACATCTCAGTATCTCTGTATACTGAACAGAATCATTATCTTAGCACTAGCTCATCTATTTATCTATCCAATTGCGTCGCGCTGTGATTGGACATTACAAATTATTTACATGTCTATTATTTGGAATTGATAAAATTGTTTAAGAGGGAGAAATATCGTGAACATAAGAAAACGGTTTTAAAATGATCATACCATACCTCTATGTAGTTTCTCTCAAATTCATATGATCTTAATCCGAAAAGAATACGAAATAAAATAATAAGATACTATAAATAACAGAACATGGTTAAGCGATAAACGCCATTACCATTCCTACATACAGTATCAACCTATGAGATAACCATTTAAACCAAGCTATCAAATTGCTTGGCAACATCCGAAATGATAAACTGATGAAGACATATAAAACGAATATCATATTTTCACTTGAAGTGTCAATATGTTTTAAATTTAAGGTTGCTAATTCTACAACTAAAATTCGCTAAGGGAACCCCAAAACGTGCGAGAATATTAAGACTTTAAACAAATTCATATTAAGTGTTCAAATGTCTATTCTTTTTTCTTACCTCAATCCTCTTATGTTTATCGATATATCTCCATTAAAAATTTTAAATCATTAAAATCGTTCGATATTTTCCAAGGCCTTGGTCGTCATTTAGGTTTCTTCACCATTATTATATATTTTATCAAAATATGTTCAATGTCTGTTGCAAATTGGTACACTACATTATTAGCGATAAAATAAACACATAAAAAGCAACAAGCAGTCTCAAAGTCGAAAAGGTAAGGCGAAATAATTAGAATTTCTACAGTTGCGAACCTCGGAATGAACATTAATACGAGGTAAGACCAGGTGCTCAGGGTGAGTCAGCGTTTCATGGTTGCGTGCAACATATTTTTCGATATGAATTTTTCAATCAGATTTTATGGTTCTGTGTCTCTGTTTACACTGCCTCTATGGTCGTTCTTAATGAATGCTGTTGTTTTTCCCGTCGTGTAAAATCCGTTATTTGTATCATTTCACGGGTGAATTCTTCAATTTGTCAATAAAGGTTAGTATCGTTTTAGATCTCTTTTATATCCCATTAGGAATGCTGTTGGGATTTCTATGAGCACTTAGGTGCACCTCTAAACCTTGATTTGTATATTACAATTGCAAATTAAAAGAAATAAAAAGATTGCTAAAAAGAAGGAAAATGGACATGACTCAATAATTTGGTCGACTAAATGATGTTATCCTAAATATTGTCAATAAAGGTTAGATCTCTTCAATATTCCTTTAGGAAAGCTGTTCGGTGGAACAGGACTCCCCGAGGGCACATGTAGCCAAGTTTGATCAACTTCTGTTGATCGTATGTCTCTTCAACGCATTCGAAAGTTTCTGTTATGAACAGTTCTTGAAATTTCTAAAACGTGGGTCTTGTAGCATCATATCCCACCTATTCTATTACATTTAAGGTACATTTTTGGATATAATGATTATCACAATATTTGGCAGTATTACATTAGATTTAGGATAACTAACTTCGGTTGATCGTCTGTCTCTTCAACGCATCCGAAAGTTTCTTTTAACAAAAAAAAAAAAACGGGGGTCCTGTAGCATCATATCCCACCCATTTCAGGCAATTTTGATCAACCGAAGTTGCTCGTCTGTCTCTTCAACGCATTCGCATTGAAACTTCTAAAACATGGGTCATGGATGGAACACCATGTCCCACCTATGCCACTGCATCTTTCGCTACATTTTTGGGCATAATAGTTTTCACAATATTTGGCAATATTACATTGTTTAGATTTAGGATCACTGACAAGGGTTAATTACCCGAAACGTGCATGTCTGGTCCATGCTGCAAATTGATCTGTTCTTAAATGATGTTATTGAATTTCAAAACGTTTAACATTGCATGTGTTAATATATAAATATAAACACTTATTTCCTGTTTCAGTGTTCCCAATAACAAGCATGGTTGTTTTAAAGTGTCAAAATTACTTCTGTCCAGCTCTGTCGCCTGAAAGAAGATTTCGCACTTAATTAATTTGACGTCATAAATAATATTTTCCTATTTCGGAAACTTGTCATTTGATTCAACGAAATTATCGAAATCAGAGAAGGTTAACATCTAAGCACCTATCTCTCTTATGCTATTTTGAACAAAGAACATATATTGAGTCCCCGAAGGCACATTTAGCCAAGTTTGATAAACTTCGGTTGACCGTTTCTTCAACGCATACAAAAATTTATGTTATCAACTTTTCCTTGAAATTTTAAAACGTGGGTCCTTTAGCATCATATCCCATCCCTTGCTACGTCGTTTGGTACATTTATGGACATGATAACATTCACATTCTTTGGCCTTATTACACTTTCGAAAAAAAAAAAAAGGAAACTGTGTGTTTAAACAAAACCATTCGTATGTCTATGCAGAAAGATAAGCATTTTATTTTGTATTCTTATTTCAAATATAATGTATCTCCTTTCCGATTACAATCATCGTTACACATATAGTACTGTAACAGTGCTTTTTGACATTCTTTCAAATGAAAGGAAGGGGATGCAAATGTTAAACGTCTTCAAATTCATTAGCATCATTTAAAAGCTGATAAATTGACAGCATAGACCAGACATGCACGTTTCTGGTGTTTAACCCTCGTCAGTGATCCTTAATCTAAACAATGAAATATGCCAAAATCTATTAAAAGATTGTCCAAAATATACAGAAAGACGTCACAAGATGGCTGGGATATGATGCTACAGGACCCAGGTTTTAGAAATTTTCGAATGCGTTTGAAGAAACGACCAACCGTTATTGATCGAAAATTGGATACATGTGCCCTCGAGGACTCCTGGTCCACCAGCAGTGACACTCCCCAAGTGGTACAAATGTTAAATGTCTTCAAATTCATTAGCATCATTTAAAAGCAGGTAAAACAAATTAGTCAAAGAAGATCCTGACGATAATCTCAACAGCACCTACAATAGAGCACCAAATTGAATATCGACAGACCCCTAGCAAACTAGAGGTGGGACCAGGTGCACGGGAGGAGTAAGCATACCCTGTTGGCTAGCCGCACCCGCCGTCGATGTTCACGCACGAAAATGAAAAGAATATATGAAATACATGCGCTGACTGAGGCCACGTCTATATGGAAAGTGCTATGGCGACAATGTAAGGGGAAATATTCATAACGCTTACTGTCAAACCCCTCGCGGGGAACTTTTTACGAGCTCCACACGGCAAAGGGCATAAGTGTTACGCAAATGAGTCAAAGAAGATCCTGACGATAATCTCAACAGCACTTACAATAGAGCACCAAATTGAATATCGACGGACCCCTAGCAAACTAGAGGTGGGACCAGGTGCCCGGGAGGAGTAAGCATCCCCTGTTGGCTAGCCGCACCCGCTGTCGATGTTCACGCACGAAAATGAAAAGAATATATGAAATACATGCGCTGACTGAGGCCACGTCTATATGGAAAGTGCTATGGCGACAATGTCAGGGAAAAGATATTCAAAGCACTTACTGTTAAACATCTCGCGGGGAACTTTTTAACGAGCTCCACACGGCAAAGGGCAAAGTTTCAAATGTCCACTAATCTGATCTGACCATCATTTGACTCTCTTAAGTATTCACATCTGGGACAATATAAACGATTTAATTCAGGCAGTTAAGCGTTCTTATTGTTCCGTTAAGGTTAAGTACCTCAAATTATGCGAAATGTTGACGTAAATCGTTTGACGACTTAATTTATGTCAAAATCATTTTTGGAGAAATATATGTCGCTAATGATGGTCACATTGGTAAATTAACGTTGTTATATGGAATAACAGTATACTTAATGAAGCATATGTGTATTATACTGACTCAAAATGACGTTATGTTGACGTTAACTGAAATTCACCAAGTGAACTCAGCGTCAGGGACAGGTTTACCAGTCTTGATTTTCTTTACGATACTAAAATTAAGCCGTCTTAAGCTCAGGATTTTTTATTCGGCATTCAAAAAAGCGGACAAAATTCGGTTACACGGACGTTATGTCCTCGTGTTCCCCTTTTGCCGACATTGCGTCATAGGCAATGACCTTCTCCGTTTATGTTCCTGAATGCTACCAATATGTAAAATCATCCCATTCAAACAATCATCTAATAATAAATCATCCAAATCTGCCAGGTCACGTTGTTTTAGGGCATTTCAGGCAAAAGCTTCTAGATCATAAGAATTCCGTAGTTTACTCTTGAACATAAAAACTACATGTATAGACAACATTTTATTTAACTGAATAATGTTTTTTCCGTAAAAGTGAAATTAACTCTGCAGAAAAGTGACGTAAAATTCAATAGAAAATACATGGCCTATTTGCGCAGGCTCGAATTTTTCGAAAAGCGTGCAATTGCAAATGTAGCGGATTGATACCGATATTTATCAAGTCATGTATGCAATTATGTCATAATTATACTGAAGTATAATTTCAGGACAACCGAACTTTTTGATCTTTCATTTCTCATGTTATCCAAATTTTTGGATACTGCTGGTGGACCAAGAGTCCCCAAGGGCACATGTAGCCAAGTTCGATCAACTTCGGTTGATCGTATGTCTCTTCAACGCATTTGAAGTTTTCTGTTATAAAATTTCTTGAAATTTCTAAAACGTTGGTCCTGTGGCATCATATCCCACCCATTCTGCTACGTCTTTTGGTACATTTTTGGACATAATAATTGTCATACTTTTTGGTCATTTTACATTGTCTAGTCTGAGGATCACGGACGAGGGTTTAGTACCCGAAACGTGCATGTCTGGTCCATGCTGTAAATTTATCAGGTTTTAAATGATGCTATTGAATTTAAAGACGTTTAACATAGTTACTTTTCCGTTAGTATACATTGTTGAGATTGAGGATCACCGACAAGAGTGAAGTACCCGAAACGTGCCTGTCGAATCCATGTTGCAAATTTATCTGTTCTTAAATGATGCTATTGAACTTGAGAACGTTTAACATTTAACAAGATGTTTAACATTTTGGGAGTTCGCTTCTTGTCATATGGTGGAGTTTCGTCTTTGTTTGCTTTTTTCTTGTTTTATCCTGATTTTGTATGCCTTCGGTTTATGATTTTCTGAATTATCGATTATGTAACGGTATTGGAATATGGTCATTATCCATAACTATACGCGCATTCTGCAAATTGCACAAATGACAAAAATGGATAATGCCCTTATCAAGATATACAACACAAAATCGATAATTCAAAAAATCAAAGACCGAAGGCATACAAAATTTAGTTTATAAAAATATAACCAGGGGGAGCTATTAAAATGAATACCAATTTGGTTGTGTCTTAAAAAAAATAAATCACTTCCTCCATGCATTACACACATGTTATCGATCAATATCTGAACCGTTTTCAACTATATGGGAAATGGTTTTTGATAATTTGGAATGTGATTTCCTTGTATAAAAAAATCAAAACATCAAATCAAAAGATTTTAAGGGAATCACATCATATAAATAATACGGAAGTGTTCAAACTCTTTAATTTCCATAGCGCCTTTCTGTTTATTTTCTAATTTTGATTTGTGCATTTACGTACTTTGCTGAGTACGCGACTCCAAATGTCATGTAGGGTCAATTCAGTAATTAAACAAAATGTATGACAATAATATGCTAAGCATACAATTGGGGAAGTTATAATTATGTTAAGGAGTTATTACATTTTGGTATTTGAACTGAATATGTGTAATGCATTTGATACCAATCATTGTTTCACAGAACTAGTATTAACATCAAGGAAGTGCTAATACGTTATTCAGTCTCAAAATTGAGAGTAAAGTCAGGTGTCCGAGGTAACTTAACTTCACATGTTTCCATGCAGCAACCGTTTCAAGAGATACATGGACAATTCTCACATTCTGTGATTGTCTCGATGTGTATATTGATGCATATATAAGGTAAATTTGTATGTATTGGTGACGTAGACAACCATTCAATCGCTGTCCAGAATGTCACTATTCATGTTGGAAAGATTGATCTCATATTGTTTTTAAGATCCCCGTATTGACCAAAAACTTCCTAAATGATGATTTCATCCTTTGAGTAATATATCTCTCTACTGGCATTAAAAATGAAATTTTTGGTCCATGTTTTTAATTTATGTGCTTTTAAATGACACTTAACAATTGTACCACTTGATGAATGCCACTGCTGGTGGACCAGGAGTCCCTGAGAGCACATACAGCCTAATTCGATCAATTTCGGTTGGTCGTTTCTTCAAACGCATTCGAAAATTTCTACTTACAAATATCTCATATTTCTGAAACCCGGGTCACGTGATTTCTTAATTCAGCCATCTTGCTACGTCTTTTTGGTATATTTTGATTATAATTTTCACATACGTTGGCCATATTTCATTACTTAAAATGAGGGACACTGGAGAGGGTTAATACCTGAAATATGCATGTCTGGTCCGTGCTGTAAATTTATTTGATTTTAAATGTTTCTAATGAATTTGAGGACGTTTAACATTTGTACCACTTGGTGAGTGTCACTGCAGGTGGCATATTTCATTGTTTGGATGATTTATGACCCTTGACGAGGGTTAAATACCTGAAACGTGCAAATCTGGTTCATGCTTTAAATCTATCTGATTTTAAATGATTCTAACATAATTTGAAGACGTTTAACACAGCCATATTAGGAACATGCCCTGACGTACCGAATAAGCTGAGAAATCAAACCCGTAATATATGTTACTTCTTCAACAGCAACAGTGACGTTTTTGTTCATATTATTTTCATGGAGACGGAGAATCAATCGTTTCTTGATCGTCTCAATTGATACTTACATTCCTATCAACTCTACGTATTACATGTATCGATATCACCAATACCTGTATGGACATTTTCAAAGAGCAAATACTTCTCTTTTGGAATATCAGTTTCATGGAGATGGAAAACCTTTAGGGAATACAATGCTTTGTATTTTTATACAAACATTGGTGATATGTCATATGAATAAAAAGAGCGAGTAATATAATCATGACAACAAGAATATCAAATAGAACCACCTTAAATTTTTTGATAAACATTTTGTAGAATTAAACTGAGATGGAGAGTAGTTTGAAATAACAAGAAAATAAGAGATCCCAGAATCACCACGTCGGGGGAGTAGTCAAAGCGGAACAAACACGAATTTCTTTAGCGGGATGCTCATGTAGTAGCACTGTTATGAACGGCGCTCTTTGCAATCAGCTGTTTCGGGGACCCGAAGGGAGCGAGTTTATAACGATCTTAAAGAGAATTATTAAGACTATTTTAGAAAATTAGAATCCTTACTATCTGTTATTATTATAAAAAAAAATATTACGGAGTTTTATGTGTGTTTGTAATAAAGTCACCTCTGACGTTAATGTAAATGATTCATGTCCTACTTCATGCGAATGCGCTAGCTCTGCATATCTCTACGAACCAGCTGGTCATATAATTAGTAAAGACCTGTCAACCACTCAAGACTCGAGGCTTCGTACTCTTCTAAAGAAAGGGCCAAAGTATAGAAATCCTTCCAAGATAGATTTCATTAAATATCTGGAAGATCTAAACTAGGCATTGGAAGTTTATATACGAAAATGATGTAAGTTAGAGGGAGTCTGTGTACAATTTGAATTTCTTAATTTGTACAACTTAAGAAGAATGATAGTGCAATAAAAAAATAAAAAAAAAATAGAGGGAGTCGAACCAACTCTCTCGTTGTCTGGAAAAGCCTTATTTTTAACATTGCAGATATCTTAGTTGATGATTTTAAAAAAATCCTCTTTTTTATTCGGAAGTTCCATCAAGATAAAAGGACAAGGGGCGATTGGCCCCTTATTTGGCCGTGGTTTTACAGCAATTTCATAAGCCATTGTTGTGTTTTCATGTTTTGTGTATATATAGATTAAGATCTGTCATTAATATTAGCGAGTCCGAAACTTGACGTCACTTTGTATATGACGTCATAAAAAGGCGCCAAAGTTGATTCGCTTGCGAAAATCTGTCGATTTTTATAGGAATTTGCGTCGAATTTGACGAAGGCACACAATAACCAAGTTTATACTTTAAACAAAATTTCTTTGATTGATGATCTCACTTCTGGCGAAGTATCGTGTTGGTTATCGCCTGCGCTCTATACTAACTTTAAATATATTCGTTGTTGATTTTCTTCGGATATCACTTTTCTCATGTCGCATGAAAATTTTATTTTATAAATAAGGGCAATACAAAGGAAGTGAATGCGTATTCTTTTTACTAATTAGATTTACACATGCCAGTGTATAAATGCAAAATTATACAATAGCCTGTCATTTCCTAAACAGTATCATAGTTATTAGGTTTGTTACTGACTGTCTACAGAGATTTATAGGGTTTATCGACCCCATAGAAGCCGAAATCTCCGGGGACGGTCTGTGACAGGCCTAATAATTTTTTTATTTTGTCGAGGACCAAAATCTCCGTCTTTTGTCGCAGAAAATGGGCGTTTTGTGCCGTCCTTTTATATGCGAATTCATTTATACGGCAATGGTAAAATTACTGACGGTCTATAGAAATTTAGACGTCGAGCACGTGACGCGATTTACGCTCTCTGATTGGTTCAAAATAGTCCGTGGCAAAATAAAAAGATTACATATGTTTAGGGAATTGATACCTCTGCACAAAGGACAAATGATCAGATAATCGGCATGCCGTTCCATGTTATTCAGTAACTTACATGTATCAATAATTGAAGGGAATACTTCAAGTGATCAAATTTCTTTGTAATATGTCTTTTATCAATTGATTTATGTGAGAGAAAAAGGCCGGGAACGCTTTTGAATTTTGTATCATTTCTGAAATATATATGTATCGCCCATGACAAGAACATTCCCTTTCATACGAATAAAAAATTTGAATGAAAAATTAAACTTTGCAAATGTGGAAAATATTTTCCGACAAAATAATTTTTTTCAAGATATATATGTTATGACCAAGAAAATGTCGTAGAAACTAGGACTTCTTGTTTGAATTGCAATTCATAAAGTCAAACTGCTTTTTTATTTCAATTTATATTTTTTCTATCAAAGTAATGGAATTTTTTTTTCTTTTTTTTTTGTTATATTGAAATTACATATGTTTACTTTTTACTTGCTATTTTGTTTTTTTTTGTTTTCATTTTTATAGAACCCACTAGTTTTTTTACTTTTGATCCAACTATATCGAACTTGATGACCTCGACAAGTTGAATATTATCGATCAGCATTTTTTTCATTAAAAGCTCAAAAGAATGTTGGGCAATCAGGGGAAAAAACCCGGGAATTTGACCATCGGGACCAAAGAAAACAATAACTGTTTATAAATTTTGTAGAAAATTCAGTCCTGTTGACGAAATATCATCTCCTGTAACCCATCCGGCCTTTTCTAACCTTATTTTTTAATCTTTCATGAACTAACTTCCATATAGCTTTATTTCAGCTCATGATTTTGAAGAAAAATATATATGCAAAACTACAGCAATTTTGGCAAATTCAAGGCGGGTAGGGGTACTTACACCAAACCCTCACTCTCGATACTTTATTTTGTTAATTTCTTAATTAAAGAAAATACGCAGATGAGAAATTCCTTGTACAACACGAGAAAGGTGTTATTTTTGTATTTGCTATTTAATTAAAAAAATGCACTTAACATGCTTTTTTGAAAAAAATATTGTAATGGGGCAGACGGTCTATCTTTCTCTTGATTCTGGACTTCATATGCCAGGATTGCCAATGAAGCAATGCATTTTTGCCGAAATGCGGCCCAATTTCCACTGGAATATTATTATGTTTTGCCGAAATCTGGCAAAAACAGTTTTAATTGGTCATTTCATGATCCTCAAATTCTAAACAATTTCAAAAGTTTGTCAATTTTCTAGATATCTATATCGAATATTTGATAAAGAAATATCTGTGTTTGAGCTTGTTCATGCATTGCATTGAGTCATATTCCTGGTTCTACAATATTCATCCCTCAGATCAGGAAACGATATTACGGTGTTCCGTTAGGGACATCGCTTCTTCGCGCTTGAAATTGATATGCGAAGAAGCAAAGTCACGATGCGAAGAAGCGAAGTTACGATCTTCGCATCGTAGCTTCGCTTCTTCGCATCGTAACTTCGATTCATCTTGTCTTTGCTCCTTCTCAGCCTCGCTTCTTCTCAACTTTCCTTCTTCGTATCGTATAACTTCGTGTCACAATGTGTTAACGAGAAGAAGCGAAGTACCCAACGAAACACCGTACGATAGGTGTCAATGCTGTAGATTGAGAAGATTATGGAAAATTTATTCAAATCTGTGGTTTCTGGAATGTACTTTCAAAGATTTTTTTATGGAAACAGTAGTTTGCTTTCAAAGCATGTCTTTTGGCACTGCGGGCGAACAGCTATATATCCGTCACTGCTAGCATTTTAATCGACTGTTACGTAAACTATGTAGATGACAGTGAGTATGTGTTTTTTGTATTGTGGTGCAAAGAAAAAAAAATCAAAATATGTCGGTTAATAATATCCTTTGTTCACTGCCCACATTTGAAAACGCAAACTTGGTAATGGACCATTAGTACCTCCTAAGTTCCTATAAGGTTTCCCGAAATTCTGTTCGGAAGAAAATGGAGACGAACAGACAGACGGCTGGCTACGTAAAACTCATTTGAACCATTAACTCAAGTGAGCTTCAAACATTTGTCACATCCAAACGTCTTTTTATTTCCAGTGCACGTAATCTTAAACTTATCATGAATTCAAAATACGACTTTTTATGCATGTATGACGTATTCATTTGTTTAAAATGTATGGCCCCTGGTCGCATAATATTTTTATATTATTTTATGAGGAATGGATACTTCAACCTCATCAAGGGGCGGATAGAGAATATTCAGTGAAAAGGTTGCTCATTAACCAAAAGTCTAGGCGTCTGGAAGTCATCTAGAAGTTGGTTTACGGGGCAAGGTATACCTCCTCCCCTACGAAAATTATTTAAACACTTTTCAGATTTTAAACAAAAGCAATCTGGAGAATTGCTATCAGACCCTAGAATCGTTTCAAAATACTTGGTCTGAACAACGTTAATAGTCGGAACTAAATGTAAACATTTTTTTTTTGTATAACCTTTCTCTGCTCAAGAGTGTGCGTCCATCACGCCCTCTTCTTTATCCGCTAATATGAAATTGTATATCGTAAGTGAAAACAAACGTACATGTATATATGAATGTATGGAAACATTAAAGATTAAAGGATTAAAGATACAAGTTATATAAAAATTGAGGAATAGAAAGAACCAAAATACGTATTGGTTTATCAAACATTGCCGTAAATTTATATACATGAGAGCGCTCTGTGACAATGTCAAATAGCGAAAAAGGCGTCAGAAGTGCGAGGTCAACGTCACACCAAGGATACTTTGAATGCTTTATTCGGCATCTAAACATTGTCCGAATCCTATAATTTATATACCAAATAACAGAGGAAGGCGCCCTCTATGTCCACAATAAATGTCATTAATTTTCCGACATCGGCCATTTTAAGCCCAAAACGCCCTTTGTCCTTTATTCATTAAAACTCTGTATTTCGAAATCAGACGTAATAATGTGAAACGTCTTCAATTTTAATAGCATTATTTAAGAACAGATAAATCTGCAGCATGAGCGAGACATGCGCGTTTCATGTACTAAATCCTCGTCAGTGATCCTCAATCTAAACAATATAACATTGCCAAAGAGTGTGAAAGATATTATATCAGTAAATGTACCGAAAGACGTAGCAGGATATCTGGGATATGATGCTACAGGACCCATCTTTTAGAAATTTCAAGAAATTTTGATAACGGAAATTTTCGAAAGTTGATCGTACTTGGCTACATATGCCCTTGGGAACTCCTGGTCCACAAGCAGTGACACTCACCAAGTGGTACAAATATTAAACGACTTCAAATTTAATAGCATCATTTAAGAACTCCCTTAAAAAGCAATGCAACTATCCCTTACATTTTACTGAATCACCAAGTTGAACTGTCTTCATTTCAACTCTCTATTTAGAAATCAGACGTACCAAATTGAATGTGAAACGTCTTCAAATTTTATAGCATCATTCAAGAACAGATAAATTATTATTCATTCTTGCAGTTTTCGGGTACTTAACCCTCGCAAGTGATCTAAAGAATAAAATATTGCAAAAGAGTGTGAAAATTATGTGCAAAAATTTACCAAAAGACGTAGCAGGATGGCTGGGATATCATGCAACAGGGCCCATGTTTTAGAAGTTTCAAGAAATGTTGGGACCGATAGTAGGTGATTCTAATTTTTCAAAATACTCATAAAATATGCTCTTTAACATCGTTGCAAACTTGGGTCCCCGAAACAGATTATTGCAAAGAAGCGTCGTTCGTACCTGCTACTACATGAGTATCTCGCTAAAGAAAGCCGTCTGCGTTCCGCGTTTGATTACTGCCACAGCGTCGTCATTCTGGGATCTTTTCTATTCCTTTTATTACCAACTACTCTCCATCTCAGCTCATTTCTACGAAATATTTATTATAAAATTTATGGTGGTTCTATTTGCTATTCTTGTTTTTATGGTTATACTATTCGCTCTTTACATTCATATGCCATATCACCGATGCTTATATAAAATACGAAGCA
Source organism: Pinctada fucata (assembly GCA_028142955.1). Classification (NCBI taxonomy): domain Eukaryota; kingdom Metazoa; phylum Mollusca; class Bivalvia; order Pterioida; family Pteriidae; genus Pinctada; species Pinctada fucata. Next base: position 7,118,821 of record AP027115.1, read on the forward strand.
TTGTATTCCCTAAAGGTTTTCCATCTACATGAAACTGATATTACAAAAGAGAAGTATTTGCTCTTTGAAAATCACGTTACAGGTATTAGTCATATCGATAGCATGTAGAGTTGATTTGAATGTACGTATCAATTTACACGGTATTGCAACACTTATCAAAATCATGAAATGATTGACTTACCCGAGAGATACTCCGTCTCCATGAAATTAATATGAACAAAAAGACACATTTGCTGTTGTTAGAAGAATAACAGGGAAGTGCTCCAACTGTAAGAATGACTTAAAGAAGAGGAGTAACATATATTACGCTTGTTGAAAAAAATATTCTGAAAGTGGATATACACGTATGAATAGATATCAGATAGAAAAGAACTGATTAGGACCTTTTTTACCATACGTAACGGGTTCATAGCGAGGTGAGGCAAATATCTGAGTAGAAAACAAATTTAAAGGGATTATTTACCATCAAAGAAAAAGGAGATAATTATTCATTTTTATATATTCATAAACCTTTATTAAATCATATAAAAAGATTATCAGATTCTGATACAATCCTATGGGTTAACTCATTCTTATTTACATCACTTTATATAATGACAATTTAATGTATTGTTATTTAATGTACTGGATATAGCTTATTAGATATGTTCTTCTCCCGAAACACGCATGCCTGGTCCATGTTGTAAATTTATCTGTTCTTTAATAATGCTATTGAATGTAAATGTCAAGACGTTTAACATTTTTTGCACATAAGACATGTTTACTGTATTTTTCTAAAATTCGTAAGATTTTTTGATTTTTCGAATCTGGTTTCGGATTATGCGTTTGACTTTTATTCACTCATTTTTGAATTGTAATGTTTGTACTCATCAAGCTTAGATTTATATGCTTTTTTGTAATATTAGAGAGTTATTTAATTGATAAGATGTATGTATCTTTTTATTCGGTATTTTTCTTTCCAAAAGGATGATCTTCGTTCGCTTTGTTTCTTAAGGAATTTGATGAGTGAAGCTGCGGAATATGGTTATAAGCAGAAATGAACATCGAACAAGAGTCTAGTACGTAAAGTATCGAAACTAAAGAACAATGTAAAAACATAAATACTCGAATGCACTTTTCGGCCCCTTCGCCTTAATGAAATGTAGCAAACGACAATGTTTACTTGATAAAGGTCAAGGGCCAAAATTTTGTGTCTTTGAGTGTTTGTGCATATATTTGTATCATCCCTTCCCTCTGGAAGAAATATTCCAATCAACTGTAAAGAACAATGTACCACTTCATTTCTTTAACTTGTTTGACAGTAAGTGTTTTGAATATTTTCCAATACATTGTCGCCATAGCACTTTCTACATAGACATAACGTCAGACAGTGCATGAATTTTATATATTGTTTTCATTTTCGTGCTTTAACATCGACGGCGGGTGCGGCTAGCCAACAGGGGATGCTTACTCCTCCCGGGCACCTGGTCCCAGCTCTAGCTTGCTAGGAGTCCGTCGATGCTTAATTTTGTGATCTATTGTGAGTGTTGTTGGGATTATCGCTAGGATCTTCTTTAACTCATTTCTATATAAACAACCTCAGACAGTGCATGTATTTAATATATTGTTTTCATTTTCGTGCGCGAACGTCGACGGCGGGTGCGGCTAGCCAACGGCTAGCTTACTCCTCCCGGACACCTGGTCCCAAGTCTAGCTTGCAAGTGGTCCATCGATGCTCAATTTGGTGCTCTATGGTGAGTGTTGTTGAGATTATCGTCAGGATCTTCTTTTTAAGTCACTTGTCTTGACATATATGGATACAAACATACACAGAGAAAGGAAGACAAAACAAGAATGACAACATAAAATGACTGCACATAAACCGATGTAACCAAAAGGCGACCTAGAACGCGAAGTTTTGATGGCAAGGGTATATCGTATCGGACTCGTGAACACTTCGTAGTTGACGACGGTTTACCCTATGTACTAATAGGTGGAACGCCCTAGGGGTAATGCAGAACTGACATACGTATAAATAGAAAGCACGAACGAAATGGTACATTGACATTCGACTTAGTACGATGGTCCTATGATAGTCATAGACTATACATATAAGAGAAATAAACATACACAAAGCACAAAACAGACATGTTAAAACAGGTACCATATTTACCCATTCTTCCCTGCCAGGAAGTCGAACCCATTACCTACAACACCGTCCGCCCGACATTCATGAGTCCGGTACGCTATCCACTTCACCACCTTGACTTCACAAAAAGTGAAGTTTTGTTGGCAAGGGTCTAACGTATCAGACTCGTGATAACTCAGTAGTGACGGCTTTCGGGATTTACCCTATGTACTTATGGTTGGATCGCCCTAGGGGCAATTCAAAACTGAATTATATATAAAAAGAAAGCACAAATGAAACAGTGCGAAAAGTACTTTGGCTGGAACATCACTGATGAGAATCTAATATTCAAAACACGTGTCTGGTGCATGAAAATTGGTTTGAAATTTTCTTCAAGAAGGTATAGAGTTGGACATAATGTTGGCCTACGACACTGATGGTCACATGAACACCTCACTCTATGAAAAACGTGACGACTTCAATTTCAGCATAACAAACTTTCCTTTTTTCTGAGTAGCAACATCCATTCATCGCCTGCTTATGGCGTGTTCATATCTCAGTTCATTCGCTATGCCAGAGCAAGTACCAAATATACGGATTTTATTCTGAGAACTAAGCGTCTTTCGGATAAGCTTCTCAGTCATGGATATGTTTGTGACCGATTAACATCGTCACTGTGGAAGTTCTACGGTCGATATGGGGAACTCGTCATACACTATGATGTCCCACTCTCCAGAATGGTGGATGATATTCTGTCATAGACCATTTGAACCATCCAACCAAAGTTTGCTCTATATCTTCCGAAATGGAAGTAACCGGATATGAGAGTTCTACCGAAATGAAGCGGCGGGTGTTGCATGCAAGCAGGAGATGCTTACTCTTCCTTGGCACCTGGTGTTGCTCCAATATCGGGAGTTCGTTTTTTCGTCATATTGTGGAGGGTTTTGTTTGTTTGCTTTGGTTCCTGTTTTATCCTGATTCTGTATGCCTTTGGCTTCTGATTTTCTGAATTATAGATTTTATGCTGTATACAGGGATATGGTCATTATTCTTATTTGTCATAAATACTTATTTCTTGTTGTAGTGTGGAGCCGTTCAAAAAAGTCCCCAGCGACTTGATGTTGGTTAGGCCATTTTTTTTAATTGGATTACGGATCCGGCGACAAGTATTTTTTTTTAATTCAAAAAATAAAAATAATAATAATATTATCTTTTTGGATTGCCGACCTTTAAGATTTACTAAGCATAAAAAAATGAAAAAATAAATTAGTGTAATAAAGAAAAACCATCTTTTTTAAACCAAAGGGTTTCAAACTGCTGCATTTGACATATCACCGATCGCACTTTGACTCGTTTTTTTTGAGCTCGAGATATCGAGAAACGAAAGTGAAAGTATGGCATGTTCGTGGTGGAAAAGCTGAAGCAGAATGTCGTTGGTACACCTCTTTCTCGTGTCCAGACGATTCTAGTGCAAATTTTAAAATTTTGAAAATGTTTTTAACTAATGAAAGCGTCCTTGACGTAGTTTCAAGTGCATTAGATGGACAAGAGGGGAAGAAAAGTGTGGTCAGGATCAAGAGACTGTCGTCGGCTGAGATGATGACTTCTGAGGGCACGACGATCGACAGTCGGACGCCTTGTATAACTCTACATAATTTTGGGTATAAATTCATTTAGTTTGAATTGACAGTCAAATATGGAGATCCAGATTCTCAACATGCTCAAGAGAAAAAAAAAAACAGCATTTGACATTCTGATAAATGCATCAAAGAAGTATAATTGTCTTCCCGATTACAGGTTTGTTAAATAGTATCATTGGTTTACCTTCCTGATAAAGATAAATGATAAATTTTCAAGCAACGAAGGTTCTGATTGGCTGAGAATTTTTTTTTGATACATCGATAAACACAATTATTCACGGAAGTCTACTTAAAGCACCATTTTTAGAAACGGGGGTTCCCACAAACAGGAATGAACTCGTTGCTGAAAATACAATTTGTTAATCACGGGCAGGAACACGTTACCTCGCCTTACAGTACCGTTGTCAGAAGTATTTAAAGTTCTGCACTAAAAACCGTCCGTTGACATTATGCAACAGGTGAGGATATTTTGAAAACCATCCGTTGTCATGAAAATTATCGACAAAATTTCAGTAAAATCACAAATAAATCATTAAGTAACCGGTGATTTCTTTTAGAAAGCCAACAGGGGGTAGCCACACGCTTCAGTAATACATTTTTACCATGAAATGAATAAAACTCCTTTTATGTTATGAGGAGATCTAATTGGCGATTACCTACTGTCAGCAACGAAAACGGAAATTTGAACAGGAAAACTATCCTGTCTCTTAATTATGTGATTTTATATACCAATTTTATGTGGAAAATTATCGACAACATTTTAAAAACAATATATGTGAATGACCGTCTTTTACATTGTATATTTATTGTATACTTTGATTATTTGATAAAGAATTAAGGATTGTTTTTCAGCTTTTGAGCTTTATCGGTGTGTATTGGCAGTAGGGAATGGAAACAAAATATGTAAAGCACGAAGTGCTGCCAATACACACCGATAAAGCGCAAAAGCTGAAAAACAATCCTTATATTTACATTTTACGTCTTAACTAAGTTATTTCTGCCAATTTTTCAGCCAGTTTCTTTACATTTGAAATATCATTGCGGAGGGAGAACGCCATTTGACATAAGAGCTAGCAAACGAACGTTCGACGTTTTCGCTTGATTCGAAGTAGTACCTTTTGTACGGAAACGTTGTTGACAAATGAGAAACTGAATTTTGTCCTCTTGCTGTATTTTGAACATTTCAATTAAAACTGAAGAAAATTGAATCGTAAAAATTCGTGACTTTTGTCCAACATAATTCAGACATGGCGGAGAGTTAAACTGGAGAAATTTCACAGAACTGAAGGGAAAACTTTTGAAAACTCTTTTTAACACACTGTTATAACTTAAACTGCTTAGACATATGAAATCAATCGGTATTATTGTATACAAACTTCTGTAAATACCCTATTTCATCTGGAAGTAATTAGAATAATGCAAAAGTCGAGTACAGCCGTCGAAAACGCGAAAACTGTCGGTATTTTTATGACTTACCTCAACATCATGGCTAAAGATTCGCTGATACTCGAAGTATTTCTGATATAATGAATCCATAAGCAGCAAAGATAAATTCACTGTTGATAAATGACACAAGTGAATCAAATCCTCATCATAAATACAGAATATTTGATCCACTTATGCCTGAATATTCGCTCATCCAAACACGGCATCTTTCTGCAGACAACAATGCAGTTCGTCCTTGAACTTCGTCTACTGACGCGTGATCGACTTACTACGTCACACTTCTGGGAAGTGTACATGTGGGTGACCTAGATTTTGACACATTTAATCACTGGAGGTAGACGGCGTCGCTTGATAATGGATACACGTTTTGAAACTGTATTAAAGCAATAAATAAAATGGTCATTTTATCAGAAATTAATCCGCGTAAGTTCTAAAGTCACGTGATATAAAGCAACAGTTGGTTTGGTACCTTTATATAAGGGAAACGCAGTAGGAATGTAAATATTGTCCGTTGTTATGACAAGACAAGAAGATATGGTCCGTTGTCATGACTCTTAACGGTATTTGGGCATGAATGGGGAATTGAATCTTTATTTCGAATCTAAGGCTGAGCAATTAGATTAGCTTAGTTAATTCTTAAAGTATTCAGTTCTTTTTTTTGTAAAGCTGTAAAGGAGGATATCATATAATTTTCAGGTTACGTGACCATAGATCGTATAGAAAAGTTTTAAAATTGAAAATATGATTCATGAATTTGAAGAAGTGTAGGATGAGTTCATGAATTTATACATTGATCAATTAAACAATAATTGTTAAAGGGATTTCGAAGTCATATACAGCGTTAGAAACAAAGACATCAAATATCGGTCATTGAAGACATTTTGATAGCCTCAGCCTTTATCACATAATTGTTCCGAACGTTCTTAACATGAAATCGCTCTTTGATCTAGATATTTCCGCATGCTTTTTTTCCAGAAACAATAAGATTCTTACCTACAGATAGGTTATTAGGCACCGTTTATCGAAGGGACAAAATTATATCAAATGCACAAAAATGAATATAAACATACAAAGTAATAAAATACTTGTAATAAATGGCCATTATAATTTTGCCCATAGTGGCTCCCTATAACTGCTATATACTTACTTGAGACCCCCGGCGAAAAAAAAAACCAACTTTATTGTAGTCTTTGAAGTCCCCTAAAGCAGATTTCCCTCGCCTACCATTAATGGTTTGGATTTTCTCTTTGAAACATTACATTTATAATTTTGCATTCAATAGAGATCTTCGATGGGGGTATGATATAGACCTTACATGTATATCTCAGGTGATGATGAAAATTGTAGTTGATATGTTATTTACATTTGTGTGTGTCTGTATGTAAGTTCGTGTGTTTTTTTATGTCAGCTTCGATATCGGTGTCTCCGTCTACCTGCGAGTGAATTCTTTTGTCCGCGTTTGTTAGCATGTGTGTCTGTATGTGAGTGAGTGCATCTGTCTGTGTCTTTTGTGTGTGTGTGTGTCTGTCTATATACATGCCTGTCTGTCCGGTTGTTTTGCGTATGTCTGTTTATAACCTGTGTCTGTCAGTCTGTCGCTTTGCGCATGTCTGTGTATGTCTTTCAGGATGTTCCTTTCAGGATGTTCATGTCTGTGTTTTGATCAGTGCCTGTCTTTGAGTCTATCTGTGTGAATCTCTTTTTGTTTCTCCCTGTGTCTGTTTTTCTGTGAGTGCTTGACTATGTGTGTCTATCTGCTTTACTTGATGAGAGATTTTTGTCAAGAAAGAGATATTGGCCTAGTCTGTTTTTTCGTCTGTCTTGCATGCTGTGATAAACTGTGGATTTACTGAAATCAAAGTCAATACATGTTTTTGTTTGTGTGTGTGTGAGTACATTTGTGTATGTCTGTCTACCGGTCTGTCCTTCTGCCTATGTATATCTTTGTATGAGTGTGTCTGTTGATGAATGTGTTTGTCTGTATATATGTATTTGTCTGAATATATATGAATTTGTCTAAAACCCCATATATGTATGAGTGTCTAACCCCCACTCCCAGAAACCTCTTGCATATTCTACAAAAGAAAGAAAATAGTAATAGGGCCAAGTGTCCGGGAAGAGTAATTATATCCTGCTCTGTTGAAGTGTTGTGATTTTTTTGTCTTCCGCAAGTCTGTAAACTTTTCAAAATGTCGCGTTCGTTCTGCAGAACCGATGATGAAAATTTTCAAGAGTGATAGAAACTATTGGTGGGTAAAGAGGAGACATGGGTGCAATACATATTAGATATATATATATGTATATATGTAAGACCATTGGAGCATTTTTATGTAATATTGGAAGCCAATGGAAGGTAAACAAAATAAGGACTTAACAGGGGGAAAATGGTTATATAACATGTCACCAGACGGACACTAAGCTTGGTACTTGACCAATCTACAGTCTTGTACGAGCGCATTCTTAAGACTTGCACTCTGACTGACTGTGACGACGGGACTCCATGACGGGCCCTGTCCAAACCTCCTTATAGAAGACAGGGTCCCGACCACCTGTCCTCTCTGAAAATCAGTCGGAATCCTCGGGTGATAACTTATATGAGCTGGCTACAGCCGGCAGAGCACGGACTGTATTACGCACATCCTCTTTTTATATCCATTTACATATTCATCTGTGTTGCTTTGACCCCTGTGTTTTACGGTCTTGTTTGCGTGTGGTCATCTAATAGTGAGGAGGTTGTTTTACACCATAATTGTGCGTTCTTCGAGACCTTTGGGAAAACGGAATAGTGGGAGGGTTGTGCGCACGTATTCCAGGATAACCACACCGTCTGCTATTTACGTGGCAGATGGCCGACCCAAGTCGGCACCGATTGCCCATTGGTCTCGTTTGTTTATGTGTAGTCTTTTATGTTTCATGTTTCTATGGCGTGAGTTGTCGTTCCTTGTCCCTTTTGCGTCTCTTTCTGCGGGTGTCTGTTCTGTGTTTTTGCATGGGTGTTTTGGGATTTTGCTGTGGGTGCTGCAACCTATAGTTGTTGGAGATCCCCTCCTTTCTTCTTCTCTATGGGGAAAATCAATGCTAACATGAGGAAAGTCTAATATATAGCGGAATATCTCCAAGGGGGAAGAAACCTCTTTTAAGGGAAATTTTCCTATGAGAAAACTACTGCATTACACCGGTTTATAATAAACTTATAAAGTAAGATACTGTATACATTCAAATTTTCGCCTTCATTTATATTTTACCCTTTTCACCCATAGCCGAGACGATGAATTTAAGACGGGACGAATAAAATTTAATGTTAAGGATATCTAAACAAAACGGATGATTCGGCGAATTAAAACCTGGGCAAATCAGTTTCCATTCTTAATTGGTTGAAAATTAAATTCTGCGTGTTGATTGATGAATTTTAATGATTAGTACAGGTATCATAGTATCATTCCATCCATTAAAATATAATAGCAGACAACGGACATCTGACAACGGACAGAACTTTCGCAACATGATTTGACAACGTACCAATTTTAGAAAAGTCCAAAAAAAAAAGTGGTCCAAAATTGAATTCGTCATCATGACACTACCAGAGGAGCATTATATAGACTTGATATTTATTATTAGTATATTTCTGGAATAAGATAACCTGAATATTCAAAGATTTCAAGAAAAAGGAAAAATAACACATGTGCAGGACGTGGTGATCAAAGGACGCCAACTCGATCTCCTCTTTCCAAACTGTATATCAAAACCATGAAAGCATATAAACCAATAGCTTAGTGTTATGACTACCCCCCATTGAATTTTCGAGTGTATTACTTCTATAATTTCAACGTTTATTAGAAAATTATACTTTCCACACATGCTCATTGTCACGACAACGGATGGTTTCCTTCATATCCTTACCTGTGGCATAATGTCAACGGACGGTTTTAAGTGCAGAACTTTAAATACTTCTGACAACGGTATTGTAAGGCGACGTAACGTGTTCCTGCCCGTGTTGATGTTTGCTTATCATTTCAAGGGTACCATTTCTTTTTTGTTTACTAACCAAATAGCTGTGCATGTAGAATTTGCTCAAAATGGTCCTTATTCCAACGATATAGAGAGACGATCGTTCGCTGTTTAAATAATGGCGGCTCTCATAACTTCTTTTGGCAGACGTATCACTGCGAAATCCTCCGACTCACGAAATATAGTGTGGTGATGGATTGTTTTTAAATCTAAGAAAACAGTATGTTTTCCATAAGTAGATGACAATTAAATGATAAGAAATGAATCTTATATTTTTTCTGTGTTTCGCATTGATGCAATTTTCTGTCCAAATTTTCCAGTGAAACCTGCATCAACAGAAAAAAAAATATAAGATTAATTTATCAAGATCAAGTATTTACTTGTATGCGGGAATAATTGATATCATATTAATTGGTCCATCTGCATATGCATACTCTTGATAATTCATGTTGCGAAAGTTCTGTCCGTTGTCAGATGTCCGTTGTCTGCTATTATATTTTAATGGATGGAATGATACTATGATACCTGTACTAATCATTAAAATTCATCAATCAACACGCATAATTTAATTTTCAACCAATTTAGAATGGAAACTGATTTGCTTGCCCAGAATTTAATTCGCCGAATCATCCGTTTTGTTAAGATATCCTTAACATTAAATTTTATTCGTCCCGTCTTAAATTCATCGTCTCGGCTATGGGTGAAAAGGGTAAAATATAAATGAAGGCGAAAATTTGAATGTATACAGTATCTTACTTTATAAGTTTATTATAAACCGGTGTAATGCAGTAGTTTTCTCATAGGAAAATTTGCTTTAAAAGAGGTTTCTCCCCTTGGAGATATTCCGCTATATATTAGACTTTCCTCATGTTAGCATTGATTTTTCCCATAGAGAAGACGAAAGGAGGGGATCTCCAACAACTATAGGTTGCAGCACCCACAGCAAAATCCCAAAACACCCATGCAAAAACACAGAACAGACACCCGCAGAAAGAGACGCAAAAGGGACAAGGAACACCAACTCATACCATAGAAACATGAAACATAAAAGACTACACATAAACAAACGAGACCAATGGGCAATCGGTGCCGACTTGGGTCGGCCATCTGCCACGTAAATAGCAGACGGTGTGATTATCCTGGAATACGTGCGCACAACCCTCCCACTATTCCGTTTTCCCAAAGGTCTCGAAGAACGCACAATTATGGTGTAAAACAACCTCCTCACTGTTAGATGACCACACGCAAACAAGACCGTAAAACACAGGGGTCAAAGCAACACAGATGAATATGTAAATGGATATAAAAAGAGGATGTGCGTAATACAGTCCGTGCTCTGCCGGCTGTAGCCAGCTCATATATGTTATCACCCGAGGAGTCCGACTGATTTTCAGAGAGGACATGTGGTCGGGACCCTGTCTCTTATAAGGAGGTTTGGACAGGGCCCGTCATGGAGTCCCGTCGTCACAGTCAGTCAGAGTGCAAGTCTTAAGAATGCGCTCGTACAAGACTGTAGATTGGTCAAGTACCAAGCTTAGTGTCCGTCTGGTGACATGTTATATAACCATTTTCCCCCTGTTAAGTCCGTATTTTGTTTACCTTCCATTGGCTTCCAATATTACATGAAAAATGCTCCAATGGTCTTACATATATACATATATATATAATATGTATTGCACCCATGTCTCCTCTTTACCCACCAATAGTTTCTATCACTCTTGAAAATTTTCATCATCGGTTCTGCAGAACGAACGCGACATTTTGAAAAGTTTACAGACTTGCGGAAGACAAAAAAATCACAACACTTCAACAGAGCAGGATATTATTACTCTTCCCGGACACTTGGCCCTATTCCTATTTTTATTCTTTTGTAGAATATGCAAGGGGTTTCTGGGAGTGGGGGTTAGACACACACACATATATGGGGTTTTAGACAAATTCATATATATTCAGACAAATACATATATACAGACAAACACATTCATCAACAGACACACTCATACAAAGATATACATAGGCAGAAGGACAGACAGGTAGACAGACATACACAAATGTACTCACACACACACAAACAAAAACATGTATTGACTTTGATTTCAGTAAATCCACAGTTTTTCACAGCATGCAAGACAGACGAAAAACAGACTAGGCCAATATCTCTTTCTTGACAAAAATCTCTCATCAAGTCAAGCAGATAGACACACATAGTCAAGCACTCACAGAAAAACAGACACAGGGAGAAACAAAAAGAGATTCACACAGACAGACTCAAAGACAGGCACTGATGGCTGCAAATTTATCTGTTCTTAAATGATGTTATTGAATTTCAAAACGTTTAACATTGCACGTGTTAATATATAAATATAAACACGTATTTCCTGTTGCAGTGTTCCCCGTGGCATGCATGGTTGTTTTAAAATGTCAAAATTACTTCTTTCCAGCTCTGTCGCCTGAAAGAACTTTTGGCACTTAATTAATTTGACGTCATAAATATTATTTTCCTATTTCGGAAACTTGTCATTTGATTCAACGAAATTATCGAAATCAGAGAAGGTTAACATCTAAGTACCTATCTCTCTTACGCTATATATATTGAGTCCCCGAAAACACATGTAGCCAAGTTTGATAAACCTCGGTTGACCGTTTCTTCAACGCATACACAAATTTATATTATCAACTTTTTCTTGAAATTTTAAAACGTGGGTCCTTTAGCATCATATCCCATCCCTTGCTACGTCGTTCGGTACATTTATGGACATGATAACATTCACATTCTTTGGCCATATTACACTATCGAAAAGAAACTGTGTGTTTAAACAAAACCATTCGTATTTCTATGCAGAAAGATATGCATTTTATTTTGTATTCTAATTTCAAATATAATGTATCTCCTTCCCAATTACAATCATCGTTACACATATAGTACTGTAACAGTGCTTTTTGACATTCTTTCCAATGAAAGGAAGGGGATTCAAATGTTAAACGTCTTCATTAGCATCATTTAAAAGCTGATAAATTGACAGCATAGACCAGACATGCACGTTTCGGGTATTTAACCCTCGTCAGTGATCCTCAATCTAAACAATGGAATATGCCAAAATCTATTGAAATTATGTCCAAAATATACCGAAAGACATAACAAGATGGCTGGGATATGATGCTACAGGACTAAGGTTTTAGAAATTTGAGAAAATTTTGTAAACAGAAATTTTCGAATGCGTTTGAAGAAACGACCAACCGATATTGATTGAACTTGGATACATGTGCCCTTGAGGACTCCTTGTCCACCAGCAGTGACACTCACCAAGTGGTACAAATCTTGAACGTCTTCAAAGTCATTAGCATCATTTAAAAGCAGATAAAACAAGTTTCACATGTCCAGTAATCTGATCTGACCATCATTTGAATCTCTTAAGCATTCACTTCTAGGACAATATAAATGATTTAAATCATGCAGTTAAGCGTTCGTATTGATCTGTTAAGGTTTAGTACATCAAATTATGCGAAATGTTGACGTTAATCATTTGATGACTTAATTCATGTCAAAATGATTTTTGGAGAAAAATATGGCGCTAATGATGGTCACATTGGTAAATTAATGTTGTTATATTGAATAACAGTATACATTGTACTTAATGAAGCGTATGTGTATTATACTGACTCAAAAGAAGGGAGGAGATCTCCAACAAGACCCCGTTGCAGCATCAACAGTAAAACACCAAAACACCCGATGCAAAAACACAAAAGACGAGTACAGCACGAGACGGAAAAGAGACACACGACATGTAAACATCAAACACAAAAGACTACACATAAACCGACGAGACCAATGGGTAACCGGTGCCGACTTTGGACGGCCATCTGTCACGCAAGTAGCAAATGGTGTGGTTATCCTGGATTACGTGCGCACAACCCTCTCACTTCTCCAATTACCCAGAGGTCTCGAAGAACGTACAATTGTGGTGTAAAACAACCTCCTCGCTGTAAGATGACATTACACAAACAAGACCGCAAAACGCAGAGGCCCCAGAGACACAGATGAATATGTAAATGGATATAAAAAGAGGGCATGCGTAATACAGTCCGTGCTCTGCCGGCTGTAGCGAGCTCATGTATGTAATCACCCGAGGAGTCCGACTGACATTCATAGAGGACAGGTGGTCGGGGCCCTGTCTTCTCTAAAGAGGTTTGGACAGGGCCCGTCATGGAGTCCCGTCGTCACAGTAAGTCAGAGTGCAAGTCTCAAGGATGCGCTTGTACAAGACTGTAGATTGGTCAAGTACCAAGCCTAGTGTCCGTCTGGTGACATTAGGATCATATCCACGGTATAAAAGGCGTTTGATGATTCTGACGCATTTTCGATGGTTATGCTGCCTACCTTTGATCCTTTTTATTTTGTTTATCATATCACCATAAAAGTGACGTTATGTTGACGTTAACTGAAATTCACCTAGTGAACTCAGCGTCAGAGACAGATTAACCAGTCTTGATTTTCTTGACAATATTAAAATTTAGCCGTCTTTAGCCAAGGATTATTTATTCGGCATTCGAAAAAGCGGACAAAATTCGGTTACACGGGCGTTATGTCGTCGTTTCCCCTTTTGCCGACATTGCTTCATTGGCAATTACCTTCTCCGTTCATGTTCCTGAATGCTACCAATATGTAAAAACATCCAATTCAAACAATCATCTTATAATAATTCATCCAAATCTGCCAGGTCACGTTGTTTTGGGGTATTCAGGTAAAAGCTTCTAGATCGCAAGAATTCCGTAGTTTACTCTTGCACATAAAAAACTAAGAACATTTTATTTAAGTGAATAACGTTTTTTTCCGTAAAAGTGAAATCAACTCTGCAGAAGAGTGACGTTAAATTCAATAGAAAATACATGGCTCGAATTTCAAATTTTTGGATACTGCTGTTTGACCAAGAGTCCCCTTGGGCACATGTAGCCAAGTTCGATCAACTTCGGTTGATCGTATGTCTCTTCAACGCATTTGAAGTTTTCTGAAACAGAATTTCTTGAAATTTCTAAAGCGTGGGTCCTGTGGCATCATATCCCACCCATTCTGTTACGTCTTTTGGTACATTTTGGACATAACAATTTTCATACTTTTTGGCCATATTAAATTGTTTAGACTGAGAATCACTGACGAGGGTTTAGTACCCAAAACGTGCATGTCTGGTCCATGCTGTAAATTCTTCAGGTTTTAAATGATGCTTTTGAATTTAAAGACGTTTAACATAGTTACTTTAATTTTCCGTTAGTATACATTGTTGAGATTGAGGTTCACCGACAAGAGTGAAGTACCCGAAACGTGCCTGTCGGATCCATGCTGCAAATTTATCTGTTCTTAAATGATGCTATTGAACTTAAAAACGTTTAACATTTAACAAGATGTTTAACATTTTGGGAGTTCGCTTCTTGTTTTATGGTGGAGGTTTGGCTTTGTTCGCTTTTTTCTTGTTTTATCCTGATTTTGTATGCCTTCGGTTTATGATTTTCTGAATTGTCGATTTTGTACTGTAGACAGGAATATGGTCATTATCCATATTTGTCATTTCTGAATTATCGATTATGTAACGGTATTGGAATATGGTCATTATCCATAACTATACGCGCATTCTGCAAATTGCACAAATGACAAAAATGGATAATGCCCTTATCAAGATATACAACACAAAATCGATAATTCAAAAAATCATAGACCGAAGGCATACAGAATTTAGTTTTGAAAAATATAACCAGGGGGAGCTATTAAAATGAATATTGGTTGTGTCTTAAAAACACATTTTCGATGTAAACATCATTGATGAGGATTTAATACCCGAAACACGTGTCTGATGCATAATAAATTGGTTTGAAATTTTCTTCGGGAAGGTAAAGAGTTGGAACACTTTTTTACATTTCCAATATTTACAAATTAATTTATTTAAATCACTTCCTCCATGCATTCCACACATGTTATCGATCAATATCTGAACCGTTTTCAACTATATAGGGAATGGTTTTTGATAATTTGGAATGTGATTTCCTTTTATAAAAAATCAAAACATCAAATCAAAATATTTTAAGGGAACCACATCATATAAATAATACAGAAGTGTTCATACTCTTTGATTTCCATAGCGCCTTTCTGTTTATTTTCTAATTTTGATTTGTGCATTTACTTGCTGAGTACGCGACTCCAAATGTCATGTATGGTCAATTCAGTAGCATAATTAAACAAAATGTATGACAAAAATATGCTAAGCATACAATTGGGGAAGTCATTATTATGTTAAGGAGTTATTACATTTTGGTATTTGAACTGAATATGTGTAATTTATTTGGTACCAATCTTGCAGTACATTGTTTCACAGAACTAGTATTAACATCAATGAAGTGCTAATAGGTTATTCAGTCTCAAAATAGAGAGTTAAGTCAGGTGTCCGAGGTAACTTAACTTCACTTGTTTCCATGCAGCAACCGTTTCAAGAGGTACATGGACAATTCTCACATTCTGTGATTGTCTCGATGTGTATATTGATGCATATGTAACAGGACCCGGTGGGGGTGGGTGCCTGTCTTCAAGTCCGAAGGATTTCCACCGTGCAGCCACACCTTAATTTGACAGACGTGTACAAAATAAAACAGAAGAAGAATAACAGTTATAACGTTTAATATAAAAAGTAACAAAAGTATATGCAAATAGCACTTGTAAATAGTGTAAGCCTCGCAAACCTATCGGAAATCTTATCAAACAGCCTCTAATTTCAACGGGCGCACTGCAAATATTCTCAAAAATCGACCCCCCCCCTACTTTAGGGTACGACGGACGATGCGCTATTCTTATGGGAAGACGGGTCCCCCCTTAGACTCTGAAAAGGTTAGCCGACCCGTGCCGGGTCATCGCTAAGAGAGAATGGTCCTACCACCGAGAGCCTCAGCACTGTGGACAGTTTTACAAGCCCAGTGCAGCGCCTTATATACTGAGCGAATCACCTGATATTCTAAATATAGTAGCGTGACGGCCCTTTAAATCCTTATCGAGGGATATAAACGATACATTTGTTAACTCTGAGTACAGGTAAATTACACAGGTGAATCTACAAAAAGGGGGGATACTTTACTGTGTTTACTATCTAAAATAACGGTACAAAAATATTCTAACATAATGTGTTTCTGTCACATACCTCCCTCCTTAAATCAAAAATATTATAAATATTTTTACATTCAATAAATGACCTTGACATGAGCACATTATGTATGTCTAATAAAACTATATTCTCACTAAGTTAATTAGATTCCAGTTATATAAGTCTGATCCAGAGTAAATTTTTTTAAGATCAGCTTTAAGCGGTAATTAAAGTTGCAGGGCAGCTTTAAGAATAATTTAGTAAATTACGTTAATTTTTTTTTAAATTAGTATAAATAAATTTCATAATGGTTTCTAACGAGGCATACACATATTAAACTCAAATAGAAAACTAATTGTAATCAAATTTTAAACACAAAGTCAATCACAAAGTCACAGTTCCACAAAACACTACACACGAATCGCGAAGTTCACTTAAATTTATTTCAAAACAAAAAATGTTCAATATCTAGTTCCTCTGGCATGGGTCTGTCTAGTTCGTCGTCGGAGGATATTTTCCAGCTGTTCTTCCTCCTCTTCCTTCCGTCCAGTCCAACCTCCTTGTCCCTGCTAACCTCAGACTCTGTTTGAGCCTCCCTCATCGGATCCATAGAAGCAACGTCGCGAGAGTGTCTGTCTTCCGATGCCCTGCGGCGACGGCGCACAGACCCCAGGGATATATTACAAATAGGCATCTTTGCATTCCCGGGGTCCACGTAAGTATGGGATGAGAGGGTCTTGGATATGAAGTGTTCTGGCGTCTCCTTTTCCTGGTGTATCTTTCTCAAGTGGGACTTCACTTTATTCTTCTTGTTCCCAAAGAACCCTCATCCACCCTTCGGGCAGTAATAAAAGGTTCTTAGGGGGACATGTACCTGGTCCCAATGTTTTTGGTACCGCCCAAAATCACGGATGTGACCAATCGTACATCCCTTGACGTGGCAAGACATGCCATTTACTGGCCAAATTGGGGCAACATCTGCATCCAAAAGGAACTGTTCACCAACTGGTGCCTCAATATCCAAGATATCCATTTTCTGAAAAAGATCAAAGTAATAGTAAGAGTCAATATCAAGAAATATAAAGAAACAATCATTAAATAAATTTATTGAAATATTTTAGAACCAAAGAACAATTAAATCGAAAAGTTCAAAAATCCGTAAAAATAAAAACCGATAATGGTTTCGTTCACCAAAAAAAAAAAAACGATCTCATACTTCCGGAATATAAAATTTCGGCCAAAAGATAGAAAGAAATGTACTTAAATTTTAATCTATGGAGAGTAGACATCCCTGGGCCTCACAATTCTACCAGTTCTGGTAACCTTAGCAGGAGGGGGACTGGAAGGGACATCCGGAAGGCTCTGACCATTTGTTTCCCGCTCGGTCTCATCCCCGCTGACGTCAGGTACAGGAGTATCATCAGCACCGGATGAATTCTCATCCTCTATGCCATCATCCAGCCAGCTCCGGGGACTTTCACCATGATGAGGTTTCAGATGATCAACATGGACATTAACTATAGGTGAAGTCTCATTTTTCTGAATTTGATAATTTACTTGCCCCAATCTTTTAGTTACAAGATAAGGCCCAGTCCAACCCTGATCCAATTTCCTATTGGCAGCCGGAGGATACCACCTCCAAACCCATTCCCCAACTTTATATGTCCGTGGCACAAGACCCCTGTCATAAATTTTTTTTGTCGTGAAGCTGCCACTTTCAAATTTTCAAATGCATACTCAAACGAATTCCTCATAGCCTGTTTTAACCATTCAACGCAAAATGCCTGGCAGACTGGTTCTGGTCCACATGGAGGATATCCAATAGTAATGTCCAATGGAAAATTTGTTTCCCTCCCAAACATGAGCAAGTTTGGTGAACATTTTGTACTGTCATGAATGCTAGATCTGTAGGCCATTAATACATATGGCAAATGGTCATCCCAATCATTTCTGAATTCATTTACGAAAGAACTGAGCATTTGCTGTAAACTTCGGTTAAATCTTTCCACTAATCCATCGCTATTTGGCCTATAAGGAGCAGTTCTAGTCTTTTCAATGCCTAAAAGTGTACATAAATTTTGAAACAATTCAGATTCAAATTCCCTCCATGATATATTCATTCCCTTCTCTTGTAAGTGGGAGGGGACCCATAATATCGATGGCTATACGCTCTAATGGTGCATAAACAATGCTCAATGCTCGATGCTCAATTTGGTGCTCTATTGTGAGTGCTGTTGAGATTATCGTCATTAACAACATTAACAAAGTGAGGAACTAGAGGAGATTTTCCCTTCCCTGGGCCTTGCTTAACTCTGGCACAAGTTTCACATTTTTGACACCAACTACGAACATCGTCTGATATCCCTGGCCAAAAATATCTTTTCTTTATCATGCCCAAGGTTTTTTCTTTACCCAAATGACCAGCATATCTACTATCATGGAAATGTTTCATAATTCTCTCTCTAAGTGATATAGGCACAACTAGTTGATCTTGAACCAGATCTTTTCGAATTTGTACTTTTCTATGCAATATTCCTTGGGAATCGACAAATAAGGAATTCCAGTAGACACAAATAGTTCTAACATCTCTATCAAACTCCTGAAGTTTATGCCTTGGGGGTTTTCTTCCGAAGTCCCTCTTCAAATCCAAAACTTTACCTAACACTGGGTCATCTTTTTGCATTTCCAAAATTTGGTTTGGTGTATACTTTTCTCGCCAATTAGGTAAGAAATCACTCCTCTTTTCAGTGGCTGTGACAGGGGCAACATTGACCTTAGGTTGTTCACTACATACAGTTTCTTGGTCATTTTCAATGACCTCTGACCCTGACCTTGACTTATCCTGACCTTGAGATTTCCCTACTTCAATACAATCGGGACAATCTTCTCTACGACACTTTCTTGAAGGTATTCTAGACAGTGCATCTGCATTGCCATGCAAATTTCCTTTCCTATGCTGAATCTCGAAATCGTATGTTTCAAGGACAGTTAGCCACCGAGCCACCATACCCTCAGGTTCTTTAAAATTTCTCAACCACTTCAAGGCAGCATGGTCTGTTCTTAGAATGAATTTTCTATCCCACAGATAGTGCCTAAAATGTTTGATGAACGTGACCACTGCCAATAATTCTTTGTGAGTTACACAATATTTCTGTTGGGATTTGTTGAGGGTTCTACTTGCATATGCTATACCCTTTCCATCCTGTCCCTGTAACTGGGAAAGTACAGCTCCCATCCCCGCGAAACTTGCATCGGTATCCAAAATGAAAGTATCTTCTCTAGTAGGATAAGCCAGAATTGGTGCACTCATCAACAAGTTCTTAATTTTATCAAGGGATTCTTCACATTCGCGATTCCAAATAAATTGGACGCCCTTTCGAGTCAGCCCAATCAGAGGAGCAGCCAATTCAGAGAAATTTGGAATGCATTTTCTGTAGTAACCAGCTAATCCCAGAAAACCACGAATCTCGTGTATATCCCGGGGTCGTGGCCACTCTTAAATAGCTTGGAGTTTCTCGGTATCACACCGAATACCATGTTTAGAAACTACATGCCCTAAGTATCTGACTTCAGTTTGAAATAGGTGACATTTTTTGGCTTTAATTTCAAATTAGCTTGACGAAATCTCTGAAAAACTGTCTCCAAATTCTCCAAAGCCTCCTCAAAAGAGCGTCCAAAAACTACAACGTCATCAAGGTAACACATACATCTTTGCCAGTTGACCCCCCTCAAAACTAAGTCCATTAGTCTTTCAAAGGTGGCG
The DNA here is from genome assembly GCA_028142955.1 of Pinctada fucata. Lineage (NCBI taxonomy): Eukaryota > Metazoa > Mollusca > Bivalvia > Pterioida > Pteriidae > Pinctada > Pinctada fucata. The sequence goes on from AP027115.1 coordinate 7,138,903, forward strand.
GCGCATTGCAAAGCCCAAAGGGCATTACTTTAAATTCAAATAAGCCCATATGCGTTGTGAATGCAGTTTTATGACAATCTTTCTCTTCTAACCCACATTGCCAATATCCCGAGGCACAATCTAGTACGGAAAAGTATTGTGCACCACTTAAAGTATCCAAAATGTCATCCACTCTTGGAAGTGGATACGCGTCTTTTCTTGTTATCGAATTCAGTTTTCGAAAGTCTATGCAAAATCTCGTGCTACCGTCACTTTTTGTTGCCAAAACAACTGGGGAAGCGAAAGGACTTGAACTGGGAACGATAACCCCATCCTCCAACATTTTATTTACTTCTTTCTCAATTATTTCCCTTTTCTTATAAGGAACTCTTCGCAAGGGCATTTTAAAAGGTGGGTTATCGCCCGTGTCAATCGAATGTTTCACTAAATTCGTCCTCCCAATTTTACCATCTTTTTGTATGAAAACGTCTTCATAGTTTTTCAAAAGGAATGCACATTTTTCTTTTTGTTCTTTAGTCAATGTGGGGGATGTGTTTTCAATGAGAGGGATCAAATTTTCTGGCAAAGTTTTAGACAAAGACAAACTATTTACATCTTTCTTTCCAGCGGAAATTGCGACCACCGGATGCAAACTGGCGACAACAGTACTACCATTTAACTTCACTGGATAGTGGTTAGTATTGACTACGGAAAGTACTATTTCATTGTTTTCTGTGTTAACTAGTGTGTTTGGAAGTAAAACGCCTTTGGTTTGCAAAAACTTTACAGGTTCGACTACCCCTACTTTCTCTTCAGTTTTTCCGTCAATAAACGCTTTAATGCATAACTCGGACTCTGCCGGCACCACACTAGATTCGGTTATTCGGACCTTTGAGCACACCAAATTGTCTCCCTTGGCTAGGCATACCGAGGACTTCCCAAATTTTCAAAATTTTCTTTCTAAAATACAGTGTCCCATCGTGTTTATCCATGAAGTCCTCCCCTTATATGCCACCCGCCAACCCTAGATCAATATATGCAATTATGGTCTCTTGCTCGTACACGTTTCCAGAAATAATGAACGGAATAACCGTCTTCCCCAAAACGGGAATCTCTTTTTTACCTATTGCCCATAGTGCAACATCTACGTTTTCTAACTCTTTTAAGCCAGACAACTCTTGATAAGTATTCACGTCTAGTATGGTGACAGGAGATCCCGAGTCCACAAGTAAATTTACGGATTCCCCTTCAAGAATACAGTTTAAATATAACCCATTTCTGTCTAGCGAATTTATTTGTAATTTTTGCCCTTTTGGAAGACTGTTGTCTACCAAATTTACATCCGGGGTCAAACTTTCGGGCTCAAGCTCACCCCTTAAGTGTTTAACGGAGGCTTGTTGTCATTGGCATAGGCCCCTCCCTGCTGAGCTAACCCAGCTTGGTTCGACTGATTATTCGTATCCAAATTCTTTGGACAGTTACGGGCAAAATGACCTTTCTCATTACACTTAAAACAGACAATTTCTGACATACTCGTACGTTTTTTCGGGAAAGCTTTCTGTCTTAATTGTTGAACTTCCTCTTCAAGTCTTTGTATACGCAATGTATCGGACGGCTTATTCTCACCTTTTATATTGCAAACGTCCTGATTATGTTTAGGGTTTGCAACCTTTTCCCCTTCAAAAGCTTCTATAAGCGGTCTCTCGCTCCGGAGGATTAAACCTCTTTACAAGGGCATGACAAATGGCTGAAAAATCATCCAATTCACATAGCGTAAGTTCAGACAAAATCTCTTGAGCTTTACCCCTTAAACTCATGGACAACTGTTGAGCTTTTTCAGTAGAATTCCACCCATTCCATCGCGAAATTTGTTGAAAATGATTTAAGAAATCGCGAAAATCAGTGCTTCCGTCATAAAACTGAGGATCTTTCTCTTTTCTTTTAATAGGGTGTCTTTTCTTTTTCTTACCCTTTCTACGGTTTGAATAGTAAATGATCGGGGGCGAGTCTGAATCAGACGTACATGTACTAGGGGAACTATCCGAGTCATTGGTCGAATCACTATCTATTATTTGATGACTCCTCCCGTACGACCTATGAGACATCCTTGGCAATTTCGGAGAAAAAGAAACTCTACGTCGAGGACGATCACCCTTTCTCAGTCGAGATCTACCCCGTCCCACACTGGTGTGTATTGACCTATCACGCGGGATACCATACCTCGAATAACCTCGCCCACTATCAACAGAAACTGACCTTGACCTTGATCTACTCATAGACTCCGACCCATGACGATCTTTGTCAGAACGTTTGTTTACTGAACGTGAATGCGAAATATCGGAGTTTTTAAAAGGTAACCTAGGGGTCATAAATTCATGTTGAGAATAATCTTGGTCTAATTCGAAAGATCCTATCGGATTCGAGGAGCGTGAATCTTGTTCCATGCGTGGTTCATAAACCGGAACAGTTGTCGACTTGCTTTTTTTTTCAGTTTTCTTACCTGGGGCTTTTAACCGACTTCTAGATTCGATCGACTATTCAGACGCTTACTGCGCTTCATACTGAAAACATTTCGCTTGCTAGATAAACTTGCGTAACCTGTTTCATTTAAATTATGAAAGGTATTGTCTGAGTCAGATGGGGAATTAAGAATTCTCAAATTACCATTCCCTAAGTGTTCGAAATAACCAACACACGCACTTACAGATAAATCATCCACGAGCTCAGATATGCTTGCTATTCTTGATTGATCATCCGAGGTATACTCGGTAGCATGTTGTGTATTGCTTTTCGGAGATCTCTGTGTATTCGACACACCTGATCGACTTTCAAAGGCAGGTAAATACTTAGGTTCTGTATCGAATAAATCTTGCGATAATGTAAACGGATTCAACGACATAGGCGTGAAAACTTTACTTTTTGACACGGCCATTCTGTTTCTTTTATACAAGTCTATCCAGAAAATGACTGCACGAAATAGAAATCCTGGCAAGCTCGCCAATTTTGTAACAGGACCCAGTGGGGGTGGGTGCCTGTCTTCAAGTCCGAAGGATTTCCACCGTGCAGCCACACCTTAATTTGACAGACGTGTACAAAATAAAACAGAAGAAGAATAACAGTTATAACGTTTAATATAAAAAGTAACAAAAGTATATGCAAATAGCACTTGTAAATAGTGTAAGCCTCGCAAACCTATCGGAAATCTTATCAAACAGCCTCTAATTTCAACGGGCGCACTGCAAATATTCTCAAAAATCGACCCCCCTACTTTAGGGTACGACGGACGATGCGCTATTCTTATGGGAAGACGGGTCCCCCCCCCCCCCCCCCCTTAGACTCTGAATAGGTTAGCCGACCCGTGCCGGGTCATCGCTAAGAGAGAATGGTCCTACTACCGAGAGCCTCAGCACTGTGGACAGTTTTATAAGCCCAGTGCAGCGCCTTATATACTGAGCGAATCACCTGATATTCTAAATATAGTAGCGTGACGGCCCTTTAAATCCTTATCGAGGGATATACACGATACATTTGTTAACTCTGAGTACAGGTAAATTACACAGGTGAATCTACAAAAAGGGGGGATACTTTACTATGTTTACTATCTAAAATAACGGTACAAAAATATTCTAACATAATGTGTTTCTGTCACACATATACAAGGTACATTTGTATGTATTGGTGACGTAGACAACCATTCAATCGCTGTCCAGAATGTCACTATTCATGTTGGAAAGATTGATCTCATATTCTTTTTAAGATCCCCGTATTGACCAAAATCCCGATTGATGATTTCATCCTTTGAGTAATATATCCCTCTACTGGCATTAAAAATGAAATTTTTGGTCGATGTTTTTAATTCATGTGCTTTTAAATGACACTTTATATTTGTACCACTTGATGAATGCCTCTGCTGGTGGACCAGGAGTCCCTGAGTGCACATGCAGCCAAGTTCGATCAATTTTGGTTGGTCGTTTCTTCAAACGCATTCGAAAATTTCTACTTACAAAAATTTCTCCCATTTCTGAAACCAGGGTCACGTGACTTCTTTATTCAGCCATCTTGCTACGTCTTTTTGGTATATTTTGATTATAATTTTCATATACGTTGGCCATATTTCATTACTTAAATTGAGGAACACTGGAGAGGGTTAATACCTGAAATATGCATGTCTGGTCCGTGCTGTAAATTTATTTGATTTTAAATGTTTCTAATGAATTTGAGGACGTTTAACATTTGTACCACTTGGTGAGTGTCACTGCAGGTGGCATATTTCAATGTTTGGATGATTTATGACCCTTGACGAGGGTTAAATACCTGAAACGTGCATGTCTGGTTCATGTTGTAAATCTATCTGATTTTAAATGATTCTAACATAATTTGAAGACGTTTAACACAACCATATTCGGAACATGCCCTGACGTACCGAATAAGCTGAGAAACCAAACCCGTAAAATATGTTACTTCTTCAACAGCAACAGTGACGTTTTTGTTCATATAATTTTCATGGAGACGAAGAATCATCGTCTCAATTGATACTAACATTCCTATCAACTCTACGTATTACATGTATCGATATCACCAATACCTGTATGGACATTTTCAAAGAGCAAATACTTCTCTTTTGGAATATCAGTTTCATGGAGATGGAAAACCTTTAGGGAATACAATGCTTTGTATTTTTATACAAACATTGGTGATACGTCATATGAATAAAAAGAGCGAGTAATATAATTCATGACAATGAGAATATTAAATAGAACCACCTTAAATTTTTGATAAACATTTTGTAGAATTAAACTGAGATGGAGAATAGTTGGAAATAACAAGAAAATAAGAGATCCCAGAATCACCACGCCGGGGCAGTAGTCAAAGCGGAAAAAAAACACGAATTTCTTTAGCGGGATGCTCATGTAGTAGCACTGTTATGAACGGCGCTCTTTGCAATCAGCTGTTTCGGGGACCCGAAGGGAGCGAGTTTATAACGATCTTAAAGAGCATTTTAAAGACTATTTTAGAAAATTAGAAATCCTTCTATCTGTTATTATTATAAAAAATAATAAAGTAATAAAGTCTGACGTTAGTGTAAATGATTCATGTCCTACTTCATGCGAATGCGCTAGCTCTGCATATCTCTACGAACCAGCTGGTCATATAATTAGTAAAGACCTGTCAACCATTCAAGACTCGAGGCTTCGTACTCTTCTAAAGAAAGGGCCAAAGTATAGAAATCCTTCCAACATAGATTTCATTAGATATCTGGAAGATCTAAACGAGCCCTTGGAAGTTTATATACGAAAATGATTTAATTGTAAACGTCTTCAAATTGAATATTAAGTTAAAGGGAGTCTGTGTACAATTTGAATTTCTTAATTTGTACAACTTAAGAATGATAGTGCAATAATTTTTTTTTAAATTAGAGGGAGTCGAACCAACTCTCTCGATGACTTGAAAAGTCTTATTTTTAACATTGCAGATATCTTAGTTGATAATTTAAAAAAATCCTCTTTTTTATTCGGAAGCACCATCAAGATAAAATTTATTCATTAAAACTCTGTATTTCGAAATCAAAGCAACAATGTGAAACGTCTTCAATGTTAATAGCATTATTTAAGAACAGATAGATTTGCAGCATGAACGAGACATGCACGTTTCGGGTACTAAATCCTCGTCAGTGACCCTCAATCTAAACAATATAACATTGCCAAAGAGTGTGAAAGATATTATATCAGTAAATGTACCGAAAGACGTAGCAGGATATCTGGGATATGATGCTACAGGACCCATCTTTTAGAAATTTCAAGAAATTTTGATAACGGAAATTTTCGAAAGTTGATCGAACTTGGCTACATATGCCCTTGGGAACTCCTGGTCCACAAGCAGTGACACTCATGTTAAACGACTTCAAATTTAATAGCATCATTTAAGAACTCCCTCGATAGGCAATGAAACTATCCCTTACATTTTACTGAAGCACCAAGTTGAAATGTCATCAATTTCAACTCTTTATTTAGAAATCAGACGTACCAATGTGAAACGTCTTCAAATTTTTTAGCATCATTTAAGTATAGAATCCCATCCAAGATAGATTTTATTAAATGTCGCGAAGTATTAAAGGAAGCCTTAGATAACTATACCAAACGATGGTGTAAATCGGAAGGAGTCGAATCGCATTCTCTGAATGACTGGAAAAACCTCATTTTGGACATTACTGACATTCGAATAGACAACTTCCACAAAAATCCTCATCTTTTTGAAAATCCAAGTTCTAGATCTGAAAGATATTTTAAATCCAAATTACGTAATTTACATGAAAAATTTGTCTTCGCTCCTGCAGATAAAGCAGCCAACAACACCATAATCATATGAAAACTTTACTATATATCAACTTTAGTTTCGGAACTTTCGTCTACAAATACTTATATCAAAACCAATGAAAGTGTCCCTAACATTTTGAGCAAACATAGCAGTGAAATTTCTTCATTCAACATCCCTATTTCTAAATTGGATCTTCCTACAATATACTGCATACCAAAACTGCACAAGTTTGTCTAGACATCTGACGTCAGCCCTCACGGCGGTAAAGGAACACGTTGCAAAATATTGTGAAACTGTTCTTAACAGGAATGATGTAAATTTATTTTGGTCTATAAAAAATTCCGGGGATGTGATTGACAAGATAAAATCTAGAAATTTTCAAGCCAATACGATTGCTTCATACGATTTTTCAAATATGTACACCACGCTTCCTCACGACAAGATCAATGATCAATTGTCCAAACTCATTAAATGGTGCTATAATCGAGAGGGGAAAATTTATATTTGTACATCTGAATCAAAGGGTTTCTTTTCCGCTACAGAATACAAATCATACAAATCATGGACATGTAGCGACCTGTGTAGTGCCTTGTCCTTCCTCTTGGACAACATTTATGTAAGATTTGGTGAGAATCTCTACAAGCAGGTTGTAGGGATTCCTATGGGTACAAATTGTGCGCCTCTTGTTGCAGATTTATTTTTATACACATATGAAAAGGAATTTATTCAAAATCTTCAAAAGCAAAGAAAACATGATGATGTGAAATGCTTCATTGGTACTTCTAGGTACCTGGATGATATTCTTACTATCGATAATCCTGTTTTTGAAAAGTATAAAGATGTTATTTATCCACAAGAATTGACTCTAAACAAGGCAAACTTTACAGACACTGAAACACCATTTTTGGACCTAAATATCAAAATTGTCAATGGAGAAATTCATACAAGTGTATATGACAAACGAGATCATTTTGGATTCAACATAGTAAATTTCCCCTGGCTTGACGGTGATGTCCCTAGATTACCGTCATACGGTATCTACATTTCACAGCTCATCCGGTATGCTAGAGCATGTACTGATGTTTTGGATTTTCATAATAGAAATCTACAAATTACAAAGAAACTTTTAGGTCAAGGTTTTCGCTTTCACAAACTAGTAAAGACTTTCTGGAAATTTTACAAAAATTATGATCAACTTCTTTTGAAATTCGGACCCATACAAGCAACGGAGTATATTACTTTAGGTATTTCACAACCTGCATTTTATGGTGACATAATTAACAAAATAAGAAGGATCAAAGGTAGACAGCATATGTATCGAAAATGCGTCAGAGTCATCAAACGCCTTTTATACCGTGGATATGATCCTAATGTCATCAGACGGACACTAGGCTTGGTACTTGACCAATCTACAGTCTTGTACAAGCGCATCCTTGAGACTTGCACTCTGACTGACTGTGACGACGGGACTCCATGACGGGCCTTGTCCAAACCTCTTTAGAGAAGACAGGACCCCGACCACCTGTCCTATCTGAATGTCAGTCGGACTCCTCGGGTGATTACATATGTGAGCTCGCTACAGCCGGCAGAGCACGGACTGTATTAAGCATGCCCTCTTTTTATATCCATTTACATATTCATCTGTGTCTCTGGGGCCTCTGCGTTTCGCGGTCGTGTTTGTGTGATGTCATCTTACAATGAGGAGGTTGTTTTACACCACAATTGTACGTTCTTCGAGACCTCTGGGTAATTGGAGAAGTGAGAGGGTTGTGCGCACGTAATCCAGGATAACCACACCGTCTGCTATTTACGTGGCAGATGGCCGTCCTAAGTCGGCACCGGTTGCCCATTGGTCTCGTTGGTTTATGTGTAGTCTTTTATGTTTCATGTTTCTATGTTGTGAGTTGGTGTTCCTTGTCCCTTTTGCGTCTCTTTCTGTGGGTATCTGTTCTGTGTTTTTTGCATGGGTGTTTTGGGATTTTGCTGTGGACGCTGCAACCTAGTGTTGTTGGAGATCCCCTCCTTTCTTTTATATCTACACTTATTTCGTGTTGCAGTGTGGAGTTGGTAATACAATTCCCCGTGACCCGATGTTTGAAGTGTTTTAATTCCATTTCGTTCTCTAACTTGACTTTGTTGTAGTGTCTTCCATGCAGGATCTCTTCTCACCCTTCTTTGATCATCTCACTATGGCATTTTTAAGGTCGCCTCGTATTAAACTTACTCCTTTGAGATTACCCTCTATCACTACAGTAACTTTCCCATCATCGACTTTTAACAGTAATAAACTTTTTTCCTCACCCAGAGTACTTCTTTCACCTCTTAAATTTAAATCCCGTAGACGTATTACACCTACTTCTCCATCTGCAGGCTCTACATTTAACAACAAACATAGAGGATTCTCAGCAATTTCTACGTGCAAAGGGAAAAGATGCGGTATGTGTTCGTTCATCAATTGCAATTCCACAATTAAATCAAGTGTTAACGGGCAGACTTTTAAAATTGAGATTGAAAACGACATCGATTGATCGTACCAAGATGTCATTTATGTTATAACATGAAACGCTAGGGGATGTGGCGCCCAATACGTTGGAGAAACAGGTCAGGCCTTAAAATCTCGTTTTAGAAGTCATTCGTATCAGATAAGAAACTCACATCACAAAAAACAAAGAAATTTCCTTTATAATCACTTCGTTAAATACAATCATTCCATTTCGGATATAACTATTACACCGGTTCAGTCTTTTTCTAAACTTAAAAATCTTAGTAAAACGGAAATTAAAAAACGCCGACTACAAGCTGAACTTGCCTGGATCACAAAACTCCAAACTGCGTACCCACTTGGTCTAAACGATCACATTTATGGACAAGGAAACATTTCCTCGACGTCAACTAATATTAATGTATTTTCAATCCGCCCAAACACTAAACGGAAGCATAGGTCTCACGGAAGACGACGAAACCGAAAACTCAGAATAAGATCTAGATTACACCGTACCCTCAACGATCTTCTGACCATTGCTCGCAACGGCGGCAGACATGAACTGCTTCATGCTCTCTCATCAGTTCCAGCAGTTCAATTGAAATCCATCTTGGATGAAGCACTGGTTGCATTCTTAAGAAACACTGATTGATTCAGACTTAATGTCATTGTTGCATTCGCACAGAATAAACTTTATCCAGTTGTTAAAAACATCCCACCTAAAAAACGATTCTTAAAAATTTCATTTATTAACAAAGGATTCGATCTTCTTAACATCTCTAATATTTTTCGGGATCATCGTGTACAAAGTGCTATTCCTCAATATTTTGAAAATTTAGAACCTCCTCTTATTTGTTACAAATATAAGAGACCTATTCGAAATTTCGTTTTTAACTACAACAAAGTTACATCAGATCCTAAAATACTTGAATCATGTCCTGCTTCTTGAGAATGTGCAACATCTGAATATCTATATAAACCAGCTGGTCATATTATTACAGGTGACTTTTCAATTATCCAAGACAGGCAGCTCCGTGGTCTTCTCAAAAAAGGACCTAAGTATAGAATCCCATCCAAGATAGATTTTATTAAATGTCGCGAAGTATTAAAGGAAGCCTTAGATAACTATACCAAACGATGGTGTAAATCGGAAGGAGTCGAATCGCATTCTCTGAATGACTGGAAAAACCTCATTTTGGACATTACTGACATTCGAATAGACAACTTCCACAAAAATCCTCATCTTTTTGAAAATCCAAGTTCTAGATCTGAAAGATATTTTAAATCCAAATTACGTAATTTACATGAAAAATTTGTCTTCACTCCTGCAGATAAAGCAGCCAACAACACCATAATCATATGAAAACTTTACTATATATCAACTTTAGTTTCGGAACTTTCGTCTACAAATACTTATATCAAAACCAATGAAAGTGTCCCTAACATTTTGAGCAAACATAGCAGTGAAATTTCTTCATTCAACATCCCTATTTCTAAATTGGATCTTCCTACAATATACTGCATACCAAAACTGCACAAATCTCCTTACAAATTTAGATACATTGCTAATTCTAGCAACTGCTCAACTACAAGTTTGTCTAGACATCTGACGTCAGCCCTCACGGCGGTAAAGGAACACGTTGCAAAATATTGTGAAACTGTTCTTAACAGGAATGATGTAAATTTATTTTGGTCTATAAAAAATTCCGGGGATGTGATTGACAAGATAAAATCTAGAAATTTTCAAGCCAATACGATTGCTTCATACGATTTTTCAAATATGTACACCACGCTTTCTCACGACAAGATCAATGATCAATTGTCCAAACTCATTAAATGGTGCTATAATCGAGAGGGGAAAATTTATATTTGTACATCTGAATCAAAGGGTTTCTTTTCCGCTACAGAATACAAATCATACAAATCATGGACATGTAGCGACCTGTGTAGTGCCTTGTCCTTCCTCTTGGACAACATTTATGTAAGATTTGGTGAGAATCTCTACAAGCAGGTTGTAGGGATTCCTATGGGTACAAATTGTGCGCCTCTTGTTGCAGATTTATTTTTATACACATATGAAAAGGAATTTATTCAAAATCTTCAAAAGCAAAGAAAACATGATGATGTGAAATGCTTCATTGGTACTTCTAGGTACCTGGATGATATTCTTACTATCGATAATCCTGTTTTTGAAAAGTATAAAGATGTTATTTATCCACAAGAATTGACTCTAAACAAGGCAAACTTTACAGACACTGAAACACCATTTTTGGACCTAAATATCAAAATTGTCAATGGAGAAATTCATACAAGTGTATATGACAAACGAGATCATTTTGGATTCAACATAGTAAATTTCCCCTGGCTTGACGGTGATGTCCCTAGATTACCGTCATACGGTATCTACATTTCACAGCTCATCCGGTATGCTAGAGCATGTACTGATGTTTTGGATTTTCATAATAGAAATCTACAAATTACAAAGAAACTTTTAGGTCAAGGTTTTCGCTTTCACAAACTAGTAAAGACTTTCTGGAAATTTTACAAAAATTATGATCAACTTCTTTTGAAATTCGGACCCATACAAGCAACGGAGTATATTACTTTAGGTATTTCACAACCTGCATTTTATGGTGACATAATTAACAAAATAAGAAGGATCAAAGGTAGACAGCATATGTATCGAAAATGCGTCAGAGTCATCAAACGCCTTTTATACCGTGGATATGATCCTAATGTCATCAGACGGACACTAGGCTTGGTACTTGACCAATCTACAGTCTTGTACAAGCGCATCCTTGAGACTTGCACTCTGACTGACTGTGACGACGGGACTCCATGACGGACCTTGTCCAAACCTCTTTAGAGAAGACAGGGCCCCGACCACCTGTCCTCTCTGAATGTCAGTCGGACTCCTCGGGTGATTACATACATGAGCTCGCTACAGCCGGCAGAGCACGGACTGTATTAAGCATGCCCTCTTTTAATATCCATTTACATATTCATCTGTGTCTCTGGGGCCTCTGCGTTTCGCGGTCGTGTTTGTGTGATGTCATCTTACAATGAGGAGGTTGTTTTACACCACAATTGTACGTTCTTCGAGACCTCTGGGTAATTGGAGAAGTGAGAGGGTTGTGCGCACGTAATCCAGGATAACCACACCGTCTGCTATTTACGTGGCAGATGGCCGTCCTAAGTCGGCACCGGTTGCCCATTGGTCTCGTTGGTTTATGTGTAGTCTTTTATGTTTCATGTTTCTATGTTGTGAGTTGGTGTTCCTTGTCCCTTTTGCGTCTCTTTCTGTGGGTATCTGTTCTGTGTTTTTTGCATGGGTGTTTTGGGATTTTGCTGTGGACGCTGCAACCTAGTGTTGTTGGAGATCCCCTCCTTTCTTTTAAGAACAGATAAATTCTTATTCATTCTTGCAGCTTTCGGGTACTTAACCCTCGCCAGGGATCTAAACGATAAAATATTGCAAAAGAGTGTGAAAATTATATGCAAAAATTTACCAAAAGACGTAGCAGGCTGGCTGGGATATCATGCAACAGGGCCCATGTTGTAGAAATTTCAAGAAATGTCAGAACTAATAGTAGGTGATTCTAATTTTTCAAAATACTCATAAAATATGCTCTTTAACACCGTTGCAAACTCGGGTCCCCGAAAAAGATTATTGCAAAGAAACTACGTTCGTAACTGATACTACATGAGCATCTCGCTAAAGAAAACCGTCTGTGTTCCGCTTTAATTACTGCTACAGCGTCGTCATTCTGGGATCTCTTCCTTTCCTTTTATTACCAACTACTCTCCATTTCTACGAAATGTTTATTATAAAATTTATGTTTAATATATTCGCTCTTTACATTCATATTACATATCACCGATATTTATATAAAAATACGAAGTATTGTATTCTCTAAAGGTTTTCCATCTACATGAAAATGATACTACAAAAGAGAAGGATTTGCTGTTTGAAAATCACGTTACAGGTGTTAGTCATATCGATAGTATGTAGATTTGAAAGGAATGTACGTATCAATTGACACGGTCTTGCAACACTAATTAAGATCATCTCCGTCTTGATGAAATTAATATGAACAAAAAAGTCACATTAATTTTGCTGTTTTTAGAAGAGGTAAAATATATTGCGCTTGTTGAAAAAAAGAATATGCTGAAAGTGGATATTACAAATTAGTATGAATAGCTATCAGATAGAATAGAACTGATTAGGACCTTTTTTTACCATACGTAACGGGTTCATAGCGAGGTGAGGCAAATATCAGAGTAGAAAACAAATTTAAAGAGATTATTTACCATCAAAGAAATAAAAGAGATATTCATCTGTATATATTCATAAACCTTGGACATGGACAATATTTATGTTAGATTTGGTGAGGATCTATACAAGCAGGTTGTAGGAATTCCTATGGGTACTAACTGTGCGCCTCTTGTTGCAGATTTATTTTTATACACTTATGAAAAAGAATTTATCTAAAATCTTCAAAAGCAAAGAAAATTTGATGAGCTGAAATGTTTCAATAATACTTCTAGGTATCTGGATGATATTCTAACCATTGACAATCCTGCTTTTGAATTATATAAGAATGAAATTTATCCACAAGAATTAACCCTTAACAAGGCAAACCTTTCAAATACAGAAACACCCTTTTTGGACCTAAATATCAAAATTGTAGACGGAAAGATTCATACAAGTGTATATGACAAAAGGGATGATTTTGGATTCAACATAGTAAATTTCCCTTGGCTTGACGGTGATGTTCCAAGATTACCGTCATATGGCATTTACATATCACAGCTCATCCGGTACGCTAGAGCATGTACTGATATTTTGGATTTTCACAGTAGAAATTTACAAATTACCAAAAAACTTTTAGGTCAAGGTTTCCGCTTTCATCAATTAGTTAAGACTTTCTGGAAATTTTACAAGAATTACAGTCAACTTCTTTTAAAATTCGGATCTATACATGCAACGGAGTACATTACTATTGGTATTACACAACCTGTCTTTTATGGTGATATGATAAACAAAATAAAAAGGATCAAAGGTAGGCAGCATAACCATCGAAAATGTCAGAATCATCAAACGCCTTTTATATCGTGGATATGATCCTAATGTCACCAGACGGACACTAGGCTTGGTACTTGACCAATCTACAGTCTTGTACAAGCGCATCCTTGAGACTTGCACTCTGACTGACTGTGACGACGGGACTCCATGACGGGCCCTGTCCAAACCTCTTTAGAGAAGACAGGGCCCCGACCACCTGTCCTCTCTGAATGTCAGTCGGACTCCTCGGGTGATTACATACATGAGCTCGCTACAGCCGGCAGAGCACGGACTGTATTACGCATGCCCTCTTTTTATATCCATTTACATATTCATCTGTGTCTCTGGGGCCTCTGCGTTTCGCGGTCTTGTTTGTGTGATGTCATCTTACAGTGAGGAGGTTGTTTTACACCACAATTGTACGTTCTTCGAGACCTCTGGGTAATTGGAGAAGTGAGAGGGTTGTGCGCACGTAATCCAGGATAACCACACCATTTGCTACTTGCGTGACAGATGGCCGTCAAAAGTCGGCACCGGTAACCCATTGGTCTCGTCGGTTTATGTGTAGTCTTTTGTGTTTTATGTTTACATGTCGTATGTCTCTTTTCCGTCTCATGCTGTACTCGTCTTTTGTGTTTTTGCATCGGGTGTTTTGGTGTTTTACTGTTGATGCTGCAAAGGGGTCTTGTTGGAGATCTCCTCCCTTCTTTTTATTAAATCATATAAAAAGACGATCAGATTCTGATATAATCCTATGGGATAATTCATTCTTGTTTACAACACTGTATATAATGACAAATTTATGTATTGATACTTAATGTACTGGATAAAGTTCATTAGATAAGTTGTCCTTTGTGTTTTTGAGCAGCTGTATCATTATTTACGTCTGTTTAACAATTGATGAATTTAAATGTGATCACTGACGAGGGTTAAGTACCCGAGACACAAATGTCTGGTCCATGCTGCAAATTTATGTGTCCTTAAATGATGCTATCGAAGGCTAATGTAAAGAAGTAAAACATTATTTGCACGTAAGAAAGTTCAGTTGTATTTTTATCTAGATTTTGGAATCTGGTTTCGGATAATGTGTTTGACTTTAATTCACTCATTCTTGAATTTTCACTCATTCAGCTTAGATTTGTTTTTTTCTAATATTAGAGAGGTATTTAATTGATAATATGCATTTATCTTTCTATTCGTAGTTTTTTTTCCAAAAGGAAGATCTTCGTTCGCTTTGTTTCTCAATGAATTTTTGGAGTGAAGCTGCGGAATATGGTTATTAGCAGAAATAAACATCAAACGAGAGTCTACGTAAAATATCAAAACTTAAGAACAATGTAAAAATACAAACACTCGAACACACAAATTTCCAGCCTCTTCGCCTTAATCAAGTGTAAAAAAAGGATAATGTACACTTGATACAGGCCAAGAGGCCGAAAATTTGTGTATTCGAGTGTTTGTGTTTATATTTGTATCATCCCTTCCCTCTGGAAAAAAATGTTTCAATCTACTACAAAGAACAATGTACCACTTCGTTTATTTAACTTCTCAAAAAAAAGAAAAGAAAAGAAAAAAAGCATACACAGAGTAAAGGAAGACAAAACAAGAAAAACAACATAAAGAGACTGCACATAAACCGATGAAACCAAAGGGCAATGGATGCCTACCTAGAACGACCATCTGCCAACTTGATAGCAAATTGCGTACTTATCCGTATTAACCCAGGATTGTCTCACTTGACCTGTTACCCTGTGATCACCTTGAGACGGCTTCAATGTCGTCTAACTTCTCTTGAAACTTGAAACTTGTTTATTTGATTAAACGCCTATTCTTACATAAATTGCATTCAATGGCGTTGTACATAAAACATCAGTCTTAAAATGTAGAGAACATATTTACAGAACACAGTTTGATAAGTTCATACTAGATTTCACTTATTGAAATAATGACTTGAAGTCTTTAAAGTAGTAGTTTTCAAAGTCGGCACCTGTTGCCCATTGGTCTCGTCGGTTTATGTGTAGTCTTCTGTGTTTGATCTTTATATGTTGTGTGTCTCTTTTCCGTCTCGTGCTGTACTTGTCTTTTGTGTTTTTGCATCGAGTGTTTTGGTGTTTTGCTGTTGATGCTGCAACGGGGTCTTGTTGGAAATCTCCTCCCTTCTTGCTTTAAACGTGTATATTGATTTTGACTCATGAATGGAAAAGGAATAGCGTTCCATAAGTTAGGTCCGACTGTACCGAAGCTCCTATCGCTAAATGTTTTCCTTTTGTTGAAGGGAACCACATAGCAACCTTCGGATGTACTTGAAGAACGCAGTCTTTGCCGTGTGGAGCTCGTAAAAAAGTTCCCCGCGAGGGGTTTGACGGTAAGTGTTTTGAATATTTTCCCTGACATGGTCGCCATAGCACTTTCTATATAGATATAACCTCAGACAGTGCAATACGTGTATTCTATATGTTGTTTTTAATTTCGTGCATGAACATCGACGGCGGGTGCGGCTAGCCAACGGGGGATGCTTGCTCCTCCCGGGCACCTGATCCCACCTCTAGCTTGCTAGGGGTCCGTCGATGCTCAGTTTGGCGCTCTATTGTGATTGCTGTTGAGATTATCGTCAGGATCTTCTTTAACTCATTTGTGTCACACTAATGCCCTTTGCCGTGTGGAGCTCGTAAAAAGAGTTCCCCGCGAGGGGTTTGACAGTAAGTGTTTTGAATATTTTCCCTGACATGGTCGCCATAGCACTTTCTATATAGATATAACCTCAGACAGTGCAATGCGTGTATTTTATATGTTGTTTTTAATTTCGTGCATGAACATCGACGGCGGGTGCGGCTAGCCAACGGGGGATGCTTGCTCCTCCCGGGCACCTTATCCCACCTCTAGCTTGCTAGGGGTCCGTCGATGCTCAGTTTGGCGCTCTATTGTGATTGCTGTTGAGATTATCGTCAGGATCTTCTTTAACTCATTTGTGTTACACTAATGCCCTTTGCCGTGTGGAGCTCGTAAAAAGAGTTCCCCGCGAGGGGTTTGACAGTAATTGTTTTGAATATTTTCCCTGACATGGTCGCCATAGCACTTTCTATATAGATATAACATCAGACAGTGCAATGCGTGTATTTTATATGTTGTTTTTATTTTCGTGCATGAGCATCGACGGCGGGTGCGGCTAGCCAACGGAGGATGCTTGCTCCTCCCGGGCACCTGATCCCACCATTAGCTTGCTAAGGGTCCGTCCATTCTCAATTTGGCGCTCTATTGTGAGTGCTGTTGAGATTATCGTCAGGATCTTCTTTAACTCATTTGATTCGGGATTTGTTTCGTTAAAAGTTCGGTGAGATATACTGGATCGTGACCTACGTGACAGTTGTATATATATGTCAACATTTTAAAGGAAATTCTTGCTTTGATGGGAAGCCAGCGCAGGTCGTATAGAACTTCTTTAGAACTTTCAAATTTCCCGCAATTTTTAAAACGAGTTTGGCACACATGTTTTGTATTCGTTGCATTTTACACAAGTCACTTTGAGAAATACCGCATAAGATAACGTTGCAGTAATCAAAATGGGAGATCACCAATGATAGAACGAGGATTTCCGTGGCTTCCTGTGTTAGGTATTTACGGACACATTTGATTCTGAAATAGTCCATCATTGCCACCCGACATTTGTTCTTTACATGCTGTTTAGAATTGAATTTATCATCCAAAAAGGCGCCAAAGTAACGTATACAGTTTTCAGATTGAATTTCATCCCCATTTATGTTTATAGACTTTGAGGTGCATTTTGTCTAGTTGCTTTTTACTTCCGAACATAATAAATTCCGTTTTTGCCGTGTTCATTTTAAGTTTGTTTGCATTCATCCAGTTATTTATGATAACTGTACACGACTCTATTTCTCGGATAGCTTTCATTTCATGATCGGGAGACGACGGCCTGAAGCACGTGTTTGCCGTATGATCGTCCGCAAATTCATAAACCGATATTGTAGGAGGTATGACGTCAAACAACGTGCCCGCATACGTTAAGTATAGCCAAGGACCCAAACAGCTACCTTGGGGAACGCTACACGGTAAATTCCGAGGAGCACATAAGGCTAATTTTATGCTTACTTGACATCTACGAGGACGCGGATACGAGTCTACCCATTCCAAAGCTGAGCCAGAAACGCCGTATTGCTTTCGAAGAACATCGATTAAAATGTCATGGTCTACGGTGTCGAAAGTAGCACTCAGATCGATTGATATGATATGATATTGATATGAGAGCCGTCACTTTCTGCTTTCAATAGCACTAAGGAGACTAATGTGCACCCGGCGCCGACTTTGGACGGCCGTCTGCTATAAGCAAATGGTGTTTTCCGGAGAACATGTGCACAAGTCTCCCACTTGTCCGGATACACAGAAGTCTCCATAAACACAGAATTGTTGTATAAACATGAAACTTCTCACTGTAAGGTGTCATCACAATCAAGATATTCAAACGCAGCGGCCTCTTGTAACGCAGATTCTTTGTAAATAGATCTAAACAAAATTCTATGGCATGCGTATAACAGTCTGTGCTCTGTTGGGTGAATCGAGAAGTCTGATCATTTTTCAGATAGGACAGGGAATCAAGACCCAGCTTTCTCTGACGAGATTTCAACAAAGCCCATCATGGAGTCCCGTCGTCACGGTTGACCAGTGTGCAACGTTGGAAAAGACACTGGTACAAGACCATGCCCAGTTTTTTTGATGATTTTAGGATCATATCCTCGGTAAAGCAGGCAACCGACTATATTCTTACATTTGTGGTTGAAGTTTGATCTGCACTTGATCCTTCTGATTGTGTTTATAAAGCACCGTAACATGAAGAGTACATCAAAGATACACACTCTGATGCTGGAGTCGTCCCTAATTTTGAAAGAAGTTCAGAATATTTATTGTAAAATTTCTAAAAAGATTTTACAAGTTTATGGTATCTAAATCCTTGACTGATAAGTTTTTTTGTAATTTGTTTATTTTTGTCATTGAAGTCTGAAATATGGGAGCAAAGCTATAGCGTACCTACTGAGCTGAGAGACGTAAATCTCGTACAATGGCAATCTTGGAACATCGCTATCAAGCCAAGGAAAATGCTACAGGACCCACATTTTAGAAATTTCAAGAAATTTTCGTATGATTTGAAAAAAAAAACGATTAACCGAAGTTGATTGAACTTGTCTACATGTGCCCCGGTGACTCATGTCACACCAGCAGTGACACTCACCAATGTAAACGTCTTCAAATTGAATAGCATCATTTAAGAACAAATAAATTGGCAACGTGGACCAGACATGCACGTTTCGGATACTTAACCCTCATCAGTGATCCTTAATCCTAAATCTAAATCTAAAAGTGGCACAAATATTATGCGTTATCCAAATAAGATTTTTGCTCAAAATAGCATAGGTAGATGGTGCTAAGATGTTAACCTTCCTTACTTTCGATGACATCAAAGGTAGACAGCATAACCATCGAAAATGCGTCAGAATCATCAAACGCCTTTTATAACGTGGATATGATCCCTATGTCATCAGACGGACATTAGGCTTGGTACTTGACCAGTCAAGAGTCTTGTACAAGCGCATCCTTGAGATTTGCACTCTGACTGACTGTGACGAAGGGACTCCATGACGGGCCCTGTCCAAACCTCTTTAGAGAAGACAGGGCCCCGACCACCTGTCCTCTCTGAATGTCAGTCGGACTCCTCGGGTGATTTCATACATGAGCTCGCTACAGCCGGCAGAGCACGGACTGTATTACGCATGACCTCTTTTTATATCCATTTACATATTCATCTGTGTTTCTGGGGCCTCTACGTTTCGCGGTATTGTTTGTGTGATGTCATCTTACAGTGAGGAGGTTGTTTTACACCACAATTTTACGTTCTTCGAGACCTCTGGGTAATTGGAGAAGTGAGAGGGTTTTGCCCACGTAATCCAGGATAACCACATCATTTGCTACTTGCGTGACAAATGGCCGTCCAAAGTCGGCACCGGTTGCCCATTGGTCTCGTCGGTTTATGTGTAGTCTTTTGTGTTTGATGTTTACATGTCGTTTGTATCTTTTCCGTCTCGTGCTGTACTCGTCTGTTGTGTTTTTGTATCCGGTGTTTTGCTGTTGATGCTGCAACGGGGTCTTGTTGGAGATCTCCTCCCTTCTCTTGGAATGAAATGACAAGTTTCTCAAAAGCTTCTTTCAGGCGACAGAGCCGGCAAGAAGTAATTGATGCACTTTAAAACAGACATGCCATCGGGAACACTGCAACAGAAAATATTTGTTTATATTTGAATATGAACACATGCAATATATCGCATGGAAGCATGAAACACTGACTCTCCCTGGGCACCTGGTCTTACCTAGGAATAATGTTCATTCGTTCGCAACTGCAGAAATTCTAATTTTCTTGCCTTGCCTTCTCGACTTTTAGACTCTTTTGTGCTTTGTTTGATATATATTCTATTGTAAATAATGTAGTGTACCAATGTGCAAATGGCTCGAACACTTAACATCTTTTGATAAGATATAAGATAAATGACGACAAAGGCCTTGAACTATTTGGAACGATTTTAATGATTTGGAATCTGTAATGGAGATATATCCATAACTTTCAGAGGATTTATATAACAAAAAGAATGGACTTTTTGAACAGATACTGTAACGAATATTCGTTTAAATGTCCATGTGTTTCGGAGTAGACCTTGCGCAATTCAGTTGTTGAACTAACAACCTTTAATTTAATGCATATTGGGACTTCAAGTTAAAATATGGTATTCGTTTTAAAATCACTTCTGAATCATTAGTTTATCATTTCGAATGTTGCCAAGCAATTTGATAAATGGGTTGAAAGGTTATTGGTTCCAAATGAATCTCAAACTAAATTTGAGACCAAACAATACTGTATGTAGCAACGGTGATTACGTTGATCGCTATGTCATATTTTGTATACCTGGTCTCACGCCAATATCGGGAGTTCGATTCTTTTCATATGGTTGTTGTCTGATTGCTTTGGCTTCTGCTTATCCTGATTTAGTATGCCTTCGGTTTCTGATTTTTTAGAATTATCGATGTTGTGTTGTATACAGGGATATGGTCATTATCCATATTTGTCATATCTTACTATTATATTACGTTTTTTTTTCAGATTAAGATGATATGAATTTGAGAGAACTAACATCGAAGTCTAATCAATTTAAAACCATTTTTTATGTTCATGGGATTTCTCACTCTTAAACAATTCTGTCTTTTCCAAATAATAGAGATGTTAAGAATCTTTACTGTCCAATCACAGCGCGAAGCAATTGGATAGATGAATATATAAACTAGCTCTGATAATGAATCTGTTCAGCATACGGAGATACTGAGATGTGAATCAGACTTGGGACAATTATGTTAGCCATGATTCGTCTAATGATCACAATAATAAGTTTGCTCGTTGCAAGTTGCTTTGATGAAAAGGAAATGGAAGAATGCGACATTCGAAACACTTGTAGATACAACACAGAAGCAATTATGCCAATCTGTTTCTGTGATGAACACTGCCTTAACTTCAATGACTGCTGTCAGGAGTATATCTTGGCCAACAACGATACAGTAGCCCACAGTGATGCAGACTTTTACAGCTGCGTGGACGTCATGCCAGGAAGCCACACTGATGAAGTTAGAGTAGGATCATTCATGATAGATAGGTGTAAAGAATCCGGATTGTTATGTAATATCACTCCTGGAAGTTTAGAATCAATTGTACCAGTCTCAAATGAAAGAAAAACATTTCGGAATTCAAACTGCGCGAACTGTAATGGGGTTTTTAACTTCACGTATTGGACAATACTTGTCGAAATTCCAAAAGGTGATGAACTCAAGAAACTTGACATCCAACCACTTTTAACCGGGAAGTCATTTCTCAAAGTGGCAAATGATATTTTGCCGAAAGTAAAATACAACTTGTTCCCTCCTGACGGTTTTAGGCCTCGGTACTGCTCGTCGGAGATTTACAGAAAAGAGACAACTATACAACATCAGAGACAGTATCAGAACCTTGCTTTGTGTAAAAACTATTTGGTCAAAAATCCTGACCAGTGTCTAAATAATGGATTTTCTATGTCGGATGAGATCAAATGCGTATTTTATGATACAACTTACCTTACTACCAGAAATTTGACGTTCCAAAAGAGCTCAGCAATGACTTTACAGGTTCTAGTAGAGCTTGGATCAAAAGAAAGTGAGCCAGAAACGTTGGCAAAGGTACGATATCATACCTTTTATAAGATTTTAAGACACCGTTACAGTGTTAAACGTCCTTAAATTCAATAGCATCATTTAAAACCTGATAAATTTACAGCATGGACCAGACATGCACGTTTCGGGTACTAAACCCTCGTCAGTGATCCTCAGTCTAAAGAATGTAATATGGCCAAAAAGTATGAGAATTATTATGATTGTCCAAGAATGTACCAAAAGACGTAGCAGAATGGGTGGGATATGATGCTACAGGACTCACATTTTAGAAATTTCAAGAAATGTTGTAACAGAAAATTTCAAATGCGTTGAATAGACAGACGATCAACCGAAGTTGATCGAACTTGGCTACATGTGCCCTCGGGCACTCTTGGTCCATCAGCAGTGACACTCACCAAATAGTTCAAATGTTAAACGTCTTTAAATTCAATAACATCATTTAAAACCTGATAAATTTACAGCATGGACCAGACATGCACGTTTCGGGTACCAAAACCTCATCAGTGATCCTCAGTCTAAAGAATGTAATATGGCCAAAAAGTATAAGAATTATTATGATTGTCCAAGAATGTACCAAAAGACGTAGCAGAATGGGTGGGATATGATGCTACAGGACCCACGTTTTAGAAATTTCAAGAAATGTTGTAACAGAAAATTTGAAAATTCCAATTTACAGTTTTATTTTTTTTTCCTTTTTTGTAATTTTAATGTTTATATGTAACATTAATTTGGATAAAAACCCTGTAGATTTATATCATTCTAAGAAAAGAATCCATTAGTAAGTGAACATCATAAAAAAAAAAAGACTGAAGAAACAATGACAAAACCCCAATCAGGTCACAGTTCCAATAGAACAAACAGGCACAGGGCGAAAAAAGGCTAACGGCACATAAGACTGAAACTGGGTTGCTTACTTTCAGTTGGAACAAGGTGTTATCTTTCCAAAGGGAATTAAGTTTCATATGGAATTTGTTTAAGAAAAGAGGAGATCAATTAGTTATTTTATTTACTTTTGTATCTATCAAGGTTTTGTATATCTTCATTATATGATTCAGTGTTTTACTTTCACTCATTATTTTTGTTCATATTCAAAAATGTTAAAAAATGATTTAACCTTAAATCTATATATTTCCTTCCGCTTAAAAAGATTATTTTTCATGCAATGCAAGAAGTACGCTAGTCAATACAATACAATATATCATAACTTTTATTTACAGGACGACATCGGAGTTACTTCATTAACATTCATGCACAAGCGCCTAAATATATATTTCCAAATAGATTTGGAGAAGTCAGTTAAGACAAATGGTAGTACACAGCTGGTTGAGGAGTGTATATCTTCTTTAATCGTTCTCCTGCAATCTTCAAGGTACGTTCTGGTCAATGAATTTAGTCGGTTCGGAATATTTACAAATGACGGATTCAAATATTCCTCACGAATGATAGTACGATCCATGACCATACTTGGCTTGTCGGAATTGGAGGGTCTTCAGACTCTATTTTTAAACTTCCAATACAAAGAATTCAATGAGAAGACTTTTGCAACAGGATACTTACAGGCAGTCTCCCCTAATTTAGCTGTTTCGAAGGCATATACCACAAAGAAAATTAAGATATTTGATTTCTCAAGAATAACCCTCTCATCTCATGATTACATCGATATAATATCCTGTGGGAATCTGTCATTTAGTCTTCAAAGTAGGATACCGACGACCGCTGTGTATGGCGTGAGTTGCACGGACAATCCCAATGAAAAAAACAACAGAAATCATGGAAATGTGGGCTCTCTATCCCTTAGTATGGCTGTCTTGTTAGTAATATATGCATTGTGGCTATCACGAAAGGGTGACGATGGCCACTTTGTATGATGTGGATTGCATGGGAAATCCTAATGAGAATTAGGAAAAAAAAGAATCACAAGCAAGACGGCAGAGCACAGGTCGTATTACGCATGCCCTCTTTTTATATCAATTTACATATTCATCTGTGTTGCTTGGGCCCCTGCGTCTTGCGGTCTTGTTTGTGTGTGGTCATCTGACAGTGAGGAGGTTGTTTTACACCAAAATTGTACGTTCTTCGAGACCTCTGGGTAATCGGAATAGTGAGGGGGTTGTGCGCACGTAATCCAGGATAACCACACCGTCTGCTACTGACGAGGCAGATGGCCGTCCTAAGTCGGCACCGTTTGCCAATTGGTCTCGTTGGTTTATGTGTAGTCATTTGTGTTTTATGTTTTTCTGTGATTTGACGTTCATTGTACTACTGCGTCTCTTTCTGTGCGTGTCATTTTTGTGTTTTACAGTGGGTGTTTTGGGAGGTTGCTGTTGATGCTGCAACTAGGTGTTGTTGGAGATCCCCTCCTTTCTTGGACTTATCTCAACATTTTAGATAATGTTTACTTTGATCATAAACATGATAAACTGCATGGATGCTTGTAACTTACAGAAAACCCTATATCAATTTGAAATTCCATGCATTTATGTTGTACTTATGCAATAGTAATAAAAGGGAATTCTAATAATGCTTCGTTTCGTTTTCTACTTACCTTTTCATTTTCATCGGAACAGAACAAAGAGTTACATAATATGTTTGCATATAAGGGAATGACGAAAGTATGTAACAAAAAAAATTGAGGAGTTCCCTCTCGTTTCGTTCAAACCGATTCGTTGCACCACACATGTGTTTCGGGTAGCAAATCCTCACCAATGTAATTTCAAGACACGACCACATGTATTGAATTAGCGCAATTTAGTTTAATTCTGTGTGTATACCTTGTGAAGATACGCGGTTTTCAATTTCCTGTAGGCTCGATTCAGTAGCAAAGTTAACCACGCTGGTAATTCACATAAAGCGCCTTGGTTTGATAAAGCGCTTTAGTCATTCGATATGTTAATTTTCTCAACAATCTGATAAGAAAATTCTCACTTTTTCTCGGATTTGACGAAATAACCTGTCATAATTGAATCATTTATTATTAGCCATGGTTGTTGATACATCATACGATACCTTACTGCGAGACTACTTAATCAGCGTAAGGATTAATTCATCAGAAGACTTAATGACTGGAATAAAAACGTAATATTTCCGAATCGTCATTGTCTTACCAGGGAAAGGTCCCTATTAATTGTAATGATGTTCAATTAATTTTATTCGATTGATATAAAAAGAAAATGGTTTCGTATTTTGCCTATTTTCAATTGTCAATTTTAGCGTTTTTAGGCTTTTTTTAAACATAAGTTGAATAAAGTGGCGCGCTTTAAAAGCATAGAGCGACTTACGACTCTTAAACAAAAATCAATAAAGCGACATAATCATTGTACTAACAAAAGTGTAGTGTTTTTCTTTGAGAGAAGCTAGACATATTAAATGGACAATGCATTGCAGTTGTATTTAATCAGAATGTTTCACAATTCATTTAAGATAATTATACCTTTAACCCTGTGTCACGTTGATTGACCTGTTGGATCTGAAGAAGTTCCTTTTAGACAGTTCATATATAAATTATGAGAAGGATACCAAAATTGGGATGTTTTACCATAACTTTATCAATGGAAAAAATAATTGAAAGCACCAGTCATGATTTTCTCTTTTTATACTTTACCGTTAGGGTTTCCTTTTGAAAACATGAGGAGGATGGCAATTGTCTGTTCGTATATATCTGGTCAATTATGAGATTTGTTTTGTATGAATTGATCAGCTGCATTTGTTTGTCGATGTTTAACTGAAATCCTTCACTGTTTATCGGGGCTCTCGATAGTTGTCTTATTTGACGTATGGAATAGTCGAACATCCCAATTTTGTAAGTTTAGTGTAAGCGTTGCGGAGAAGAATAACCAAATCGTAGCACTTTGTGATTAGAATAATCGTTTGCATATGTAGCCAATATCATTCGATCAACTTCGGTTGATCGTTTCTTCAACGCATTCGAAAATTTCCGTTATCAAAATTTCTTGAAATTTCTAAAATCTTGGTCCTGTAGCGTCATATACCACCCATCCTGTTACTTCTCTCGATACATATTTGGACAAAATAACGTTTACACTCTTTGGTCATATTTCATTGTCTAGAAAGTGGATCACTGACGATGGTTAAATACCCGAAACGTGCATGTCTAACCCATGCTTCAAATTTATCAGTTCTTAAATAATGCTATTGATTTTGAAGACGTGTAACATTACAGATTAAAACTTATAACGGTAAGGTACTTCTTTGATGTTTATTATTAAGTAGAGACATTGTTTCATAGTATATCCATCTTATTTCTAATTCAGTAAATAGTTCAAGAAATCTTGTAATTTTCTAGCCTTTATGAAAATCTTAACAGAGTTATGAAAGAAATCGAAAAGACGTCAAGTCAGAGTCTTCGGGGTGTCTCACAGTCCGACAATGCAGCTCCTCCAACCCTTTCCCATCCTACACACCCTCTTACATCGAGATATTAACACACACAAATACACCCTCACATACCCACACCTTGCCTTGCACACACATACACCCTCTCACACACACTCCGGAGTACATGTGCATATAATATGAACAATACCTGAACTAATTTATCTGGTTTGACATCAAAATACAAATCAATGATTAATACAAATGCTTATCAACACAATCATTCCTGTAATTTGACCTCTATAGGCTCCGTATAAAGGTTTTATCAGTTTGTCTCGACGAGTGTCCATAAATTCACTTTAATTAAATTCAAACGGGTCAAGACAAAGACAGCACAGAACTACAGTCCTGACCAAAATAAATAAGGGGAGGGTTATATAGATGTGACATAATTTTTTTTTTGGGGGGGGGGGGGTCTTCCTGTCCCTTTTGTGTTCCTTTTTGAACTTTTCTACAAAACGTTGTTTCGGTATTTTGTTCTCGATGCTGCAAATGTTAAACGTCTTCAATTTCAATAGCATCATTCAACAACATATAAATTTGCAGTATGGGTATGATGCTACAGGACAAACGGTTTAGAAATGTCATAAAATTTGATAACAGAAATGTACGAATGCGTTGAAATAAAAGCGAATGATCTCCAGAATGATTACTCCCTTGACTCATCCAGCGAAAGAGACCCGCAAGAAAGCGACGCATAAATGATATCAGACAAAATTACTAACCGCAAAAAGACACAACAATAATAACGAGAACATGCTACAAAACAATCGAAACACACGTACAAAAAAATCAACTATAAATGAAAACACGTAAAAGGAAGGAGACCAATGTGAACCCGGCGCCGACTTTGGACGGCCATCTGCTATTACCACATAGTTTGCTTACCTGGATTACGTGCGCACAACACTCCCACTTTACGATATTCACAGAGATATTCATTCACGCACAATTGTTTTATAAACTTTACTTCTCATTGTAAGGTGGCTTACAGTCCATACAACGTTATTTTTGTCAATTTAATCGCATCGTATCCTGCGTTTATCGTATTGTACAATGCGTGTATCGTATCGTATCGTATCGTATCATGTGTTCATAATTTCGTTTATCCTATCGTGTATCGTGAATCCTTTCGTATCCTGCAACGTGTAACATGTATCCTATCGAAGCAGGTAGCAAATCAAATTGTCGGAATTTCTTTTTCCGTTTATCTTATTTTGATTTCGTTATGGATTCTTTAGCGAAAGCATGCATAATTGAGGAATAATAGATATACATTTCCAAGTATATTCTTCTTTAAACGTTATTTCGCTGTAATTGGGGATACAGAGCTCAAAGGTAGGACCTGGTGTAGAATAGCCGGTAAAGTAACTTGACCGATCGATGCCTTCAAATGTAACCTGATCAATGTGCATAGGATGTATCCTTCTGTCTGAGTGACTGCAGTATTACTGCATACATGTACATGCAAATTAACATACATGTATTTTGTTATAATTACAAATACCTATAATAACGGCAATAACAGAGCTAAAAACATGAGTTTTATACGTCAATAACCCTCGCGTTGTACGCCATCATCACGTGATCTAATAAGAAAGTCACATGATGTCGGAACTACTTTTTACTAAATTAAGAGGAAAAAGGTCACGTATAACAGAAGTTGTAAATTTGTTTACTCTAGCGTGACGATCGAATGATTTTGCACTCAATTATTGTGAAAATAGAATTACTAAGCATGATTAATAGTGTTAAACATCAAAATAGAGTGTAAAAAAACAAAATAAAAGTGTTTTTAATGAATCCAAATATGTTCTTTCTTTTTTTCTCTCATAAGTTATGATTCATCAGGGTGCTGTCTGATTGTTCATCCTTCCAAATCGCATAATTCCGTCTGCTTGTTTCAATATGGCCTCAGACACAGGTTCAGATATTGACATGGAAGTAGATACGGGTAATTTTCAGTTGCTCCTACCACTTATCCCGTTGGAAAAAATTGAATTTGATGAGGATTTTCCATCAGATGATGCGATAGACCAACTGATGCAACAGGTTGACGAGTCTGAAAGTGACAGAGACCCTAGTCACCCTACATGTGAGGCTGATACTAATAGCAGTGTTAATTCAGCCAATGACTCTGATCCAAAACAGCAAAACACAGAACCTGGAGGTACAGAACAATATTATGTACCAACAGCATTTAATTTCCCTTAATTAAACACAGAATTTGTCAGAAAACCTCGAAATCTCAAATTTGCGCAAAAAAAATCAAAAGATTTTTTAAAATAAACAAATATCTTTAAAAAATTTAGACACCAGTCAGACAAACACTGCAAACCCTCCTAGTACCATCCAAGGTACCAATTATGGACAAAACAAGAGATTCCGAAACATAACAGAAAATGACCTCAAAGCTCTTGAGGAGCACAAACATAGTGATTCTACAAAGAAAAATACTCAATGGGGCATAAATCTGTTTTCAGGTACCTTAGCATAAATCACATATATTAATCAAAATGAAAAAAGAAGTGAAAATAAAAAAAAAAGAAAAATGAAAAAAAAGAAAAGAAAAGAAATTTGACAGAAAATTGAAATAAAATAACAAACAAAAGAAATTAATTTAATATGTAAATACTAAAGTATAGATTGTAGCAGAACAAAAGTAATAAATTGTAGGAGAATGAAAAAAAAATTTAAAAAAAATTACATAAAAAAATAAAATAATGAAATTTACAGAATGGTGCATCGAGTCAGGCCTCCCTATTATAGATTTTTCGACAGTTGCAAGCAGTGAACTGGCAAACCATCTCCGCACATTCTATGCCTCAGCAACACCAAAGCAGACAGAGGCGAGGAAAAAGTCCCTGCCAGAAAACCTCTCCATTGAGTATCACAAAAACACTCTAAAGAATCTCAGAGCAGCACTGAACAGAGATCTGAAGGACATTGGTAGACAGATCGACATTGTCCAGGATAAGGAATTCAAACAGGCCAATGACACACTGAATGCTAAATTAAAATTCATGGTAAAGTCTGGTCTGTCCCGCCCAACAAAGCATAAAAAATCATTTCACCTCTAGACAAACAGACAATATAGCTTCATACTTAGAAGATGACAGCAATGCTCAAGTGCTGCAATACAAAGTTTGGTACAGCCTGGCCATACATTATGTCAGCCGTGGGGTTGAGTTTCATCACCAACTCAGCACTACCTCCTTTGAATTTCTACATGATGAAGTTGGTAGACGCTACGTCACTATTGCCCATGAAACTCAACAGAAAAACAGACAAGGTGGACTTAAAGACCAAGAGGCCATTGCAGATAAACGCATGTATGCCACCAATGAAAAAGGGTGTAACAGCTTCCAATTTGATTTGACCAATTCCATATGGTCAAATTGCTTTGTATGTTGTTAACAGCCTTTATCTAAACAAAATGATCAATAATTTAGATTTCTTATTCTTTATTTCAGTACATGTATTACACTGCAAAAACAAAGAAAAAGGATTCCATACATAATTAGTTATAAATTTCAGAATCAAAGTTCCTAACAACTGGTTGTTAAGATAGACTACATTCAGTGCTTCACAAGTACATGTACCTTCATGCTTCATTTTAAATGCATCACAATGAGATTCAGTTTGTATCACTAACAACTTGTTGTTAAGATAGCAATGTGTTTCGACTATAGAACTACATGATTGGTAAACTTCTTGACAATCAGTTGTTAAAGTTTAGAAGCTAACAAGCGATATTTTCTTAACAACTGGTTGTTAAGAAATCTTTCTTAACAACTGGTTGCTTACTTGACAACTGTTTGTTAAGACAAATTGTGCAATGACTTTCAATTCATACTTTAAATTTGCGTTTACAGTATGCATTTTAGTAATTTAGCATATTTGACAAGTAGATAAGTACGGAAAAAGTCCGACTGCCATATTCTGAATTTTTTACATCTCCTAATTAGGAGATACTATCACCTAATTGGGAGATATTATCACCTAATTAGAATTTAGCTATCACCTAATCAGGACATACTATTACCTAATTAGGACATACTATCACATAATTAGGAAATAATATCACCTATTTAGGAGATACTAACACCTAATTAGGACATACTATCACCTAAATACGACTTAGCTATCACCTAATTTGCTAATACCTAACATGGACTTAGTTATCACCGAATAAGGTGAATAGTATGTCCTAATTAGTTGAAAGTTTCTCCTAATTGGGTGACAACTAAGTCCAAAGTAGGTGAAAGTATGTCCTAATTAGGTGATAGAATGTTCTAATTAGGTAATAGCTTAGTCCTAAGTAGGTGATACCTTAGTCCTATTAAGGTGATACCTAAGTCCCAATTAGGTGATGTTACTCCTAATTAGGTGATATTATTTCTAATTAGAGATAGTATGTCCTAATTAGGTGTTATTATCTCCTAAAAAGGTTATATTATCTCCTAATAAGGTGATAGTATCTCATAATTAGGAGATAGCTTAATCCTGATAAGGTGATAGAATCGCTTCATTGTGTGAAAGCTAAGTCATAATAAGGTGTTAGTATCTCCAGATAAGGTGATAGCTAAGTCCTAATTAGGTGATAGTATCTCCTAATTAGGTGATAGTATGTCATAATTAGATGAAAGTTCAGTCCTAATTAGGTGTTAGTATCTCCTAATAGGTGATAGATCAGTCCTTATTAGGTGACATTATATCCTAATTATGTGATAGATGAAAGGTAAGTCCTAATAAGGAGATATTATCTCCTAATTAGGTGATTGTATCTCCTAATTAGGAGAAAGAATCTCCTAATTAGGAGATAAAAAAATCGAATGTTTTATTATGATGCTTCCGTAGATACATGTAATTAATGACATTTATAAAACAAATAGAAAGAATTTCCTACATTGAGTTATGATACAAGATATATTGATATAATTGAATAAAAGGAACATAAGTAAAAAAAAATAATGAAATCTACTATATGAAGAGAAGTGAACTCCTTGCAGAGGACTGAGATCAGGTGCACAGGAAGAGTAAGCAACACCCGCCACCTCAGTTCGGTCACAATTGGTAACTCCCACAAAGGAAGACAAACGTATAAATTGGTAAGTCATGGAACAAAAGGTCGACGTCAGAATATCAATATCATATATGACTCTGGACAAGGGGACGTAATAGTGTGCTTCCATTTCCCTATATAGACTATAGAACTTCCGCAGTGTAAGTAATCTTGATATTTGAATAAGTTTTCTTTCGGAACTCTAGAATACATGTCATGTACCTTTGCATACTTTTTTAATGTCCCGGTGAGCACTACATGTAAATGTAATTATGGTGAAACATCGAAGTATAATAATTACTGGAGAATTACTTACAGTTAAAATCAAGTTAGGCACCAAAAAAGTTATGCATTTAAGGCCATCGTTCACAGTTGTCTTTTAACTGTACAGTTACATATGCTGCATGGATGCCATCTTCTTTATTTTATTATATAATAATTGAAATATTTGGAAATCCCTTCTCCTTTCTCTAGTCTGCCCAAAGCTAGTGTCTTGTACAATATGTTTAAAAAATGTTTCCAATTCCTCATTATGATGTCTTGCCATCGTAATTTCCCTCACACACACGGATTTTGTTAATGATCATTGACATCCACTACTTTGACTCCTTTCTTTTTGCCTCCAATTATGCTCACACAAAATAAAATCATCCAGGCAATATTAAAGTTGATAAATCCAGTGCTTACAATGAGTAGATATTAAAGTACTCATTAAGGTACTATGTTTAATCCATTATTCTGAAGACTTTCGCAAAATTAAAACGGTCGCCTCAAAGAATTTGAAGTGAACTGCAGATGTGTTCCATAATCGTCTCTCCAGTTTTGTTCTCCTGAAACATTTAGTTTAATCATAATATATTGAAAATTAAAACATTTGTTACAATTTGGTTGTCAATAAATATTTTACCAAAATCTTCATGTTTTGTTATCGCGTACTCTTATATTTAACATTATTCTCATTGTATAAATATACTAATACTACGGAAGCGTATTAGTGCCATTTTGATACTCTTTTTTAATATGTTTTTTACACATAAAAGTGTTAATTTTACACTTTTATGTGTAAATCTTACACTTTTTTTCTGTAAATTTTTCATATTTAAGTGTAAATTTTACACCTTTCTTGTAGATTACACATTTTTGTCTGTAAATTTTACACTTTTTTTCTGTACATATTTAATTGTAAAGGTTACACTTTTTTCTGTAAATTTTACAGAAAAAGTGTAAATTTTACACTTTTATGTGTAAAAAATAAATAAAAAAAGAGTATCAATCTGGCACTAATATGCTAATATAGTCTAAAGAAGTAGATTATAAGTATTTGAAGCATCCTACACCAATTAGCAAACATAGTGTAATGAAAGATTACAAAGCTCATCTCATGGCAGCATTCTATAATGGCAGCAAACAGAAAAGAGCCAAAGATTACAGTTTTGAATTTGAAAACATGTCCTACTGAGAAGCAACAAAAATGATACCACACAAAATAGAAAAGGGAAGTAGAGCAGTTCATTTATTGACCCAAATTTTGCATGAGTTGGTGTACTCTATTGATACCCAAATCTCCCTAACATATGCATTCAAGATGAAAATAAAGAGTATGAACTATATTTGAACGTAGATTTGTAATCTACTCATAACGACGCATAAACTGTGCAAGTTTGGCCTTCCTAGGACTTCTAAAACACTTCTTAACATTGATACTCAAATCTTCCTAACATGTGCACTCAAGCGGAAAATGTAGGTCATGACCTACATTTGAATGTAGATTTGTGATCTACTCTTAAAGACGCATCACCTGTGCAAGTATGGACTTCCTAGCACTTAAAATAAAGACATAAAACTTCTTAACATTGATACCTAAATCTTCCAAACATGTGCACTCAAGCAGAAAATATAGGTCTTGACCAATATTTGGACGTAGATTTGTGTTCTACTCATAAAGACGCATCATCTGTGCAAGTTTGAACTTCCTAGCACTTATAATAGAGAAATAAAACTTCTTACATTGATACCCAAATCTTCCTAACATGTGCACTCAAGCAGAAAATATAGATCATGACCTTCATTTGAACATAGATTTGTGATCTAATCTTATAGACGCATCATCTGTGCAAGTTTGAACATCCTAGAACTTACAATAGAGAATAAAATTTCCTAACATACTAGTGCGGACGCTGACGACAGGGTTATAGCATAAGCTCCCTCTCACTTCGTGAGGTGAGCTAAAAAGTAAATGTCCAACTGTTTATTAGCATTCAAAATATAAGGTCAAATTGATGATGATCTCGCTAAAATTGTACCATATGGAGTGGACAAAATTAATTTGAAAAGGATTCGGATAAATTCCAATATTTGAATATTAATACTCTTGGCTTGTTGGCTTGAAGCCATACAAATACACCCATATTTCACTTTGACCTTTAAGTTAGAGCATTCGTATAATCTTATAATACAATAAACATCGAGACTTGGTATATTTTTGTTGAAAATGCGATCTAAAAGTCTACCTAATGAATTTTGCTAGATCTTGTCAGTGACCTTGATCTTTGAACATCGAAGAGGAATAAAATTTCTCCTTATAAACTTCAAGTTAATAAATTTTGATCAATTTATGTAGTAAAAAATCGGAAAACGCCCCCCCCCCCCCCCCCCACGAATTTTTAAGGCATTGCGTTGCTTTTGGGTAACATCAAGTATACATCAATCTGATCAAAACCAGATCTCTAAATGCTCCCGATTTTGTTATGTCGCTTAGAATACGTGACATAAAAAAATCGGGAGCATGTAGTGATCTGGTTTTAATCAGATTAAGTATACTTGTAATGAAAATAACAGCGTGAACACGGCCTGATTCAAGTATGTCACAGTACTTATGTTTTCAAAATCCCCTCAAAGATAGCTTACCCCCCCCCCCCCCATGAAAAAACATTCTAGATGCGGCATGAGCCAGAATATTATGATAAAATGGAAAAAAAATAACAGAACAAATTACAAGAAGGCCTAGAAACTCCGTACCACCTAATTTTCTATGGGGGACCTGACCAGTGTGCCCTATCACTTTATATCCCCAATGGGTAAACAATTTAGCGGCTTTTGATTTAGTTAATTCAAGTAATGACCAGTGTCCATCTTTAATTTATGGGAATGTCAATTTTCCATCTGCAAACGCATGATATTGACCAAGTGATGCTCTAAGTGGCGGTTCAAGCAATCTGTATTAGATAACAGGTAATTGAGAAATGTAAAGAAAATGAAAGTCGAGAGTCACTCTGTCAGTTTTCATTGGCTACGCGTTAAACGTTTATGCCATACTCGCTATCAAAGATATTTAAATTTATTATTTGATGTTTGAAATTTAGATTTTTTCTAGCTTATTTATTTCTTTTTGTAGAGGAGGGGGGTCGTTAGTTATTTCCCTTTCATATCTTCAATTTTGTCACCCCCCCCCCCTTAAAAACAAAAGGGGTGTATCTCCATTTGCCTAGATCCTGATTGCGTCTCTTAGTATACTGTTGAACATCTTTTTTCATTAATCTGTTAAAATACAGCTGTCACGTAATGTTGGGGGTAGCAATCCATCTGGTTCTATCCGCCAATATGGACCACACTTTCCAAATGAATACTTTTTAAATTTACATAAAAAAATCAAAAGAATTAATAGAAATAGTATGGAATTAATCAATGTCGAGACAATATCGATATTATTTCATCTTAATTGAAATTTTGAAAAATGCTACATTAATTTGGAAAAAAAGTTAGATTTTCAACTTCTGAATTACTTTACTTTAATTATCAACAAGATCCTATCCCATGCATCAGTGTTCAGACCTTATAATTCACTAATTAATCATTATTTGACAATTGATGATTTTTGTTTTCCTTTTTGTAAGCTATCACCGGTTCTGATTGAAACTTTAATTTTATGTATGAAGTCTGATTTGTCTTTTATGTACGTATCTTTCATTAGGAAACAATAATGATCGATTCTTTACGCTAGTGTTCCGATTTGAGAGATTAAAGATCTTGCAGGTGGTATAATTAAAAGTTCATAACATGCGCCTTGTCGGACATTTGTTATCAATTACTCATTTGATTTATGTACATGCATCTTCTGCGGCAGATAAATTTATTACCTCCTTACACGATATATCTGGCCACCTGTCAGATACTTGTCTTTGTCAAGTATAGTATTCATTTTCATTTCACCGATTTTTGTTTGAATTGTTTATATACGTATAAAAATATTTTAGTTTTTACCCGGGATCTTATATCCAATTACGGCTTCTTGTGGATGCATTATGCAATCTGATTAAAACCAGATCTCTACATGCTCCCGATTTTGTTATGTCGCGTACGCGTACGCGAAATAACAAAACCGGGAGCATGTAAAGATCTGGTTTTAATCAATCTGGTTTTAATCAGATTGATGCATTATGCAAACTTTGCTTAAGTCTGACAAATAAGATTTTTTTTTCTCATTAAATATGAACGTAATACATGCAACCTCCCCCCCCTCTCCGGATGGAATGTACCCCTAGTAGAAACATTGGGTAACGATAATATCCACATATTTTAATATCATCTGATGTGTAAAAATAAAATTTATATAAGTGTTGCAACTTATGTCTTGATGCATGTTTGATAGATGTGCGTGTATCATGACTATCAGGCAGACAAGCAGACGTATTCAAAGGGGAGGGGGTGTTCAGAATTATGAAGGACAAAAAAAAGAGACATACAATTTACATGTTTTTAATATTATTTTTATTTCTAATTCCTAGGAGGAGGATTTCTGTATAAAACCAACCTCGAAAACCTTTGATCGATTGCGCAAAACGAACGACAGAGCGCGCATGGGTTACCGATGTTTAAAATCTCAACCCCCCCCCCTCCTCCTTACCTAATCTTAAAAGAGGATCCAATGGTGACGGGCAGAGGTGTTTCTGTAGCTGACGTCTTCAGATATCTCTTATTTACCATATTATTTTTTGGTCCAATCAAATTGATATAAGAGGCCGGGGGGTACACTTGAACTGCGGGCCTAAGACTGGCTTTTTCCATGATGTGACCCTCTTTATTTATTTTTGTTTGTTTATTTATAAAATTCTTTACATACATCCATATTTATTTTTTTATATTTCTGTTTCTGATTACAATATAACTCTCCCCCTCTTTTACCTTCAACAAAATCATGGTACTGTCATTTACATCAATATGTTTGTATGCTATGTACAAAGTTTCATTAAAATATCTTCATTCGTTTTGAAATAATTCAGCCAAAATGGAGCCTGGTTGACGCTATTTCTAAGCACGCAATATTTGGTAAAATTCATGACATTTTCAAGTCCGCTATTTTCAAAAATGTCCAGTACTCTTCCAAATAAGGATATTTAAACAAAATCAACAGTGTTGTCTTCTTTCAACTTTGATATAATGATATTTTAAATGTAAAAACTTAAAACTGTATTTTTAGAATTTATACGATTTTTTTCCAGGAGGCTCGAGAGGCGTAATTCATACTGTAAAAATTGCGTAAAATCAACCAGAAAAAAGATTATTCTAGGCTAGTGTTGAAATTTATTTTGTTTTTCTATGTCAGTGACCATACAACAACTCTTTAAGGTGAAAAAAGTATGCATATATTGATATAACGACTCATAGTAAGGAAAAAACGCACCCCACCCCCCTAATTTTACAATTCCGCGTTTTTCCTTTTATGCTCGGTAAAGGCTCAGAATGAAGCTTAAAACTGTACATTAGACTCCAAATTTGCTAGTTTTCCACTTGTAAATAAGTTATACATCAAATGAAAATTATTTTCTAAATAAATGATTCGTTTTGATAGCAGTTCATAACGATGCATACAAAAAAAAAAAAAAAAAAAAAAAAAAAAAAAAAAAAGAAATGCAGAAGGGGGGGGGGGGGGTTGCGAAAATTTCAGTTACCGATATCTATGCTAAACTTCATCATCAATTTATACTTTTCTTATCACATCTGGTTAAAAAAAAAACTTCCTATCATGGGGGGGGGGGGGGGGCACTCGGCATCTTTGAGGAGGAAGGGGGGGGGGGGGGGCTCGGCGCCTTATTTTGAATGAGAGTGTAATATGTACACGTCAAATAGATGTCATACCCTTCAAAATCACATTCTGTACCAGTATTAGCCTTCTTTCATGAAATAAAAACAACATTACATCGTTTTTGTATATAATTTTATGATACAAGGTATGTTTATTTGTGAGCACTAACTCTTGAACGGTAAATTCGACGTCAGGATGAAATAACAATGAAATGTACATGTATAGCGTCTGTGATACGTATTATTCCAAGTACATGTCTCAGAATGTACACTAAAATGCCAGAATTTCCATAATATCTACGGTTCCTTATGATATAGATGAAATCTGTCATCCTAAGAACCGTTTGACTTGCATATCAAACCGCGCTTCTAGGATCCAGATCCCAGTTATTTTTCAAGTACTTTCTTACCAAAAATAGGAGAAAAATTCTCAAATCGCACCGGCTTAAACACATTGACACTACTTTTAAATGATTAGAAATTTTATTTGAATCACATAGAAAAAATGCCGTAAAGACTTAAAGTACACAACTTTTTAAATATTTTTTTCAAAGTCATGCACCTGGTTCCGTATCGGAATTATTCGAATTTTATGATTTGAGGACCCATTTTCACACGTATTCTTCCACACATGTAGATGTCTCACACACCTTAAACTATATTCAAAATTTTATTTCATCTATCTAGTAAACAATGACGGGAAGACAATTCAAGATAAGCATTATGTGTATTTTCCATCAATTGTTGAAAATTATAAGAAAATAATAGGAACTCTTTGACCTAGATATGCATTAATTGGGATCTGTATCCTCTAGCACTTTCTTCTCCGTTTATATCCATCTATGGATGGTTAGTAATAAGTGACGCCATTTTGAATAAAACATGCCCGAATAAGTAAGTCTAATTATCAAACAATTTTTTTGATTTTTATTCTAATTTAAGTGGGTTTTTTTTATTTCTTTTTTTAGGGGGGGGGGGGGGGGCTATAACTGACGTTGACGTAGCTACTTTTACTCATACATTTATATGATGGCGAAACTTTTTATTAAGTGTTATTCTTGGAGATAGCCGGCTGCTTCCCCCTCCCCCGGAAAAAAAGGGAGGATGACCCCGTATCAACTTGTTATATCTAACACTCATCTTTTTTTTCTTGGCTTTAATCAAATCAATAAAAGCTAATTTCTTTCAAATACAATCTAAAACTTAGGGACTCAGCCCTCCCCTTCCCCCCACCTTTTTCTAAAGGTGCGGTGTCCCTGAAAATTTATTAATTTCATAAAATTTTATAATGCAAAATCTTTCTTTTCATGTGAATGTTTACAATCTCATTAGAAATTCAAACTAACGAATACATTCGCAGTTACGTCATTTTGAATTTTGGGTGCGCAGCTCTAATTCATTTCACTGGCGCCACCTACAATGTATTGCGTTTTTTCATTAGAGGTTTATGAAGATTTTATTAAACAAATTGGACAATACTATGTTCGTTACTGCATATTTTCAAATAAAATATTTTTATGGCTAGTTTTTTTCCTCAATCAAGACCTTTCGGAATAAATTTTACGTTTTCAATAAAATCTATTTTCAGGGACACTGTAGCAAAACTGCATACTTTTCCCGAGTATATGTGTAACGTTTATCAAAATATTAGTATTAAATATTCTCTCTCTCTCTCTCTCTCTCTCTCTCTCTCACCACGTTTCGAAAGAAAGAGGGTGAGGTTTGGACCCCATCAACAACCCCTCCTCTGTATTCCTCCTGTGATAATTTCTCGTTTCCTATCCAGGCAGCCGGTTCACGTAGATCTTTCTATGCTCCTTCTAACTGTGCATGAATTATGCCAATGAGCTAAAACCTAAACAATGTCTACGTCACGGTGTCGAAGCGGTCATGTTCTGAGAATGCGAGGGAAAAACTTCGAGCTATACCTGCGCGACCCAGATATCTCACGTAAGCTCTGAATTTAGAATCGATCGATACCAAACACGTGTACCTTGAACTAATGTTTTGATTTATAATGATTTTTTGAAAATTTGAAGTGGCGGAAAACTTAGAAGGGCGGAAAAGGGGGGTAGTGAGGAGATATGAATTTTTATGGGCATGTTGTGAATTTTTATTTATCCAGTGAACTCTGCCCTGTCGAATGGCATCGGTGTCTTGTAGAGTCCATCTTTGTAACTCGGAGTCTAATCCATGGAATTGAAGTTCAAACGTTAAAATTTGGAACATCCGGCCTCTCAAACGGTACGTGCTTTTGTTTTATCTTTTGAATATTTCGATTTTCTTCACACCAAATTATTAGAATAAACTGTTTTTGTCCAAATAATGGACTTCCAGTTGATCTAAATGCTTCATCAGCGATCAGCCGTTTCAACTACAGCGCGGCGCAAAAGGGGGGGGGGGGGGTCAATTACAGTACTGCAGTATATACGGCTAGATGAAAAATAAAAGAATCATATCTTTATTTTATCTCGCAATATTTTACCAGCAAGCAAATATTTGTTCATAATTTTGATCACAACTTTAGAAGATAAATAGAATTCTTACGTAGTTTCTTAAATACATGCATGTATTGTATTTCAACAACAACCACCCCCCCCCCCCCCCTTTTTTTCACACCAGATTCTTAAATCATTACTTCGACACAGGGTATATGAGCAAATACTAAATTGCAATGTACACTTGATGACAGTTAAACGTAGCTTACTACCAATATTCACTCTGGATATACACTTGTCGATGGTCTGACGGTTTTATTGCTTTTTTATTACTATTTAATGGCATGGACACGGCATGCAGCATAGCCACGGCCAGCTGTAATTTTCTTTTATAAAGGCTTTAATCCTTCATAAAATGCGGGAATATAATACCCCATACATCATGTATTTGATTATGTCGATTTCAATACTTCTGGGAAAAAACAGATTTGAAATTAATGTTTTCATAAACCACGTGATACATCTTTATGTTTTCATTCAGTGTTTATGTTTTGGACTTTGCGCAAACTCAGAACGGTCTAATCAGGGTACTTTCGGAAGTGCTTAGTTTGTAAAGAAAAGATCATCGTGCGGTTCCCATCAATCCACACGTAATTGCACATAAATTATGCAGCGACCTATTGTGGCGTCTTTGAACATACGATCATAATGGATGCTAGCGCCAGGTCCAGCAGAGAGAGTCGGGACACTCCCTCCCTTTCTAAGCAAAAATGCCGATTCTTTCTTAGTATTTGTATATTAACTTTTATCAAAGCAATCGGTTGGAACCCCCACCCATGACAGCTTTGACCGACCCCACCACAACCCGTTGAAAAAAAAAATATGTCCCCGTCCTAGAGATGTTATAGATTCTTAAAAAAATGACTTGCCCTACGCCTTCTTCTATACGGGATGATTTTTTAAAAATATTTTGCGCAGCAAATTTCTTAATGCTGTGACCCCCCACCATTTTTTTTCAACGTTTCCACTGTCACCGACGAAGCATCGTTCGGCAATTGTAATATCTTATTGCACATATGTTACATTTTATACTGTAAATGATCTGCTACAATAATCAACAAATTAGGAGACTTACCGAGTTCTCTGCAGACATCGTTTCCTTTTTTAAATTTCTGCTATTCACAATACTTTTCCTTTCTCTTTTTTTTTCCGTTTTGGTGCTTGCCTTTTTGACGAAAGGAAAAAGTTTCGAATATCACAACTCATCCTCCATTAGTGCCATGTCCATTGCTCATTCAAATTCAAAGATGAAATTCTATTAGCTTACCATGACTTCCGGTTACCATTTCCAGCCAATCATTTCAAAGCAATTTCTTCTGAACCAAAATGTCTCAAACGGAAAGCAGCTCGGATCGATGCAGTAAGGAGGTAAGAAATATTCTACATCTTTATGATTGAATTAAAATAATAATGACAAAAGAGTAATGCGGTGATTTCTTTTTGATTGATAGCG
The DNA here is from genome assembly GCA_028142955.1 of Pinctada fucata. Classification (NCBI taxonomy): domain Eukaryota; kingdom Metazoa; phylum Mollusca; class Bivalvia; order Pterioida; family Pteriidae; genus Pinctada; species Pinctada fucata. Next base: position 7,180,486 of record AP027115.1, read on the forward strand.
CTTTGAATCCGGCTTAAATCGTAATTGATGCTTGTGTAGGGAATATCTTTAGATTTCACGTGTGATGATTTCTGATAAGTAAAACATTTTTCGGGATGATATTCTTTAACATTTAAAATGATATTTATAATTTATAAAAGTAGGTTGTTCGATACATTCCAAGACGGAGTTTTATCGTTATCGTCAGACATTTTGTTTAAAATCCAATTTATTCACAAGAGTGTGTATTCTTATCGTGCAAAATTCATAACAATTGGCCAATAATGAAAGACATACGGTGTATATCTTGTATTTACTTTTTATACATTAGAGTCATCCTAACAAAATGTTACAATCTCTATATCAATTAAAGAAGTTTCATCGTGTCATACTTTGAGTTTTGTGTTTCCTACTACCTTTAATTTCTTTTTGAAAATCATCATATACTTCTCATCTAACTGTTTCGGAGTTTCGAGTCAAATAAAACTTTTCCAGCAGGAAATCGGTATTTTTATACACGTTTAGAAGCCCTTCTGTGAACGTTTATTTATGGGCGGAGATATACAAAACGTATAACGAATCCTAGTTATACATGTACCTATATATGTTCACGTAACGGTAAAAGTAACCGCTTTATTGCTTGCTAAATATGTTTACGTAACGGTTACTTCAGCCGCTTTATTGCTTGCTAAATATGTTTACGTAACGGTTACTGCAGCCGCTTTATTGCTTGCTAAATATGTTTACGCAATGGTTACTGCAGCCGCTTTATTGCTTGCTAAATATGTTTACGTAACGGTTACCGCAGCCGCTTTATTGCTTGCTAAAGACTTTTTTTTCGGATTTCTTTTTTTTGCAGTCAGAACCCCATTTTTGTAATATGTAATTGAAAATACTTTTTTCTATTCTAAGACTTATATATTCATTTATTAATTTCATTCATTTATTCATATATGCAGAAATTTTAGTTTAGTAAAAGGAATATTATCTATGCGTAATGCAAATAACGATGATGGAAAAAATAGTTTCACGAACAGCACGTGAAATAGATCTCCGCTTCACCCATGGGACGATAACGGAGCGGAACTTCAATATGCCACTTAGGGAATACATGCATTATAAATCTTAAACACAAGGGTGATTTAGCAGGAATCTGAAGAAACCACGATCGACAATTTTCGATATATCAATGATTGATTTTCCTCGTAATCACGATAATGTGTCATGGCAAGATTGTTAAAGAAATGAATTTTACGCATAATCATAGAAAACGAAAATGTGGAAGGGGAATGCTATTAAATGGATTCATATGAATTAGGAAGGCTTTAGCAACAAAATAAAAAGCCTGAGAGGGGATATCAAATATTCTTTTGTACTTTAGATTTATTAAAAAATAGATTACGATTATACAATGATACTAGGGCGAAATGAAATATATTTATGAAAACGTTGATCAAAGTTCGGTAAGATAATACGATCTTAATTTTTTCCAGTATCCACATAATATTACATGTATCATTTAAACTTTGCAATAATGTGTAATTCATCAGGTAGAGGTCGGGCAGTGTGGGAAAGGGGAGGATGACAAAGCCCCGTATTCCTACACAATGTCTTCTCTATCTATGATACATCTCTATGATACACGTTTAAAAGCCTTATACAAGATACTTTATTACCACTTTGGGCCCAGATAAAGGCATAATCTTGCATTACATGCAAAATGAAAATTTCATTTGAATGAAGAACATAAGATAAAATGAGTCTTATGTATGACTAGATCAGAACAGAGAACTAATATGTAATTTGTACATGCACAAATGACGTTCAAGTTATTCTCATATTATCATACACAAATTTTTCATCACTATCCAGAATACTTTTTGATTCAGAATTTAGCAAATATAACATCTTATCTTTATCATTTAGATTTTTTGAATAACGGAACTTCTTTCTGTATAATGGAAAATAGGTTAAGCCTTGCATCAAGGTGTTTATCACAATTAATTAAAAAGTGGCATTCATCCTCAATTTGATTTTGTTTTCATTTTTTTTACAATATCTTAATTTTCTGGGTGCATTGCCATATCTACCCTGTTCAATTTCAAATTTATGACATGATAATCTAAGCTTTGATATTGCCTTCTTGTACATTTGTGGGTACCTAACAGCCACGCAAGTCTCAACAAAAGGACCCGACACTCTGTGTTTCTAAATTATGTTTCTAAGTTTTTGAAAAATTTGATAGCAACTTTGATATTTGATTGAGTGTTTCGGCAGTGTTTTGTTTTTAAAATTTTCATTCAACATGTGGCATCATTTCCGTCGCTTCTATCATGGTCCTGCCTCACCAGGGGTCCAACCATAAATTTGTTTGATCGTGCATTAATTGACAATTGATGAAGTTAGTATTTCTGAAAGATTCTTGTGCTTTTCGTATGCTATCATCGGCGCTGATTTGAAGATTGTTTTAAGAAATAAATCATCTGATATTAACTTCCAGTGTTTTAAAATACGCTTTTTAATGCCTTTTATTCTTGGATCAAATTTTGTAACAAGTATTGTGGTATCTTTCTTTGGCTTTTTAAGTCTCGGTTGAAGAAATTCTGTTCTGTTTTTGTGTAATACTTCTTGTATGATCGGCAATATTTCATGTTCGTGGTAACCACGCTGTCTTAATTTTTCTTTGAAACCAAGAAGTGCACCTTCTAGCAAGTCTTTATCACTCGTGTTACGCATAAGTCTGTAACATTCCCCTTTAATAAAACCTTTGAATACAGATTTTGGATGTGCGCTTTTTCTGTGCAGGTATTGAAAATTATTTGTAGGTTTTAAGTACGACTTTATGTCAAGCACATTGTATGTGTTAAATTTGTTCCTTTAATATACTGTTGTGTCAAGGAATGTTATTTCCGAGTTTGATATTTCAAATGTAAATTTTAGAAGGTTGTGAAATGTATTGCCTATTTCAAACAGGTGTTCTGCCTCTTGTGAAGTACCGTTGTACAGTGTATATGATAAACCGTCATCTCTGTATCGTCCATAAAATTCATTTTTTTCTCTAAACTCAAAGTTGGATAACATTGCATTTGTTATTTCGTACATCCTAATATCACACATTTCGGGGCTTGGGACTGCTCCCATGACTGCACCTATGCACTGTCTATAATGTTTGCCATTGAATTCAAAATAATTGTTTTCAAGAACTAATCTGAGTAGATATAGTATGTTTTCCTTGGTAGGACATTTAAGTTCAACTTGAGTTTCGAGTATATTTTGATTATATGACCTACCGACAGCGTCAAGAAGTTCATCAAATGTCATATTTGTGTACATACTTGTTACATCATATGTAATCAAAAGACAATCCGGCTTTAGCTTCAGTGACTCTACTTTGTTTACAAAGTTCGTTGTGGCATAATTGGAAGTTCATTACAAGCGCCTTGCCGGATTTTGTTTATCAAATCGTCATTAAGTTTCTGTATCTCAGGGAGCAAGTATAATCTCCCCACTTGATGTTTGTAGTCATCATTTGTAAGATACTAAGCAGTGTGAGTGTCGAATGTGCCATTTGTTTTCATTTCACTTAACTGTATCTGTATTTTATCCTCTATATCTTTGAGGTTTGATTGTTCGACATCTTCGTAGTGGAGTGAATTTAGCATTTCAACTCCTTTTTTATTGTATTCCTCTTTCTCGAGAATTACTATTGTGTTGCTTTTGTCGGCTTTTTTCATTATTACATCTTTCATATTTTTCAGTTTTTGTATTGCCTGTCATTCACGCATTGACAGATTATCATGAGTTTGTGAAGGGATGCTAAGCTTTGGATGGCATGTGTCTTTAATAGACAGATAGCATATCATTAATATCTTTCACTTACATGTATTTCTTAAATAAAATAATATGATGAAGCGCATAGTCTTACTGTCTTGTCAGAAATCGTCATACAGTTTTCCTTACTTATCTTTTTTCTTTTGAAACAGAATATTCCTTGCCTGGATGAATAGTACATGTACAGGAGAAAATAAATGAAAAGGTAAGAAACATGTAACACAAGTTTGAGTTTAGCAGCGAAAAAATATATGGCAATGTATAATGTCATAATTGCATGTAATAAGATGTAGGATTCAAAATATTTTCATTAGAATCAAGACCAAAGCCTATAGATGGATTTCACATGTTGATTCCTCATGACCAGAGCTTTCATGCCAAGACTTTTGACCTTTGAACTACATGTACTTTAAGAAATTAACCTAGGATATACATGTATTTCATGAGCTGTAAGGGATAGAGCCTAGATTTTTGGCCGAATTGCGAAGCAAAATCCGGTCTATGAAATGGCAAAGACCGTCTGTCTGTCTGTCCGTCAGTCCGTCCGTCCGTGCGTCAACATTTTGGTTAAAGTGTTGCGTTTAAGTCCGTTGAGAGAAAAATATTTGGAGGAGCAAATTGTAACTTGACTTTGACCTACTTTTGAATTATAAGAGGTAGGGTTTGATATTTCACATATAGAGTCCTCATGACCAGAACTTTAATTTGATATCATGACTTTTGACCTAGTGACCTTGACGTTGACCTTTGACCTTCTTTGAAACTATAAGAGGTAGAATTTTGATATTTCAGTTGTAGATTCCTCATGACCAGACCTTTCATCTGATATCATGACTTTTGAATAAATGACCTTGACATTGACCTTTGACCTACTTTACCGAAAAAAGTGTAAAATTTACAGTTAAATATGTAAAATTAACAGAAAAAAGTGTCTTTGCAGACAAAAGTGTATAATATACAGATAAAGTGTAAAATTTACACTTGAATATGTAAAATTTACAGAAAAAAGCGTAAGATTTACACATAAAAGTGTAAAATGTACACTTTTATATGTAAAAAAAATTAAAAAAGAGAATCAAAATGGCACTAATACGCTTCCATACTATTATTATCATAATGTTAAATATATGAAAAGAAGGGAGGAGATGAGTACGCGATAACAAAACATGAAGATTTTAGTAAATATTTATTGACAACCAATTTGTAACAGATGCTTTAATTTTCAATATATTATGATTAAACTAAATGTTTCAGGAGAACAACAACTGGAGAGACGATTATGGAGTACAACAGTTCACTTCAAATTCTTTGAGGAGACCGTTTTAATTTTGCGAAAGTCTTCAGAATAATGGATTTGATTAGTACCTTGATGAGTACTATGATATCTACGCATTGTAAGCACTGGATTTATCAACTTAAATATTACCTGGATGATTTTATCTTGTGTGAACATAATTGGAGGCAAAAAGAAAGGAGTCAAAGTACAAACACCTGGAGTACCAAACAGGTAGTTTTGAAGAATAATGTAACAATAATACGTCCATGATGTATTCGTGATTTATATAGGCATTTCAACAAATAGTGTCTCAGCAGTAATGAAAGAGGCCCAAAAGTGAAGACACATAGGACATAAGATGAGCTGAAATTCACAAAATAATATATATATATATATATATAATGGATGCCAAGAACCATTAAAAAAATCCGTGTGTGTGAGGAAAATTACGATGGCAAGACATCATAATGAGGAATTGGAAACATTTCTTCGACATATTGTACAAGACACTTGCTTGTGTTTGGACAGAATATAGAAAGGAGAAGGGATTTTCGACATCGGGATCAGCGTTACATATCATAACACAATGTAGGAGATTCTTTGTATTTGTTTTATAAATGTCATTAATTATCTCCGGAAGCGTCCTAATGCCACATTCTAAATTTTTTCTACTAATAAGGAGATACTTTCGCCTAATAAGGACTGAACTTTCATCTAATTAGAACAAACTGTCACCTCATTAGGAGAAACTATCACCTAATTAGGATATATTATTACCTAATGAGAAGATACAATCACCTAATAAGAACTAAGCTATCTCCTAATTAGGAGATACTATCACCTTATTAGGAAATATTATCACCTTATTAGGAGATAATATCACCTAATTAGCAGATACTATCGCCTAATTAGGACATTACTATCACCTTATTAGGAGATAGAAACACCTAATAAGGATTTAGCTATCATCTAATTAGGAGGTACTTTCAACTTATGAGGACTTAAATATCACCCAATTAGGACATACTATAACCTAATTAGGAGATAATGTCACCTAAGTTGGACTTAGCTATCACCTAATTAGGACTTAGCTATCACCTAATAAGGACTTATCTACCTCCTAATTAAGCGATACTATCACCTTATAAGGAGATACTATCACCTTATAAGGAGATAATATCACCTTATTAGGAGATATTATCACCTTGTTAGGAAATAATATCACCTAAGTTGGAGATAATATCACCTAATTAGGAGATAATATCACCTAATTAGGACTTAGCTATCGCCAAATTAGGACTAAGCTATCACGTTATTAGGGTTACTTTCACCTAATTAGTACTTAACTATCACCTAATTAGGACTGTGCTATCACCTTATTAGGACATACTATCACCTTATTAGGAGATACTATCACCTAATTTGGACTTAGCTATCACCTTAATTGGACCAAGCTGCTATCACGTAATTAGGAGATGCTTTCACCTAATTAGTACTTAGCTATCACCTAATTAGGACTTAGCTATCACCTTATTAGGACATACTATCACCTAATTAGGAGATACTATCACCTAATTTGGACTTAGCTATCACCTAAATTGGACCAAGCTATCAGCAAATTTGGACTAAGCTATCACCTAATTAGGTGATAGCTAAGTCCTAATAAGGTGATAGCTAAGTCCTTATAAGAAAGTCCTAATTAGGTGATAGCTAAGTCCTTATTAGGTGATAGTGTCTCCTAATTAGGTGATAGTATCTCCTAATTAGGTGATAGTATTTCCTTATAAGATGATAGTATCTCCTTATTAGGTGATATTATGTCTTAATTAGTTGATAGTATGTCCTTATTAGCTGATAGCTAAGTCCTAATTAGGAGGTAGTATCTCCTTATTAGGAGATAAACAATTAAAAATGTGACATTAGGACACTCACATACTTATCTACTGGTCAAATATGCTAAATTACTAAAATTAGTTCTGAAAATGCAAATTTAAGGTATGAAATGGAAGTCATTGCACAATTTGTCTTAACAAACAGTTGTCAAGCTAGCAACCAGTTGTTAGGAAAGTACACCTTGTCTGAAATAAGATAGATTACTTAACAACCAGTTGTTAAGAAAATATCGCTTGTTAGCTTCTAAACTTTAACAACAGATTGTCAAGAAGTTTATCTCATGTATCTATCATGTAGTTATAGTCGAAACACATTGCTATCTTAACAACAACTTGTTAGTGAATCAAACTGAATCTCAGTGTGATGTATATAAAATGAAGCTTTTAGGTACATGTACTTGTGAAGCACTGAATGTAGTCTATCTTGACAACCAGTTGTTAGGAACTTTGATTCTGAAATTTATAACTGATTTCGTATGGAATCCTTTTCTTTGTTTTCGCAGTGTAATACATGTGTGCTGAAATAAAAGTTAAAAAATTCTAAATCATTGTTAATTTTGTTTAGATAAAGGCTGTTAACAACACTCAAAGCAATTTGACCATATGGAATTGGTCAAATCAAATTGGAAGCTGTTGTGTCCAGTTGCTGCCCTGGAAAAAATGATTGATTATTCAGATCCATGTGCAACAGCTTTATTTTGCAGGGTTCGCAGATCACCAGTAATGAACATATCGTATACAAGCAAAGCTTTATCTAAAACTATGTACACTAAATTCATGCCATCCATTTCTAAAGGAGCAGGTTGTGTATCTTCCTACACAGCACGCAGTGTTCGGGCAACAGCGATACAAATCCTGAGCGACCCAGGCTTTGATACCAGGCACATAATGCTGATGTCAGGTCATCGAAATGAAGCTTCAATCCGAAGTTACAGCCGTGATTGTGCCGATGCACAAAAGCGTGAGATGAGCGACGTGCTTTCCTGTAAAGGCGATGGTAGTTCGATTGTTCCCGCACTTCCTCTGTCATCAACTTCGTCAAGAAACGAGCCAAAGTCGAGGGATTTGACGATTGCCAGTACTTCTACGTCTGTCTGCGCTACCAGCGGGTTTTTGGCTAACTCTGTCTTCAACAATTGCAGCTTTAATTTCAACATGAACAAGGAAACACTCAATTAAACTCCAGAAAAACACTAGTCACGATCACGACGCGCGATGTTGAGATTGTTTACTGTCCTGAAACGGGGTCGTTTACGTGACCTGAGCCATTGCGCTACACTTACTGTTTTTTTGTTGTAAATGACATTTCTGGTTGCTATTTCAATTCAGTACTTTTAATTAAAAAAATAAATTATTTTTTTGATGAAAAATAAAATACTTCGCCGAAGAATCGTGTTTTTAATTAGAATCCAAGGATCTACTTCTCAATCCTTCTTGGGTATGCTGATATTTTCCTACGCCAACAAAGAAAAAGGTCACAAATACAGGGTCAAATTCGAAGTATGGGGAACCGTAAGCTTAGGGAAAAAAACAAAATTTGTAATTATAAGAATTTACTCTTTCTATTTGCTATTTCATTGAGATGTAAAGCTCATATTTCGCACCACAAATTTTGTATATGATTTGTAATGTGCCCTGCCAATTAGGTCACTGTTTATTAGCTCTACTGGTCTCAGACCAGTCGAGCTTATGCGATCACCCTTCGTCCGGCGTCCGTCCGTCTGTCCGTCTGTCCGTCTGTCTGTCTGTCCGTCTGTCCGTAAACAATTCTTGTCCGGACAACTCCTCTGAAACTGTTAGAGATAGAAACTTAATTCTTTTTGTATTTTACTTGGTCCATGGTCTAGTTGTGCACCTGACATTCAGTTTCAGTCCCTGACTCCCAGGGTCTTAGAAAATGGGCGTGGTCATTAAATTCTATGTAATTTTGTCCGGATAGCTCTTCTATCACTATAAATGATAGAGACATAATTCTTTTTGCAATATGATGGGTCTGTAGTCTAGTTGTGCACCTGATATTTTGTTTGAGCCAATGACCCCCAGGGTCTTAGAAAAGGGTGTGGCCATTTTCTTTTATATTATTCCATATAATCTTATGCTTACAGCGCTGACACTATAAATAATGGAGACTAAATTCTTTATGCAATATGATGGGTCTGTAATCTCGTTGTCCACCTCATATTTTGTTTGAGTCTCTGACCCCAAGGGTCTTAGAAAATGGGTGTGGTTGTTTTCTCTCTATTAAACTTAGTATACATGTGATCTCATGATAGCTAATTTCCCAGAATTTATGGATAATAGTTAATTGATTTATTCAAAAATATTATCGGTTTGCAGTTTAGATGTCATTACAGTATTTTACTTCAGTCCCTGTTCCCTAGGATTCTGGAAAATGGGTATATGGCTATTTTCTCTTACCCTATCTACATGCATTTAGAGTACATAAGTGACAGAAACTATAGATAAACAAAGATATTGCAATTTTACAATATTATCATAGATGAGTCTGTAATTTAGTTTTTCTCATATTTTATTTGGGACCTGACCCAGGATTTCATTTTCAATTCTATAAAAACGCTAGGGGATAGTTTCGGAATTTCCTCTGATCAATCAATCAACATGAAAATCTTTTCCATAGTGTTTATACAGTGCAAGAAAGATATCAAATAGTCAAAATGCATGTATTTCTCACTTATTTTTTATTTGTTTAACATGTTTAAGGTGTAAGATTTTTGGGGAGAGTAGTGAGAATTTTTGTTGCAAGAGTAGAATGTCCGAAGTGATCACAGACTTGAGCTGTGCTTTCTGTTAAATGGGAACACCAGAATCAAAAAGATTGATCATTTTATCAAATAAAATAGCAATAATGAATCCTTCACATTGCCAAATGAAAGGAATATTGTGCTTGTGTAAGTTTTTGTTTTTTTTGAGGGGGGGAGAAGGGGGAGGTAACTAGAATGTCCTAAGTGATCACAGACTTGAGCTGTGCTTTCTGTTAAATGGGAACACCAGAATCAAAAAGATTGATCATTTTATCAAATAAAATAGCAATTATGCATCCTTCACATTGCCAAATGAAAGGAATATTGTGCTTGTTTAAGCTTTTTTTTTGGGGGGGGGGGGGAGAGGGGGGAGGTAACTAGAATGTCCTAGGTGATCACAGACTTGAGCTGTGCTTTCTGTTAAATGGGAACACCAGAATCACAAAGATTGATCATTTTATCAAATAAAATAGCAATAATGCATCCTTCACATTGCCAAATGAAAGGAATATTGTGCTTGTGCAAGCTTTTTTTTGGGGGGGGGGGGGGAGAGGGGGGAGGTAACTCTTACATCTTTCTTTCTTATAAATTCCTCCACTGCTTGGAGTACCACCCCCAATGGGATGTTAAACTGTGTAGTTTGATAAAATTTTTCATAATGTTTACATTAGAGCAAGTGACACATGTTTTAATAGAAGATAATATAACAAGAGATGCCTTATTGGCATATCTACTATGTGTTAATCAAATTTAAAAAAATTAAAATAAAATACTAAAAAAATCATTTGTAAAAGCCGACTCAGGAAAACTTCTACCAAAATTTTCCTTTATTGCCATTTGACAATATTATCATAGATGAGTCTGAAATTTAGTTTTCATTTGGGGCCTGACCCAGGATTTTATCTTCAATTCTATAGAAACGCTAGGGGATAGTTTCGGAATTTCCTCTGATCAATCAATCAACTTCAAAATCTTTTCTATTATGTTTATACAGTGCAAGAAAGATAACAAACAATCAAAATGCATGTATTTCTTAGTTATTTTTTAATTGTTTAAGGTGTAAGATTTTTAGAGAGAGTAGTCCCGGTTTCCGGTTTGGCGAGGCGGTCACCAAAAATTCCAGAGAAAACAAATCGATTTACTTGTTGGATAAATCTTCCATCACATAGATATTACTAATTAGCACTGGGTTTAGGAATAGTTACCGTTAAAATTGCCATATATTTTTCTTTTAGCAACAAGTGTGGAACTTTTGGACATGATTTCTTAATTTTCTTTATGAATTTGGCAGCCATTTTGTTTCTTTGTAAACAATGAATTTCCTACTTTCACTTTCACTCGCTGCTACTGTCCTGCTATTTGTGAGGGTCTTTAGAGGTAGTGATGCCGAATCATGGACTCAGACTCGACTACCAACCTCAGGAACAGCAACAAGCCAAAGTTTGTGTATGCATTTCATAAATAGCATGAGACATAGTGATCTTAAAAACTCCAAACCAGTATGCAGGGACAAACAGGTATTACTCTATCTATGCTCATTACTTCTAGCTGAGTCATACGCACCAGAGCCCAATCCTGGACCCAAATATACCAAAGTCAAATATCCTTGTGGTATCTGTGCCAAAGAATGCTCATGGTCAACTCCCTGTGTATGTTGCGACACTTGTGACACCTGGTATCATAAACAATGCATGGGTATGAGCAGCGCGGTGTTTAATGCTTTAACCAATATCAGCTGGGAATGCACATCATGTGGACTACCAATCTTCTCTTCCTGCATTTTTGATAATAGTGTTATGGAGACCAGTAACACATTCTCAGTCCTATCCGATACAGTCATCTCGGGAAGTGATCTCAGTTTCACTGAGCCACGGGCAACATCCTCTCCCAAGAGAAACGGCAGTTCTAGACCACTAAGTGCAAAGCAGAGGAAGGACTTACCCCTAAGAACAGTTATAATAAACTGCCAGTCAATTGTCAGTAAAAAAGCTCACTTGAACAACCTCCTTACGTCATCTCAAGCTGACATTGTTATCGGCACCGAATCATGGCTTGACCAGAGTATACCATCATCAGAAATATTCCCACCTGGTTTCAAAGTATTCAGGAAAGACAGGGCCTCAGGTTCCAAAGGTGGTGGAGTATTTATATTAGTTTCCACAGACCTGGACAGCCAAGAGCCCGAGGAACTGAAACTTGATTCGGAAGAGCACGAAGCATTGTGGTGCAAAATCAAAGTGATGGGTTAACAAGATCTATACATATGTGGGCTATACAGGCCCCCGAATCTTACTGACAGTACGTTGTTTACATCACTGGACGAGAGTCTGAAACGTATTCCAGCCGGAGCTCATACTTGGATTGGAGGTGACTTCAACCTACCGGGAATAAAGTGGGAGGACGGTAGTATTAATCCCGGCACTTGCGTAAGCACACTCTGTCAGGAGGTCATCACCATCATGGAGAACAACTTCATGGAACAGATGGTTACCAGTCCTACAAGAATAACCACAACAACCTCTAGTATCCTAGATTTGTTCTTCACAAATAATGCATCTCTAGTAAACAAGTGTGAAGTTATACCTGGACTCTCTGACCATGAAACTGTCTACATAGAGGCCAGCTTGAGACCCTTAAAGAGGAGAAAACTCCCGCGCAAGGTTTATCTACATAGTAAGGCAGATAATGTCAAAATTAAAGATGACCTAATCTCACTAGCAGCTGGCTTCAAGGACAAGACTCATGCCCTAAATGCAGAAGACACATGGAACACTTTCCTAGAGTTATTTAATGACACAATTAACAAGAATATTCCCTCTAAGATGATCAAGGGAAACAAATCACAAAAACCATGGATTGACAAGGAGGTGAGAACAAAGATGAAAACCAGAGACAGATTATACCGAAAATACAAGAAATACGGAACATCAGACTACAAAGAGAGATACATACAAGCAAGAGCTGAGACACAAAGGCTTGAAAGACAAGCATATTGGAGACATATAGAGACATTGATAGAGGACGGAGACAACACTGAGAACCAACAACACACTAAACAACAACGATTCTGGAAATACATATCATCTTTAAAGAAAGACAACACTGGAATCGCTCCCCTTAAGGACAATGGGAAATTACACCCAGAACCCCATGACAAGGCTAACATACTTAATAAACAGTATCAGTCAGTTTTTACAGATGAAGATAAGAGCAACATCCCTGATCCAACAGGAACACCATACCCCAGTATGCCAGAAATTACCATCACTGAGGAAGGGGTTATTAAACTACTTAAGAAGCTCAATCCAAGAAAAGCATCAGGTCCGGATCAGGTACCATCAAGACTATTGAAAGAATTGGCTAACGAAATTGCACCTATCTTTACCATCATCTTTGACAAGTGCCTGAAATGTGGTGAGACACCTAGTATATGGCGATCAGCAAATGTAACAGCAATCTACAAAAAAGGAGACCGCTTCAAAGCAAGTAATTATCGGCCTGTATCGCTCACCTGTCTCACATGCAAGATTCTTGAACATATCGTAGTAAGCAGTATGATGAAACATCTAGACCACCACAGGATACTCACGGACTCACAGCATGGATTCAGGGCTAGGCGGAGCTGCGAGACTCAACTAATATCCCTCATACATGAGCTTGCCTCTGCTATGGACAAGAAGAAGCAACATGACATTGCAGTCCTCGATTTTAGTAAGGCATTCGACAGAGTGCCACATGAACGCCTTCTGACCAAGCTCCAGCACTACGGAGTACGAGGCAACACTCACAGGTGGATTAGATCATTTCTGTCAGAGCGATCCCAGAGGGTGGTAGTAGATGGCGCCACCTCAGAGTCAGCACCAGTCGTCAGTGGAGTCCCGCAAGGCAGTGTATTGGGGCCAATCCTGTTTTTGGTATTCATAAATGACCTACCAGACAGTGTATCTTCTCGTACCAGGTTATTCGCAGATGACTGTGTGCTATACAGGGAGATCAACTCTGCAGCAGACTGTGATATCCTGCAGCAAGACCTACGACACCTTGAGGAGTGGGAGCGCATGTGGGGTATGGACTTTCACCTTGATAAGTGTAGTATCCTACGTGTACATAGGAAAAAGGATCCACTTATGTACAACTATCACTTGAAAGGCCATACACTAGCGTCAGAGCAGCACACCAAATACCTGGGGGTCATCATCTCCCAAGATCTTACCTGGACAAACCATGTCAACAGCATGGTGAAGAAAGCCAACTCTGTCCTTGGTTTCCTACGCAGGAACCTTCGCATCAGCAACGAGCAGACCAAGGTGGCAGCCTTTAAAACTCTTGTGAGACCCCACCTTGAATACTGCTGTACCATATGGAATCCACACACCAAGGAACTCAGGAACAGAGTTGAAATGGTGCAGCGCCGGGCTGCGCGGTTCACAACACGCAGGTACCGAAACACCAGTAGCGTCTCAGAGATGTTGGACCATCTGAACTGGGAGACCCTGGAGTCACGTAGGATCAAATCAGCATTGACCTTGTTCTACAAAGTGGTAAATGACTTGGTGGATATACCTGCCTCAACTTACCTCACCCCAGGCAGCTCGAGAACTAGATCTGCTCACTCTTACAAATTCAGGCAGTTTCAGTGCTCCATAAACTCTTTTAAATACAGCTTTTTCCCATCCACTGTCATTACTTGGAATTCCTTACCAGCATCTATTGCTGAGGCCCCTGACTTGGTATCCTTCAAGCAGGGGCTGTCTTCACTCTCATTCTAGGCTGTCACTATAAGTACCCCTTGCTTGACCCGGGGGAGCTATACTGGTTGAGGACTAGAGCCTCTTCGCCTCCACGGTTGCCAGGTTGGTCTCTCGGGAAGAGGGGGAAATATAGTGACTTTTACTTTGGTTTTAATCTTTAGGGGGGATTTTTTTAATCAAATTATGACCGCCCGCCACCCGTCACATAAGAGTCAAGTTTGACTGCCGTGATGTACCCTACAGATACAGTGAGACTTTTTGTTGCAAGAGTAGAATGTCCTAAGTGATCACGGACTTGAGCTGTGCTTTCTGATAAATGGAAACACCAGAATCACAAAGATTGATCATTTTATCAAATAAAATAGCAATAATGCATCCTTCACATTGCCAAATGAAAGGAGCTTGTGTAAGTTATAGAAGTTGAATTTGTAACAGGAGAGGGAGAGATGTGACTGTTCCGGGAATCGAACCCGAGATCTTCTGCTATCAATTGCAAGGCAGACGCTCTTACCAACTGAGCTATCTGGGCACGATGCCCGTTCCTGCCACTCTCCTCTCTACCAATTTTTCAGGTTTCCATGCACTGGAAACCTCACACAAAACTCCACTTCACCTTGAGTCATTTAGTTTGGTGCCAATTCTGTAACAGGAGAGGAAAAGATGTGACCGAACCGTGAATTGAACCCGAGACCTTCTCCTACCTGGGCAGACGCTCTTACCAACTGAGCTATCTGGGTACGATACCTGTTCCTGCCATAAATTAATGGTAATATTAACTAATGTTTCAGGCCTTTTTGTCAATTGGACCTCGAGTCATTTTGTCCTTTTAAAATTTGACCAATCAAAAACATCATTTCAACCTCATGCAGATTTTGAAATATTTTCTGAACTGGGATATATGGTAGAAATGATCAAATATTTCATACCGGTATGTAAAAATATTTTGTATTATATTTTAATAATTAGCTTCTGTCTACATTAATACCACATTCGCCCTAAAAGTTCATGTTCTTTGTTCAATATTCTATTTACATTGTTTTACATTTACTAAATAAATAGACTAAAACCTTTTTAGGTTTTAGAACAAAATGGCTGATACTTTTAAAATTTCACTCGGTAGGCCACGTGTCCTATTATATTTAATTTCAATCTGAAACTGCCTGATTACTTGATCTAAGTATTTTCACTGATCAGTATAAGAAAGAAGGAAATATCTCTATAGAGTATCCTATGCAATACTATTTCAGCTCAAATGAGAGGTTATTTATGCCTTTAGTCTTAATTTTATCAAAGGGCATATAGTGGTAGGTCTGTCTGTTCATCTGTTTGTCTATCCATCCGACTGTCAGTATATCATTCCATTCAACTAAATTCTGATGAAAGGGTATAAGAGCTGTCATATATTGCATGTCTATGAACCTTGAGAAGGCTCATCTTTTGGAGCCAAATTTTTCACCTTTGACCCCATCACTGACCTTTGATCCACATTTTTTGAAAAATAAAAACATCTGTTATTTTAGTTTTGATACATATGGTATGTTATACATGTTGTATATACACGTTTTTAGTAATTCTCTCACATTCTAGAGAAATCTAAGGCACAGTCCATTTGATATTCTTGGGGGGGGGACTCCGTTTTTTTTTCAAAAAAAAAATTTTTGCTCTGAATTTTGATGAAAAAAATTAATTAGGAATTGATGGATATGCATTGGCATGTGGTTGTTGGTTCTAATAAAAAAAACTTTATACACATTTATCCCGCCTCTGGCAAATTTCTTGCAATCTGATTGGTCGAGAAGAACCAAAATATATTATGTTGTATTAATTTACTAACAGAATATTATTTTGATATCCTGCTTCTACCAAGATGCTTTATGCTTTTGACGTCACCAAAATGCTTTAGAATATGTTGACGTAACATACACAAACCAAAAGCGATTCAGCGGGATAAATTCGTTATAGAGGGTTTTACAGGGGGGATACAGAAATATATTGGGTCGATGAAAAAAGTGATATTAGACAAGGTGAAGTCCAGCATTCATCCTCTTGAGTGTATATGTACAAATCAACCAGGAGAGCTTCAGTCTCATCAGAGACTTCTGGTTATTATTGTTATTAATTTATGGCGACTTGGGTAGAGTAATGAAAATAATAGATTCCAAATCACGCATTTGATAAACGAAAAGAAAAAGAATGTGTGTTTTTTAACCAAAACAAATACTATTTATTATCAAACAAATATTAACAATAAACGTACATAACTCACACATTTTATATAATCCCTTCGTATCGTGCACAGTTGATTTGTTTGCTTTATTATCGTGTTTTTGCGCTGTATGATACAAGCTAATGTACATTATTTAACGTTTATTCTATCGTGGCGTGCATAGTGTACATCCTGTAACGTGTATCATTTCGTATCGTGCATCGTGCAACGTGTATCCTTTCGTATCGTGTATCGTGTAACGTGTATCCTTTCGTATCTTTTATCGTGTAACGTTCATCGTATTGTATCCTTTCTATCGTTTCCTATCGTGTATCAGGTATATCGTGTTCGTTTGTGTATCCTATCGTATCGTGCGTGTATCACATCGTATCATGTATTTTGTAAAAAATAACGCTGTATGGTCTGTAACAAAGGAGATAGTTAAACATTACGGTCTCTTGTGTGTTAAAGAAGATCCTGACGATAATCTCGACAGAACTCACAATAGAGCACAAACATGAAGCATCGACTGACCCCTAGCAAGCTAGAGGTGGTACACGTGCCCGGAAGGAGTAAACATCCCCTGTTGGCTAGCCGCACCCGCCGTCGATGTTGTAATACAGATTCTATGTAAATGAATCTAAAAACTGTACGACACTACAGTCTGTGCTCTGCTTACTGAAGCGAGCTCAAGATCAATCACCCTAGAAGTATGATCAACTTTCATATAGGGCAGAAAATGAGGACAGTCTTCACTGACGAGATATGAACAAGGCTCGTCATTGAATCCCGACGTCACAGTTGATCAGAATTGAACGTTGGGAAAGACACTGATACAAAACTATACATTTGCCAGTACTCTTGCCCATATTTTTTATGAACTTTAGGATCTTATCCTCGGTAAAGCAGGCGGCCGACTATTTTCTTACATTTGTTGTTGACGTTTGATCCTTCAGAATTTGTTTATTAGGTCACGACACCGTAAAATGAAGGCAATGAAAATCCAAATGATACATACTCTGATGCTGAAGATGTCCCAAAATTTGAAAAAAGAGACATCTTAATCCTTGACTGATACTTTTTTTTTATTTTAATTTTTTTTTTAATTTCTATCATGGAAGTCCGAAAAATGGGAGCAAGCTCTAGCGTATATAATGAGCTGAGAGATGTAAATGCCGTACGATGGCAATCATGGAGCATCGACATCAAGCCAAGGAAAATTAGCTATGTTTTGTCGTATATCTTTGTCTGGTTTTCTCCGTTATTGATTTTGATATCAAGATCCAAAAATGGTGTAGCTATATCATCTGTGTTTGTTTTATACAATGTTATCTCTGGTGGATGAATTTGATTTTTGTATTGGTCAAAATGTGGGTTAAACTTTCAATATTCAAAATAGCATCATGATACATAGAGGTACCATCGAAACGTTTCAATAATGCGGAAGGGTTCCAACTCTATACCTTCTTGAATAAAATATATTATGCACCAGAAACGTGTTTCGAATACTAAATTAAATTCTCATCAGTGATGCTTCCAGCCAAAGTGCCAACCACAAGCTAATCAAATTTATTTCACTAGCGCCCTCTGGTTTTAATTTCAGGATTTAAAAATTTGTGTATTTACTTCACAGAGAGAACGCAGCCCCAAATATCCTGCAGAGTCAGCAGCACATCCGAACAAAATCCATTACCAAAACAGCACTGGAGGGATGGTGCCGCGATGTCAAACTCCTTTAATTTCGATAATATATCGGTAACAGTCGTCAAATGTCTTGTTTTTTCTCAGATTTGCATGGAATCTTTTTCGAATGTGTATAAAGACAAATCTGCAACAAGAGGCGCACAATTAGTACCAATAGGAATTTCAACAACTTGCCTGTATAGAATATCATAAAAAACTAACAAGAAATGTCGTCTAATAGAAAGGACAAGGCCTTGTACAACTCAGCTCGAGTCCAGGATAGTTACGAATTGTATTCTACCCTCCTTCCCTTTTTTAACTTTTCTCGACAGTTTTTGCTTCACCTCCTTCTGAACCCGTTATATATGATGAATTAAACAAGAGCCCCAGGGGGCACAACGCTCACCTGATACACATGCACACTCTAATTGACATACTGACATTTAATACTGATAGTGACAGTACCAGGATTTTAGCCCACAACCTTTCTAAAAAGATTTTTGCCGGATGCAGAGAAGTTTTTTTTCAGACAACCTTTAAAAGTACAAAAAAGAAAAAAATAGTCACATTTCAAAACAATAACTTTTTTACTGATTTGAAAAGACGGATAAAGTGGTCCAAGGTCATATGCCCAGCTAGTATAGTTTAATTATGCAACATCAAAAATAAAATCATATTGTAAAATTCCACATTAATGTGCAGCAGAAAAAGAATAAAAGAATGAAATGATTTCATAAATTAAGTTTATTTAAAATTGAACATAAAACCTTTCATTATTGATAGCTAGCATGCCAGAAATTATAAAGCCTGTGTTTGTGATAGGAGAATGCCCCCGGCGGCATCTTTGTTACTATAAACGCCATTTTCTGTTAAGTATGTGAGATGTCAGGGTCAGCGTAATATTGGTATCAATGGAAAGATCTTGTCACAAGGAATACACATGTAAAAATTGAAACCTCTATCACTAACCATTCAAAAGTTATGCCCAATGTTAAAGTTTTTGAGAAGTATGTCAATGGTCAAGGTTATGGTCACGAGGTCACAAATTTTGGTATCAATGGAAAGGTATTGTCACAAGGAATACACATGTGAAAAATGAAACCTTTATCACAGGGGAATCCCCTTCGGGTACACGGCAAAACATGGCCGCTTTTGAAATCTTGTTCCCGACTTTAAAAATAAAATTCTAAATAAGTATAAAGAATATAAATAATTGAATCATATCACGTAAAAGGTCAATCAATAAGACATTGAAGCAGGTGTCACTTGTTGAATTATCAGCTGTAACTATGGATGAAAGGTCGATCTAAAAATGATTAATCATACAAAGAAGGTTTTTTCCTGTAGTTGCACCTGTAACATTGGGCATGGAAAACATACATTATACCTATGTACAATCTTACATTATACCTATGTACAATCTTAAAAAATATTCCTTAAAAATCCAAAAGTGGATATCTTGACAAAATTCTTTCACTTGTAGGGTACCATGCATGAGTACCTCATACCTACAAATTGTCATGACAATCTGAAGAGTGGTTATAGAAAAGAAGCAGAAAATGTATGAAAATTAACCCCCCCCCCTTCCTTTTTACATAAGAATAAAATTCATAAAAAATTAACAAAATAAAATTTAAGCATAAAATACATATCAAAGCATTAAGTATGTTAAATATGATAAATAAGTAGTAAATGAGTGTGTAAAATCATACACTTATTGACTTATTTAAAGAAATAGTGCAAAAATGTGCATTTCTGACTAAGTCCGAAAAGACGTCAAAAACGCGTCGAAAATTTGACTTCGAAGTGGAACCAAAAATAACAAAACTTCTTAAGACATCTCTCTAGATCATCCTGATGCTTTCGGTTTGTCGATACATGCTTCGGTTCTGAAGAAGAAGTTTGTCAAAGGAGGGTACCCCCGTGACCTACTTTTGGCTGTGGTGGCGCCACCTGTTGACAGATCCGGACGAAAAACAACAACACTTGTAGGGGACCATAAGTACTTCATACCTACCAAGTTTCATCAAAATCCCTACAGCCGTTCTGGAGAAGAAGTTTAAAATGTGAAAAGTTTACGACGACGACGACGACGACGACGACGGACGCCGGACGCCGGACGCCAGACGCAACACTATGACAATAGCTCACTTGAGCCTTTGGCTCAGGTGAGCTAAAAAGGTTTAATCAGTCATTTTAACATAGTACAATCATTCAGGATATCAACATATACTTATATATTATCTTTCATATCTACGTTTTTATCAATTAATTATCATCTGTTCACTCTTCAATAGCAAAAATTGTTTGGTTCCTATTGTTTTCATGGATGAAGCAAGCTACACGAGTAATCCAATCATTTAATAATTTTTACGTAAGAGCGTCTTGATAGATACTTCAATTTTTCCCTCCTACCTCTACATTTTGTAGATAATAAAGGGGGGAAATGCTTGTAATTTTATGAAAGCATCGTTAAAATGATATACCCATCAAATGAAACCTCTACTGTTTGATCATTTCGAATGTTAAATGTCTTCAAATTCAATAGAATCATTTTAGAACATATAAAATTTCAGCATGGACCAGACATGCACGTTTCGAATACTTAACCCTCGTCAGTGATCCTCAATCTAATCAATGTAATATTGCAAAAGATTGTGAAAATTCTTATGTCCAAAAGTTTACCGAAAGACGTCGCAGGATGTATGGGATATGATTATTCAGGACCCACGTTTTAGAAATTTCAAGAACTTTTGATAACAGAAATTTTCAAATGCGTTGAAGGGAAGACCAACCGAAGTTTATCGATTTTGGCTACGTGTGCCCGCGGGGACTCCTGGTCCACCAGCAGAGTCACTCACCAAGTGGTTCAAATGTTAAACGTCTTCAAATTTAATAGCATCATTTTAGAACATATAAAATTTCAACATGGACCAGACATGCACGTTTCGGGTAGTCTTGTACGAGCGCATTCTTAAGACTTGCACTCTGACTGACTGTGACGACGGGACTCCACGACGGGCCCTGTCCAAACCTCTTTAGAGAAGACAGGGCCCCGACCACCTGTCCTCTCTGAATGTCAGTCGGACTCCTCGGGTGATAACATATATGAGCTCGCTACAGCCGGCAGAGCACGGACTGTATTACGCACGTCCTCTTTTTATATCCATTTACATATTCATCTGTGTTGCTTGGACCCCTGTGTTTTACGGTCTTGTTTGTGTGTGGTCACCTAACAGTGAGGAGGTTGTTTTACACCATAATTGTGCGTTCTTCAAGACCTCTGGGAAATCGGAATAGTGGGAGGGTTGTGCGCACGTAATCCAGGATAACCACACCGTCTGCTATTTACGTGGCAGATGGCCGTCCTAAGTCGGCACCGGTTGCCCATTGGTCTCGTTGGTTTATGTGTAGTCTTTTATGTTTCATGTTTCTATGTTGTGAATTGGTGTTCCTTGTCCCTTTTGCGTCTCTTTCTGTGGGTGTCTGTTCTGTGTTTTTTGCATGGGTGTTTTGGGATTTTGCTGTGGGTGCTGCAACCTAGTGTTGTTGGAGATCCCCTCCTTTCTTTTAACCCTCGTTAGTTATTCTCGATCTAAACAATGCAATATTGCAAAAGAGTGTTCAAATTATTATGTCGAAAATTTTACCGACAGATGTAGCCGGATGGGTGGGATATGATTCTACGGGTCCCACGGTTTAGAAAACTCAAATATGGACAAAGCCATATCCCTAATAAAGATTAACAAAATGAAAGAATAATCTAACAAACATAAATCCAGAACTAAGGTAAAAGAACAGAAATGAAAAAATACCATATGTAGAAAAGGCAGTCCCTGCGAAGGAATGACATCAGGCGCCAAGGAAGAGTAAGTATCTTCTGCTTGAATGCAACACTCGCCATTTTGTTGGTAGAATGGTGACAATCGGTAATTCCCATCAAGGCAGACAAACGCTTAGATCACTGACGAGGGTTAAGTACCCGAAACGTGCATGTCAGATCCTTGCTGCAAATTTATCTGTTCGATGATAATTTTGAATTTGAAGACGTTTCATAAGATTTCGGTAACCGCTGGTAAATGTATTGGGTTTTTGTAGATTTTGCATGGAATCTTTTTCGTAATAGCACATTTCCGAGTTTGTCCGGAATACCGTCTTTTTCGAAGAGTAGACGCGCCTTTCCAAATTTGTTATCCCCACCAACTTCAGGTTTGAGTAGCGAAGGAACCAATTCTATCATTGTATCTGTTACAATCCCTTTATCAAGCAAATATGAGCTGCAGTACTCTCTAGGATACCAATTTCATGTTATGTAAAATTCCCGATTTGAAATATTTTCTCAATCAACGAGGTGTTTCGTGTTTATTCGAGAGAAAAATCGAGTTGGTTCGTCTATGTGAGTTGGCTAGGGAACTGAATCTGGAAGTGCTTGCAATCAATGGTAATGCTGATTATGAGGTAATGGACACGAAAAGACGCACAATCGTAAAGAACGATGAAAACATAATAATTTGCTCTCCATCAAATATTACAGTTTGGAACAAAGATCTTAGAGCCATGCCAAATTTGCAACCATGTCATGTTTTAGTATATTTTATGACCATTGTAGTAGGGACAACCAACGGTTACAACGCTATAAGAATGACAATGGATTCCGTTTGTATATGGCCGGTCACATTGACAATGATACTGCTTCTGATGTCCTACAAGATAATTATAAGTACATCAAAGCTACCTGTGTCCCAGAAACTCGACAGACAGCCACACCATATGATGTTTGGGTGCTGATCCAGGATAATGGTAGAGTCCTATCTGGAGGATGCACATGTGTTGCGTATGTAAATATTCTATGACAATTTTTGTTGATTTGTTCGTACATGAAGAGTGTTCAAATATTCTTTTCCAAATATATTGTTTTCTAGTATTAAAAAATTCATGTGACCTCAGTATTTCAGAAAATAATAATTAAGCAACATTCTGTCGAATTTGAACATGTTAAATAATATTTTGTTCAGTATCGAACTGATCAAGCTACAATTTGATTGGTTAACCTGTAAAAGTGAATATGTAGGAAATCTCAACCTCTCAATTATTTCATGTAGCTGATTTAAGTTTAATTATACTCGATTCTGTTCAATTTCACTTCTTTTATTTGATGTATGTAAACGTCTTCAAATTGAATCGCATCATTTAAGAACAGATAAATTGGCAACATGGACCAGACATGCACGTTTCGGGTACTTAACCCTCGTCAGTGATCCTCAAATTTAAACAATGTAATATGCCAAAAAAAGTATGAAAGTTACTATGTCCAAAAAGCGTACCGCAAGACGTAACAGGATGGGTGGGATATGATGCTACAGGACCCACGTTTTAGAAATTTAAGAAATTTTGATACAGAAATTTTAGAATGCGTTGAAGAAACGATCAACCGAAATTGATCGAACTTGGCTACATGTGCCCTCGGGGACTCCTGGTCCACCAGCAGTGACACTCACCAAGTGGTATAAATGTAAACGTCTTCAAATTGAATTTCTCTTTTCAGTTATGCTTCAAGTGTCATGACTGAGTTATAGCAGTTCATACTTTGACACACTTTGACCTTCTGTTCTTTGATAAGTTTACTTATCCAACTTTAATTGATTTGAGTATTACATCATCTTGCCTATTATAATATATCTGGTAGTAAGATGTCTTAATTTTATGATACACTCTCAAATATACTCAGAATGAAATACAAATAAGACTCATTAAATTTTGTAATCTTTATGAATACTTGTAACAGATATAAAATTTAGTAAATTAAAAATCTAACAGCATCAATAAATGTAACACATCGACGGCGGGTGTGGCTAGCCAACAGGGGATGCTTACTCCTCCCGGGCACCTGGTCCCACCTCTAGCTTGCTAGGGGTCTCTCGATGCTTAATTTTGTGCTCTATTGTAAGTGCTGTTGAGATTATCGTCAGAATCTTCTTTAACTCATTTGTGTCACACTTATGCCCTTTGCCGTGTGGAGCTCGTAAAAAAAGTTCCCCGCGAGGGGTTTGACAGTAAGTGTTTTATATTTGACTGACATTGCCTCCATAGCACTTTCTATAAAGACACGACGTAAGACAGTGCATGAATTTTATATATTGTTTCCAGTTTCGTGCTTAAACATCGACGGCGGGTGCGGCTAGCCAACAGGGGATGCTTACTCCTCCCGGGCACCTGGTCCCACCTCTATCTTGCTAGGGGTCCGTCGATGCTTAATTTTGTGCTCTATTGTAAGTGCTGTTGAGATGAGATTATCGTCAGCATCTTCTTTAACTCATATATGTAAAATAATAGCCAACAAATTAAAAAAAAAACTCAAAAATTTGTATAACTGATTGTGCTAAATCTATAATATAACAATGTGCTAAGTAAAGTCCCATGAATGTAAAATATGAATATAAATAATACAATTTCATTTCAGTGACAATGGCACATGTAAGCACTGTGTGACCCTTCTTTTCGCCGTCAGTGATTTTAGTATCCGTCATCAGGATAGGGGGACATAGTTTGGGAGGGATGTGGAATGTGTATTGGACAAGTCACGGAAGGAGTCGGTTTCCATGGAGGTGGATGATATTGACATTAGAATTGACACAAAAATTCCCATTAAGAAAACCCCAACTAGTAAAAATTATCAAGCTGTCAAAAATGTTTCCACAGATTCAGTGAGAAAAGAATTAAAAGCAGTTTGTAAAGGTACATAAGCATTATTATTACAAACATTATATGATGAAGGAGATGAAGAAAGTGATGATAGTGAAAAAGAGTATGTTCCTACAGTTTTTGAAGTAGCCAAATCTACATGTAATCCTGATAATGTTTTTGAGGCCATGAAGAAAGTTTTTGATAAAGAAGCGGTCGAAAAAAAATTTGGAAAATACAAAGGAGCAGAGTGAGAATCCAGAGTGGTTTAAGCAGAGAAGAGGAAGAATTACTGCCTCTATTTTTTCCACAATTTTACATTTTAAATTCACAGGTGCCAATGAAAATTACTTATCAAAGATAATCCTTGGGCAATCACGATCTATTAATACGCCATCTGTTAATTTTGGGAAAATGTATGAATCAGTAGCAAGACAAATGTACACACAACTGATTATAAGAAAATTCACAAAAAGTCTAGTGTTGAAACAAATGGTTTATTTGTTGATATAGTTAATCCATATTTAGGGGCCTCTCCAGATGGTGTAGTAAAGTGTAAATGCTGTGGAGAAGGCTTAATGGAAATAAAATGTTCTTTTATGTATTAAAATAAAACACCAAAAGAAGCATGTTCAGATCATCATTATCATGTATATCTGAATGAAAACGACGAGGTTAAATTAAAAGAAAATTCACCCTGGTATATTCAAATTCAGGGACAATAAGGTGTATGTAAAAGAAAATGGTGTGACTTTGTACTTTTCATAAAAAAAGGATATGAAGTTGACAGAATTTACTTTGACAAACATATTTATGAACAAATTGTGAGAAAATGTAAGACTTTCTAAGAAAGGTACATTATTGATGCCCTTGTTAAAATGCAATCAAGTCTTTGTCTAATGAACAAATATTTGTTACCATTGTTTTAAATGAAGACAACACTACATCTGAATATTCACTTATTTACCTATGGTTTCTGCAGATTACACAAAAAGGCACAGACTCTAAGTATTTGATTTGCCATTGTATTTAGAGTAAGAGGCATGATGTTTCCTAAAATATGAAAGTTCTTGAGTCTCTCAATGTCTCGTTCAACGTGGATCCTCATGCGTGCTATACACTTTGTTCTTGCAATGTTTCTTTGTGCCAAGCGCCTGCCCTTTCCCCATTTGCACGGTGCGGTGAAAGGTGGAATAACTAGCTTCGCTTTCTTTTTCAATAACAAGTCTTTTATCACAAAACCCCTGTCTGCCATGATTTCATCACCTGGCTGTACATGATTCGAAAATCCACAAGATTTAGTGATAAATATATCAGATGTATTTCCTCTCCACAAATTTGAAACAAAAATGATTGCACCAGAGGGAGAAATACCGATCAGAGATTTGAATGTATTGTGGTTTTTGTATATACTGTATGTTTTAGACTGTGCTGTTGGAGACCTTGGCTTCTGTATAGAAACATTATGTACAATCAATAATGCAGACAGTGTTAGGAAAATCGAGTTTGAAACTTTTAGGTGAAAATTTCTTCACAACTTTAGATGACGGCCTAATCAATAATGGTGTGAAGACATCGTAAATCAAATTAACATATATGATACAAATTTGTGAAACTCTTGTAGTTGAAAAACCAAAAATATCTGCCAGAAAAAAAGGTAAAAAGAGCTTGGCGTAGACGGACTAGTGTCATGATGAACTCTTCATATTTGGACAGTTTTCTGGATGGCCCTCTCTTCTTTCCTTGGTTGTTTGTGTGACTTGAATCGGTTGGGTTGTCAGGTTCATTTGCATTGCTGTGGCCAATCCAGTAGTGTATACCTGTAGAGGCTCTATCCAGAATTCCTAATATAAAAGAACAATATTAAGCTAGTACATGTGCTATCACCTAAGAATCATGTAACAAGGTCATATGATATTCACTGATATGGAAAATACCGTTTAAGCTGTATTAAGTTATCCAAGGGATACAATGATTAAAGTGACCTCTAGTCTCAACATGTACTTGTACATGTGAAATGCTGCAGGTCAAGGTCATTATATGAGAAAATGCAGTGGAATGCTGCAGGTGAAGGTCATTATATGAGAAAGTGCATGCTTGGTACATTTTACTTAACAGTCATATTGGACACATTTCAATCAAATAATACAAAAGGAAGGTAAATGATACGTATTGCAAAATTTTCACAAATGCATAAGTTGGAAGTTTAGATTTACATTGTGGACACAATTGTTTACTTAATGATTTACATAATAATTACCAAACATTCCCATCAACATCGATTTTGTCTGGACACTGGTATACTGCAAAACTGAGGCATCAGTTTCTGTGACCTTCCCTATGAATAACTCTTTCAACAATGTGTTTGGATCCTCACATTTCTTTTCAAGAAGGAGAAGCCTTGATATGTCCTCAATAGATATGTCTGTTTTGGTAGACATATATGTTGGCTGTATTCTGTATTATCTGTCTTTTGTAGTGAATATTCATGATCTTGAGCACTAGCACTGGGTCTCGTGGAATAATCTGTAATATTAAGAATTGATTAATTCAAACTTTTTGAAAAGGCCTAAATGTAAAAGCATATGTATCTCTAAAGAAATAACCTGGGGGGTAAAGGGTATCATAGTAATTCTGGTTGGAAGTGTTCTTTTTTACATCAATATTTAATTATAGACAGTCATAATTACATAAGTACTAATCACAAATCACACAGACTATTTCAAAAATTGTGTGGGGTTTTCCACAGAAGTGTACTTTGACTGAAATCAGTAATTGATTATTCTCAATTCAAAGATTGAGCATGGTGTCATAATGGGCAACCAGTGTAATTGCAATAAAGCTATTTTTGGTACAGTCTATTAATAAAGTAAATTTCAGGTATTATTTTCCATATGTAATCTAACATATTACCATAAATTTCATCTGAAAATTCTATAATTTCCTCGTGAACAACTGGCAGTGGATATCCATTCTCTCTATCAGATTTAACCTGCAAAAACATATTTAGATCTGGAATGAGAAATGGTATAAATAAATAGTTCACCAACACATTAAATTTTACTTTTTCTATTGTTTTTGGATTGTATGGATTGTTGTACCTGGATATGCCACAACCATCTGATGTGAAAAGATGGGTTTATGAGGGTCATATATATATATATATTTTACTAGGGTTTGCCATCCACAAAATGGCGTGAACATAGTCTGTGGTTACGAGTAGGGTCATAGTTCTCATGTCATAACATATATTTTCAATGATGTGTGAAAGTGCATGAAAATATTGAAAATTATGAAATTGATTTATTTATTCCAAACTTCAGTAAAATTAATTACAGTTTGTGAAATGAAACTCCCATGGCGATCTTGGCTTCCACCATCTCC
Source organism: Pinctada fucata (assembly GCA_028142955.1). NCBI lineage: Eukaryota > Metazoa > Mollusca > Bivalvia > Pterioida > Pteriidae > Pinctada > Pinctada fucata. Next base: position 7,208,931 of record AP027115.1, read on the forward strand.
AATTTATGACACCTGGGTGCATGCATCCACTGGATATACCCTCTTGGCGATGGAGGTTGTTTGACGTGGGTCCTTGGCCTCTTTGTAGTTATTATATTCGAACAAAGTCGGATAAGGATGAGTAACTGTGGGTTTGCCACCAACAAAGTGGCGTGAACATAGTCTGGGGGGGGGGGGTCATAGTTTTCACGTCGTAACATATTTAGCCATGTTCTCCTAGCTTTTGGGTCCTTTTATTCAGGTGGGAAAGCAAAAAATGTTACAGCATTCATGTACCCATACTTTCCTACGTTTTGGTGTCGCTAAAACAACCAACTGCGGCACAATAGTACCGAGTATTCTGCGAATAAGACGTCTGCATAACGTTGTTTACATAGTTGTTATCTATACAGGAAGTAAATGGGGATAACAAATTTGTATTCTACCTTCTCCTTCCTTTTTAAAACTTTTCTCGACAGTTTTTGCTTCAACTCATGATAAATTAAATAAAAAGTGTAATCAGTCGTTTTAAAATAGTACTGTGATTAAGGATATCAATATATACTGATATATTATCTTTCATATCTACGTTTTTATCAATTAATTATCATCTGTTCACTCTTCAATAGCAAAAATTGTTTGGTCCCTATTGTTTTCATGGATGAAGCAAGTTACACGAGTAAGCCAATCATTTAATAATTTTTATGTAAGAGCGTCTTAATAGATACTTCAATTTTTCCCTCTTACCTCTACATTTTTGTAGATATTAAAGGGGGAGCAATACTTGTAATTATATGAAAGCATCGTTGAAATATGAAACAAAGTAGGGGATCTCCAACAACACCAGGTTGCAGCATCCACAGCAAAACCCCAAAACACCTTAAGGACCCTCTATGTTTGTTGTTAAATGTATAGCCTGCAGATGGAGAAGTGGGTGCAATACGTTTACGAGGTTTTAATTAAAGAGGTGATAGAAGTACCTTTGGTGAGGAAAAAAGTTTCTTACTGTTAAATGTTGATGATGGGAAAGTGACTGTAGTGATAGAGGGTAATCTCAATGGAGTTAATTTGATACGAGGCGACCTTAAAAATGCCCTGATGAAATGATCGGTGAAAGGTGAATTCTGATCCTGCGTAGAAGAAACTACAACTTAGTCAAGTTAGAGAACGTAATGGAATTAAAACACTTCAAACATCGGGTCGCGGGGAATTGTATTACCAACTCCACACTACAACACGAAATAAGTGTAGATATAAAACAAAGTAGGGGATCTCCAACAACACCAGGTTGCAGCATCCACAGCAAAACCCCAAAACACTCAATGCTCAAATGATATACCCATTAAATGAAACGTGTACTGTTTGATCATTTCAAATGTGAAATGTCTTCAAATTCAATAGCATCATTTTAGAACATATCAAACTTCAGCATGGAACAGACGTGCACGTTTCGGGTACTTAACCCTCGTCAAAAGAATCATCTAACCAAGATAAATCCAGAACTAAGACAAAAGAACAGAAATGAAAAAGTACCATATATAGAAAAGGCCGTCCCTGCGAAGGAATGACATCAGGAGCAAAGGAAGAGTAAGTATCTTCTGCTTGCATGCAGCAATCGCCAATTTGTTGGTAGAATGGTCACAATCTGTAACTCCCATCAAGGCAGACATACGCTTAGATCACTGACGAGTGTTCAGTACCCGAAACGTGCATGTCTGGTCAATGCTGCAAATTTATCTGTTCTATGATGCTTTTGAATTTGAAGACGTTTCACATTGGTACGCCATAGCACAAAAGGTCTACGCCACAATATTATTTATGACTCCGGACAAGGGGACGTCATGGTGTGTGACAATTTCGACGTATCGACCAAAGAACGTACTGGTGACGATGTTAGTCGGTGATATATGTATGTTTAACATCTTCAAATTCAATGGCATCATTTAAGAACAGATGATTTTTAGCATGGACCAGACATGCACGTTTCGGTTACTTAACCTTTGTCAGTGATCCTCAATCTAAACAATGTAATATTACCAAAGAGTGAAAATTATTACGGCCCAAAATTTACCGAAAGACGCAGCAGGATGGATGGGAAGCTTGACTGGGAAGCTAAGTGAAAGCCGTCTGGCTCTTAGAATTAAATCTTAGTGCATAGAGCTTGCATCTATTCTAGGAATCGCGAATGATTTCGAAAATTTCTGTGATCAATTTGTTTTTGAAATTTCTAAACTATGGGTCCTGCCACGTCTTTTTTTGGCCATGTTTGTTCTTGATGCTGCAAATGTTAAAAATCTGCAAGTTCAATTGCAATATTTAAGAACAGATAATTTCGAGGTGAAAGAACCCACAGAAAATATCTCTGCTCAATATCATTTTACTGTCACCTCCAATACTTCAATCTGTGACAAACATTATTACTTCAATTTATAAAGAAGAAGGTACATTAAGACCCCATATCGGCCCTGTTATTTCCTGAGAAATTCAAATCGTGAAAATTGATCAACTGTGTTTATTTTATTTATCTACAAGATCAATTACATAATATATATACATAAAAAGCGCTTTTCATCTTGATGCACCCCTACGAAATAATAGCTCATCAAACCAAGGAAGGATTAACAAATGCGGATTTTTCTCTAGAAATTCACATATATTTTCGAGAATTTCATATAGAGCAAGACGATCTGCTAAAAATAAAAGTAAAAAAATGAATCAATAACCTCCATATCTGTCGATAAAAGGTGAAAAATTAGTAGCAGACGCTCTTACTCTAGTTGAAAATTAACGTTTTGTCTTGCGTAGAATGTATATGGAAAATGCATGGACCACGTCGGCACGGCGTTATGACGTCATTATAATGGCGTCATTTACTTGACATCGCAGGTGCATGCACCGGCGTGACATATTCAAATCAGGAATCGGTTTCTCTTAAAATTCGGTTTGATTTATAAACTTTTGTAGTAAAAAAAAAGGCAGAACATTGAAATATTTTACTAGCATAGAGAGAGGGTAGGTGTTCACCGAGCATGTCGCATAAAATCTCCGCCGGTAACTTTTAAAATTTTAAGAGTAAAATAGTTTTAAAAAACCGAGCAAGTTAACCAGAATTTAGATTCGTTGATTCAAGGATCACGAATCCAATATAACTGATATGAATGTAAGAAAATGCAGTCGCATGCAAGGCCAAAGTAACATAGTTACATGTATTTGAGAATTCTTCCAATTTTACTTTTTTAAAGAAACATCTGTCAGTTTATTGAAATTATATCCTTTGCTCCTTCATCCCCCGATCCTAATATAAGTATAGTTGTACTTCAGTCTAACATTAGAAGTGATTGTTTACAATAAAACTACTATTTACTACTAGAGAGAGAGAGAGAGAGAAAAGAAAGAGAGAGAACTAATGCATTACACCAGACAAAGACCAAAAAATATATATAAGGTATATTTTACCAACAATAATCCTACGTGTATATTTATCCGATCTCTGGATTTTTTTTTTTTTTTTTTGCAATCTGATTGATCGAGAAGAACAGATTGTTCGAACCAATCCCCAAAATTTCTGTAGACCGTTAGCAATTCAGCTATTTCCATATAAATAAATTCGCATGTACATATTATAAGGAGTCGCGAAACAGAAATTTTCAGCAACACAAAACAACCCCCCCCCCAAAAAAAACTCAAAAAAAACTATGCATTGCAGTGATTAGGTTTGTCACTGACCGCCCACGGAGATCAAGCCCATAGAAGGCTCTGCTTCGCCTCGCATTCTATTGGGATGATCAACCCGACAAATCTCTATAGTTGAATTCTTCTCCCATATTATTTCAGGATCGGTCCGTAAGTCCGAATTTTTCTGAATAGCAAAAAAAAAGGGGGGGGGGGGGTTACACACCAGACAATAAAGTTCTTGATTAGACTGTCAGTTCTATTTTTCATTACATGTATAAATAAAACAAATGACTGGCGGGCTGTATAGCGAACAAAAAGGTTAAATTATTGAATTTTCACATCATTGTACTGAAATATTGAATTTTCACATTATTGTACTTGATTAATGATATGTAAATACAGAAAATGGCGAGCTATAGCGAGTCAGCGAATTGTTTTTTTTTAGAACAAGTCCTCTATTCGTGTCTTTCTCATTTTCATTACTCTTAGTGCGCTACTTTATTGACCAAAGTGAAATGTATATGGGCTTTTGAGGAAAGCGCAGCATCTTTTGAAAATAACGTGTGTAATAAAATTCTTGCAAGCGGAAGTGACCGATCACCCTCTGGATGCGCGTTTGACTATGTTACTACAGGATATTATTTTAAACTTTTCTTCTTTCGGCTTGGGTGTGAATACATGTATGTGTGTATATTAGAACATTACATTCGCATACGAAGGCATTTATTAGAACATTTCATTCGCATACGAAGGCATTTATTAGAACATTACATTCGCATACGAAGAAAATAGAATACATGATCATAATCGTAATCTATCGCATATTCGGACCTGACGTTACGACTCGCTTAAATTGTGTTACCGTTAGTATAATTGAAAGACTCGTACTATATGATCTAAAAGGGTTCCGAATCCCTCTCTCCCCACCCCACCACCACCACCAACATCACCAACGTTATCCGCGTTTAAATTATGAAATAGCATATCGATTTTATATAAAAAAAAAATATGCCAGCGATTCGATACACAAATGTAAAACAATTACTAACTGTTTATTTAGTGAACCATGTGCATTTTTGAGTGTTTAGGTGAAAGAAAAACCAAACCAAATACACACTGTTTTGGAAAAGTACATTAGTTGTTATGTATATAAAATTATTAAATCAGTAATTGGAATTGAACAGTATAGCCATAAGAAAATATAGTCTTACTTACAATACATAAACAAAAAATGTACTCGTCTTTTGTGTTTTTGCATCGGGTGTTTTGGTGTTTTACTGTTGATGCTGCAACGGGGTCTTGTTGGAGATCTCCTCCCTTCTTTTTATGTATAATAATATGTATAAGGGGGGGGGGGGGGGATTGTATTTATATTGTACTCCCTGTGTACTGTAGCCCCTGTTATTCACCGTGATTTTATCGAAGTCCTTCAGTGGCGCCATCTATCACAGTTTCTTGCAACGGCTGTGATAACTGTATACGCAAGATTTATTCTATTCATTTGTTTTATTATATGTTTTATTCGTATATTCCTTATTCATTAATTGCAGCTAGATATATAAATATACATATATTAAACAAACTAAGGTTCATTTTAAATTAATGCTTATAGGCGTATTTAGTTGGGCGTTTGGGGCGCCACCACCAAAAAAAAAAAAATCTATAAGTAAGGTACAAAATATACATTCGCATAAGGTGGGCTTATACTTGAGTTTTAGTGTCGAACTTTCGGAAAATTATTTTCTCTGGCTCCCATCCGCTCGCCACGTAACTGTTTGTTGTTTGCATATAAAATTGCTCTAAAAGAAACTCCGGCTTTGTCTGATAATTATTCAATTATACTAAGTAAGTCAACAAACCCTTACAGCAAGGGTGTGTAAACCCGCCCCTCTAAAATCGCTGGTTTGCTTTGCTCATCAGATAACTCTCGATCATATAAAGATATAGCTTTTCATAACAATCCAATAACCATGATAAAGATTTCAAATGGTTATTTCAATACTGCCTTCATCACGCAAAACGGTCAATCGCCGTAAGATAATTTTCCGTCCCCCTTCAGAAACGCCCCAGATCCCTTGGACAGGGACCCTAATCACTCTCCCAGACTCTTTGACTTTCTGATATTCACTACATCCCCCATCTCAAATTTAAGAGTAAATATCTCTGTCTTTTCGTTCGTTTGAATGACTGTAGTATATGCACGGATAATATTTTTAAAAACATCGTAATTCCCTTAAATTCTAGAATCCGTTATAGCATTAAAATGAGACAATCTCCAAGAATAACCCAGAAACTAAAAGACGACGTGCATTACTTTATCAGTCGCAGATTTTCGAGGATTCCTGAAATCGTTTCATGGCAAAAACTTATATATAAATAATGTAAGAATACAGCAATTTGTTATCTGACAACGTTATATCACGACGTGATCATAACGTCACATGACATCAAAGTCAGTGAAACAGAAAGCTTACCTACGTGTTTTCAAATTGCTATAAAATAACAACGCAATATCCGATTCTCAAAATTTAAACTGATTTACATCCTGTAAATCTTGTATTTTCATTGTTTAAAGTTTGCTTCATTTCTCAGATAGGGCCGATTTTGGCCCATAACGTACCTTCTCCATCTAAATGTCCATTTTACTAGTAATTTTCGTACATGTCTTTCCTATGGTTTATTCATATAGCTAATTAAAATACGCTATTCCAGAGCAAGCTCAAACTACAGCAATTTCGTTTTGAGGGCATTGAGACTATCATAAAAAACTACTAAACAAATGGTACATTTGTTCGCGACTGAAATAAAAAAAATGATGCTACAATCTCGTTGTCCTCAATGTTGGAAGGTATTCTAGGTAAGAAGCATCCACAGCAACGAATTTTACAATTTAGCGGAAAAAACATTCTGCACAGACTAAGCGACGGATGTTGCAAGTAAGTAGGAGATAATGACTACCCGGCCATAAGCTCTCACTGCCATGGGATATTCACTATTCTATTTGCAGAATGTTTATGTTGATTGCATTATTTAAATCTTTATAGAAATTCCATAGAAAAAATGAATTAAAATGAATCCCACCCATCTTGCAACGTCTTTTTGTACATTTTTGGATATAAATTTCACACGTTTTGGTCATATTACATTGTTTAGATTGAGAATCACCGACAAGGGTTAAGTACCCGAAACGTGCAGTGCATGCCAGGCCCATGCTGCAGATTAATTTGTTTTTAAAAGATACTATTGAATTTGAGGATGAGGATGTTAACACTTGTACGGGGCTGTCAACATAAAATTTGTTAGAAGTTAACTTTCTCCTGCCTGATTTCCGAGTCTTAGATTTTGTTTTTTATGGGCTTTGTTTCTATTTTGTAATGGCAATTTCCTAAACAAAAACAATGTTCCGCAGACTTTTCGATCGAAAGAATTCCATTTATTAACTTTAGTGAACATCCACATGACTGTCTTTCTGAATCAAATGTATTCAGGGGTATTGACAGCCATATTGAATATATTTGGGGTCAAAATTAAAATTGAAATTGCTTACGACGGCGAGTGCGTCTAGCCATCAGGGGATGCTTACTCCTCCCGGGCACCTGGTCCCGCCTCTAGCTTGTTAGGGTCCGTCGATGCTTAATTTGGTGCTCTATTGTGAGTCGGTAGAGATTATCGTCAGGATCTTCTTTAACTTATTTTAATGCCACTGCGGTACACCGTAGTAAAATTCTACATAGTTTCTCACTTTCAGAGTAGAATATTACACAATATGAAATATCTTTAAAGATAACTCTAAATACTACTACTAAAACAGGCATTTTATTTATCTCTGCAGAACTGCGCAGGTGCATACTGCAAACATCTAGATAAAAATAAAAAAAAATTAAACAGCTTCTTTAATATCCTAGCTTTATATATGTGCTATTGTCATTAAGATATTAGAATTATGCACCAAAAGTTATCAATTCCACCCTTAAAACACTAGCCCCTTCCTCCAATGAAATTCAGGATATGACATGAAAGTAGTTCCCAGACACATGTTTGTGAGCTATTTTAAAAATAAAAAAACCATTTACATTGCATGGAGACACATTAGGGACAATATATTTAGAGAACTTTTAGTTATACATGTAATATTAAGTTAAATATATCGAATACATGTGTAGAATTTAAATTTGAAAGTACTAAAATAAATGTACAATGATGTAGCAAGGCTTTTAAAGCCAATTACAACTTTGATGAAGAGAAACAAGAGGGAAGGGGGAAAGGTTATTTGTAATTAAAAGGAATGGGATATTATTCAGAAGCTGTTAAAATCATTTGAATGACAAATATGGATAATGACCGTATCCCTGTATACAGCACAAAATCGATAATTCAGAAAATCAGAAACCGAAGGCATACAAAATCAGGATAAAACAGGAACCAAAGCAAACAAACAAAAACCTCCACCACCTGAAAAGATGCGAACTCCCGATATGGGAGTGAGACCAGGTGCCCAGGAAGAGTAAGCATCATCCTTGCTTGCAATACCCGCCGCTTCAATTCGGTAGAACTGTCACGTCCGGTTACTTCCATTTTGGAAGACATAGAGTACAATCTTAGGTTGGATGGTTCAAATGGTCTATGACAAAATATCATCCACCGAAAGTGTCGAAAAATCAAAGGCTTTGCTCGAATGAACTTTACTAAAATGAGTTGATTTCAGATGTTCTAAAAGTTCCTTCGAATTCTTAAAAATCCACATCTGGTTGATACCACTGCGAGAATATACTGTCGAACAATATTTTTGAAGCCCAGATTTGATTTCAGATCAAGCTTTGGTGAGTAAGATCGATACAGATTTGGTAGAACATTTTGAGGAACCAGCGATGAAACGTTATTTGTACGGGTTCTTATGCATTTTAGGTTTGCAGTTTAAGTATGGTAAATCTAAATCTAAATTGTTAGTTTGGAAGCCAAAGGAAGCAAGAGCTGATTTGTGGTTATCTATTATTTCAGAGGCAGAAAGGTTTGTTGGGGTGTAAGTGGGATTTCCAGGTGTCGAATTTAAACCCAACTATTTAACTAAACTTTCGAAATAGTACTTTTTGCAAGTAAATGTGTAATTATTTGAGTCTTTGTCCGCTGGTGTGATGACATAATGTTCTTGCAGGTAGGTAAGCTCTGTGATAACATCAGGGTCTTTAAACATAGACTCGAATCTGGTGTTCACAGTTGATTTTAATCGGTAAATTCTAGATAAAAGTAACCCTCTGATGGATTTTATCCATTCGGAAAGGGTGTTGAGCTGTACATCCTCTTTCTTTGCCCAACGTCTTGCATATTCCTCACAAGAGTCCATGATAATTTTGAAATTTTGGTTCCATGTAAAGGAGATACTTTCTCTGTATTTGGGACCCTTTTTAACAATTTTCTCAACTTGTCTTTCTTGACTATACTAAGGTCACCAGTAATAACGTGTACACAAGGAGAGTAGTTAAAATCCGATGAAGAACATTCGCAAGGAAGTGGATGTAGTGAGGGATTACTTAAATCAATACACTGCAAAAATCGTTTGTAATTGTAAATTTTAGATGCAACTGTTGGTGTGTAACTATAGGAAATACAAGGAGTTTCTTGTCTTTTGAAATATGGTGGGATTTTTTCTGTAACAGCTTTGTGATTCAAAATTTGACTAAGATTCAATTTATCAATAACTTTGTTTGATAATCTTACTTTAATGAAAGGACGGTTTGTTTTCTCCTCTGATTTATCTTATCTAACTGCTTGAAATAAACGAAAAGTAGAAATGTCCAAGATGACTCCTTGTAGTCTGTATTCTGGGGAACGTATATCGGTATAAGTGAGGTCCTTCGTATATTCGTAGATTTCGTGTAACTTCCGTAAAGGAACAGAGTATAATTTGGTACGAATGTAATGCAGGCCTAGGGGCTCATTCAAAAATGGAACCAAGTCATCGAAGGAGAAACTATGTATCTCAGGCCTATTATATTTACGAATGCCATGCCTTCGAGGTCTTCTTTGTGGTCTGTTGAATAAGCTAGTCACATTTTCCGATTGACAACCGGGACTTGTTAAGCTTCCTAAGCTGCTTATATTATCGTTGCATCCATAGGACGCTGCAGTGTTAAGATTTTTTATCCTATCCAGAACTCTTCTCTGTTGCGACGGAAAGGTGTGCTCAAATTGAATGTTAATCGTCTTCAAATCCAATAGCATCATTTATAAACGGATAAATTTGCAGCATGGACCAGACATACACGTTTCGGGTACTCAACCCTCGTCAGTGATCCTCAATCTAAACAACGTAATATGGCCAAAGAGGGTGAAAATTATTATGTCAAAAAATGTACCGACAGATGTAGAAGGATGAGTGGGATATGATGCTACAGGACCCACGTTTTAGAAATTTCAAGAATTTTAGTACCGATATGCTGTTTCCGAATCTTTTATTTAAGTGGTCATAACAGTCAGCGATTATTATTTTCATCCAGTGCTTTTTCAGAGTGAAAATAAATGAAATTAATACATATAAAAAATCTCAGATTCTGATAGATGAGCTATGACAAAAGATCACCTGTTACTCTCAAGTGAGCTTCTGAAATATATAAATGATTATTTATCACTTACAGTCTATTACTCCATTGGAGTAATCTGGTATGAAAGTTCTGAATTATGGAAAGAAGGTGCACCTGCTTGCTCAAAAACAAGGAATTGGACCCTTTTGCTCAAAAAACAAAGGAGGGGATCTCCAACAACACCAGGTTGCAGCACCCGCAGCAAAACCCCAAAACACCCAATGCAAAAACACAAAGCAGACAAGCACAGAAAGAGACGCGTAAGGGACAAGGAACGTCAACGCACAACACAGAAACATCAAACACAAAGGACTACACATAAACAAACGAGACACTCTGGGATTTGACCCGTTTGCTAAAAAACACTGGGATTGGATCCGCTTGCTCAAAAACACAGTGAGATTGATCACATTCTTGGATTTGACCTGCTTGCTCAAAAACACTCTGGGATTTGATCCGTTTGCTCAAAAACACTGGGATTGGATCCTCTTGCTAAAAAACACAGTGAGATTGGTCGCATTCTTGGGTTGGACCTGCTTGCTCAAAAACAATCTGGGATCGGAACCGCTTGCTCAAAAACACTGTGGGATTGGATCCGCTTGCTCAAAAACACTTCGGGATTGGACGCACTCTAGGATTGGATCCGCTTGCTACAAATTAATCATGCTAAGCAATACATAATGGGATATAAATCATAAAAAACTCTACAAAATTCTATTATTCAATGAAATGAGAAAATAAAGTATTACATGTTATAATGAAAGATTAAAATAAATCCGTTATATTCAATAGGTCATTAAAAAGATACATATGTAGAACAAGAGTAATAATTCTTAATTATGTTTATGTCAATTTTTCTGATAATGCTTCTGCTCTGTTTAAGCAAAAGAAATTATTTTTAGTTAGTAACTATGTGTAAAATTGACTATCTTGTCTGAATGTGGAAGGATGGGGAGAGGGGGGTGTTCAAGGGCAGGCCCATGTCACCCCCCTTTTTTGTGAATCAAAAATAGTAACACATATTTTAATGAAAACATAGGCATACCTACCCTCTTCCTCTGTGTAATAATATTTTTAAATGTGCCTTTTGTGATCCACTTGCTCAAAAACACTTTGGGATTGGATCCACTTGCTCAAAAACACTTTGGGATTGGATGCACTCTGGGATTGGATCTGCTTGCTCAAAAGCAACCCCTCCGCGCTTGCTACAAAACAATCATACTCAGAAACACATAATGGGATATAAATCATTAAAAAAAACTCTACAAAAGTAAATGAAATGAGAAAATATACATGTAATAATGAAAAATTACAATAAATCCGTTATATGCATAATATAATTAAAAAGAAATATGTAGAACAAGAGTTATAATTCTTAATTATGTTAATTTGTATGATACACGTAATATTTCTGTCTGTTTTAGCAAAAGGAATTATTTTTAGTCAGTTACCATATACAAAATTGACTATCATGTCTGATTGTGAAAGGGTGGGGGTGTTCAAGGGCAGGCCCATGTTGCCCCTCTTTAAAATTTATAAACAACAAGAGTAACACATATTTATATGAAAACCTAGACATACCCACCCTCTTCCTCTGGGTAATAATATTTTTAAATGTGCCTTTTCTGATCCACTTGCTCAAGAACACTTTGGGATTGGATGCACTCGCTCAAAAACACTATGGGATTTGACGCACTCTGGGATTGGACATGCTTGCTCAAAAACACTCTGCCCCCCCCCCCCCCCCTTGCTATAGAGCAATCATGCTAAGCAACACACAATTGAATATAAATCATAGAAATTACTCTACAAACAGCTATCATTCAATGAAATGAGAAAATATACATTCAATGATGAAAGATGACAATAAAACCGTTATATGCAAATATGTAGAAGAAGAGTTATAATTCTTAATTATGTTTTATGTCGATTTGTCTGATAATGCTTTCGCTTTTTTTTTTAATTTATTCTAAATCATAATCAAAATACATAGTACATGGATATAAACATTGGAACAAAAAAGTAGTTGTATACAAGAATTCGAGGATATGAAGGTCATAGGATTTTTTCAAAATTACTTATCAAGTCTAGTTTCAAATCAATTTTAGGATATGCCAAAACTTTTTGCCAAAAAATCAAAGAATTTTCAAATTATTTTTGATATTGTATTCTTCTTCATTTAAATTATTCAATCTGCAAAACATTTTGTATTTATAAATTCTCAGTGCAACATACGATATAAGATTATTAAATAATTTTATTTTTTTGTTCTCTTCCAAATAAAAACCAATTAAGATATGTTTCCATCTTATGTTCATTTGCAAAATTAGTCCTAAAGCAAGCCAAATATTTTTAACATTTTTACATGAAAAAAATAAATGTTGAATATCTTCTGTTTCATTACAATGTATACAATTTTCTGTACTTTCTTTCTTCAATTTAAACATTTGTTTTTTACAACATAGCATATTTTGTAACAGCTTATAATTAAATTCTGCAATATTTTTATCTAACGCTAATTTTATCTTATGATTATATATATTTTTCCAATAACTTTGACAAATTTCGAATTTTTGTTCATAATATTTGTGGTATCTAGGCGATTCAAATTTATCATTTAATAATATTTCATAAAAGAATTTACATTTTTGGTCTTCGATGTAAGAATATTTATCATGAAAATAGAAAAATCTTTTATTTTTTATATTTATGTATTCCACTTCTGATGGTTTTATGTGCTTTATCAAATTTCTGAAAATTTTTGAAATTATTGCATATTCACAAAGCCAATTTGTTTTATTACATAATTGTCTTCCTATTTTGTTTATATACTTCAGTCCATCTTTATCAAAAATGTCCTTTACATATCTTATTCCGCTTTTTATCCTATATTTATTTTATTAAGTAAATTGTTTTTCCTTTGTTTTTAAAATATTTATTATTCCATATAGGTTCCTGGAGAATATCTTTAGAATTCATTTCATCAATAGATTTAAGGTGTTAACATAGATTAAAACTGATTAAAACTTCTTTGTAAAATATGGGTAATTTTCTTAAACTTTCAAATTCTTTAATATCAGTAGTATTCATTTTTATTACATATTCAAAATCAACATTGTAGGATTTCATTATTTTATCAATTATTTCTCTGTTGACACAATTTTTTTAATCAATCTAACAAGCCATAATTTACTAATTCCTTGAACATTTATTATTTCTTGTTTTCCAAAAATGGTAATTTTTCTCTTTTTCCAGGACTCGAAAAGTTTTTGCATATTTTGACATTTATCGATCCAGTTTCTTTCATAACATTTTTCTTGATCATGTCCTACGTAAATTCCTAAACATTTTATACAATCTGTATTAACTTTTATACCAATTACATCAGTTTTGTCTAATTCTGATAAGTCTCCTATTAAAATACATTCAGATTTGTTTATATTCAATTTTGATCCAGCATGATTGCAAAAATCACTAATAGTTTTTATCGCTTCTTTAACTGATTCAATGTTTTTCAAGAAAAGGGTTAGATCATCTGCGTGATGCACATGTTTATATTCCTTACTTTCTTCTGTTAATTTTATTCCTTTTATATCATCGTTATTTATCAATTTTAAAGCAAGAACATCTGCTAAAAAAAGGTAGAGTATTGCAGAAATTGGGCATCCTTGTCTAATTCCTCTTTTCATATTACATGTTTTTGAAATCCATCCGTTGTTTTTTAATCGAAATATTGGATTAGTATATAAAATTTTCATCCACTTTATGAAATTACTTTTAAAATTGAAAGTTTTGAATAAAAAATTCCATTCGACCGAATCGAAAGCTTTTTCGAAATCGAGACACATTAAAATTCCTTCTCAATTTGATTCTTGGCAAAATTCAAAAATATCTAAAATCATTCTGGCGTTTTCTCCTATATATCTTCCTTTAATGTATGCTGATTGATTTTTATGAATTATTTTATCTAGTATGTTTCGTAATCTTTTAGCAAATATAAAGAAGATGATTTTATAATCTGTGTTAGTTAAGCTGATAGGTCTAGAGTTTTTTAATTCAGTTTTTTCGCCTTTTTTATGTATCAAAAAAAATAATTGCTATTCATTGGGTAATGATGACAAATATGGATAATGACCATTTCCCTGTCTACAGTACAAAATCGATAATTCAGAAAGTCAGAAACCGAAGGCATACAAAATCAGGATAAAACAGGAACCAAAGCAAACAAAAACAAAAACCTCCACCATATGAAAAGACGCGAACTCCCGATATGAGAGTGAGACCAGGTGCCCAGGAACAGTAAGCATCTCCTGCTTGCATGAAACACCCGTCGCTTCAATTCGGTAGAACTGTCACATCCGGTTACTTCCATTTTGGAAGATATAGAGTACAATCTTTGGTTGGATGGTTCAAATGGTCTATGACAGAATATCATCCACCATTCTTGATAGTGGGACATCATAGTGTATGACGAGTTCCCCATATCGACCGTAGAACTTCCTCAGTGACGATGTTAGTCGGTCACAAACATATCCCTGACTGAGAAGCTTATCTGAAAGACGCCTTGCTCTCAGAACAAAATCCGTATATTTCGTACTTGCTCTTGCATAGCGTATCAACTGAGATATGAACACGCCATAAGCAGGCGATGAAGGGATGTTGCTACTCAGAAAAGGAAAGTTCGTAATGCTGAAATTGAAGTCGTCACGTTTGTCATAGAGTGAGGTGTTCATGTGACCATCAGTGTCGTAGGACAACATTATGTCCAAATACTATTAGGATGCTGAATTATTTGTCTCTGTAGTTTCTTTGACTTCAAGCTCCGAAGGATAGATACTGCTCAGGTAATCCGCGAATTTTGGATTATTGATGGACAACACATCGTCTATGTATCTGTAAGTGAAGTTGAAGTCAGAAGCTAAGTATCTTTTCCCTTCAGAGACCAAAGATTGAATGAATTCAGCTTCGTACGAGTAAAGGAAAATGTCGGCAAGGAGTGGGGCATAATAAAACTCATTCTCTCTTTATCATATATAATCATAAGAGCATTATGAAGCATAAATTTTATATCATTCCAAAAACATTTATAAAACTCATTTGTCAGTCCGTCTTGTCCGGGAGATTTGTTTGTCTTTAAGTCATTAACTGCATTTGTACATTCATCTAGAGAGGGGAATTGATCACAGATTTCAGAATCTTCATCACTAAGAACATTTTCAAAATTTACCGAATTTAAATATTCATCAATTTGCTCGTCTGGTATTTCTTTAGATGAGTATAGATCTTCATAAAATTCACACATACGTCCTAATATTTCACTGTTACTTTGTAGGTTTTCACTTCCAGATTTTAGTTCTTTTATTACACTTTGCTTCTGTCGACTTTTTTCTAGGTTAAGAAAATAATTTGAACTTTCTTCCCCTACCTTTATCCATTTAGCACGTGATCTAATTAATGCTCCTTTATATTTTTTATTGTATAATTCATCTAGTTCTGCTTCGAGTTCACGTTTATTGTTCATATTTATGTTCTGAGAATTTTCATTTTCAATTTCAGTTATTCTTTTTTCTATTTGATTAATTTTTTCGTTCAAAGTTTTTCTTACCGTTTTAGAGAAAGAGATGGAATATTCTCTTGCTTTTATCTTAAACATTTCCCATTTATCCAAGGAATTTATATTAACATTATTATTTAGTTCTTCAATTATACTCTTTATGCCTTCCTTGTATTTTAAATCAGATAAATGTGAATTATTCATTTTCCAGTATCCGTTTCCTCTCTTATTAATGTCTACTTTAAAAACAATCTTTAATACTTTATGGTCTGACATTCTTTTACCACTCAAATTACCTGGAATTCTTCTAATATACATTTTTCTTATATCAAAAACCAAATTTCTATTAATGAAAACATAATCTATTCTACTACTTGGAACATCTTGTGAATTACACCATGTATATCCGTTTAATTCTGGATATTTTGATTGCCATGTATCGTATAGATCAAAGGTATATACAATATATTTCGATTTTCTGGAGCGGTGGTCTTTATAGTTATCAATTTTACAGTTAAAATCTCCACACAATATAATGTTATCTGATTCAGACAATCCTTTTGTAAACAAAAAATTGTTTAATCTTGTAAAGAAAATGCTTCTGTCTTTTTCTGTATTAGGTGCATACATATTAATTAGAGAAAATACTTTTTCATCAATTTCAACTTTAAGATAAATTTTTCTGCCGTCAACAGATACGTGTTTTTCAATAAGCTTTACATCTAAATCCTTTCTGAACAGAATCGTAACACCTCTACTAAATGACGAGTTACTAAAACAATGGAAAGATTTTCCGAACCATCTAGCATCGTACTTAACTACATTATTTTCTATTGTTATGGGTCAGAATACCCCAAAACGCCAGCAAAAATCAGACAAAGACAGAATATAAATTTACAAGTTTAATTATGTACAAAATATATATATTTCAAATGATTACAACTTACAATACAATGTCCGGATCAAAGTGTCCGTTACGGTCCACAAAGTCTATCAAATGTTTGGTTTCCGGTAATCACAAACGTTCTCGAAAGATCGGTGTCCAAACGTTGTTAAATGGATTAAAGTCTCAACAAATAAAGTGTCCCAGTATATCAGAATAGATGAATGAATCGTGTCTATGAATGTATACGAATGCCCCCTCAACACAGTTCCTCAGAGGTATTTATACCAATTAATTTACCAGAAGCTTCTAGAACAATGACTCATTACAAATTATTAACAAAAGAGTAAATTCTAGAAATCACAGTCATGTGATAATAATGATGTAACAAAGAACATACTGGAATATTCTCTAATGAAATAAACATGACATAGTAAAATCTAGAAAGAATTATTATGAAATCATTAAATAACATGACTAAGTACATGTGTACCTACACATAAAGCAAAACTAAAATAATACATGACCCACAACACCTCCCCCCTTAAAAAAAGTTTGAATGTCAATGAAAACTTAGGTGGTAAATTCTGCAAAAATCACTCATGAAACTCTCGATAGTGCATCTGCAATCACATTGTCGTTGCCCTTGATATGGTTAATAATGATATTGTACTCTTGCAACAATAAACTCCACCTTGTAAGTCTTTGATTCTTGTTTGACATTTTGTGCAAAAATGTGAGAGGGTTGTGGTCAGTAAACACAAGAATGGGATGTAAAGTAACATTCAAATAAACATCAAAATGTTGTAAAGCTAACAATAATGCAAGACACTCTTTTTCAATAGTAGAGTAATTCTTTTGACATTTTGTCAATTTCTTTGAAAAATAACAAACAACTCTATCTACACCATCATCATTTTCTTGAAACAAAGCAGCCCCGATTCCTACGTCACTGACATCAACAGTAAGCTTAAATTGCTTATCAAAATTTGGAGCTGACAGGACAGGACTATTCATAAGAACACATTTGATTTTCTTAAAAGATTCGTCACAGTCATTGGTCCATGCAAAATTCACTCTCTTTTGTAACAGATTGGTAAGTGGACCAACAACTGACGAGAAATTTGGACAAAATTTTCTGTAAAATCCTGCCATTCCCAAGAATCTCATTATCTCTTTCTTATTGGTAGGAATCGGGAACTTTGAAATAGCTTCCACCTTGGCCATGATAGGAGTAACAAAACCTTGACCTACTTTGTGACCCAAATATTCTACAGTCGCATGACAAAATTCACTTTTCGCAAGGTTCACTGTGAGGTTTGCTTTCGCCAGTATGTCGAAGAAGGTACGCATGATTCGGAGATGATCATCCCAGGTGTCGCTGTAGATGATGAAGTCATCGATGTACGCCTCGCATCCTTCGAGATGATTTAGGAGCGAATGAATCATCCTCTGGAATGTGGCTGGTGCGTTTTTCATACCAAAGGGCATTACTTTATATTGGTATAGCCCATCTGGAGTCGCAAATGCCGATATTTCTCTGGCTCTCTCGGTAAGCGGGACCTGCCAATAACCTTTAAGCAAGTCAAATTTGCTGACAAATTTTGCACTGCCAATTTTATCGATACAGTCATCGATTCGTGGGATCGGATAAGAGTTAGTTTTGGTGACTGAATTGACTTTTCTAAAGTCCGTACACAATCGGTAAGTTCCGTCTGGCTTCGGAACCAGAATACATGGGGAACTCCAATCACTATTGCTGGGTTCAATAATGTCATTTTCAAGCATGTATTGAATTTCTTTCCGCATGTATTGAAGCTTTATCGGGTTTAACCGATAGGGATGCTGTTTGATAGGTGACGCATCACCCACAATGACGTCATGATGAGATGCATTCGTCTTTTTTGGAACGTCCGGAAAGATGGTCGTATATTCCCGCATTAATTGGTGCACTTCCTCTTTTTGATGCACGGTCAGATGTCCGAGTTTCACTTCCGGATTTGTTAGAATTTCAGAATTCTTCAAACGGACACTTTGAGCGAAGTCTTTTTCGACAGTCTCTTCATTACATTCAGGTTCAACACAATTTTCTAATGAATTTACATTGGCCAAAGTGGAAACTGGTTTTACAAAATTTCGGTCACTTCTATCAAAATACTCTTTCAACATGTTAACATGACACACTCTTTTTTCTTTTCGCCGACCTGGTGTCTTAACCACATAGTTAACATCACTAATTTTACTCTCAATCTCATAAGGACCGAAATATTTAGCTTGCAAAGGATGACCAGGGATAGGCAAAAATACAAGAACTCTATCGCCTGGTTTAAAAACTCTGTTTCTAGCATCTTTGTCATACCATGTTTTCATTTTCATTTGAGATGTTTTGAGATTTTCTTGAGCCAATTTGCAAGCATTATATATTTTCTCTTTGAAATTTGATACGTAGTCTAAGAGATTCAAATCGCTAGTCTCAGTCAACCATTTTTCCTTCAACAACTTTAATGGCCCCCTGACCGTATGCCCAAAAACTAGCTCAAAGGGACTGAACCCCAGGGACTCCTGAACCGCTTCTCGTGCCGCAAACAACACGAGGTGAACCCCTTCATCCCAGTTTTTTCCATACTGGTGACAATATGTTTTCATCATAGTTTTAAGGGTTTGATGAAAGCGTTCAAGTGCCCCCTGGGACTCAGGATGGTACGCAGAAGACTTATACTGCCTGATACCTAGCTCATGCATAACCTGCTGAAACAATACTGACATAAAATTCGAACCCTGATCTGACTGAATAGCCTTGGGAGCACCTACGAAACTGAAAAACTTTGTAAGGGCCTTAACTATGGTCTTTGCCTTAATATTCCTAAGAGGTATGGCCTCAGGAAACCTAGTCGAAGTACACATAATTGTCAGTAAGTACTGATTACCTGACCTAGTCCTAGGCAAAGGACCTACACAATCAACTAACACCCTACTAAAAGGTTCCTCAAAGGCTGGAATGGGTTGGAGGGGAGCAGGTGGTATAACTTGATTGGGTTTACCTACCATCTGACAATTATGACAAGACTTACAAAACTCCGACACATCTTTTCTCAACTTAGGCCAGTAAAAGTGACTTAAAATCCTATTATAAGTCTTATTGACACCTAAATGACCTGCCATGGGTGTGTCGTGAGCTAAACTCATGATGTCCCCGCGATACGCTACTGGAACCACTATCTGGTGAACGACCCGCCACACTTCATTAGGGGATGCATCGGGTGGTCTCCATTTCCGCATGGGGATGCCATCTTGTATGTAGAAGCACTCTCCGACTTTGTCCGCTTCTTCTCGGGGAAGGGCCCTCTTGCTTAGTCGGATAATCTCCGGATCTTTCGTTTGCTCGGAGAGGAGCTGCTCACGGCTTAAGGCATCTGTATCTCTTTCTAATGGCGAATGGGAATCATCACCAGGTACTGTCGGAGACTTGTCTTCATGAAGTGGTACTGACGTCTCAGGTACGTTGTCATCAATGGTAGACATGAATGTGTCAGAAAGGTCTATATTTTCGGAGGGATGGTCCTCATTAAGTGCAGAAGTACTCGCAGCCTCTTTCAGTCTGTTCCTGGCCATCGCCCTGGTAACAGCACAGGCTGGATACAAGTCGTCGTCTTCATCATCGGACACGACATCGGACGTGATTTTCTCACAAACAATCGGATCGGCTACAACTTTGCCGCCAGCTAAATCGTTGCCAAGCAACAAGGAAACGCCTTGAACGGGAAGAGTAGGTCGAACACCTACGATAACAGGTCCAGTAATTAAGTCTGACTTCAAATAAATTTTATGAAGGGGAACATCAATGACGCCTAGCTCCACACCCTGTAATAAAACTGACCTACCAGTAAAAGTGTGCTCAGACAAAGGCAATGAACCCTCTAAAAATAAAGTCTGGGCAGCACCAGTATCTCTCAAAATCTGAACAGGCAACGCTTCGCTAGAATCACTGAGTGAAACAAATCCCTGTGACAAAAAGGGCTTATAATGATCCTCCACAAAATCATCAGAACTGGACTTAGAACCCTGAATCTCAGGAATGTCAGAACAAATCGAATCTAAGGCTTTCCTATCATTTCTAACAGACGCACAGGCCTGTGACTTAAGTTCTTTTTTCTTCTTAAGCTTCAAACACTCACCAATAACATGACCTTTTTTCTTACAATAATTGCATGTAGGAAGCGACCCCACCCCTGGGGATGCCTCAGAACGCTCGGACCTAGGTCCGGACGTAGAACCACCTTGAGATGGTGACTGGGAACTAATGGACGACTGAGACTCTTGTACATTTTTCTTTGGAAAATCTGAAGTTTTTGCGCTATCGCTAGATTGAGTTTTTGACACAAAATTTTTCTTATGAGTGAGAGCATACGTATCAGACAAAACAGCGGCTTCTTCAAGAGTTTTAACATTTTTGTCTTCCAAATGAGTTCTTAAATCTTGATGTACACACTCTTTGAACTCTTCTATCAGAATTATTTGACGCAAATTGTCAAATGAATTTGGAATTTTCTTAGATCGAAACCACTGATCAAATAAATCTTCTTTTTCTCGAGCAAATTCAACATATGTTTGATTTTCAAACTTTTTGTACTTTCTAAACTTTTGTCTGTACGCCTCAGGTACTAACTGATATGCTCTCAAAATCGTGTCCTTGACCTTGTCATAGTCTGAACTCTCAGCAATACTGAGCGCCGAGTACACTTCAGCCGCTTTGCCAATAAGTACGCTTTGTAATAAAGTTGGCCAAAAATCGCGTGGCCACTTCAGATTGGCCGCGATTTTCTCAAAATGTGGAAAATATTTGTCCACGGACTTTTCTTGAAATTTTGGTACTAATCTGATGTTTTTGGCGGCGTCGAATTCAGACTTGACAGGCAAAGGAACAGGATTTTCCTTAGCGCTTTTCTCTAATTTTAACTTTTCTAACTCAAACTGGAGTTCTTTCTCGTGCATACGTTCCTGTTTCTCTCTTTCTTCCTTTTCTCTTTCAAATTGTCTTATTTTTTCTTCTTTTTCAAATTGTCTTTCTTTTTCTTCTTTTTCAATTTGAAATTGTCTTTCTTTTTCTTCTTTTTCAAATTGTAATTGTATTTTCATTTTTTCTAATTCAAACTCATATTTTGACATTTTGGTTTCGCTTGAAACAGGTTCAACAGGAAAATCGTATGACGAAAAGATTTCCTCAGCTAAAAGCTCTTTAGCCACAATATTTCTAATTTCTTGTTTTCTCATAGAAGATTTTACATCTAACTTCAAGTGAAGACCTAAACCAATCAAATCATCTTTTTTCAGTGATTCGAACTCATCTACAGTCGGCGATTTCAAAAATTCAGTGACCGAAAATACCATGATTGATTTCTGCTGGCAAAAGTTTTACTTTTTTTTTTCAAAAACGATCTTTACGTAAAAATGCAAATATGCAGAGATTTCTATCCCGGACGAGCCCCCAATTCTGTTATGGGTCAGAATACCCCAAAACGCCAGCAAAAATCAGGCAAAGACAGAATATAAATTTACAAGTTTAATTATGTACAAAATATATATATTTCAAATGATTACAACTTACAATACAATGTCCGGATCAAAGTGTCCGTTACGGTCCACAAAGTCTATCAAATGTTTGGTTTCCGGTAATCACAAACGTTCTCGAAAGATCGGTGTCCAAACGTTGTTAAATGGATTAAAGTCTCAACAAATAAAGTGTCCCAGTATATCAGAATAGATGAATGAATCGTGTCTATGAATGTGTACGAATGCCCCCTCAACACAGTTCCTCAGAGGTATTTATACTTAATACCAATTAATTTACCAGAAGCTTCTAGAACAATGACTCATTACAAATGATTAACAATAGAGTAAATTCTAGAAATCACAGTCATGTGATAATAATGATGTAACAAAGAACATACTGGAATATTCTCTAATGAAATAAACATGACATAGTAAAATCTAGAAAGAATTATTATGAAATCATTAAATAACATGACTAAGTACATGTGTACCTACACATAAAGCAAAACTAAAATAATACATGACCCACAACACTATGTAATGAGTTTCCTGTAGAAATATAACATCAATTTTAGTGTCATTGAGCCAATCGTATAATTTTGTCCTTTTTTCGTTCGAGTTTAGTCCTCGAACATTCACCTAAATGATTTCAATTTTTTCCATATAAAATATAATTTTGAGTTAAAATATACAATAAAAAAATAGCAAAAAACAAATGAGGAAAAAGAATCAAAGAGTAGAAAATTCGAAAAAGGTGCAATATGCACTCAATACAATATATCTAAATTCGTAGTCCGTTAGACTAATATATTTCAAGTTCGTTTTGAAACCTCGTCAGCGGTCGTTTCGAATCAGCCCTTTTCGTTGTCGGTGTGATTCGGCGTGACATCTCTGTTCGAGCCTTCTCTTCCGGAGCCGCGGTTACGAGAGTCATCAGCTTTGGAACTTGATATTTTGGGAGCATTTGTACGTCAGTTGCGACTCGACTTTCTCGGCGACACATCCTTCTTCTCTGCTTTGCGCGCACTTTGAAGCATATCGGTTATTTCACGTTGCGAATGCACGTGTCTTGGTGTTGTCACGGTCGACCATGATCGGCTTCGAGAACGCCCTTCACTAATCAATTCTTGCATGATTCTACCTATGACGTTTTTGCCGGGCCACCGCTTTGGATCAGTGTGTTCCGTCCCCCTCTGACTGAGGCCGGTACCCCAGAAATTGTCGTACGTAGATTCGGCAAAGATGGTATCAACTTCACTTTTCACAATAATTTCTCTAAACTCTGTGACTTGATCAAATTTTGACTTCAAAATTTCCTCCATTACTTCGACTTGCTTCTCATAGAATTGATCATTACATCGAATTCCCTTTCCGATTTGTTTTGCATCAAGCGCTGTTTCGGATTCATTGATGGTTTTGGCTTTTTCTATTTCAACACATCTGATCGCTTTGACATATTGAAATGCATGTTCTGCAGACCGATGAGTGACACCGAAGACATTAATGGAACACGGGAAAAAATTTGACAGAGGATTTTTGTATCCCGCAAAAGATGTAACGTTCCCTTGGTTGCTAACGAATGCATCGCATTCTTCGGACCCGGGATAGTGCCCAGTTTTTAAGCAAATTCTACATTTTTGCTCTTCATCACATTGAAATTTCCAGTGTTCACAACAGCATTTGGTACAGAGGTACGTTTTATGGAAGGCTGGCCTTTATGAAATATGAGACATTTCAGCCCGGCGCATTGAGCAGATCTCGGTAAATGCGAGCCCTCTGGAAGAGGTTTTGCATAAACAAATCGGTTTCCGTTGAGAATACTGGTCATTTTACGTGTAACAGGATGTCTGATGTTTTCGTATTTAATTGAGCTCGTTAGTACGACATGTATGTCTTCCAGCATTTTAACAATCTCGCCGTCGTCTACTGGCAAAGGCGACCCCGTTACCGTAATTCTCAATACATTGTCATTTGGAGAATTAGTACCCGCTGAAAACGGATTTGTTTCGAACACGCTGACGTTGCTATTACGAAATTCGAATCCTTCGGTAAGGAGTTTTTGTCTGCTATCTGGAGTATTCACATACATTCTCCACAAACCCGATCCTGCTGTAGACATTTTATTTCCGAGGTGCATTTCTGCACAGAACTTAGTAGTTCAAAATCTATTACAGCCTTTTTGTCAGTAACGATGTCAGAATTTCTGAGATATACTGGCTTAAGCATACTTGACATATTTTGTATAGAAACGTGTACACAAAGGTAAACAAAGACAATACTGTACGCAATACACAGGTAGTCAATCGATGATTTCATAAGTCTTTACATGGGCGCTAATGGAGCGTGACCACATAACTTCCAATGGTGTGTGTATATATAGCACTCTGATATTTGCAAAGTCAAAGATTCGATATATTTTTTCGGCAAAAAGCAGTTCAAAAAGTTCTTCAATACTTCTAAACACGCTTACGTACCATTTTAGGCCAAAAAGCGCACAAATTCGTCCAAAAACGGCCAAAACGTCGGGAGCTGAATCGAGCACACCCTGCTCTCACTCTCGTCACGTGACCTCCTTTCGCTTTGTTTTAGTTAAATAGATTATTTTTAGTTACTAACCATATACAAAATTGACTATCTTGTCTGAATATGGAAGGATGGCAGGAGGGGGGTCAATGACAGGCCCATGTTGCCCCTCTTTAAAATTTGAAAAAAACAAAAAGATTTACACATATTTTTTTATGAAAACATAGGCATAAGTACCCTCTTTCTCTGGGTAATAATATTTTTAAATGTGCCTTTTCTTTCTTTTGTACAATTCTAGGATGAGAAATAGTCATGTTAATTCATTTAATCTGTGTGTTATAATATACTTACAAGTCACAGCACCAATGAAAGTACATTTATGTATCAGGAACAAATAAAAGTCTTCATCAATGAGTTAAAGAAGATCCTGACGATAATCCCAGCACACACAATAGAGCACAAAATTTAGCGTCGAAGGACCCCAAGCAAGCTAGAGGTTGGACCAGGTGCACCGGAGGAGTTAACATCCCCTGCTGGCTAGCCACACCCGCCGTCGATGTTTAAGCACGAAAATAAAAACAATATATAAAATTCATGCACTGACATTATGTCTTTATAGAAAGTGCTAAGTATACTTAATATAAATAACTTAATGATGATAAACCTGGCGAGGTTAACGAATAACAAATGGCATTAGTATTTACAGTAAATGCAATCTTTTACTAACTAATATTTCATAGTAGGAAAATTATAATTTCAAATTATTCTTTATATATATTTTCCTCGATGCTTGGTTATTAATATCATAGTGATACTCAATCAAATTTTGATAAGAGAATAAATATTAAATTCACCCATGTTTTCTCTGGTTCTCTCAGTCCAGTGTTTGACTTAATCCTTGACGAGGCAAGCTCAGGCAGAAAGCATTTCATATAAAAACTTGAAAGTTTTGGCAGCATTTCGTTTTGCCACAGATGTTTCTCTGCATGAATCCTTTCTATGTGAATCTCATATGGATTTGTTCTTCTCACAACAAAGTCCAACCAAGGCAAATCACATATATTAAGATGTCCTTGACCAAAGGTAATAGTATTTATTGGTATGCTTCAGATTAAGTTTGTCACACACATTCTCTAGACAAATGTTTCTTTTCTCTGCTGCTTGTTTCAATGACATCTGGTTATTTTGCAATATTTTTTTATTCAATAACACCACGTTCATTGCTCTCAACATCAACATAGCCATCTGAACTAAGAGCCAAGCATTTGGTTGAATTAAATATCAAGTCCAGACTGTGTTCAACTGTGACTGGCTGATTTGTTGACTCCTCTTTCAGTCTGATGTACTCTCTAATTGTCATATCGTCTTCTCTTAATTCTCTTCTGGTATAAGAATTCCCTAACATTATGAGAATAATATATTTTTCACTAGTGGTGACACCTTATTGGTAGGATTCCGACTGATCACTTCCCCAAACATTGATATGTTAAGCTCTTTTTGCGTTCAGCAATCCAAGTCGATGAGAATGACTGGCCCATTGTTTTTCGTTGAATGTCATTAGCTTCAGCATTTGAGATGTTGGTGTTTTCTTTTAGATAAAAGAAGGGAGGGGATCTCCAACACGACCCTTTGCAGCACCAACAGCAAAACTCGAAAACACCCGATGCGAAAACACTAAAGACGAGCATACCAAGAGACGGAAAAGAGACAGGCGACATATAAACATTAAACACAAAAGAATGCACATACTCATTTGTTATAAGTGTCACAAGCTGCCTTCAGCTGATTTTCAGAAATGTCAGGAGTTCCATGTAATTAGTACTCTCCATACTCTTTTCTAGCTTTCTTAGATCGAGATTGATTTTGTGACTGCTTCTTCCTTTTTTAAGCTCGCTGCTTCACCTCTGGCTGTGCTTTCGACTTCCGGCTATTCCTCTAATGTAAAGCTCTAAAACGATAAATAAGATGTGAAAGGTGTACTTGGAGCTATCCCAGTAACTTGATACTATACTATGGGGGACCAAGCTGGACCAAAGTTTTTCCTCAACTCACCACCATATCATCTGCTTTGCCAAGATCCTCTATTACATATGTAAGATATTATATATATATATCTATCTTAAAACAGTTCAAGAAACAAAATTAAACATAAATGTTTTGATATTATATACCGCTGCAAAGAAGATACAAACCCTCTACTATAAGGTTGTGGATTGACGACTGACCAACGTGTTCATTTTACTTACGATATTTAGCACAAAAGCTTTTAAGTGTTCCTACGTTCACTTAACCATCTTAATTTATTAAATGCTAAAACCACTAAAATAATTTATAGTACTCTTTTTCATTTAAGTCATAATTTTGATATTTGAAATACTCAATTCGGTAGTTACAATTTTGATAATTTATATTTATTTTGTATAACTACTAGTATGTCCAAGTAACTCTCGCTCATCTCAGAATGCTACAACTCTTACAATGAGCATGATATGTACATTATGGGTATAATGATTTACTGTAAATTTCCACTAATTGGAATTTATGCTTGAAACAACTTTTAATAAAACATACTTCAATGCAAATGACTTTTCTATATGCCATTAGTTTTAAGATCTGACACCATTCAGGATACAACACTGAAGGGACTGAATCACAGATGAAATTGTAGAAGGGACCCTTTGGCATGTCATACATTTGTATCTATCAAATTTGTTTAATTTTCATGTTGAATTTTCTGAAATATTAAGTCTACATACATTCAAATCAATACAGTGGTTCTGGAAAAGATTTTTATAAGAGGGTACCCTATTTGACACAATTTGCCTCTTCCTGGATCCACCCATGATCTGAATTATGGGCGCAATTTTGGAAAGGGACCTTGAGTACATCATGTAAACCAAGTTTTATCATATGAGCCAGGCAGTTCTGGAGAAGAAGTTGAAAATGTATAAAATTAGCCCCCTCCCCATCCTTTTACGCAATAGACGACTTCTAGCTACGTAATTCGCCTCTAATTCACAGACTTGATTTCACAGTACAAATTCACATTTTTACACAATATCATGTGATAAAAAAATTTCAAATGAATTTTCATTCCATACGACACCAATGCTTGGGGATATAAAACACACAACTCATTTCATAATACATCGTATGAAATGAAATTTCATTTGAGATCCAATATATATTCTTATGCATATTTCAATGCTACAGTATAAGCTGATGATTTAACGACTTGTTGTGATGCACACCTGTTGATTATTTTGCCACCAGCAAATGTTACCTGATTAACATCCATGATTCAGCAAAATTTGTCGTGAAATTCCCTAGGAGTCGATCACTTTTACTTGCCAGTCTATTAAGAAGGAAAGATACTTCTCGTAGGATTTCAGGGTCAACATGGTCAACCGATGCATCTTTTGAGTTGGTAATGAATAAGCATATCTGGATCATTCCAGGCCATCTTCATTCATTACATCATACCATGATGATTGCAGTCCATCCACTATGTCTGTAAAATGATCCTTTGTACTTCTTTGTACTCTCTGTGTTGTCAGGTATTGGTGAGGCACTCCTAATTGGAGGTGGTGTGGTCTCCCTCTTTTTACAAAAAATCGCTGCAGTTCTGGTGGTTGCCTGTAGAAAAGTATTTTGAGTTAATAAATATATGCTTCAGGATTAATCATAATGTGCTATTATATTTGTATTGATCAACATTCACACCTGTTCGGCCATTCCTATGTTATTTTCTGTTTTGTGTTCCTGTGCTGATAGGTTTTGGATCATAAGATGATGAAAACAAACAATGTGAAGAACTTGTTTTTACAGGGTTTGACAGTGAGTGTTTTGAATATTTTCCCTGACATGGTCGTCATAGCACTTTCTATATAGATATAACATCAGACGGTGCATTGCATTTATTTTATATACTAGTATTGTTTTATCTACGTGCATGAACATCGACGGCGGGTACGGCTAGCCAACAGCGCTTACTCCTCCCGGGCACCTGTTCCCACCTCTAGCTTGCTAGGGGTCCATCGATGCTCAATTTGGTGCTCTATTGTGAATGATGTTGAGATTATCGTCAGGGTATTCTTTAACTCATTTGTGTCATACTTATGCCCTTTGCCATGTGGAGTTCGTTAAAAAGTTCCCCGCGAGGCGTTTGACAGCAAGTGTCTTGAATATTTTCCCTGACATGGTCGCCATAGCACTTTCTATATACTATTATTAGATAGCACAGTGTATTGCATGTATTTTATATATTGTTTTTATTTTCGTACTTGAACATCGACGGCAGATGCGGCTAGCCAACAGGGGATGCTTACTCCTCCCGGGCACCTGGTCCCATCTCTAGCTTGCTAGGGGTCCGTCGATGCTCAATTTGGTGCTTTATTGTGAGTGAAGTTGAGATTATTGTCAGGATCTCCTTTAACTTATTAGAATGCTACTCTCATAAATCATCTTACTTTCACATATCATGTAGAGACTACATAAATGATATCAACATTCTTCAATATTTCATAAAAATCTGTCGAGCGGTTTCAGAGAAGAAGTACAAAATATGACCAGATTCCCAAGCACTTTGTCGCTTACCTGATACCCAAATTCATAACAAATTGACAATGTGTAATGAAAATTGCACACTACCAGAGTTTGACCCCACAGCCATTTGAATCCTGTATCCTGTAAACAATTATACTATTTACGTATAAACATGGTAAAGAAAGATTCATAAAAAATCAATCAAAAATAAAATTTGAGCATAAAATATATATCGAAGCATTGTGTACTAACCAAAAAAAAAAAAAGAGGAAATTTTGAGGTAAATATTAAATTAATGGTATTCAAATGATTCTTGGTTGATGATTCTAATTGGGAGGTGGGAGGGGAGTTGGTTGAACCTTTAACCCTAATTGAGTTTATAATCAAGTAGAAGTCCATGAAGACACTAAAGCTGTCCTGGTTGCTTAGTAAAATTCATAACTAAATGACACAACTATTTTCTAAGACCCAAGGGTAAGGGGCTAAAAAAGTATATCAGATGCGCAAGCGTAACATTAAGCGTAAATCTAAACATAATGCAAAAATCTTTTTTATCAGTCATACTTTCTATGTAATGGTGTTCATAAGATTACATAGAGTTGTATACTAGAAAACGATCACATCCATTTTCCAAAAACCTGGAGGTCAGGGGCTAAAACTAATTATCAAGTGGATAATCAAACCACATACCCTTTACATATGTTTTATGCAAAAAGAAGTTATACTCTATCAATTATGCACTTCACGGGAATGCGTAATATATGTAATTACATATATAGGAGAAAATTACCACACCCATTTCCCAAACCCTTTGGGTCTGAATTTCAAACAAAACATCAGGTACATGTACACAACTTGACCATAGACCAACCATGTTGCAAAAAGAATTGACTTTATATCCTTTACACTCTCTGAGAAATGATGACCACAAAATTACAGCAAGTTAAATATATAAGAGAAAATGACCACATCCATTTCCTAAGACCCTGGGGTCGGGGACTCAGATGAAACAACGGAGGGGATCTCCAACAACACAAGGTAGCAGCACCGACAGCAAAACATCCAAACACCCAATGCAAAAACACAAAGCAGACAAGCACAGAAAGAGACGCATAAGGGACAAGGAACGTCAACACACAACACAGAAACATCAAACACAAAGACTACACATTAACCAACGAGACCATTGGGCAGCTGGTGCCGACTTAGGACGGCAATCTGCCACGGAAATAGCAGAAGGTGTGGTTATCCTGGATTAGATTAAATAGCAGGTGCACAACTAGATCATAAATTAAAATTTTCTGAGAAATGGTGACCACAGGATAACATAGACGTATATAAGAGAAAATGACCCTGGGGTCAGAGGCTCAAACAAAATATCAGGTGCACAGCTAGACCATAGATCAATCATGTTGCAAAAAGAATTAACTTTTCGTCACCAACAGTTTCAAAGGACCATAAATCACAAGAAACACAAATGCGTCGGCATCTTTCTCAGTAAAAAGTAAGTCAAACTCCAAGGTCAAATAACAAGGTCAAAAATGTTCTTATCCATCGAAAGGTCTCGTCACAAGGAATGCTAATGTGGAATATGAATGCCCTATCTCTTACCATTCAAAATTGATGGCCAAGGTGAACGTTTTTGTGGACGAACAGACCAAAAACTATATGCCCCCGAACATGGGCATAATAAAATCCATTAAAAATAAAGCCTACGATCACGCAGCAAGATACGCCCGTTGGGATTTTTTTCACAACACCAAAAAATTTAAGTCCCATAACTCCATAAGGACAAATTGGATGAACCTTAAAATCGAAAGGCGGCTTCCTCTTCAAAGTCTGATCAAAATGTACAAATTTCATGAAAATCTGTTGACACATATTCAAGTTATTGAGTTCCATGCACCTATATTTTGCCCTTAGCTTAACATGTATGTGCATATAACCCCCCCCCCCCCCCATTACACATAATTTCTGGATTATGTGACAAAAAATTCAAGAACCAGTTATATATGTGAAAGAACATCCTCTCTACTTGAAGTATACAAAATTTCAAAACATTTCAACCTGAAATAGATTTTTAAATAATTTTTAACTATTTCAGTATATTTTCACTCTATTTTAAAATATCTAAGTCCCATAACTCTGTAACGACATATCGAATGAACCTGAAAATCGAAAGGCGGCTTCCTCTCCACAGTCCAATCAAAATGTATGAATATCATGAAAATCCGTTGACGCATATTCAAGTTATTGCGTTCCATGCGCCTATGTTTTGCCCATAGCTTAACATGTATGTGCATATAACCCCCCCCCCCCATCCTATTACACACAATATCTCGCTTATGCGACCAAAAAATTAAAAACCCGTTACATATGTCAAAGAACATCCTTTCTACCTTAAGTATACAAAATTTCAAAACATTTCGACCAGAAATAGATTTTTAAATAATTTTTAAATATTTCAGTATATTTTTACTGTATTTTAAAATGTCTAAGTCCCATAACTCTGTAATGACATATCGAATGAACCTGAAAATCGAAAGGCGGCTTCCTCTCCACAGTCCAATCAAAATGTATGAATATCATGAAAATCCGTTGACGCATATTCAAGTTATTGCGTTCCATGCGCCTATATTTTGCCCTTAGCTTAACATGTATGTGCATATAACCCACCCCTTCCCCCTTCCTATTACACACAATATCTCGGTTATGCGACAAAAAAAAAAATTAAAAACCCGTTACATATGTCAAAGAACATCCTTCCTACATGAAGTATACAAAATTTCAAAACATTTCGACCAGAAATAGATTTTTAAATAATTTTTAAATATTTTAGTATATTTTCACTGTATTTTAAAATCTAAGTCCCATAACTCTGTAACGACATATCGAAGAAACCTGAAAATCAAAAGGCGGCTTCCTCTCCACAGTCCAATCATAATGTATGAATATCATGAAAATCCTTTGACGCATATTCAAGTTATCGCGTTCCATGCGCTTATATTTAGCCCTTAGCTTAAACTGTATGTGCATATAACCCACCCCCCCCCCCCCCTTCCTATTACACACAATATCTCGGTTATGCGACAAAAAAAAATTAAAAACCCGTTACATATGTCAAAGAACATCCTTTCTACTTGAAGTATACAAACTTTCAAAACATTTCGACCAGAAATAGATTTTTAAATAATTTTGAAATATTTTAGTATATTTTCGCTGTATTTTAAAAATCTAAGTCCCATAACTCTGTAACGACAAATCGGATGAACCTGAAAATCGAAAGGCGGCTTCCTCTCTACAGTCTAATCACTATGTATAAATTTCATAAAAATCCGTTGACGCGTATTCAAGTTATTGCGTTCCATAGGCGGACGGACAGACGGACGGACGGACAGACAGACAGACGGACGGACTTCGCCATACCATAATACGTCCCGTCAAATGACGGGCGTATAAAAATTAAAAAATCTAGCATACCATGTACATGTATATAAATGCATTTTGTAACTTTAATTTAATTAAACTTTAAATATGACAAGTATGAAATAAATGAGTGCAGAAGACCATACATCTATTCAATTATTTAAAAAAATAGTTAAAAAATGAAAAAGTCCAAAATGCATCGACAACACATCAAAATTTTAATTCGGAGTGGAACCAAAAACAACAACAGCTCTTAAAACATCTCTCTTGATCACCATGATGCTTTCAGTTTGTCGAATTGTGCTACGATCCTAAAGATGATGTTTGTCACACTCTGTGACCTATTTTTCCTGTGGTGGTGCCACTTGTTGACAGATCCCGACGAAAACAACATCATTTGTAAGGGATCATAAGTACTTCATTCATACTAAGTTTCTTCAAATTCCCTTCAATGATTCCGGTGAAGATGTCCATTATGTATGAAAGTCCAATCCCCCTTACCTTTTTACATTGTGCACATAAGAAAACAATTCCCGAAAAATCAGAAAAAATAAGATTTTCAACCAAAATCAAAATCAATCCATTGAATACATGAAATATAAAGAATATGCGGCAAATGAGTGCATAAAACAACACTTTGATAGTTATTCAAAGAAACAGGTAAAAATAAAATGGGCATTTCAAACAAAATCAGAAAAGACGTCAAAATCACGTTGGAAATTTGACTTCAGAGTGGAACCAAAAACAACAACTCTTGTTAAGGTCATCCTTCTAGATCATCCTGATGCTTTCCATTTTTCGGTTTTGGAGAAGAAGTTTGTCAAAGAAGGGAACCTACTATGTTGTTGCCACCTATTAACGGATCCGGACAAAAAAACAACAACACTGGTAGGGGATCATGAGTACTTTATAGGTCTATATTCCTACCAAAGAAGGGAGGAGATCTAAGTTTCATCAAAATCCCATCAGTGGTTCTGTAGAAGAATTTGAAAATGTGAAAAGTTTACGGAAAGACGGATGACGGACGGACGACAGGCGGTGGGGTATGGTATGACAATAGCTCACTTTAAGCCTATGGCTCAGGTGAGCAAAAAAAAAAAAAAAAAACATTGTTCATGACCACATCATAAAAGACAATGCAAAGTTGGTGCATTTTCAGAAGAAATAATGTCAAAATTCTATCATTTAGAAGTTAGTTTTATCACTTTTCGTGAAAATAATGTGATAAAGAGAATCTCAATTGACTTTTCTATTTTGTACAGTATTTATGAACATTGTGTAATTCTAATCCCCTCGCCACGGCTTAGGGATTTAAAAGTCACACTTGTTTCATAAAACCGTATGAAACAGAAAATTAGGATTTTCTTTGTATCATAGCGTGATAGACAGACAGACTGACAGTTAGAATGACAGGTTGAAAACTAGATGTCCTCTGTGGCTTTGCCAGAAGGGGCCTTACTATTTGCGATAAATAGAATCTATCCCCAGATGTGATCAGGTACAAGGAAATCCAACCCGAGTGTCCAGGAGGGTTGGATTTCCGTGTCCCTGATCACATCTGGGGATTAATTATTTTTCTCTTACTATCTAAAAGAGCTCCAAAATGAGGTTTTTATGTATTAATTTTCACATTATGACCGGCTAACACTGCGATCATGTAAGACATCACTATGACGTTACAGTTAAAAGCACTTCCGGAAAGGGCTTATCTCACCCTGCAGGGTGAGACAACATTTTCCCTTACACCTTATTTCGCGTACAAATGAGAGAAATTGTGTTCTGACATATCAAGTATTAACAGTGTACTTTTAATGGTCTATGGTCACTTCGTACCATAACCAGCTCGTACCTTGGTCACTTCGTACCAAAAATTTACCAACTCGTACCATAACCATTTCGTACCATGACCAACTCGTACCAAAATAAAAAGTCATTTCGTACCCATTGCGAATTCATGGGTACAACTCGTACCCAATTCTATTCCAACTCGTACCATAACATACTCGTACCAAAACCAACTCGTACCACACAGAATATCGTACCCATTGACATTAACTCGTACCATAACCAACTCGTACCCAATTTTATTTCAACTCGTTCCATTACATACAAAAAGTCATGTACTAGTACGATAACCAACTCGTACCACGCATATCCTCGTACCCATTGGCAAGGATATGATAACCAACTCGACTCACCTAGAATCTCGTACCCATTAACATTTACTCGAATCATATCCAACTCGTACCACACATAATCTCGTACCCATTGACATGAACTCTTATCAAAAATACATCGAATCACCCAGAATCTCGTACCCATTTACATTTACTCGAATCATAGCCAACTCGAATCACCCATCGATGTAGCGTATATATACAACATCTTTTGAATAACCTATGAATTATTAGTTGAACTCTTTACAATGTATGATAAGTTTGCACTAATGCGGATTATATAATCGAAACTCGCATGTGTGGTGATGCTTAATCAATAAAAATTAATGCATAAATTTGTCAAGGTCCGAAAAAAGTTATTTCAGGTACGAGTTTACAGAGTACAATTTACTGAGTACCATGGTACGAGTATTGGTACCATGGTACGAGTTTATGGATGGCACAAATTTATGCATGGTACGAGTTTATGGTACGAGTATTGGTACCATGGTACGAGTTGGTAATGGTACGAATTTATGTATGTTACGAGTTGGTAAAATTTATGGTACGAGTTGGTCATGGTACGAAATGGTTTTGGTACGAGTTGGTAGTAAGGTATGGTACGAAGTGGCAGGTACGAGATGGTTATGGTACGAATTGACCATACCCCCTTTTAATTATACTTACTTTATTTGTCTGTTTATTAGTGTTTCATAATCTAACCCTATGGCTGCATGATCCTAATTGTGTACACATGTTTGCACATCTATCCTGGAAACTTACAAACAACAGTCAATAGTTTGTCTTGAACTTGCTGATGCTATATTTGAAGGGATGGATAGGATGAAAGGGAGGGGAGGAACGGTTGGAAGGAGGGAGAGGGGGAGGGAAGTGGATGGAGGGATGAAAGATAGAGAGAGGGGAGGAAGGAGGCAGGAGGAGGGAGAAAAGGGGTAGGAGGGTGGGAGGGGGAGAGAGGTAACAACCTATGTATGTATAGCCAGTGCGATTTAATGCTTACATGTAATCAACTGGAACAATCAAATTTTAGGCAACTGTTCAGATACATGATTTAATTATACTTGATGAATTGCATTGCTTTTATCATGAGTCAATTTCTTAACAGCCTCCTGTCAGCTGACCTCGTTTTG
The DNA here is from genome assembly GCA_028142955.1 of Pinctada fucata. Taxonomy (NCBI): domain Eukaryota; kingdom Metazoa; phylum Mollusca; class Bivalvia; order Pterioida; family Pteriidae; genus Pinctada; species Pinctada fucata. The sequence continues at coordinate 7,244,951 of AP027115.1, forward strand.
ATTGCACAGTTCACTCCTTTGGTCAATTGTATGATGTTGTTCTTTCTTAACCTGCCCTTGCCTTTGAAGTATGGTTTCTCCTCCACCAGACGCTTCAAGTTAGACCGAAGGCATTTACAAGCATGATTTGCACATTCCAACTTTGTAACTTCCCTTACCCAAATAGGAACCTCCTTCAGAATTCGTGCATAAACGGAGCTGTCACCATCTCCTATAAAGCGCATATACCTAAACCCGTGAACCCTCTCTGCTTCCAAGAAACCATCCACAATGATGTGAGCTTCAATGGCCTGGCTGCTCTCTGTCTAGTTCCTGAAGCACCTATGAGCTTTCAGTTGAGCAGTCCTTAATCTACCACACTGTACACATAACAATGTTTGTTTCTGACTCAAATATGTAATAGCTTGCCTGTTGCTACCCCTAAGATTACAGCAACTCCCTCCAGTGCGTTGTAGGTGTGTTTTGACCATCCACCATCGCAAACCACCGTTATTGCTTGAACTCCTTGATGGTAATCATTCTTAGCGATGGCCAACCTTTTTTCTTCTTTTCCGGCCTCCTTCATGTCCTTCAGTAAGACCTCCCTCCACGCATCACCAATTGATGTTTCAATGGCCCGAAACTGATCTGGTCTCATCCCAGGTATATCCATTGTAGCAGTTAACTCATTAAGGGAGGACAGTCCACTGCCAGTTGTCATTCATCCCCAAACAGCTCGCATATTGATATCCAGGCGGTTGTTCTTAGGATGCGAGAAACTTGTTTCAACTTGTTTTAACTCATTTGTTTCAAGATGCAAGATTTCGCCACAAGAACTACACGTAACTTTCAATGTAGATGCAAATTCATCTCTTTTTTCTTCAGAGACTGTAATTGGTGGACTGTAATTCAAGGTTACAGCAGCTGACTTGAGACACTTCATGCCATGAACAATACCTAAACTCACTTAATCTGTCCATGTTTACAATTATGTATTCATCTTAAGGTGCAGATGTCTTTTTGACAAATGTTACCTTCGTTGCCTTTTCTGGACTTTTCATAATGCGGAAATGATGGCTATTGACTCGCAAACGTCTTACCAAAAATCGTACTCCTCGTCCTGGTGCTGGACTTGCAGTTTTTTCCCAGTTTTTTCATGTATGGAACACACTTCCCCGGAAATAGCATACTTTTACTCACATGTCTGTCAACTTTTTGTGATAGTTTTATTTTTAAGAAATTTTCCCCGTCCACTATTAAATTTTTGTCTACGTGTTTTGGTTTCCCAATAATGCTTACTTACAAATCAAAAACACAATGAATGAATGAAGGAAGGAAGAATGAAGTCAAGGCGGCCGAAAATCACATATATACACTATATCGATCCAAGTGAGTAAAATTCACAATTATTCCATTGCATAAATAAATCTAAATAATATAGAAAAAGGCCAATAGTAGCTAGAATTCCACTACAAAAATTCCAGAAATATGATAATATGAATCTGTTTATCCAACCTGCCTCCATACACTATTCCTACATTTACCCATCGAACATCATACCTGTTTGAGTCCGCTTGGGGGAGTTGGATAGGCAAGATTTTCTACTTGAAAGACATAAAAATTAACACTTACCTTTTTATAATTCTTAACAATCCTGCCTAATTGTTAAATAACATCAAGAAAAAATAACATTACATTGAGTGAAAATATCAAACGCATATCCCTTTGGAACCCCTCAAGACATATTTACCTGAATATTCCCTGTCTTGTAAAGACGATAACTCTTGTGTCAAATTTTCGAAATGTTCATAAAATTTCTGATGATCGGAAGCAGATCGTTCATCCAGACAGCAGACAACAATAAATCAACAGTTTCTGTAGAAGATGCTGACTTCGGTTTCATAATATACTCACTAGAAGATCTATACCTCAACCTCATTGCGACGAAGGACAACTACATTCGCAAAGACAAAATATTCCCCTGAAACATGATGTATTTTCCCCAAAAAGCTATATTAGTGCGAAAAACATAACAGAAGAGCATTCTTATATTCAGAATATTGTCCTGATATTAAGCAAAAAATATCAAAGAACATATCTTATTATTACTGTACGTTAACACGAAGTGATATTATGTATAAGAGATAAAATAACCATAATGGACAGAATTCGCGTAACTTACACTTATTGATGAACACCTTTTCTCACAAAATCCGCCCACTATCAAAATAACATGTCGCTTGACAATAAGAGATGTTTTTATACAGATTTTAAGTCAAAATTGACGATTTTCTTAAAGGAAATACCCATTTCTATTAGAAAACCACAAAATTAATTGACCTGATTATTTGAAATTTATGACAGGCCACGATATACCACTCATTTTTCTTGTTTTTTGCCTGTCGCACAAGCAGTATACAACTTTTAAACTATTGTAAAATGCCTTAAGTAGAGAGAAAAATATATCAATTGGATCAAAATGTAAGGAGAAATTTGTAATGATTGAAATTTGAAGGTTAAAATAGGGGAAATTAGTAGAGGTAAAATTATTTACAGCTTTTCATATTGTCGCTCGTTTTACGTAATTTACGTTGCCATGATTACTTGCCGGACAAAAAATAATAATAATTGTCTAAATCTTTCATTTTATCTCTTTGAATGTTTATTCAAGATATTATTAAAACTAAAAAGGAACTCCTTTTGGTGTATTATTACTTAACTTTTCAGTATAGAAGATTCATTTGTCAGAATGCGCGGTTCGTTTTAAGCATGTAATTTACGTTATCGCTTTTTCTCAAAATATAGGAGAAAGGATAAAGAAATGACGTGTTGCGATCATTGCCGACACTCTATAGTCAAATCAAATGCAGTCATCGTTCAAGTAATCAGTCTTTTCTAGAAGTTATGCTTGAATATGAGTAGAAAAGTAATTTACGTTGTGTAATTTACGTTCCCTATGGAATTATAGAAAGGTCGTTAACGTTTATTTTTCTCATTGTTTTATTTTTAATCTCTGTTAGGGTTAATATGAAACTGAAATCAATTGTAAACTTCGCCATGTTTAGTGAATATTCCCCAATATCAATACAACAATAACGTAAATTACACTATTTTCCCAATGACATGAATAATCTTTCAGTTTTCTTTAATTATACCAAAGATCAGTAGATAAAGAAGCTAATTTATGAATGGAATATGATATATCTTTTTCATGACATACATTCATTGTTTACGATTCTAGCATGCATTCATGTAAAAAGTCTTCGATAACGTAAATTACATTGTTGTCATGTTCTTAGAATTAGATATTCCAAGTCTTCTTTTCACATTATATGGGGGAAAGCGAGAAAGGAGATATACAGAATGTAAAGTAGGACATAAAAATAGGATTTAAAGGATGTTTGACCTAACAGACAAGTGATTCTGCATAGGCTATATTGTGTTAGCTATCCAATATATAACACATATCATCATTTCAGTCAAAATAAATGAAACTTCATGAATTGAATCACAGAGTAAATCGCAATAGTCAAAACAACCAAAAGATGTATTTATATTGCTTAATAATGTGTCTATAGACTTTTTCATGACGAAGAAGTTCCAAAATACTCCTTTATGTAATTTACGTTATGTGTATTCTGACATGGTTGATGTTTATATGGTCGTTTCTAGCTTTGTCCATTCCTTGTTTTCAATTCGCATTTGCTTCAAAATGTTCAGAAGTTTCCACACAAAATCTTAAAAAAAACCCCAATATTTAGTGAATATTATGCCTCTATATGATAATATATTTTGTAAAATATGACGATAAAATAAATACATACCGATCAACATTTTGATGAATTTATTACACCATGTTAGATCGAGGGTCTCCATCTTAAAAAGCATGATCGGGAGGACCCCCATCACACAAGACAATTAAAGATTATTATTTATTCAATAGTTAGGGTTGTACCTGAGCAGTTCGGTCACGTAAACAGAAAATTTATTTTATCAATACGAAAATGTAGTTATATTCTGCAAGAAAAGGTTGATAGGCCATCTCATGTGTAAAATTTATTAGAATAGGTTGTTTGGGTACATTTTTATTCCAGTTATCATGTAAATCCAATATGGCCGTCCATACCCCTTACGGGTAACGCTACTTACAATTATTTTGGTAATTCAGAGGCCGATAAGCGAAACATTGGGTAACACTAAGACTGAAATTCGGATTTACTTTGGGCTTCCTTTTTCCTCTCACCTACTTGGATACTATACATGCATTAGAATTTTATATATTTTCATTTCCATGCTTTATTTACATCGACGGCGGGTGCGGCTAGCAAACAGGGGATGCTTACTCCTCCCGGGTACCTGGTCCCACCTCTAGCTTACTAGGGGTCCGTCGATGTTTAATTTTGTGCTCTATTGTGAGTGCTGTTGAGATTATCGTCAGGATCTTCTTTAACTCATTAGATACATGTACGTTAATTGATTCACCCAATATATGGAAATGATAAGTACGGTGCGTTTAAACCGCACCACCTACAATGCATTGTACAAGGCTTCGTACTTGGTGAAAGTTAATTTGATAAGTTGACTATGTATGATGTCCTTCCTGATTCTGTTTAGTTGTGTCATTTTCTTTGCCTGTTTGTCCAATATTTCTTTTCACGCGAGAAAGTCCTAGTTTGTATTTTTTTCCAAAATTCGTAAGTCTCTCGATTGTGGTTTTATGCATCTGGTTTCTGCTATTGTGCTCAGTTTTATTCAACACTTTCACTGGTTTTTCATTTTCATTTACATACTGTTTCAATTAATTCATTTTCAATGTAAAATCAAACCTGCTCTATCTCTTCATAACGGGTAGAACTTCATAATTTTACACCACAATTGTTCGTTCTACGAGACGTCTTGGTTATTTGAAAAGTGGGAGGGTTCTGCGCACGTAATCCGGATAACAACACCTGGCTTCTTGCGTAGCAAATGGCCGTCTAAAGTCTGCACAAATTGCCCGTTGGTCTCGTTGGTTTATCCGTTGTCTTTTGTGTTACATACTTCTATGGAATGAGTTGATGTTCCTTGTCCCTTTTGTGTCTATTTGTGTAGGTGTCTGCTCTGTGCTTTTGCATTGAGTGTTTTGAAGTTTTGCTGTGGGTGCTGCAACCGAGTGTTGTTGGAGATCCCCTCATTTTTTCATGAATCACCAATTGCTGATCGTAAATCCTCATTTGAACCCATTGCAAGGACTTTTACCAAGCCGCTTTAAAAGTAAGATATTATTGCTTACATTTCTCTTCAAGAATTGCGTTTTGACTAGATCGCTGTAAGATAGATGGCGCATTAAAGACTTGCAACAATAAGGCGTAAAATCTGCTAAAAATAAAATTTTAAAGTTCTTCATTTCTTTAATCAAGTTGAAATTCAAAGTGAATTACTTGAAAAGATAAAACCCCTTCAAAATCTTAAGAAAATTTTTCATAAAGTATTACTCTAATAGAGAGATATTTGAGAATAAATGCGCTTATTTTGTAAAGAAATCAATGGAAATCGGAAACGTGTTCATAAAATATCTTTCCCCCCTTTGAAACACAACACCACTTCTACCTAAGATGTATTTTCATAATAGAAATTTTCTGTAAAAGCGGAGTTGTGTACCAAAGGGGGATAAAAATAGTCAATTTACAAAAATGTTATTCGGTGGGTAGGGGTGAAGGAAAGATATGTAATTGATTTGCTATCGGCAAATAATTAACTTTGTTATTAATTATTTCGAATTAATCAATTTTCAACAAATAATAGTTAATAAATGACTGTCTCACTTTTTGTGTTCATTGATGTATAATTCTGGTTGGTCATTTGCAAATTCCGCGAATCGCGTGTCCAACCAGAATTATACACCCATGAACACCAAAAGTAAGACAGCCATTACTTATTTTTACAGTTATTCTAAATATCGGTCATTTTTATTTGTATGCATTTTGCACATTTTGACTGTTATTGCGTCGAATGAATTTGAACTTCGGTAAATTCTCCCTACATGCAAAACTTGAACGCGACGTCACAATAGCAACCCAAGTTATTGGAATATAATTCTAGTTGCCTAATGGGCGTTCAACAAGGGGAATATACTAGTAATGTGAATATTCGTTATTGTTTACTTTTTCACTAACAAACTCCTTTATTTCAATTTTGGGCATTGATAATTCAACAACCCCTCACAATAAAAGTTAACAATAAGCGTTGACGACTGAAGTACCAGTCAATCTTGGGAAAATGCTCAAAACGCCCTCAGTAACATTCATAAAGTATTTAGAAAATGTAATTATGGTAAATGTAAAGGACATCTGATCTTATATACTGAAAAAAACTTATTCCAACTATTTTTATAACGGTGGCGTTGTTAATTGTACAATATAAGTGAGAGTGAGTGTTTGATCATATAAATCCGGAATATGATATTTGGAGAAAATGTTCATGTTTTATTTCTTATTGAATCTTCTCATTGTAGTTCATTTTGATATTTTGATCACCAAAAGCGACCAATTGTTGGAAAATTTTCGACATTTCACTCGCATTATTTATACCATAAAAAGACCCCCACCCTCACTTCTACGTAAAAGTTTGGTTATTTCTCATAATTATTTCAATAAAACTTGATTAAATATACTTAAAATGAAACAATTTCACGCACAGGACACATTTTAAATAATACTGATTGAGCTGGTATTGGAAGTAAAAATTGGGCAGCTTACGGCTCTGAACGTTACAGGTCATTGTTGAATCATTTCAACTTCCAAACAATCACTGCGCAGAAATAATGCGATTTTTACAGCCAGCAAGTACAACGGAAGAAATAAGATACCACATTTATAACTTCCAAGTCAAATAAATTCTGTAAGATTGCATTTATCATGTAAGCTGTAGTACGGCTTCTGTTCGTGAAAATCTCCTTTGCTTATTCGATTCACAGAGGACGAAGATAAACGAAACAGGCAGACTTATGCCTGATATTTAGAATAGCCTCTGTAAAAGTATGCAAATTAGTAATCCTCCTCCTGAACATACCGTGAATTGGCCAATCAAAAGAGAACTTTACAGTATAAATTTCTTTCTATTAAACGATCTTGTTTCACACAGCGATAAATCAAAGGCCATAATGATTCGTCTAGTGATAGCGATAAATTTATTTCTCGTAAATTGTTTTCTTAATGAAAAAGAATGCGACATGATGGACACTTGTAAACATAACGAAGAAGCAGATATTCCAGTATGTTATTGCGATGAATATTGTCTGCAATTTAAGGACTGTTGTAAGGAATACATTGAGATCAACAGCTTGCCCACAAGCACAAATTATACGAATAGTCAACGCTGTGTGGATGTCATGACAAGAAGCCAAACTAATGCAGTAAAAGTAGGGTCGTTTATGATAGATAGGTGTAAGAAATCCGGATCAGTGTGTGATGTCTCTGTTGGAGATTTGGAATCGATTACACCTGTCTCAAGTGAGAAACAAACATTCCGGAATTCCAAATGCGCAATATGCAATGGAGTGGACAACTTCACCTACTGGAGTGTATTGTATGAAATTCCAAAATCAGTTGAGATAAAATCATTTTCCAGTCCAACAATTTCAACTGAAAAGACATTATTCCAACTCAAAGATGTAATTTCCCCAGGTCAACAATACAATCTTTACCCTCCTAATGGTTTCAGTCCGAGATACTGTTCGTCGGAAATTTTCAGATTGGGACAAAATATCAAAGACGAGGGACTGTATCAAAACTTCGCTTTGTGTAAAGGCAAATTCGTCAAGAACCCGGATGAATGCATAAATTATGAAACTTCCTTAAACGAAGATGGAAAATGCGTGTCGTATGACCAAGTCTACCTTTCAACTATAAATTTGACATTCCAGAAACAAAGTACAATGGCACCAAAACCTTTACATGTTCTCGTACAGCCTAAAGCAAAGACCACTGTCGAAGAAAGATTGACCCAGGTGAGATTTAGGTAATAAGCTTTTTACTAATTTCAGCCAATTTGACATTATTTTGAATCTCAGTATGACTGTCACGTAATGTCCAACTATGACGCAAAAGAGTAGGTCTCTAAATTTTTAAAAGTTAAAAATAACAAAGAAATTGTTACAAAAGGATTCTCGTCTTTGGAATTGTTTCTGTCATACATTCTACTGTAAGTAGGTGTAAAACTATACATTAAGGGGACTCAAACTTAGGTCTCACTTCCCACAAATTATCGCGATTTCTTTGAGTAGGAAGTATGACAAAAACATACTCAATAAGGGGTGGGTCAGTATATCGCTATATCGATACGTCTCGACAAAATTCGCGTATCGATATATATCGATACACCAAAAACCGATAAGAGATTAAATGTTTAGGAAAGAACAGAAAATAAATCAAAGTGTGGCAACACTTTTAGAATAAAATGGGAAAATTGTGTCAAGCACATTGTGTGATGCAAGGGTAATGAACAGTTTGATGGACACGTTATGAGAAAAAAAAAGCGGAAACTACAGTATCAGAAAATGTAGTGTTTGCTATGTATATTTCCATGTAGTTATTTGAGAAGTTATACATTTTCCTTGTTTTACCGAAGTTGCCGTATTAACTGTTCATCACCATAAATCCTTAGTATGGTTCCCATAGACCCAGGGCGATTGCAATATCCCCTACTGCAGATTACCCGGAAACGTTTAGATCAGGGTTTTCGCTTTCACATATTGTTAATGGAGAGACTCATACATTTTGTACAAGTGTATATTACATAAGACACGATTTTGGATTCAACACAGTAAATTTTCCCTGGCTTTATGCTGATGTTCCTAGATTACCGTCACACGGTATCTATATTTCGCAACGTATTCGGTATGCTAGGGCATGTACTGATGTTCTGAATTTTCATAGTAGAAATTAACAAATTACCAAGACACTTTTAGGTCAAGGTTGGCCTTTTCACAAACTAGGAATTACTTTCTAGAAAATGTACAAAAGTTATTGTAGACTTTTTTTAAAATTCGGTTCCATAAGATCAATAGAGTATATTACTTTAGACATTTCACAGTCTGCATTTTATGGTGATAAAATTGACAAAATAAAAATGATCAAAGGTAGACAGAATTACTATAAGAATTTCATTAGAATTAACAAACGCCTTTTATAAGTTCGCAACCGTTTCGATGGGAATTCTCATAATTTTGCTTTGGCTTCTCGACATTGAGACTGAATAACGGTTAGGTATTTCTTTGATGTTTATATATACCGTTTACATGATCCTTCTGTCATCAGACGGACACTTTGCTTGCATCTGGACCAATCTTCATCCTTGTACATATGCAAGAGCATTTTTAGGAATTGAACTCTGACTGACTGTGACGACACAAATCTATGGCGGGACCTGCCCAAACCTCTTTAGAGAAGGCAGGGCCCTGACTACCTGTGCTTTCTGATTCTCAGTCGGACTCCTCGGGTGTTCACATGAATGAGCTCGCTACAGCCGGCAGAGCACGGACTGTATTTCGTATGCTTTCTGTTTTTCTACCCATTTACATATCCATTTGGATGTTTCTTGTGCCCCTCTGTTATTATAGTCCATAACTGAGCGTTCTTCGAGACCTCTGGACAATCGAAGAAGTGGGAGGGTCGTGCGCACGTAATAATAATAAACACATCGTCTGCTACTTGTGTGGTGTGAGTTGGTCTCGTTGGTTTATTTGTTGTCTTTTGTATTTCATGTTTCTATGGTGTAAGTTGAATGTTCCTTGTCCCTTTTGCGTCTCTTCCTTTAAGTGTGGTTGTATTCCAAAACAATTGGAATAAGTGGATTTTCACGATAAAATTGTGTTGTACGTGCAGTTACTTCACTATACACAACGCTTCCCGCTGTTCACTAACCCAGAACGCCAATATTTACATTTCTATGATTTTCACAATCTAAGCAGTACAAAGATATTTTGGTTTAATCCAGGTGAATTAAACAACATGTTCGATAAAATATGATTCAATAGAACAAACTAATCCTTTTTTTTTCAAAATGTCTCACCCCTTAAAAACGTCAAAATTAATGAAGGAACTGCGATGTCAAGCAGTTGGAATGTTAAAAGCAGGTCGACGTCATCCTGATTATTATCAGACTTCTAGGGTGATTGATCTTGAGCTCGCTTCAGCGAGCAGAACAAATACTGTTATACGCATGCCATAGAATTTTAAAGATCCATTTACATAAAATTTGTATTATAAGGGGTTGCTGTGTTTAACCGTCTTGTTTGTGATGTCACTTTAATTCTTATACAACTATTGTGAGTCTATGGAGACCTCTGTGTGTCCGGATAAGTGGGAGGGTTGTGCGCATGTAATCCGGATAACCACATCATTTGCTAATACTAGATGGCCTTCGTAAGTCGGCGCCGGCTACACATTGGTCTCCTGCTTTTTATGCATTGTCATTAATGTTTGATGTTTCCGTACGTCTGTTTCGATTGTCTAATATGATGTTCTTAAAATATTGTTTTGTGTAGTGTTGTCTGATGTCATTTACGTACTTTTGGTTTTGCTACGCTGGGTGAGTGCAGGGTGGTTATGCTGGAGATATTCCCCTTTTCTTTTGTGGATGATTTCGATATTGCCACATGCGTCGAGAAACATAAAACTCTTATGACTAGAGGATATAATGATTATCTTTCATTTGTAAAGTTAAGATTTCTCGATGCATGATACCAATGCTTATATCAAAGAAAAGGGGATTATCTCCGGCATGACCACCCTACATCCACCCAGCGAAACAAACCCACAAGAAAGTGATACGTAAATTACATCAGACAAAAACTACAAACCACAAAAATACACACAAAAAACACTAGGACACTGTTAAAAACAATCGAAACAGACGCACAAAAGCATCAAAGATTAATGACAACACATAAAAGAAAGGGACCAATGTGCACACGGCGCCGACTTTTGTCGGCCATTTCCTATAAACAAATGGTGTGGTTATCCAGATTACGTGCGCACAACCCTCCCATTTATCCGGACATACAGAGGTTTCCATAGACTCACCATAGTTGTATAAACATAACTGCTCACTGTAAGGTGATGTCACAAAAAGACAGTTAAACGCAGCGGCCCTCTGCAACACAAATTATATGTAAAAGGATCTTTTAAATTCCATGGCATGCGTATGACAGTATGTGCCCGACTTTGGACTGCCATCTGCTATAAGCAAATGGTGTATTATCCGGATTACGTGCGCACAACCCTCCCATTTATCCTGACACACAGAGGTCTCCATAGACTCACAATAGTTGTATAAACATAAAACTTCTCACTGTAAGGTGACGTCACAAACAAGACAGTTAAACGCAGCGGCCCTCTGTAACACAAATTTTATGTAAAAGGATCTTTAAAAATTCCATGGCATGTTTATAACAGCATGTGCTCTGCTGACTGAAGCGAGCTCAAGTTGTTCAATCACTGAGAAGACTGACAAACTTTCAGACAGGATAGAGATTCAGGACCCAGTGTTCTCTGATGAGTTTTAAACAAGGCCCGTCCTGTCGATACGGTTGGCTAGTGTGCAACGTTGGGAATGACACTGATACAAAACTGTAAATTGGTCCAGTACCATACCCAGTGTTCTTTGATGACGTTGGGATCATATCCTCGGTAAAGCAGGCGACCGACAATTTTCTTACATTTGTGGTTGAAGTTCGATCTGCCTTTGATCCTTCTTATTTTGTTTACTAAATGAAGGTTATCAAATTCCCAGTGATACATACTCTGATGATGGAGTTGAAAGAAGTTCAGAGTAATTATTGTAAAATTTCCAAATATATTTTACAAGTTTATGGTATGTAAATCCTTGATTGATAATTTTCTTTGTAATTCATTTTTCATCATGAATGTCCAAAACATGGGAACACGCTCTAGCGTATCTGATGAGCTGATAGATGTAAATGCCGTAGGATGGCAACCTTGGAACATCGCCATCAAGCCAAGGAAAATTAACTATGTTGAAGCAAAAATCTTCTCTTTTTCGTATATCTTTGTCTGAATTTCTCCGTTATTGATTTTGATATCAAGATTTGCTTTATTCAATGTTAACTCTGGTGGATAAATTTGATTTTTGTAATGGTAAAAATGTGGATTATCAATATTCAGAATATCATCAAGATACCAAGAGGTGCCGTTGAAACATGTCAATTGGTCATATTTCTTGAGTTTTTTGTAGATTTTGCATGGATTCCCTTTCGTATATGTTTAAAAACAAATCTGCAACAATAGGCGCAAAATTAGTACCCATATGAATTCCAATAACCTGATAATGCATTATTAACAAAATGTCAACACATAATTCAGTAAGGATCTTTACAAAGTATCAAGTCACAAAAAAATATTCAATTTATTTAAATGTTAAGACACAGGGCCGATTAAGGGGTTTCGTAGCCCTACCCCTTTATTTCAATTCATTTTTATTAATGCGGAGGGGTTCCAACTCTGTACCTTCTTGAAGAAAATTTCAAACCAATTTTCATGCAATTTTAGTGTAACGTTTCTTTTAATTTGATAAAGAAAAATTAAATATAAAAAAATGAATGAATGAATGAATAATTAAATAAATATATAAATGAATGAAAAAATAAGAAAAATAATGGACTTATTTATTTATTCATTAATAAATAAATAAATAAATAAATACGTAAATAAGTTAATTAATAAATAAATAAAAAACTTGAATTCTTTTTGCCACGGTTGCATTACACTACACGACTACAGCACTACAGGACGACCAACCAATGCAAACCGTGCAGGAAAAAATGTGCCATCTGTAAATATATATTAAGCACAAATGAATTCAGAGGAACCGACGGAAAATCATACACAATAAAGAGCGACAACAACTGTAAAACCGTTAAGTTATTTAGTGTCTTATGTATCACAAATGCTACAAAACAATCTACGTTCGACAAACAGGAATCACATTGTATGAGCGAATGATGGTAAACTTATCGAATGTAAGAAACAGAAAACAAGATATAATTTCGGAACCCGTCTGTAGTTCAGGTCACTTGATAACGGATTACAAAGTTTTTGCAATTGAAAAACAGTACGGCAATGACACAGAAAGGATCACGAAGGACTCCCTCTGGATAAAAAAACTGAAAACGCTCCAACCTGAAGGACTGAATAGACAAATTGAACTCATTTGATCACTTATTTATATGTCAAATATAACCAGCTCATCTTTATCAATGCAATTTATGAACTATTTATCTTTTTTTTTCTTTTTGATTATTATTACTATAATTATTGTAAAATAGAATCATGCAAATATTATCAATGAAGTGAAGACAGTAAGGTTGGCGCCGTAATAAAATCTAACGTTCGGTGCCCTGTATATTATGACGTCACCTATTTTACCAAAACAAATAAAGTCCGCTGATGAAGGCCTACATGTAACATGGCCGAAACGTACGGCAAGGTGTTTTTATTGAATTATATGTCAATAGACTTTGTGGTAAATAAGTAAATAAATAAGTAAAATAAAGGCCTAATGGCCGAAACGTACTGCAAAAAGAAACCAAGGGTTTTTTTTATTTAAATAGATAAATAAATAGATAAATAAATAAATAAATAAATGAGTAAATAAATTAATCAATTAATAAAAAAAAACGATCGAAACATCCGGAAAGATTAATATTAAAGAATGAAAAATAACGAAAATACATGTAAAATAAAATGTAAAATTTTTAAGATACGAAGATTAGTATGATTAGTATAATCTCTGGTGCAGTCAGAACAAAACAACTTCCCCGCCAAAAACCAAAACCAAAGCAAACTTCATACTCTATCGATTCAGTAGCATTTTCAAAAAATATATGATCAAAAAAGGATTGGAGGGATGATTCTAAGATGTTAAACTCCTTTAATTTCGATGTTTTAGGATTAAATGAAAAGTTTCTGCAATAAGAAAATAAAATATATGATATATTCAATGGTAAATAGGTGTATTGTCTTAAATGAGTATCTTGAAATTGTACTGAGATCACACAGATCATCATAAAAGCAAAATGAAAAATATGATATATTCAATGGTAAATTGGTGTATTCTCTTAAATGAGTATTTTTAAATTGTACTGAGATCACACAGATCATCACAATAGTAATGCGTTTACAAGTAAGAACGGTAAGTAATGCGTTTACAAGTAAGAACGGTAATCGCAAATACAAATTTATTGTTGTTAACTATGACAAAACCTACTTTGTAAAAGAAAAGTCCGGTTCTGAAAATAAGTACACTGAAACTGATATTATTTAGATGTTAATCTTTCTGATCGACAACATTTTTGCGGTGTTTGGAGGAAAGGTCTTCCAGCAAATTGTCAGAATTCCAGTGGGGACCCATTGTGCCCCACTCCATGCCGACATTTTCCACGAAGCTGAATTCATTCAATCTCTGGTCTCTGAAGGGAAAAGATACGGGTCCCTGTAAAGTGCGAAACGAAACAAAAACGAAACAAAACGAAACGAAACAAATCGAAACGAAACGAAACAATCGTTTCGTTTCGATTTGTTTTGCTTTGTTTCGTTTCGATTTGTTTCGTTTTGTTTCGATTTGTTTCGTTTCGTTTCGTATCGTATCGTTTTTGTTTCGTTTCGCACTTTACAGGGACCCAAAAGATACCTAGCTTCTGACTTCAACTTCACTTACAGATACATAGACGATGTGTTGTCCATCAATAATAAAAAATTCGCGGATTACCTGAGCAGTATCTATCCTTCAGAGCTCGATGTCAAAGAAACTACTGAGACAAATAATTCAGCATCCTATTTGGACATAATGTTGTCCTACGACACTGATGGTCACATGAACACCTCACTCTATGACAAACGTGACGACTTCAATTTCAGCATTACAAACTTTCCTTTTCTGAGTACCAACATCCCTTCATCGCCTGCTTATGGCGTGTTCATATCTCAGTTGATACGCTATGCCAGATCAAGTACCAAATATACGGATTTTGTTCTGAGAGCTAGGCGTCTTTCAGATAAGCTTCTCAGTCAGGGATATGTTTGTGACCGACTAACATCGTCACTGAGGAAGTTCTACGGTAGATATGGGGAACTCGTCATACAATATGATGTCCCACTCTGCAGAATGGTGGATGATATTCTGTGATAGACCATTTGAACCATCCAACCAAAGATTGTTCTCTGATCTTCCAAAATGGAAGTAACCGGATATGACAGTTCTACCGAATTGAAGCGGCGGGTGTTGCATGGAAGCAGGATATGCTTACTCTTCCTGAGCACCTGGTCTCACTCCCATATCGGAAGTCCGCTTCTTTTCATGTGGTGGAGGTTTTGTTTGTTTGCTTTGGTTCATGTTTTATCCTGATTTTGTATGCCTTCGGTTTTTGGTTTTCTGAATTATCGATTTTGTGCTCTATCCAGGGATATGGTCATTATCCATATTTGTCATCGATAAACGTGATCAAAACTACCGTCGCTAGTCCAATACTTTCGTAGACAATATACAGTGGTGCCACTTGAATGTACAGCAGCGCACATCAAGTAGCAATATTGATGCCACTCACTAACAGCTTTGCATATTTCACAAGATCCACCCACTTACACTAAAAGAAGACGGATAATTAAAAGTGATATCGCGTATATGGTAACTACAAGCATGGTATTTCGTTCAATGATAACCTCTATAATTAAGGAGAGGATAACTATGATTTTGGTGCGGCTAGCCAACAGGGGATGCTTACTCCTCCCGGGCACCTGGTCCCACCTCAAGCTTGCTAGGGGTCCGTCGATGCTCAATTTGGTGCTCTATTGTGAGTGCTGTTGAGATTATTGTCAGGATCTTCTTTAACTCATTGGTGTTCCAAATCTTTTAATACAAGAGTCATCGATTTAAAAAAAGATCGAAGAAAGCCAAATTAATTTTGTTCTATGTCCAACAAAATTATATGGAATACTTGTAAGTTGTTAGTAAAAAGTGTTTCACACAATTTTTTTGTCAAATCTAACCTACCTACTTACCTTCCTACCTACCTACCTACCTATCTACCTACCTACCTAGAGTCAAACCTGTCTTAAAGTGACCCTCTTTTCAGCGACTTCCTGCTTGATGCGACCTTTTTAATTTACCTATCAAATTAACCTGTATATAGCGACAACCTGTCCAACGCGACAATGGCCGTGTTTTTTTCTGTCCCGTACCGAATTCCGCACCTATATTACGACTTTTAATGTTGCAAAGGACCCAAACTACGTAATATTTTACATTAGATCTCTTCATCAATGTCTTTCATAATTAAATCTTCTGTGATGAATAAAATCTAATGTATTTTTATATGTGCAATACAATTAACAAATACACGAATTGATATATGCAGTCATTCATTTAATAGTATTGCTCTTCTTTAACTCCTTTATACTACGGGAATTTTGTTGGTCAAAGTCAGATCAGCTTGAACCTGTATTCAGTGACCACATGTATTATCTGACCTATTTTCTGTCGGCCCTTACAAAGTCACATAAGACAGGTTTGACTTAATCTCTCTCTCACTGCACTCAATAGTTAGGTCTTCAACATGTTTATAATTCAATTGCATCATTTAGGAACACATAGATTTGCGGCATGGACCAGGCAACAGGTGATGCTTACTCCTCCCGGGCACCTGGTCCCACCTTTAGCTTGCTATTGGTCCGTCGATGCTCAATTTGGTGCTTTATTGTAAATGTTGTTGAGATTATCGTCAGGATCGTCTTTGACTATAGAGCGACAAAATTAATTTCCTAAATATCTTATTTATTCTGCTCTAGATATCAATAAGTACACAAGGACACATGTAGCCAAGTTCGATCATTTTCGGTTGGTCGTCAATCCAAACTCATTCGAGAATATCTGTTTACAAAATTTTGTCAAATTTCTGAAAACTGGGTTCTATACCATCATATACCAGCCATCTTGCTTTGTCTTCCGGTTAGGAATAATCAGTTTCTGAAGTTATGTTTGCGGACGGTAAATGCTGATTTTACGGTCGAAAACTAAGATTTTCCAACGACGCGTTAGCGGTACCAGAAAAAAGATGTTTTCACCGTAAACTCAGCACTTACCTTCCACAAACATAACGTCAGTATCTAGTTATTCCCATTCTAATGATTTTTTTTAATATAAGACGACACGTGACGTAAGCAACGTCAAAGCCCAGTGTGTTCTCGTCTTACTGCCGTAACTAAGTAGTAAACAACCAAATTCCTTTGGCAATGGAATTTGACGTTATAGCGATATTGTATTAGAATATAATTTTGACATACTGTTCACATATTTTGGCCTTATTTTATTGTTAGGATTGAGCATTATTAACGAGGGTTGAATACCCGAAACGTGCATGTCTAGTTCGTGCTGTAAATTTATCTGCTTTTAAATGATGCTAATGAATTTGAAGATGTTTATCATCAACACAAACATTTTTGCTTGAAACTGCACGTCTTGTTTCCCTTTAGAATAATACTCGTCTCTACCATTTATTACAGGATGGCATCGACGGAACTTCATTCACATTCATGTACAAACGCACCTATATCTATTTCGAAATTATTTTGGAGAAATCAACGGTGATAAATAGCAGTACTAATATAAAACTCATTGAAGAGTGTATAATTTCTTCAATGGTTTTTCTGAAGTCGTCGACATACAGTCTAACTACTGAATATAGCATGTCAAACATCGTAACAACCAATGGATTCAAATACTTCTCAGATATGGGTTTTCGGTCTATGGCAAAGCTTAGTTTGTCGGAACTTCAAAGACTTCTGAATCTGTTTGTAGGCCTCCAATACAAAGAATCTAATGGGAAAATCTTTGCAAAAGGACACTTTCAAGCTGTGCCTAGAAATTTTACCTTTCCTAATCGACGTGGAAATCGAACATTTATATCTATAACTTTGTCAAAGGTACGCCTTTTGACTCGTGATGATACTGCCTCCTGTACGAATTTGTCATTTTTTATGAAAGAAAGAATGCCGATGACCACGGTATACGATGTGAGCTGCGTAGACGGCGCCATTGAAAAAGCGAACAGAGGAAATCGTGGATATGTTTACTTTCTATCAATCACTTTGGCTGGCGTGTTCTTTATTTGTGCATTGGTATGATGTAAAATGCACCGACAAATCATGAACAGGTTCACTGTCTATCATGTCGGCTGCTGTACCAGTGTACTATAGATTGTGGGTTGTTTCAAATACATAACATATTAATAAATCTGAAATGAAGTTCACACTGAATTCGTAGAATTCGATGATGTGGGTTACAAAAAGTAAAGAAATAAGAGATTCATAAGTAAATGAATTTGCGTTTCACTAAATGTGCATAACTTCAAAGTAAATGAAATTAATAAAAATATGTTTTCATTCAATTCTTTTTCTATTTTCTATTTTCTATTTTCTTTTACCAAAGATATCCAAGTAAACGCTGCGAACTCATATTGCATATTATTGCATGAAGGGATTTGTTT
The DNA here is from genome assembly GCA_028142955.1 of Pinctada fucata. NCBI lineage: Eukaryota > Metazoa > Mollusca > Bivalvia > Pterioida > Pteriidae > Pinctada > Pinctada fucata. The sequence continues at coordinate 7,263,468 of AP027115.1, forward strand.
GGTTTTGATATTAGAAGTTGACGTGAAAATTGATAACGGAGAACACCTTTGGCTGGCTGGCATGGCATCACAACTGCTGTTGGCTGACTAATACACCAAGACGTTGTAATCAAAAAGAAGGGAGGATATCTCCAATAAGACCCCGTTGCAGCATCAACAGCAAAACACCAAAGGCATCACAACTGCTGTTGGCTGACTAATACACCAAGACGTTGTAATCAAAAAGAAGGGAGGAGATCTCCAACACGACCCCGTTGCAGCATCAACAGCAAAACACCAAAGTCATCATAACTGCTGTTGGCTGACTAATACACCAAGACATTGTAATCAAAAAGAAGGAAAGAGATCTCCAAAAAGACCCCGTTGCAGCATCAACAGCAAAACACCCGATGCAAAAACACAAAAGACGAGCACAGCACGAGACGGAAAAGAGACACACGACATGTAAACATCAAACACAAAAGACCACATAAACCGACGAGACCAATGGGCAACGGTGCCGTCTTTGGACGGTTATTTGTCACGCAAGTAGCAAATGGTGTTTTTATCCTGGATTATGGGCGCACAACCCTCTCACTTCTCCAATTACCCAGAGGTCTCAAAGTATTGTTTGATCATTGATTATGACGTCATAATAAAAAAGATACGCCAACAAATACGATGTCGGACAGTTGAGGATCACCTAATACTTCTAACGAAGGTTAAACGTATATTTTCGCGCACTTTTTTATTGTTCTCCGTTGTTTTGACGTCATCAATTTACTTGGGGAGAAAAGTTGCCTAAGTTTTGAACAATGGTGTAAGCAATCGACTAAATCGACAGAATGGATAAGTTGTAGTTGCGATCTTGTGAATATCATGATGTACCGTGGGGTACGTGAAGCAGACAGGAAACAAATAACATAAAAATGTACCTAATAGTTATTCAGTCTCAAATAAGACAACGTAGTATCATCAGAAATACAAGTTAATTAAAGCTCAGAAATCTTTCGGACAAATAACTTGAACGTTACCGTTTAACCGCCAACTATATCATTCTGCGACTTTATAATGTTCTTTTCCTGAGAATTTTGAGTTCTCAGTCCAGCTATCAAATATTTTAAATAGTACTTTTTTGAGAAAAAAAATGTCTGTCTTTTATTAATTTTTCATTTCTTATTTTGCTTTTTCTAACAATCAGGGGCCAGATGTTCGAAATGTTGTTAAATTTAACCCGTTGCTAGATACTGGTTAAAGAAGCGCTAAACTAATGACAACATTAATTTAACAATACCCTGTTGTTCAAAACACCAATAAAGATCACAATCGTAAAAGATGGTATTAACTTTAGCGATGTTTAAAGGTACAATAGGTCTCGTCAAGATCAAACCATGAATCAAATATTTTTGTAAAAATTTAAACGCAAACGAGTCCACACAGGACGAAAAAACAGGTTTCCATACCTTGGAAACCTGGTGGAAACCACATGGAAACCCGGGGTTTCCATGTGGTTTCCACCAGGTTTCCATAATGGAAACCAGTGGTTTCCATGTGTTTGGAAAGCGCTAACCGCCCGGTTTCCACGATGGAAACCACTTGGAATCGGGTTGGAAACCTCAAGTTTCCTTTTGGTTTCCATACTTTGTAAACCTGTATAAGAGCTGGTTTCCACGATGGAAACTACTTGGAATCGGGTTGGAAACCTCAAGTTTCCTTTTGGTTTCCACATCTTGTAATCCTGTGTAAAAGGTGGTTTCCATGTTGGAAATTAGTTGGAAACTTAATGTTTCCTTTTGGTTTCCATATCTTGTAAAATTGTAAACTGGTTTCCATATACTGTAACTGTATGAAAAAGGAAATAATATCTCTTTATGTGTTATTATATACAGTGAATTTGAAAGTTTTGAATCCTGTACTTTTCGTATTCCTTTATATCAGTATCAAGGCTACATGTATATTCTTCTATGTACTCTTTACATGTATGTCATGATAAAAAAAACCTAAAACATGCTTATCATACTGTGTAATATTTATTCAGAATACATGCTTATTCAACATCAGATGTACAAGATTCCATGAAATCATAAATATACAATTTTGAGCTTTCAAATTTAGAAATGGCATCTTCCATTCTTCATTGATATTAATATGTCATGTTTTTTAAGATGGAAATAAATTTAGAAAAAGATGGATGTGTCCCTTGAAACCACTACAGAAATAAAATGTACTTGTATTTTTTGAAAAAAAAACAGATATTTTTAAACAAGTGTTTAGAAATGATAGACAAATTTTATCCTTGCCAAAAACAGACAAAGTCACAAAGAGATCTCTTTCAGATAGAATTTGTTATTCTGCAGAGATTGACACTCGACGGAAATCCCAGTTCATGATGTTTCAGACCACTGTTACAAAACTTTTTCTTCTGTCCTCTACTTTTTCTTCTGTCCTCTACTTTTTTTTCTGTCTTCTGTCTCACCTGGAATGAATGAAAAAAAAAGATATAGTAAGCGGCAACAGAATTACAAACTACAGTTGTAGAGAATTAATATTGCAGGTTGGGATGTCACAAGATGCTTATGTCAACAATTTATGAATTATAAGAAAGTGGAAGTTCCCAAAAGGCACAAATTTATCCCCCCCATAGAATTAAATTTAAAGAGAGGTTGAGCAAACCCAACTTGTACGTGTACGAGAACTTGTACGTGTACGAGAACTTGTACGTGTATTTACACGTTATCTGTTTACACGTTGAAGTTATGTGGTTGAGCAGATGTCACAATGCGTACTGCTATGTGTAAATCGTATATACGTTTTGTGACATAATTTATATTTTGTTTACAACTGCTTATTCGTCAAGAACTTGCAATCTAGATTCTAAAGGTAAGGTGCATTCAGCATTGACAGTGAATTGATTTATCTATTTCAAGTAATCAGAATCATTAAACTTCAAGAGAAAAATTTTTGGTCAAATTTGAGGGTTCTTCTTTAAAATGTGATACATTTTATTTGCAATCCCTTCTAATATTCAGAAAGGACATACGTTCCCAAATAAATTGAATATAGGTTTTCATAGGTTATCTGCATTCAGTTGCTTATAAAATCTACAAGTACATTTAATCATAAACGTGTACTTACAGCTTTACATGTTTTACCGAACGTGTAACACAGGTGCGTGGAGCGCAAAATGTTATGACATCATAAACAACTTTTTGACGTACATGTACAAGTTCGGTTTGCTCAACCTCTCTATTATACCATGGTGGTGGTGAAATTTCAACCCGAGTGTGCAAAATTCTGCAAGTCAAGAACGAGGCTTGCCCAGTCGTGGAAAAGCAAAATTTTGTAAATGAGGGTTGAGATTTAGCCATCCCTCCCTCATGGATTTGTTTGATTGTTTTTCTCCTACAACTTATCTGTCTGTGTCTGTTATAAATTGTTATTTGTTGTTTCACAAAAAATGTGTGACCTTTTCCTTGAAAATGACCCTGATCTGATTTGGGTAAAAATTTAGTCCCATCATGCTTTACCATCCCTGCCAATTTGAAAGATGTATGATGTATAGCCAAAAATGTAAAAGTGTGACTACCAGACAGATAGACAGACAGGCAGACGCCTGACAAAAGATCCCTTTATGTCGCTCTTATGTTGCAGGCGACATAAATGAAGTGTCTCAACTCAATATAGTAACAAGCTTACATTGACATCATTGGATGCTAATTTTTCATGCAGTCCTTCTAGTTCTTCAATGGTAACAGTACAATATTGACCTGAAAGTGAAAATGAAGATTTAATATGTTGAAATTTATCAAATAAGTCTTCAGAGTCTACGAAAAGTGCCGGATTGCCGGCAATCTCCAGTGGATTTTTCGAATGTCGGACAGTTTCTAGTTTCGAGCCAGACAAAATGTCCAATGATGTTTTGTTCTAAGTCCAAAATAACGACACACAATTTACAAGATTTGATTTCAAATAAAGACATTTAACATGATTTAAGTATTTAAGATATTTCACAAAATAAACCATAAACCGCTAAAGGCGGTAAGGCCAGATTGCGAAGTGTTTGTATTAGATAATGTATACATTTTTGCACAGACAGAAAGATCAAAGGTCATTAATATTATTGTGCAATGAAAAAAACTATGGTCATTAGTAATCTAAATGTAAAATATCAAAGCCTTACCCCTTAAAGTTCAAAAGTAGGTCAATGTCAAGGTCATTTGATCAAAAGTCATGATATCAAATGAAAGGTGTGGTCATGAGGATTCTACAACTGAAATATCAAAATCCTACCTCTTATAATTTAAAAGTAGGTCAATGTCAAGGTCACTAGGTCAAAAGTCATGATATCAAATTGAAGTTCTGGTCATGAGGAATCTATATGTGAAATATCAAAACCCTACCTCTTATAGTTCAAAAGTAGGTCAAAGGTCAATGTCAAGGTCACTAGGTCAAAACTCATGATATCAAATGAAGGGTCTGGTAATAAAGATTCTGCATGTGGAATTTTAAAGCCATAGCCTCTATAGTTCATGAGATATAGCCCAGATGTATAATTTTTAAAAGTAGGTCAATCTCCAAGGTCAAGGTCACAAGGTCAAAACTTTTGGTATTCATGGTGAGGTCTTGTGACAAGGAATACATATGTGAAATATAAAAGCCCTATCATTTACCATTCAAAAGTTATGGCCAAGGTTAAAGTTTTTCAAAAGTAGGTCAAACTCCAAGTCAAGGTCACAAGGTAAAAATGTTTGGTATCCATGGAAAGGCCTTGTCTTAAGAAATACACAAGTGAAATATGAAAGCCCTATCACTTACCATTCAGAAGCTATGGCCAAGGTTAAAGTTTTTCAAAAGAAGGTCAAACTCCAAGGTCAAGGTCACTAGGTCATTATTTTTTTGTATCAATGGAAAGGCCTTTTCACACGAAATAAACAAGTGAAATATGAAAGCCCTATCACTTACCATTCAAAAGCTATGGCCAAGGTTAAAATTTTTCAAAAGTAGGTCAATCTCCAAGGTCAAGGTCACAAGGTCAATTTTTTTGGTATCCATGGAAAGGCCTTCTCACAAGATATACACAGGTGAAATATGAAAGCCCTATCACTTACCATTCAAAAGCTATGGCCAAGGTTAAAGTTTTTCAAAAGTAGGTCAAACTCCAAGGTCAAGGTCACCAGGTCAAATTTTGTTGCTGTGTTTGATTCGTATCACCATGTCAAGTTTCAAGTTGCTCCTCCTAACAGTTTTCTCTCAACCGACTTAAACGCAACACTTTAACCAAAATGGTGACGCATTGACGGACAGATGGACTTCGCCATTTCATAAACCGGATTTTGCTTCGCAATCCGGCCAATTACAGGACATGATGATATACATAATGTATCACAATTGTTAATAAAATACATGTTTATATAACTTTAAGTCATACCAATCCTTGATCCATGTCCATGGCAACTTTTGGTTACAGTACTCTACATCTTTTGAATATGTACATCATTCTTTTCCACATTCAGCATCAGTTATACAGTTAAGATGTCGTAGATGGCCTCTGATCGTGCAGTGTACACATGCTTGGATAAGAAAGTAATGTCAAGGCTACACCAGGTATACTGAAAGAAAAATTGAAAAATTAAATTAAATCAGCTAAATAAGAGAGTAAAAGTTCAGGGAATTAATCTGCCTCTGCAACCTGCGCCCAGGACCCATAGATTTCCAATCACTGTGTTTCTAGTCAATACAATAATTCTCAAAGCATTCAAGTTATGAATGATCTTAATTTGTTGTTGTTGAGCTTGTTTTATTAAAATATCTGACGAATTGCAGAAATGCCTACATCTACATTACCAGAAGTCTCTGACGAGACTGTAGCTCTCCTGGTTGTTTTTTTCTTTAAAACATCAATTTCCTTTCTTTTTTTTTAAACCAAAGACCATAGGGAGCAGGTGCTCTAACAAATTATATGTAGCACGACAAAACAACATATCCATTAGACTGCAACTAGAATATCACTCATATAATTTATAATATCCGATATATAGTATTTCAAAAAAAAATGCCACACCCATTTTCCAAGATCCTAGGGGCCAGAGGCTTCTAGCTAAAATGAACTATCAATGACACAACAAGACCACAGACCCATCATATTGCAAAAAGAATTAAGTCTCCATCATTTACAATGTCAGAGAAGTTGTGAGTGCACGATTACAGGGAAAAATGACCACACCCATTTTCTAAGACCCTGGGGGTCAGGGGCTCAAACAAAATATCAGGTGCACAACAAGACCACAGACCCATCATATTGCAAAAAGAATTAAGTCTCCATCATTCATTTATAGTGTAAGCGGAGTTGCGAGCACAAGATTACATAGAGTTACTAGTATATAAGAGAAAATGGCCACACCCATTTTCTAAGACCCTGGGGGTCAGGGGCGCAAACCAAATATCAGGTGCACAACTAGACCACAGACCCATCATATTGCAAAAAGAATTAAGTCTCCATCATTCATAGTGTCAGAGGAGTTGCGAGCACAAGATTACATAGAGTTGTATAGGAGAAAATGACCACACCCATCTCTAAGACCCTTGGGGTCAGGGGCTCAAACAAAATATCAGGTGCAAAACAAGACCACAGACCTATCATATTGCAAAAAAATTAGGTCTCCACCATTGATAGTGTCAGAGGAGTTGCGAGCACAAGATAACATAGAGTTGTATAGGAGAAAATGACCACATCCATTTTCTAAAACCCTGGGGGTCAGGGGCTCAAACAAAATAGCAGGTGCACAACTAGACCACAGACCCATTATATTGCAAAATGAATTAAGTCTCCTTCAATTATAGTGTCAGTGGAGTTGCAAGCACAAGATTACATCGAGTTGTATAGGAGAAAATGACCACACCCATTTTCTAAGACCTTGGGGGTTAGGGTCTCAAAAAAAATATCAGGTGCACAACTAGACCACAGACCCATCATATTGCAAAAAGAATTAAGTCTCCATCATTTATAGTGTCAGAGGAGTTGTGAGCACAAGATTACATAGACTTATATATGAGAAAATGACCACACCCATTTCTAAGACCCTGGGGGTCAGGGGCTCAAACAAAATATCAGGTGCACAACTAGACCACAGACCCATCATATTGCAAAAAGAATTAAGTCTCCATCATTCATAGTGTCAGAGGAGTTACGAGCACAAGATTGCATAGAGTTATATAGGAGAAAATGACCACACCCATTTTCTAAGACCCTGGGGTCAGGGGCTCAAACAAGACCACAGACCCATCATATTGCAAAAAGAATTAAGTCTCCATCATTTATAGTGTCAGAGGAGTTAAGAGCACAAGATTACATGGATAATTTTCATAACCACGCCCATTTTCTAGGACCCTGGGGGTCAGGGGCTGAAACCAAATGTCAGGTGCACAACTAGACCAAATACCAAGTAGGATGCAAAAAGAATTAACTTTCTATCACCTATGGTTTGAGAGGAGTTGCGAGCACGAGAATTGTTTACAGACGGCCGGACGGCCGGACACCGGACGAAGGGTGATGACATAAGCTCGACTTGTCAGAGACCAGTTGAGCTAAAAAATGATGTATCGTGATACGAATCCTATCGTGAATAAATATCGTGATACGTATCGTATCGTGAGCTTAGCATATCGTGACAGCCCTATAAAATGTAGACCTTTTAATGGTGAATGTGTGTATGAGATATGAATGTCCTACCATTAATAGTATTAAAGAAATCTGCTTTCAAAACACCTTAACATAAAATGTTGTATAGGGTGAAGGTGAAGGTCACAGGGTTAAAAGTCATGGTACCAAAATGTAGCACTCTTAATGGTGATTGTGAGTATGAAATATGAAAGTCCTACCATTAATAGTGTAAAAGAAATCTACTTTCAAAACTTCTTAACATAAAATGTTGTATAGGCTGAAGGTCAAGGTCACAGGGTCAAAAGTCATGGTTATCAAAATGTAGTACTCTTTATGGTGAATGTGTATATGAAATATGAAAGGCCTACCATTAATATTAAAAAAGAAATCTGCTTTCGAAACGTCTTAACCGGATGGCAGACAGACAGACAGACAGACAGACAGACAGACAGACAGACAGACGAACGGATAGGGTGATTCCTAATTTCCTATAGGCAGTGGCTCTGGATACGAACGTTCGTATCTTCAGACCTATGTCTCGGCGTACGAACACAAATGCATATATCTTTCAATTTGGTTCGTTTTTTTTTTTTTCAATGAATCTACAATGTAGTGTTCAAATTGTATCTTTTTTGTGACATATTCTGAAAAGTTAATTAAGTAAAAAGGACAGAGTTTCAGCTACATGTACGTATTTGTTATCATCTCAAAACTTTCAAAAACTTCAAATTCCGCTGGAGTGACGAAACGTCAGTACATGCACACAACAGCTGACAAATGCGTGTCTATTACTGATCAGGGATCACTATTATGATTGAGAGCATAGAAAATAGCCTCTTGTCCCGGTTGCTAAATTACAGATAATGCAGAATAAACTTGTATGATAGTATGATATGGTTACAAAAATCATCTTTTTTATTTTGTTATGGACACATGACACGAGTCACGTGACAGCTACAGACCAATCGGACACATGTTCGAACGCCGAGACATAGGTCAAAAGATACAAATGTTTGTATCCTGAGCCACTGCCTTTCCTATATACAAAATGTACCCCCAAAACTTCCTTTGCGGGGGGGGGGGGGTTATAATAATAGTGTTTTGACTTTGTCCTCATAGATGGCTTTTCCATGAGTTCATATTACACATTCAATAGAACTGTAAAACAATACAATTGACAACAGAATAACTCTGAACATGACTATCAGGAGGGGGGGGGGGGCAGCTCATCACTGTCCATCTGACCATAAATAATGGGATTTGAATTGCCGATTCAAATCAAATTTATTTAACAGTAACTAAGAACTGTGAATAATTTCTTGTAAGAAAAGGTTAAATAAGTTAACGGCAACGTTACAAATTTTTGGTTCGAACAGACACTGGACAAAATTCTGAAAACAATGCAACGCGTGGACCGGGCCGAGCCAGCAATATTGACATACATACATCTGTTAAATAGAAGCAAATACTATACAATACTTAATTTTCACCATTGACATTCTCATCTTACCTATCCATTGCAATCGAATGCGTGTTTTCTTTAGTTTATGTGTAGAATTTTGGTGAACAGGCCATTCCAGCGTTTCCTCTGCTCAAAAATAAATGCTCGCTTCTGATTGGTCAAAATTTATTTTGAAATTCTGAGCCCGCAAAATCATCCTGAACGATTAATTTTTTTTTCTGTTAATCATCATTGAAATTCTTGGTAGATTTTAATATCATTATTTTATTTTCACATATAATTCATGTAATTTTCGAAAGTCTTATCTCTTTTAACCTTGGAAAAATTAAAGAGCACCATCTGGCATCAAGCAGTCTGGGAAGACTGACTCTCTGATATTTCATTTAAAGAAGTATGGAATGTAACTTCCGCTTCCGGTTGGATCAAGACGTCTTTTCTGAGGAGAGAAAAATTTCTGAAGAAATCTAAGGACATCGTAGCTATAATAGCATATGGTTTGATCTAATTGGGTTGATAATGTAAAATAGTGTATATTTTACTGTTTTGGACCTTTTATTGTCAATTTTTCGTCTCAAATCTACAACATTCGAGAATTTTTATTCTGACCAATATATGAAAATGTAGTCGCCATCTTGGATTCGAACAAATTTTTGAAAATTGTCCTTTAGTTTAGCCCTTCACCCTTAATAGTTTAACTTCTATTGCATATTTTTACCTTAGTTTCACTTCTATCTCATCTTAGTTGACAATACTTGCCCTATGTGTGAAGCAAAAATAAGAAAATTTTTGAGTGAACCATTGCCGACAACGGACAATACGTTGGCAAAGCACCCAATTTTGATAAGTGATAGTAAGGGATATTCTCTTGCAAATAATCACACAGGCGTCTTTCCTATTGAGGTTAGAGCAGAACCAGGTTCTAAATTACAGGAAAGGGTAGATTACTTAAACAGGATTGTGAATCGACTCTTAGAAAAGCACAACAAACTTGTCATTTATTTGTGGGCAGGTACATGTGACATCACGTACAAAGAGGGTAGATATATAATTCCCAACTCAGTGAGTGATGAAAGTCTGTTAAACTATTTTAGAAACCAAATAACCAGGGCGCATACCATATGCTCGCAACACAGCGATAGAATAACTCTAAAGATTGTTGAAACTCAAGTAGTGAGTATTGAAGCTTGGAATACTGTTAAAAACATCACAGTAAATAGAAACACGCACTTACAGGACAAACAAATTACGGAGCGAGTAAGAAAAATAAATGAAACTCTGTATGAAACTTGTACCCTCTTAAACATTGAACTCGTAAGATTCAACAAATATATGTCAAAAAAGAGGGGCAGGGGAGCTAAAAGAAGCACAAGGTACACAGTAGATACAAAGCTACTAAAGGACGGCGTACATCCAGGGACATTGTTAAGCAAGGCCTGGACTAAAACTTTACAAGTAAACGTTGCCAGAACTTGCTACATTCACACGGAAGAAGACGATATACTTAGGCTGGAGCCAAACAGTAGTGAATCTGAGGATTTTTAAGTATAAGTCCATAGTATAGTGCTAGGCAATTAATTTTGCCAGCACTCGGTAACTTAGCAACATTTCTAAATTATAACTGCAGTCTGGCTCCTGTCAGTATTTTGTTGTATCTTCACTATACGGATTAGGTACATTTCCTGTTGTAATTCGCATTAATGGTCAATTTTATACATATCACAAAAAATGCAATCAAGTATCACATTAAGAAAAGTGCTATAGTAGGCAATTAATTTTGCCACTTCCAGTAGCTTATATTTGTTTTACTAAGGGAAGAATCATACATACATGTACATACATACAAATATTACTTTCCCACACATAAGAAGTACTAAAGTAGGCAATTAATTTTGCCACTTTTAAATCGTTACTAGAGAAATTTGGGAAAGTTTAAAAGAAATTAAGACGTATACAGGGTAATCAAATTACAAGGCAATTGGTAAATTCCTAAAGACAAACAGCCGAGACAGTTATATATCACTAGGCAATTAATTTTGCCAGTGAATTATACAAATATGGCACAACCATTACTTAGTTCAACACCCTATAGCAGGGAAATTCAAAATAGCGCAAAGAGATTTAGATCTCATAGTAACACATGCCCCAATTGCGAGGAACCTTTGGTAACAAAAGAGTCGATGGAATGCAGTGTATGCGAACTTTATTTTTGTATTGAATGTACAAAATTGCCTGAGGCAATGTTAAAGGTCTTGCAACAAGTTGGATCCGAAAATTTAAGGTGGACATGTAATAATTGTAAACACAATTTTCCAAGTATGAGCAAGTTAACATCAAAAATGGACGCTCTCGAAACAGCGACTTCTGGGAGACTTAAATTGGTCGAGGACAAGGTACAAAAGTTAGAAGAAGAGATAGACGAAAAAATAGACAGAAAAATTGGGGCAAAAAAAGAAAACTTGATACAGGAAGTGTCGACAAAGGTCAGAGAGTCACTACAGGGAGAAGTAAGGAAGGAAGTTAAAGAGATAGAGGACCAGAAAGCTAGGAGTCTTAATCTTGTATGTTTTAATCTGACAGAAAGTAAGAGCCAAATAAGTAGTGAAAGGAAAGAACATGACTTGGTCTTGTTTAAAAAATTGTGCTCACATATCGGTGTTACAAAGCTTGATATCAATACTTTATTCCGAATGGGCAAACCAACGACAGACTCTAGCAAACCGAGACCCCTCAAAATAATCTTTAACAATAAAAAAGAAAGAAAAGCAGTTATGGACAACACATCAAAGATTAAAACATATCAGAAGAAACAGGCTTGAATAGATGTGTGGTGGTGAAAGACCTAACAATAAGACAGAGGGAGGAAAACAAAAACAGAAGGAAGTCTAGACAGACGCACAGGAAGGAAATATTTAGCCCTACAGAGGACAAGGACAATTACAATGATACAACATTAACACATGAGACCCCAACTCATAACATTCGTCCTATAAGGAAGCACCAAGTATCTTTCCGTCTCAACAGACAGCCACCCACGCGTATGATGCACTCCGAAAGTGACCTTGATATGTCTGTGACAGAAAACAACGATTCGATATCTCCACTAGACGACACAAACGATATAACTGTCCCAGGAGGAATCGACATGCTGACAGTTAACGCCCTAAACTGTTCAGCAATCGACAGTGTAAAACACTAAGATGCTAGTTTTAACTCAGATGTACATAGTGTTTTTAATGTTTTATATACAAACGCTGATAGTCTAAGTAACAAAAAGGATGAACTATCTGTGGTCATTAAGGATGATAGGCCAGATATAATTGCAGTTACAGAGTTCCTGCCAAAAAATAGGATTGGTATAACATACTCAGATGTTGAATGGGAAGTAAATGGATATACCGCTTTTTTACCAAATTTAACAAACTATAAAGGTCGAGGTTGTATCATTTACGTCAAAGAGTCGATCAAAGCATATCAGGTAGCACTTGAAGAATATGAGTCAATTGAACAAATCACCATTGGTATCTGCTGTGAAAATGGAAAGAAAATACTCTTATCATGTGTCTACCGTAGTCCAAACATCTCGGATAACCAATGTATGGATGAACTTAAGAAAATACTAAAAGTGGAGAAAGTTGAACACACCAAGTACGATTATAGGCTAATTCTTGGAGATTTCAATCTTAAAGACATTAATTGGGAAACAGAAACATCGAAAATGAACGAACATCACATTTCAACCAAATTTTTAGAGGCAGTTAGGGACTCGTTTTTATACCAACATGTACGCAAACCAACACGACACCGTGACTCAGAAACATCCAATGTACTGGACCTCATCTTCACTAACGAAATAGGAATGGTAGAAGAACTGGAACACAAATCCCCACTAGGGAAAAGTGACCACGAGACACTCGTTTTTAAACTACTATACAAATCAACAAACAAAGCGGGCACCAAACAAAAACCAAAGTACTTCAAGGGTGATTACGAAACTATCAACAAAAAGTTAGAAGAAATCAATTGGGAAAGAGAGTTCAACGGGGAGAGCGTGGAGCAGTCATGGCGCAGATTTGTAGAGCAAATACAAATAACAATTGAAGAAAATATACCGGTGAACAAATCTCGACGCCAAAACTACAACACACCCTGGATGAACGAGGAGGCTCTACATGCCATTCGCAAAAAAAGAAAAAGATGGAAAAAATACAGATACTGCAGAAGTCAAGACAACATGGAATCGTATATAGAGGCAAGAGACTTTGCTACCATTAAAGTTAGAGAAGCAAAAATATTGTATGAAAAGAATGTAGCCCTTACGGCAAAAACCGACTCAAAGGTATTCTGGAAATATGTCCAATCTAAAACAAAACTAAAAGGAACAATTTCATGTTTATCAGATGAAACCGGAACCATGCAAACTGAAAATAACATCAAAGCCGAATTACTCAACAATTTTTTTACTAGTGTTTTTACACATGAAAATGCACTACAAAACAACATGCCAAATTTTGAACCAAGAACAGAGCAAACACTTTCAGATATAGAAATAACCGAAATTAAGGTACATAAATTACTTAGTCAAATTAAAGAAACCAAAACACAAGGTCCAGACAATTTACACCCTAAATACATTAAGGAAACAGCTCAAAACCTAACATATCCAACACTATTAATTTTTCAAAAATCAATGCAAGAAGGCAAATTACCTGAAGAATGGAAATCGGCAAACATAACACCAATACACAAAAAAGGGGCTAAACATGATGTTGCAAACTACAGACCCATTAGTCTAACTTCAATCTTGTGCAAAACATTAGAGAAAATTATTAGGGATGAACTTATGGACTACATGGAAACAAACAATTTATTCACAAAACACCAACACGGTTTTAGGTCAGGACACTCTTGTGTCACACAATTAATAGAGGTTATTGACGATTGGACACGAGAATTAGACAACCAAAATCCGGTAGATGCAATCTATTTAGATTTCCAGAAAGCTTTTGACAAGGTACCACACAAACGATTATTACATAAATTAAAGGGTTACGGGATAAATGGTTCATTATACAGCTGGTTAGAAGATTTTTTGAGTAATAGAAAGCAAAGAGTAGTACTAAATGATGTGGAATCAAAATGGGCAGGGGTTACAAGCGGGATACCACAAGGGAGTGTACTGGGTCCCATCCTCTTTTTGATTTACATAAATGACCTCCCAGATGTTGTACACAATATAGTAAAACTCTTTGCTGACGATACAAAACTCTATTCTGTGGTCAATAACATTAATGATCAAACCTCACTACAAAGTGATATTAATAACTTGTTAAGATGGTCAGACACATGGTTGCTAAGTTTTAATGCTGATAAATGCAAACATCTGCATTTAGGTGGCCAAACAAACATAAGATATAAAATGGGGGACAAAGAAATAACTTCCACAAACCATGAAAAAGATTTAGGAGTAATAGTGGATAATGAATTAAAATTCCAGCTTCATATCAGTACACAAGTTAAAAAGGCAAATCAGATTGTAGGCCTTATTAAAAGATCATTTAGTTATATAGATGAAGAAATGTTTTTGGTACTTTTTAAGAGCCTTGTTAGACCCCACTTAGAGTACGGAAGTAATATCTGGTCCGTAATCTATAAAAAGGACTCCATAGCAATAGAAAATGTCCAAAGGAGAGCCACAAAATTACTAGATAACATAAAGAACCTTTCATATAGTGAACGTCTGAAGCATCTTGGCCTTCCATCATTAGAGTACAGGAGACTCAGAGCTGATATGATAGAAACATTCAGAATATTAAACAACATTGATAAAGTAGATCAAGCCAAACTATTCCCCTTAAATACCAACCCAACACGCGGCCATGAAAAAAAGATTTTTAAAAGACACAACAGAACCAATATCCGCAAATTTTGCTTCACCCATAGGGTAGTAGATACTTGGAACTCCCTACCTGCGAGTGTTGTAGATGCCAAAAATGTAAATAGTTTTAAAAACAAACTAAATGCCCATTGGAAGGGTTTTTATTTGAAATTTAATCCAAATTGTTATGAACCGGAAGCGGTCAGAATTGTAACAAATGTAACAAATGGATCCGAGAGGCAAAGCCTAACATAGATCTCGACACCAAGGTAGACAAGGTAGACCAAGGTAGGAAACTTTTTATTTGTTTTGTACAAGCGAGTATCCAGAGGGTCGAGGGGGGGGGGTGTCGGGGGATCCGACCCCTCCCCCTGGAATTTTGATAAAGTTCATATATATAAATATTTTAATTTTCAAATTAGATTAACACGATTCCCCTTTTGTTGTCATAATATTTGAAAAATAACGTGAATTTGTATTGAAAATCTTTCATTCTAATTAAGTTTTTAATGGTGAGC
Organism: Pinctada fucata; assembly: GCA_028142955.1. NCBI lineage: Eukaryota > Metazoa > Mollusca > Bivalvia > Pterioida > Pteriidae > Pinctada > Pinctada fucata. Next base: position 7,278,962 of record AP027115.1, read on the forward strand.
ATTTCAATATATTCCTGGACTCACTTACGCTTACCAGATTTTATCAAAAATTAATACATAATGATTTATTATCAATTTCAAATGATGCCCCTTATAATGCATTACACCTTTGTAAATAAACTGAAAAATACAGGTATATAGAGGATGCGAGACCTCCAGGAAAAAAAATTTCGATCCTCCAAAATCCTGGATCCTCCCATGTTGTACCATGACAATAAAAGCTAATCAATGTAGATTAATTGATTTTTAAATTGCACTAGGAACGGTCCATTTGATATCCTGGGGGGGGGGGGGGGTGCTTGGGGTTTTTTTTCGAAAAAAATAATGTTGCTCTGAATTTTGATGAAAAAAAAATTTGCTTATGGTGTGTCAGAGAAAAAAATCTTGTTCTTACAATTACTAAAAAATGTTTGCTTAAAATTCCCAAAAAAAATCCCGGCTCTATCAATAAAACACAAACATTCTAATCTTAATATATTGCACACCATATGTCTGAAAATTTTTTCTTGCTCCAATTCTGCGAGAAAAAAAAATTTGCTCCGGGCCGAGGCGAAAATAATCTTGCTTTGACAAAAACCCAAAGCCCCCCCCCCCCTCCCCCACCCCGAATATCAAATGGACCGTGCCTTATTTCTTTCAAAATTGATTTTTAAAAAAGAATTTCTTATGTTAATTGTTTTATCTTCCTTATTGTTAGTTTTTTTTTCATTTTGTAAAGATACTAGTATGCAGATCTATAAGCGGGTCACAATGCAAAGAACAGACAAACATACTTACATTGATCTTAAATTATACTCTATTATTTATATTCAGTTTGAATGAGATACTAGGAAATAACCATATTTCTAATATGTTTCCTTTAAGTCTTTTTATTGCCTTTTTTCACTTTATGCATATATGAGCCGGCTTAATTCTCATTCAATTCGTTAAATTCTGCACGATGTACAATGTACATGTTCACTATAATGTATATGTATATATATATGAGATGGGACTTATTTGGAGTATTTCGTTACCTGCATGTCGAGTCATTTACGCTCTGTGTGAAACTCCGCTCGACCCCTCTCTCTCTCTCTCTCTCGCTGCTGGCAGTATGAGCTTCAGTATGAACTTCAGTCCTTTTGGCAGTGGCAAATTCGGGGGGGGGGGGGGGTGGGAGGAGGCGGATGGGCGTCCGCCCCCAGCACTGACCCACAATTTTCCAAAATAAGACAATTTCCTTTTAAATCGACAAAATTAGCCCCTTAATTGACCCCCAGTAAAGGGGGCACTGGATCCACCACAGCCTAGTCTCCCTTTTCTAGGCTTTATTAACTCATTAAACTACATTACACAATGTTGAAACGTATATATATATGTACGTATAACTTCAGATTTTTTAATAGATGCATAACTGAGTACGTATATTTGTGTAAAGTACATTCAAGCTGATTTTTCGAATTTTATTAAAATTATAAACATGACGAAAATTCTCTCTCTCTCTCTCCATGGAAGATATATTTCCTAGCGGCGTTACAAACTAACATGCTGCGTCATGCAGTAACCGTGTACTTGTCAGTGTCGCACCGCCCCCGACTTTAGAACTGAATTCCAATTGACATGCAATTTGCATGGGGTCAAACGTTAATAACATGCCGCGATTGCATGCATCAACTGTGTACTTGTCACAGCGTCGCACCGCCCCCGACTAAAGAACTGAATTCCAATTGACATGCAATTTGCATGGGGTCAAACATTACATAACCGGTGTCTGTGTATATACTTGAAATGAAAACCACAGTATATCCCTCCGCTGGCTTTAGAGGATAAATGTTCAATGGAATTTATGAATAAAAACATTTTGCATATTAATTTTATAAAGTTTTTTTTCTAGAAATGTATTATCATAAATACTATAGAAAAAAATAAACTAGAACAAACAGTCTTTTCTAATATAAGTTATATAGTTGATATATTATGGTTTATAATTAGTAGAAGAAACAAAAAAAAAAGAAAGAAAAAGATGCGTGAATAGATAGATAAATAAGTAGATGGATAATAAAGATAAATAGATAGATAGATAATTAGATAAATAAATAAAAAAAAATTAATTAATCACAATTGTGTTTGAATAACAAACCGATGTGTTGTACATAAATAGATATAAATAAATAAATAAATAAATAAATAAATAAATAAATAAATATATAAATAAATAAATAAATAGATAAATAAAAAATGAATAATCCACTGTGCCGTTTTGGTACGTATGTAAAGTCGCCGTACGGAGCTAGTGAATTTGCATAGCACCTGAGATATCGAAGGCCGTCCGCATGTCGATTATGGGCCGGATCCGTCAACTTCCCCAAAATCAAAGTAAAAAAGAATTGAATAATATTTCTTCTTTAATTTGGACTAGTAGTTTACAAAATGGAAACCTAATGGAAACCACTTTACCAAGTTTCCAAAATGGAAACCCGGTGGAAACTACGTGGAAACCTGATCCAGGTTTCCATGCCTTGGAAACCACTGGGAAACTGTCAACCTCAGGTTTCCATGCAGTTTCCACGTGGTTTCCAAAACATGGAAACTCGGCTTTTCGTGCTGTGCCATCATGCTTAGAAATTAGAAACTGGCTGGTTACAATAGTCACATATGCCCTCACTACCGAGCTATGATCAATTATTGCTTATAAAATGGGTACATGTACCCTAATATAACCTACTTTTCTCCGTAGAAGACCGATTGCAAACACATGTAAGCACTTATTTGCATAAGGCTAGTACTATTTCAAAACAAAACAACATGGCTGACGGATAACACTTGGGACGAAAATGAATCGACAATCGGTGTTATCAAAATCTGAAAAGAGAAATGTAATGAACAATTAAACAAAATGTTTTTCATAAAAAACAGATGTCTCCCCCCTCCCTCTAAGTTACTTTGACCTTAGGCCAAAATGCAAAATGATGTGAAACCTTTGAGTCATGGGCAACATCATACTAAAACATGAAAGTGATTCATTACATTGTTTGAGGTAAAGGCCAAACATGATTGACATATACAATTTCATTATAAGCATATTTAAAGAAATTGACTTTGGTCACATGACCTTGGATATAGGTGATCTGAAACCTACACTCACTGACGAGGGTTAAGTACCCGAAACATGCATGTCTGGTCCATGCCGCAAACTTATCTGCTTTTAAATGATGCTATTGAATTTGAAGACGTTTAACATTGTATGGATCATGAGCAACAAAAAACTGAATTAGTGATTGGATACACGGTTCAAAATATAAAGCCTAAACATTATTAGCATAGACAATTTCAGCCTGGACATGCTTAGCATATACAATTTCATTACCAAAGTAACAAACTACCTTAACCATGTGACGTTGGGACAATGTGATAAAAAACATTTAGTCCTCAGAAACAACATACTAAAATATGAAATCAATTGTAAGAAGGGTTCAGGAGATATAGCCCAGACAATATTAGTATGTACAATTTCATTAAAAAGAACTAAATGATCTTGGCCTTGGGCACATGACCTTGGGTCAAGATGATAAGAAACCCTCCAATCCTGAGCAACAGCATACTATAGTATAAGAGTGATCCAGTATACGATTCCACAGATATAGCACAGACTCAATAGCATTTACAATTTCATTAAAAAATGTAATACTTGACCTTAGTCATATGACCTTTGATCAAGGAGGTGTGAAACCTTTGGGTCATCAGCACCATCATACTAAAATATGACGTGATCCGATCACGGTTCAAAAGATTAAGCCTGGACATAATACATGTAACAAATACAATTTCATTTAAAATATACTAATTGACCTTGACTTTGGTCACATGACCTTGAGTCAACGTGATGTGAAACCTTTACGTGATAAGCAACAACATACTAAAATATGAAAGTGATCCGGCAAACGGTTCAAGAGATAAAGCCCGGACAAGAATGTATGCACAATATCATTAAAAATGCACTAAGTGACCTTGACCTTGGTCACATGACCTTGGGTCAAGGTGATGTGAAACCTACGGGTCATAAGCAACAACATACTTAGATATGAAAGTGATCCGGCAAACGGTTCAAGAGATATAGCCCGGACAGGAATGTATGCATAATTTCATTAAAAATGCACTAAGTGACCTTGACCTTGGCCACATGACCTTGGGTCAAGGTGATGTGAAACCTTCGGGTCATAAGCAACAACATACTACAAAATGAAAGTGATCCGGCAAACGGTTCAAGAGATATAGCCCGGACAGGAATGTATGCATAATTTCATTAAAAATGCACTAAGTGACCTTGACCTTGGTCACATGGCCTTGGGTCAAGGTGATGTGAAACCTTCGGGTCATAAGCAACAACATACTAAAATAAGAACGTGATCGTGCACCGGTTCAGGAGATATAGCCCGGACACGATGTGTGACAGACGGACAGACAGACAGACAGACAGACAAACGGACAGACGGACGACGAAGGCAAAACCAATATGTCTCCTCCCCGTTGGGGGGGAGACATAAATAGTATTGGCTTAATTTGGTATTGGAAAGTTATAAAGACCTAGCTTAGAGGACGATCGTGAAATTAAAACTCTGACAAGTCTGAGGGAAAATTAGCTAAAGGGATCTACAGTGTACATGTGCATGTATAGTGCTTGTTTATTTTTATCTATGAGAAGTATATATATATATATAAGTTTGACGTGTATATATATCCACAGTCATTTTGATATGTGTATATATAATATATTATTCAAAGTCTAAATCACATATTAAAAAAACGAATGAAAAATCATAACTAAATAAAGGTTAATTTTCATTCAGGATTTGGTAAACAAACGCACATGTGTATAGCAGACTACACCGGCCTCCCATTCAAACCGTCATACTCTATTACACGTTGTTAGTCATTTGAAAGTGTTCCATTATCCACGTTCAAAATGGTGATTTGTATGGATCATGATATCTATACATGATATTCACTTGTATTTGCAATAAATAAAATATTAGTGATGTTAAACGTCTTTGTTTTTAGAGAGAATTTCAAAAAGACTGTATACGTGGTTTCGTAGTAATCCCACCATATGAAGTTCATTCAAGCGATTGGCCGATCGTGGTAGCGTTTTCACTTTGACCTTGGTAAACGTGACATATTTCTACATACTGTATATGCAGATAACAATATCCGAATTTTACCGAAATCTTGTGTACCAGAGAGTAAAAACATCTATAAAACAAAAATGTGAGAGATATTTTATATAAGTATTATGTAGATGTTCAAATGGTAGTACTTAAAAGAAATTTACGTTAAAACTTCATTATTGACAGTTTAATCCCTGTTAGACTATTTGTACCTTTAAGGTGATATCAAACGTTTCGTGTTATACAACACTTATTTTCAGAAAAAAGGCATAATTCTGATTTCCTAATTTAATTCAGATGTAAGGGACAATATTAGGAGGTCACCATCCAAAATTTTGAGATTTTGAAATTGATCAGACTTTTTAGCCATCCATTGATTGTAATGGAAATGCTCATTTTTTGGCTATATTATTTTTTCAGCCCAAGATTTTCAAATGAAACTTCACGTATGATCCCCTCATCATATTGTGCAAATTCTTATAGAAAGAAATCATTCAATGACCACGTCATATGTTGCAAAATCTGACTGAATGTGTAAATTATCATGTAAAAAATTAAAAGTGCAATTCGAGTTATCTTTCTTTACCATGTTACCAAAGACAAAAGCATCCGAATTTATATTATCATCTTTTTGATAAATCACAGCAGTGTTCCTTCACTCACAAAGATGTCAATATGTAAATGAATAGAACCGAATACAGATTTTGTGTGATAACACGACAGTGTGTGCACATGTGTAATGATATTACATGTGCCATATGGGTAACTATATTATAAGTTTCTCTACATTCAAACACTTTACTGACACCTGACTTATTTCTGAATAGATACGACATATGTTTGTAAGTAAAAAAGTCTTAACAAAATTTTCAAATAAGTTCAATTTCAGCAAAAATTTGAATATTGTTGGTCACTCTAGGCTTACCATTACTTTCCAAAGGAAAAAAAAAACATTCGAATTTACATACGAATAACAATCTGATTTATAGTCCTGCGCTCAGGCTCGAACCGCGGTCTTCCCGTATGGTGGGCAAGAGTTCTACCTCTAATCTATTGGGTCGCCTTGCCAATTGAGCGATTATAACAAAGCCAGAACATCAAGACATTTTAAGTTACGAAAATCGGAAATCTTCAGCGTGGAGATTTCTTAAAAATTCTCGTCTAAGGGAGGCTACTGAAACGCGTGTGATATCTCGTTAAAGGTTCGATTTGCATGTCGTTAATGATTTTCCAGATGGTCGCCATTCACATATTTTTGGTATCTTTTCTGAAATCAGATGGTAAGAGAGGGAAAGTAAAGACATTTAGAGCCAAAACCCCTTTGTTTACCGATGTGGAAATAAGGCAATGATACAGGTTTGGCAGAGAGTATTTTCTAATGCCTCATCATACTGATGTGATATGTGAGGATTTCCGCACGTTGCTAGGTACATAATTAGGACCCACAGAAGATTACAAGGGTCTGAACCTGATGATGCGGTATATGTGAATAGAAATCTTGACCACAGTATCAATGCGCAGGCAGTATGTGATCACAAAGGTTCTTATGTTTATGTTTTTATCTGTACTGGCACTCACATACTGTCGAAGTTTCAACTTGCTGTTTGTTACCTGATCTTTTTCCAAAGGATTTCTTGCATTAGTTATTGCATTAAAGGTCATGACACACTTTTGTTTTCTAAGTAATATTATGATATTATGATTCTGTGAAATAGTATCCCATTACATACAGAGAGTATGGAGTTATTGTCCGAATAAGCCTTGATGGGCAGACAGAAGGACAGACAGACAGGTGATGTAGACTTTTACAGCGGGGAAATACAGACAGACAGGATGATTCTTATCCATCTCCAAACAATGTGTGCGGTGCTAAAAAATCTGGAATGAATTAAAATATATTCATGTGTGAATCTCAAGTTGGATGTATATGGTGTTCACCTCAGAATAACCTTACTATTAGCATATTTTCTCTTCGGTTAAGAAAGGAGAGAACTCGAATGAGTTAAAGAAGATCCTGGCGATAATCTCAACAACACTTACACCATATATAAAATGCATGCACTGTCTGAGGTTATGTCTATACATAAAGTACATGTATAATGGCGACCATGTCAGGGAAAATATTCATAACACTTACTGTCAGAATACTTGGAGTATCCTCGGCTTGTCCAATGTGTTTCCAATAGTCTGCTAGACCAATCAAAAATAGGGATGCTGCCTTTCGTTCGTTTGACCTATAATTACATCTACCTTGAAAGACACATATCGTAGGATCATCATAGGATGCTGTGTCTCATCAAACCTGACCGTCTCTTTAAGTTTGTTGGCAGTGAATGAAGTAAGCGAATCACGCGAAAGGGTGACTACAGACAAATTTAAGAGACAAACAATTTAAACATAACAGAGCCAAAAGAACCTCAAATAAATGTGCTCAGTAGTTTCGGAACAGAATTTTTTTTTTCGCATTTTTAGTCACCTGCCGTCGAAGTTGAAATCATGACGCTTGTAATAGTGTCAGATGTTCAATTCTGAAACTCAAACTGAGATTCGAGGTTCTTTCGACCAGTCCAAAACAAGTTCTGGATTAAGTCAGCTTCCAATGAATATAGAAAGAAGTCCGCAAGCAGTTGGGCGCAATTGGTACATATTGGGATGCCAACTTTTTGCTGTGATACCGTTCCGCCAAATCAATAGGGATCGAGTCAGAATGGACAAGACGCCCTCCAAAATTAGTCAAAAAAATTCTATTTCATCAATATATTCTCACAATAATTATTACAGGTCAGATATTTGTATTGAATTTCCCTCTGCGTGACTGTACATAATACATCTCCATTTATTACAAACCTTTACCAACAGATTAAGATGAAACCAGCCATGGTATGCCATTTTCTTAACGAGCACCGTCTTACACAATATTGCCAATGAGAGAAATGAACCACAATGTGGAAGTCTCATTTCAAACAGAATGCAACATCTTCAACGATACCAGGGAAAGGATGACGGAAAAAACATCACCGACCACATAGCCTATACATTATATGTATTCTTCTAAAATGTAAAACCTCATTAAGATAATGAGCCGAAAACCAGTAGATGATAGTGAGTCTGAATGTTACAAATATGATCAAACGCTGAACAAATCATCATAGACCGAACATAAACCGATTTTTATCATATATGTATATGCATGCGAAAATTAATTAAAGATGGTCATAGTGTACATGTACCCTCTTTAACATGTTCTTAACAATTCAAAACATATTTATATATGTATATCTTATAACTATGATGATGAGGAAAATGAGAAGTAAAACAAGAAACAACACGGAGAATTTGAGCAGTATATTTTTTATAATGTTGCATTGTCTAGGAGACATGTGCCATTTCTCTGAATAAAGGAGACAATTATATCATAAGTGAATTAGAAAGGAAAGGATGCGGATTCATGGGTAGGAAAAGAGATAATTTGATAAATGAACTGGTTGTGAATAAATAATTTGAAGAAAGTGGAAACCACTTAGTGTAATTAACAATATAGGATTATAAATTATGTTAAATATAAACATTTTATAACATATTAAATTAAATTAAAGTTATCATATACAGTTTAGTAGATTTATTTAAAAAAATAGAAGTGGAAATGTTAAGTAGTAGGATGTAGGATGTCGTTAACGTTGTCACTCTATGACAAACGTGACGGCTTCAATTTCAACATCACAAACTTTCCTTTTCTGAGTAGCAACATCCCTTCATCGCCTGCTCATGGCGTGCTCATATCTCAGTTGCTACGCTATGTCAGAGCAAGTACCAAGTTTACAGATTTTGTCAGGGATACGTTTGTGACTGACTAATTTCGTCACTGAGGAAGTTCTACGGTCGACATGGGGAACTCGTTAGACACTATGATGCCCCACTCTCCAGAATGGTGGACGATATTCTGTCTTAGACCATTTGAACCATCAAACCACTGAATATACTTGCATCTTCCGAAGTGGACGTATCCGGATGTGACAATTCTACCGAATTGAAGTGACGGGTGTTGTATGCAAGCAGGAAATGAAAGCGGTCCTGTTTGATCACTGATTCGAAGGAAAGGTTGCCACTTAACATCAAGCTTGTTATCTTTTCTGTGATTCCTTAAGTATACGGGATCTTCAATCTGGAAATTTTCCTCCTTACTGTTTTTGTCTTCGTACTTTTTCTGTTTCTTTTTAGCTTCTTTCATGTTTCTATGAACCAATTTAAAAGATTTGTGCTGCTGTTGAAGATCGATGTGAGGTTAATCTTTACCCACATATCTACGTCTTGGCTTTAAAATGGTGTCTAGTCGAAGTACAACGTCCCTGTTATATAGAAGAAAGTATGGAGAAAACTTCGATGAGTCGTTGACATGAAACCTTATGGCTGCTAGTGTCTGATTCAAGTACAAATCCCACGTTATGGCGTCTTCTTGAATTTCCTTAGACATGGCGTCATTAATAGTACGGTGAAATCTTTCGAATTAACAATATTACAATTTAACATGTTAAAGTTGAGAAAATAGTTCCCTTAAAATGTTAATAAAAACTTATTAACAGAGAATTTCTTGAACCGTTCCGATTGAAATTCTCACGTTTTGGCCTTGCCTTTTCGGCTTTGGGACTGAATAACTGTTAGCTACTTCTTTGATGTTTATTGAATCTGTTTATAATCTTGTTTCAAAATTATCTTTATGTTAATTGGTCTCGTCGGTTTATGTGTAGTCTTTTGTGTTTGATGTTTACATGTCGTATGTCTCTTTTCCGTCTCATGCTGTACTCGTCTTTTGTGTTTTTGCAACGGGTGTTTTGGTGTTTTACTGTTGATGCTGCAAAGGGGTCTTGTTGGAGATCTCCTCCCTTCTTTTGATATTGTTATCATCTCTCTTTCGTGAAAGGGAATTAGTTTCCTTTCGTGTTCTGACGATTGCATCGATTTAGTTAAGAGTTATTCCTCTTTGAGCAGTGTGCGAATTCCCAAACTCGCCATAAATATTGTGGTGGAGAGGCCATTTGTTTACAGATTCCGTTGCCATGGTAACAAAAGTTTTGTATAAAATCCTTTTAAACAAGGTATTTTTAAGCATCCATGGAAACGAAAGGTTGATTTATATGTTAATTCCTGAAAAGATTCAAAAATCCTTTCGTGTGAATATGATTTAATGATTCAAAGCTCCTTCTTATGGTATGTCATGTAAATTTGCTTCAATTTCAAGGAAAAAATGATTATTCAAAATGTGCCATTTCGACCACTTTAGGCCTTATTTTACCTATATATATTTCACTTACTTTTGACATAAGTAATATTGCATTTCTTACAAGATTTAAGTCATAGTTGCCTATTTCTAGAATAGTACTATCCTAGGAATTCATGGGAATCGAACGAAGTCCATGCAGAAGTAAGGAGTTCTCTGTCAATATGCTTTTGGAAACGGTTACTATGGCGACATTTGATACGAAGGTGTAAATACCTGTCGTAAGTAAAAAAAAACTTTATCTATTTAACAACGTTTAACAAACAAGTTATACAACTTAAATTAATGTCTCACGTTGGCTCAAATGTTGGCGTGAGGGGGTTCAAGGAGCAGGAGGAAACCGGAGTACCCGGAGAAAATACCCTGCAGACTACTGGATTGGGGACCAACAACCCTCCCACATAAGACCCTTCGCCGAATCTGGAATTCGAACTCGGGATCACTGCTCTAACCCAGCCTTTGTTGTAAGTATTATGTAAAAAGCTATTTTCTAAAGATGTTTGCATGTTATCGTTACAAAACTTGCTATGTCGATGAATTCAAGACAGTTTGATGCTCTCATGACCTTGGAAAAAAAATCAAGGTCATTTTCTCAATTTGCAAGGTCATTTGAAATATTTGCTTTATTCAGGCCAAATTTTGTGATTTTTCAATAAAAAACAATACACGGTTAACAGTAAATAGAAGGAACTTCTTTAAAACTATCAATGAGAGGTGAAAGTATAATACATGCATGATGTGTTGGAATGGGTACCAATATTATCAAAGTTCACTGAAGACCCAAATAAATGCCATATAGTTTACGACACGAATTTAGACTATCTCTTATGCTCTCATTGAAAGTATGATATACATATAGCAAGTGTTATGAATATTTTCCCCTGACATTGCCCCCATGGCACTTTCTATATAGACTTAACCTCAGATTGTGCATGTATTATATATATAGTTTTAATTTTCGTGCTGAACATCGTCGGCGGGTGCTGCTAGCCAACAGGGCACCTGGTCTCACCTATAGCTTCCGATTGGTCTGTTGATGCTTAGTTTGGTGCTCTAGAGCTGAGTGCTGTTGAGATTATTGTCAGGATCTTCTTTATCTCACATGGAAGTGAAATTCAATTTAACAAACTGTGATTAATTCAGCTTCTATTGATAGGTTGTTCAACTATAAATATTTGTTAGCCATTCTCTGTAAGGACCGAAATCGTTCGGCACGGCATGTCATGGATTTTGATGATTTTCGGCATAATGGGTATATATTAAGTACTGACCATGAAAATAACACTTTTCAGCCAATGTGACCTCTGTTTGCCATGGTAACGAGGTCATTCTATTTATAGCACTTTTGGGACCATGAAATAAGCCAGCTCCGGAGACTTCGTTGCCATGGATACCACTGTAACAGCTTGTTCATCTTTATATAATCTATTCTTCCTTACTTCCATTCTTACTTGGTAGACTTAGATATGTGATATTTAATGCAGGAACCTTATTGTATCAAGCCAAAATAAGTCAAAATGAAGCAAAAAATAGAGGTGAAAATAAAGGCCAATTTAGTGTGTTTTTGACCATTTTCAATCTTAAATATCACAAAAGGCACCAATAGGAGACTAGTGATTTTCATCAATGGAAATGTATGTTTATTGACAAATAAAATGAACGAAAAATTGGGATGGGTATTTTAGAGTTTTACCTAAATTCTGTCGTCAAAGACCGTTGCCATGGCAACATTAGACCTTTTTGCTTGTTTCATATTATCTTTGAAATTGATTGTATTCCTCTTTAGAGCTACATAAGATTGTCAAAACGTATGCATGTATAAATATGACTTATATCTTTTACATTAGAACAATTAAAATGTTCAAGGTCATTGGCTTGATGTTCAAGGTCATTTATACTTTGAGACTCAAATTTTGCATAAAATATTGATTTTTTAATTTTTTTGTTACCGATTTTAGTGATTTTTTTATTTAAATATTTTCATAGGTCATATATATTATGAAAGCACATGAATATAAGAAATACAAATCTTAGAATTTATTGAATTGTCGCAATTCAATAGGAAAATATTTTTCCGTCAAAAACAAGAAAAATACAGATTTCGTCCTTTTTATATCAAAATACTAACCAAGAATTTAGATATTCGAAGATGTGAAGAAACGTAATCAATAGTTCTAAGAAATAAGTGATACATTTATTATTTTATGGCAAATAACTGTTAAGTTCAATATTTCAAGGTCTCTAAAATATTGACAGCTTCATTTTATGAAAAATCAGGATTTTTCGTCAAATCTGGTCACTTAAAGTTTAATGACCTTGAAAAATATTTTCAAGGTCATTTTTATATCTAAACGCCTCTGATAGATGTATACATGAATTTCTGTTCCAATATCATGCGTAGATAGTTTGATAGAGGTTGTGTTTAAATTCATCGTATTGAATCCTTTCAGCCGATTGTTGCCATAGCAACTAAATTTGATGCTGCTTTGCATATCAAAGGACAAATTAGCCAAATTAATTTTTTTTATATTCATGTAGAGTTCAAAGATGATACTAATTGGATAACTAGAATTTGGACTTCTTAAATTGGTGCTTTTATGAAATTTTCAACCTTGTAAAACAGTAAAAACATGCAAAAAAGGGTCTTTCAGTGCCCAAAACAAAGCCTTTTGATACCCTGTTTTGGCCCAATTTTTCATCTTGTATACATAACGCATCCGAGATGAATGTAAAAAAATTTTACAAATATGCATACTAATAAGGATTAAAAGAGAATAATCAAAGCAATTTAAGATTTAAAATGTACCTGTTTCCATGGTAACCAAGCCTACAAATATGCCTTGTCCTATAGATTTTCCCGATTTTTGAAACTTCAGACACGGTTACCATGGCAACGACAACCTTTTTGAAAAAACTGGGGTTGATTTACATACTAGTACTTCATATTGAACTTCCATACCAAAATTCCATGACATGCCGCGCCAACATGTTTTGAAATTCTTGGTTCTTACAGAGAATTGCTGTTATAATCAGACTATCATCTGTACAAACATATCAGTCATATTTTGACTTAATATCAGCAACTACCTTTTCGCCCTCTCCCACAAAGAGCTGAACTTACCAAAACAAAATATTGTCTTCACAACATAAGTTTTGACCATGCTTTCCATAGTAACAGAATATGTCTTACTTCTCACATATATCATGTATATAAGGGTGTCAAAGAGATGGACCCCGTTACCATGTCGACCGTTGTTCAAATATTCTTATTATCATTCTTACCCCCAAACGTTCCAGACACTCTACAAAAAAGCACTGCAATATATAATAAAATTGGAAAAAAAAGCCATGTGAAAAAGCATATGAAGATCTGAATTTAAAATTTTACCCCCGCTAGAGGTCATTAAAGGTCAAATTTTTAAACTCTTAAACTCCTAAAGTGACCGATTTGAACGAAATTTGTTTTATATTGTTCTTTGGGGAAATTGCAAACTTTTATACGCTTACATGCTCAATGAAATATTTACGGTTTTCGCGCTATTACGAGTTGAAAATGGAATTTCAAATTGGCACAGTGCCAATTTCTACAGCTTTTTAAATTTTGAGTGGAAACTTTGATGGTAGATTACTTATAGGTAGTCATTTAATGTTGACCTAGTTTCAAGGTCAAATTTTGATTCTCAAGGTCACAACAAACTTTTGCCCTTTTTAAACTTTCGAACAAAGACGATTTGACCTTGAGAGTTCAAACTTCATACATACAATCGTTGAGCCGATCCCTTTCACCTTGACCTTGACCCAAGGTCAAATTCTCCGTCTCAAGGTCACAACAAACTTTTGCCTGTAAAACAAAGACTGTTTGACGTTTAGAGTGCAAACTTTACACTAATATGCCTTGCATCAAGCCCTGTCATCTTGACCTTGACCCAAGGACATTTGTTCGATTTCAAGGTCACAACATACTTTGGTTGATAAAATATTAAACTTTGATCAGTTTAAGATCAATTTTGATGAGAATAAACTCCAGTTCTTATCTTTTATCTGTGGCCTTGGTTCAAGGTCAAATAATCATTCTCAAGTTCATAACAAACATTTACTCCTGTAGAATTCACAGTTCTGGTCCTATACTATTTATTCTTCACACAAGTAGTCCTTCTTATTTGTACTTAACATAGTCCAAGAAAGATAACTCTTTCATTCTTGTTCTCTGTTTCTTTTTTTTTTTTGTCTTAGTAGCATTACATGCTGTTGTCATTTTCTATTAATATAAATTTTCTCATTGCCTAATCATTGTGTAATTCTGTTTTGAGATAGTATACTAAAGGATTTAAAATTGATAAATCATGGAGTCTTAAGCTTTCGTAAAATTGGAAGGTATTTATTATCTTTTTCTTCACTATGTTGATAAATAAATAAGAGTCCCAAGTAAGACATTAACTCGTTTGACTTATTTGCTGAAGTGAATAAGGTACTTAAGCAACTATTCTTTTTTCCATCTTCTTTATTCGGATTTTAACACTTCAGTTCCGAGGATTGCCTAATAAAGGAGGAAACCGTCTGTTGCTTGCAACAGTAGCCATCTAGTTTTACATTAACTGTGAGAATTGCAGAAACTTTTATCGAAATTCATGACATGCCGTGGCCAGCTGTTTTATGTATTTACGAAGAATCCACTATAATGCTATGTACATCAGATCCTTTTGCTCTCTGTCCTGCCATCAAAGATTCTAGTAAGTGTTTCTCTTTTTCGAAAAAAAAAAGTGTCTGTCATTGAATTTACAATGGATTTTTGATGGATTTTCAAACAAACTGGGCTGTAAAATGACATTGCAACTATAAATCCTCAGGTAGATTCAATAGTATAACGCACAGTCTACGATAGTGTCATTGATGACTTTTAAAACATTAAAACTACTAACAAGTAAAAAATTTAAGGTTCTGAGTTACAATTTCAGTTAAACATAATTGCTCATGAAAATTATTTGCTTTTTACATTAAACATTATTCTTTTATACGAAACGAAACATAGATAATAGACACAATGATAACGAAACTTCTTAATTCTTCAAGTCATTTGACTTGTTTTCATGTTGTCATTAATGAAGTTAGGTAACCGGAATTAATATGGAATTTAGTAACAAAAATATCCCTGATGTGGCATATTCTTCGGATGCTGTGCCCTTAAACATATAGCAAGGTGTACCGGCATTTGCTACACACGATGTACAAACAATTACAATCAGTATTTATCAATACAGTGTACATGCATTTCGATTTTTTGTCTTAAAATTGATTGAGTTACTTTTACTACTTTCCTATCAATGTAGAAGGAGGAATTTAGCAGATTTGCAGTATTTAGGCAGTCATTGTTGAATTTTAAATTCAATACAGTTAATACATATTAATCGTTAGACAGCTGAATTATTTAAAAGTGGTCATATTTCATTACAATAGTAAGCGTGCACAAGATAAAGGATTTATTTAAATGGATTTCAATAGCTATGTGTGTACCGGTACAATAGATGAAATCAAAACAGACGATTATTTCAGTGATATCGTTCTATAGTACTGCATTTATGGAGCAGTAAGTGTCCTGCTAATATGTTCGTTCATTTACAATATGGCACTGAAAGAAATGATGAAGTTCTGTGAGTCACAAGGTAGGTACATGTACGTGTAACTTGATTTGCTTTCAAGTTATGATATCTAAGGTAATTGGAATTAGAGGTATTTCTTTGCCATTATTTACAGGTATTACAGGTATGAATTACTGTCCGCGCAGCTCACTTCAGAAATCGGAAAATTGAAGTTTTTTCTACTTTGTCGGCAATTTTTGAGATTAAAATATATATCGGGGGATAGATCTCGAAGTCTCATAACTAACGGTGTATGATATATGTCTGTACGACAAATATTACGTTCGCAGTGAAAGAAAATAGTTTTAGATGGGGAGTTTTCTAATGTTAATTTTAGCGCGACGTCGCCGATGTTTAACACTGAGTTTATAGAGAACGTCGACGACGTCATGCTTAAAGTAACATAGAAAACTTACTATCTGAAATTATTTTCTTTTACTGTAAGCATACTATTGGTCGCACAGACATAAATCATACACCGTTAGTTATGAGAGTTCGAGATCTATCTCCCTTTATAAATTTTAATCGGAAAATATGCCAACAAATTAGAGAAAACTTTTCTTTAATTTTCCAATTTCTGTAGTGAGCTGCACGGAAAGTAAAGGTATATCTTTGCAATTGGCAGGCTCTTTGATATTATTGTCATTTTTCATTCGGTATTCGATTTTACATTTCCTCCTTTTCAACAACGAGCGATAACTATGATAATTCTATGATAATTCTTTAGTAAAACCAAGAAAAAGAATGAAAACTTTTAAGATACATGTCATTATAAGAAGCAGGCAGGGCTGATACATGATTTTATCTTGCAGAAATGTTCAATTCAACCAAAATTGCTACTCCCATAACTTTCTTCACCATCCGAATATCAGGAAAATCCCTTCAGAACATCCACATGGAGGCTGATCTGAACACATTTTAAAAGAATAAAAGTTCAGGAAAAATTTTCAGGTTTTTCGACTGCCCGATCCTTACGTTGCCCTAATCTTAATTACTTATTTTTCTCTCATCTTCTGTAGAATATCTTCATTTAATCCAAGGGCTGAAAGACAACAACTGTCCATTCTGTCTTGGGAAATGGAATATTAGATACCTCTGCCGGCAGTGCAGAAAGAGATTTTGTGGAGTGTGTAAAACGTGCCACACGCTAGAACCAAGACACAGTTCACATCGTTTTAGGGAAATTCGGACTAATGAAAGAAGTAGCAAAGAAACATTAACAAGTGTTGGTATTTGAATATGATTACAGAGAGATCTTAGAGGGGGTTTATTATACGTACCCTTCAAATTAACTTAACCTTAATTGCAAAAACTTCACCGATTGGTTTTATATTCTATGCATATTTCTGTATAAAAAATCGAGAAGATAAGTTGTTGGAGGATTCCAAAGGATTGTTTTGTGTTGCATGAGAGAAATATACAAATATACCATGATGAAGAAAAATTATGCAAATGAACAAAAATACCAGAGTGAATTTTAACTACAGCACAATGTGTTTGATATGTGTTACTTTACAGCTCTGTATCTGCTTTGATATCTAAGGATATGATTTGTTTTCTATTTTCTCCAATTTTACTCATTATATGCATTTTAAATACGCATGTAAAGCTAAATCTAAAACTTTAAAACGTTGACGGTTTGAGCTCATCATTTCTTTTTGGTCGAAATGTCTGTCTTTCTGCCTATAATGCGGTGTTAAAAGGTTAAACTTTTTCTATATATATACATACCCCAAGACGACATTTACAGAAAGCATATCAGTATGCATCATCGGAAACACATGGCATCTTCTCCGTTTTACTGCGTAAGATACCATAGGACAGTCTATTGGGAAACCCTCGTAGTCCGGAACGATTTTAGCAGAGAATTTTAGTCAATCAGAACGAGTCTTACAAAATCCATCTAACACAACAGAGCTGAAACTATTCAAACAGACTATATTTCATTGGTTACTATAAATAACCGTATACGGTATTACCGCATAAAACCAGATTTCCCGGACCTTTATATCCACGGCCTATAGTTGTAATTAACTTAAGGCAATAGGCTGTGGGTTTCCGACGATGATCAGTATGAATATCTTAAGATTATCGTGTTCTAGAATATATGTATACAAATTATGAAATTTTTATAATTTTTGTTTATATTTCCATTTTAAATGCAACTAAAATATACAAAAATGTATTACGATAGAAATGATACAATTTACTAAACAAAATGAAAAAAAGATTGTTCTTAATTCTTTTTCTGCTCTAATTTATTTATGTATTATTAAAGGGATAGTTCTTCATCGCTTAGATGCATTAAAAAAGGCTATACTGCCTTTGAACTTTCATCTTATTGTAAAATCATCAAAGTACGTAATTTTGCATTGATTGTGAACTTGCAAAATTGAAGGAGACAAATTTTTATTTTAATTTTTTTTAAATTATGTATTCTATTTTATTTATTTATTTATTTTTTTTTTTTTTTGATAAATTAGGATTATCTTAGAAAATAACTTTAAAAATTGCTTTAAATATTATGTATTTGAAATGTTTTATTAAATATTTGTGTATGTAAACGTTTTTATCGGGATCCCATCTAAATGTAATCGCACAAGTAATTGACTGCATTACGACGGAGCTAAGTAGGAATCGCCATAGAACAAAAAAAACAAAAAACAAAAACAAAAACAAAAACCAAGAAACAAAAACAATTATTTAAATGATTATCGGGTTTGCAACTTTGTTGGGTTTTTTTTGGGGGGGGGGTTGTTTGTTGTTGTTTGTTTGGGTTTTTGATTTTGCTTGTTTTTTATGTTTTTATTGCTGTAAATTGTTTCAGCAAACGCCTTTGAAATTCATTATTCTTGTATCCGATGAGCATGTGTAAAATATCTTACCATCTTATCTCAATACATAGATTAGTTTCCCAGTATTCGAAATTCGAAAAAAAAGCCCCGAACGCTGAAAAAACGAACTCAAAGGGAAAAAGCAAATTATAAGAAAATGAAACATATCAAACGTTAAACATTTCGAGTTTCAATTGATAGCAAAATGAAATATAACGAAATGAAAAAGGAATGTGAAAATAATTAATGCACTTTAATGCAAATAAAAAAAAAACCCACACCTAAATTCCATGTTCATTTACTAAATTATTTCTGATTTATTGACACTTTTATTTTTGAGTGGTTCATACTCTTTCAAATAAGTAAAGAAAATAGAAATAATTACGAAAATAAAAAAAAGAAGTCAAGAAACGAATGATAATCCATAAAATAAGTCACAGGTAATAGAATGTTGAATTTATACACTCCGTACTAAAAAGAATAATTTACCGTGCCCTACCGCATTTCGTGATAAGAAATTTTCTAATGTGTTTAATTTACTAAGAATAATTCAATTATGTGATTTAAACCTAAATTCTTATGATTTTGATGTTTTATTTAAGAAAGATAGAACGTGGAAACCTTAATTTTAACCGGAAATGGTGAAACGTTGGAAAACTTTTTTCCATAAATTCATGTAAATCGATCGGGTAAACTCATCTTTTGTTACAAAAGTATATTTACCTCGTTTTAATTAAGCTATGTAGCAATTTCACTCCATTTTCAGATTTTTACAATAAGATAGCAAGTTATTAATATACAATGACCTATTCCGGAACTTACTTTACGTGCAAAGTACGGGAGACCAGTCACGTCCTCTGAAATTTAAACAATTTACGTGACGATTAAAGCACTTTCCACGGGGATATTTTTGGTAAACTTTTTTCAGTACCTTACCAGTGTCTTATTTTAACAATTGAAACAAACAGACCTTGTGTTGCAATAAGTTTGAGGTAGAATTGTATATTGACTGGTCTAACGTGTCCACAAGGAGAGTAGTTGAAATGTGATGAAGTGCATTCGCAAGGAAGTGCATGGATGTAGTGAGGGATTACTTAATCAACACACTGCAAGAATCGTTTGTTATTGTAAATTTTAGATGCAACTGTTGGTGTGTAGCTATAGGAAATACAAGGAGTTTCTTCTTTTCTTTTGAAATATGGTGGGATTTTTTGTGTGACAGTTTTGTGATTCAAAATTTGACCAAGATTCAATTTATCAATACCTTTGTTTGCAAATCTTACTTTAATCAAAGGACAGTTTGTTTTCTCTTCTGATTTATCTGATCTAACTGCTTGAAATAAACGAAAAGCAGAAATGTCCAAGATGGCACCTTGTAGTCTGTATTCTGGGGAACGTGTATCGGTATATGTGAGGTCCTTCGTATATTCGTAGATTTCGTGTAACTTCCGTTAAGGTAAACAGAGTATAATTTGGTACGAATATAATGCAGGCCTAGAGGCTCATTCATAAATGGAACCAAGTCATCGAAGGAGAAACTTTGTATCTCAGGCCTATTATATTTACGAATGTCATGACTTCGAGGTCTTCTTTGGGATCTGTTGAATAAACTAATTATATTTACCGATTGACATCCGGGACTTGTTAAGTTTCCTAAGCTTCTTATATTATCGTTGCACCCATAGGGCGCTGCATTGTTAAGATTTTTTATCCAAAACTCTTCTCTGTTGCGACGGAAAGGTGGGCTCAAATTGGGATTTTTTGTGGTGTGATACATTTTCTCCAGGATTCTGACTATCACAGATAAAACAGAATTATCGGCCTGGTCAAAATGCCGATAAAGAAGTTGACTTCCTTTATTATTTATTTTTGACCGATGTCCTGACATTCTGGTTCGGAGCTTACCTTTGGTTTCACCCACATAAATCAACCTACAATTAAAGTGAGCACTCTATTCCGTACACAACATTAGATGTCAAACAGTTTAGGATTTCAAAACTATGCGTGTTAAATGTTTGTTTTGTGAGATTACTTGAAAATGAAGTGTCTGTTATTAGGATCTTACAAGTTTTGCAGTTCTTCGTGCCGCACTTAGAAACTGAGCATCGCTTGGTGAAAAATGATCATAACCACGGTATAAACGGCTTTTGATGATTCTGACGCATTTTCGATGGCAATGCTGCCTACCTGTGATCCTTCGAATTTTGTTTTATCATATCACCATAAAAGACAGGTTGTGTAATACCCAAAGTAACGTACTCTGTTGCGTGCATAGATCCGAATTTTAAAAGAAATTTACTGTAATTTTTGTAAAATTTCCAGAAAGTCTTAACTAGTTTATGAAAGCGGAGACCTTGACCTTAAAGATTTTTGATCATTTGTAAATTTCTATTGTGAAAATCCAAAATATAAGTTCATGCTCTAGCGTACCGGATGAGCTGTGATATGTAAATGCTGTATGACGGTAATCTTGGAACATCACGGTCGAGCAAGGGGAAATTTACTATGCTGAATCCAAAATAATCCCTTTTGTCATATACACTTGTATGAATCTTTCCGTTTACAATTTTGATATTTAAGTCCAAAAATGGTGTTTCTGTATTTGTAACGTTTGCCTTGCTAAGTGTTAATTTTTGTGGATAAATTTCATTCTTTTATAATTCAAAAGCAGGATTGTCAACAGTTAGAATATCATCCAGATACCAAGAAGTATTATTGAAACATTTCAAATCATCAAATGTTATTTGCTTTGGAAGATTTTGGATAAATTATTTTTCATAAGTGTATAAAAATAAATCTGCAACAAGAGGCGCACAGTTAGTACCCATAGGAATTCCTACAACCTGCTTGTATAGATCCTCACCAAATCTAACATAAAGATTTTCCAAGAAGAAGGACAAGGCATTACACAGGTCAATACATGTCCATGATTTGTATGATTTTTAGTCGGTCGAGGAAAGGAAACCCTTCGATTCAGATGTACAAATGTAAATTTTCCGCTCTCAATCAAAACACCTTTTAATGAGAGTAGATAATCGATCATTAATTTTGTCATAAGGAAGTATGGTGTTCATATTAGAGAAGTCCTATAAAGAAATCGTATTGGCTTGGAAATTTCCAGATTTCATTTTGTCAATCACATCCCCTGAATTCTTAATAGACCAAAATAACCTAAAATGCATAAGAATCCGTACAAACAACGTTTCATCGCTGGTTCCTCAAAATGTTCTACCAAATCTGTATCGATCTTACTCACCAAAGTTTTATCTGAAATCAAATATAGGCTTCAAAAATATTGTTCGACAGTATATTCTCGCAGTGGTATCAACCATATGTAGATTTTAAAGAATTCGAAGGAACTTTTAGAACATCTAAAATCCACTCATTTTAGTAAAGTTCATTCGATCAAAGCCTTTGATTTTTCGACACTTCACACTACAATTCGACATTCTGCGTTTACAAGTAAGAACGGTAATCGCAAATACAAATTTATTGTTGTGAACTATGACAAAACCTACTTTCGAAAATAAAAGTCCGATTCTGAAAATAAGGACACTGAAACAGATATTATTCAGATGTTGAATTTTTTGATCGACAACATTTTTGTGGTGTTTGGAGGAAAGGTATTCCAGCAAAATGTCGGAATTCCAATGGGGACCAATTGTGCCCCACTCCTTGCTGACATTTTCCTTTACTCGTGCGAAGCTGAATTCATTCAATCTTTGGTCTCTGAAGGGAAAAGATACTTAGCTTCTGACTTCAACTTCACTTACAGATACATAGACGATGTATTGTCCATCAATAATCCGAAATTCGCGGATAACCAAAGCAGTATCTATCCTTCAGAGCTTGAATGCAAAGAAACTACAGAGACAAATAATTCAGCATCCTATTTTGACATAATGTCGCCTACGACACTGATGGTCACATGAAAACCTCACTCTATGACAAACGTGACGACTTCAATTTCACCATTACAAACTTTCCTTTTCTGAGTAGCAACATCCCTTCATCTCCAGCTTACGGCGTATTCATATCTCAATTAATACGCTATGCCAGAGCAAGTACCAAATATACGGATTTTGTTCTGAGAGCTAGGCGTCTTGCAGATAAGCTTCTCAGTCAGGGATATGTTTATGACCGACTAACATCGTCACTGAGGAAGTTCTACGGTCGATATGGGGAACTCGTCATACACTATGATGTCCCACTCTCCAGAATTGTGGATGATATTTTGTCATAGACCATTGGAACCATCCAACCAAAGATTAAACTCTATGTCTTCCGACATGGAAGTAACCGGATGTGACAGTTCTACCGAATTGAAGCGGCGGGTGTTGCATGCAAGCAGGAGATGCTTACTCTTCCTGGGCACCTGGGCGGGAGTTCGCTTCTTTTCAAGTGGTGGAGGATTTTGCTTGTTTGCTTTGGTTCCTGTTTTGTCCTGATTTTGTATGCCTTCGGTTTCTGTTTTCTGAATTATCGATTTTGTGCTGTATACAGGGATATGATCATTATCCATATTTGTCATTTTTCTGAATATCTCCGTTATTGATTTTGATATCAAGATCCAAAAATGGTGTAG
Organism: Pinctada fucata; assembly: GCA_028142955.1. Taxonomy (NCBI): domain Eukaryota; kingdom Metazoa; phylum Mollusca; class Bivalvia; order Pterioida; family Pteriidae; genus Pinctada; species Pinctada fucata. Next base: position 7,302,436 of record AP027115.1, read on the forward strand.
CTATATCATCTGTGTTTGTTTTATTCAATGTTAACTCTTATTTATGAATTTGAGTTTTATTGGTCAAAATGTGGTTTTCAATATTCAAAATATCATCAAAATACAAAGTGATGCCGTTGAAACATTTCAATAATGCGGAAGGGTTCCAACTCTATACCTTCTTGAAGAAAATTTCAAACCAATTTATTATACAACAGAAAAGTGTTTTGAATATTGAATTCGGATGATGCCATGGTGTCAACCTCCTTTTATTTCGATAACATTTCGGTAACAGTCGTCAAATGTCTTGGTTTTTTTTCAGATTTGCATGGAATCTTTTCGTGTGTTTATTAAGACAAATCTGCAACTAGAGACGCACAATTAGTACCCAGAGGAATTTCAACAACTTGCCTGTATAGAGTATCATACAAACTAAGAAAAATGTTGTCTAAAAGAAAGGACAAGGCCTTGCACACCTTAGTTCGAGTCCAGGATTTGTACGATTTGTATCCTACCTCTCCTTCCTTTTTAAAACTTTTCTCGACAGTTTTTTTTTCACCTCCTTCTGAACCTGTTATATATGATGAATTGAAAATAAAACCGTTGTAATCAGTCATTATAACATAGTACTATGATCCATGATATCAATTTATACTTATATATTATCTTTCATATCTACGTTTTTATCAATTAATTATTATCTGTTCACTCTTCAATAGCAAAACATGTTTTCATGGATGAAGCATGTTACACGAGTAAGCCAATAATTTCACATTTTTATGTAGCATTTGTAAGAGCGTCTGGATAGATACTTCATTTTTTCCCTCCTACCTCTAGATTTTTGTAGATATTAAAGGGGGAAAATGCTTGTAAATTAATGAAAGCATCGTTGAAATATGATATACCCAATAAATGTAACGTGTACTGTTTGATCATTTCAATTGTTAAATGTCTTCAAATTCAAAAGCATCAATTTAGAACATATGAAATTTCAGCATGGACCAAACATGCACGTTTCGAGTACTTAACCCTCGTCAATGATAGATCTACAGTACTGCAACCAACTTGTTTGACAATTCTATCCTATCCTATCCACCATCCTACATCTTACATCCACCTCCTATCCACTCTATCCTATCCTATCCTCTCCTATACTATCCCATCCTATCCTATCCTATCCTAGTCTATCCTATCCACCTCATTCAAATTTATTTCTATCCAATCCTATCCTACATCCTATCCTACATCCTATCCTATCCTATCCTACATCCTATCCTATCCTATCCTATCCTACATCCTATCCCATCCTATCCACCTTCATCTACTTCTCATCACCTTTAGCGATATTATGATTAAAAGTAAATGACTTGATACAAAGTCATGCATAAGTAGTAAATTATCTGTAATTATTCCTGTTTTTTTTTTTTTTTTTTTTTTGATCTAATAAAAATGAAAAAAATCTAGATGATTGAATACCATTTTTGCATTTGCTCTGAAAGAAACAAAAATATAGCATTAAAACCTCCAAGTCTGTTTTTAGTGAAATAAAATTTATATTACCCATTAAGGTCAAGTGAAATTTTTCAATGGAAATTTTCAAATTTTATCAATAAGTATGTTTGTCTCCTAATAACTTAAAAATCAAAAAAGAAAGATTAGATTGAAGAACGAGGTGGATAGAATGTAGGATAGGATAGGATGTAGGATAGGATGTAGGATAGGATAGGATGTAGGATAGGATGTAGGATAGGATAGGATGTAGGATAGGATGGGATTGAGGTGGATAGGATTGAGGTGGATAGGATTGAGGTGGATAGGATAGGATAGGATATGATAGGATAGGATAGGATAAGATTCTATCCACTTTCTATCCTACATCCTGCATCCTACATCCTATCCTATCCCCTTTTTTTCAAACAAGTGGGTTGCAGGACTGTAATCTATGCAATATTGCAAAAGAGTGTGAAAATTATTATGTCAAAAATTTTACCGAAAGACGTAGCAGGATTGGTGGGGTATGACTATACAGGACCAACGTTTTAGAAATTTTAAGAAATTTTGATAACAGAAATTTTTAAAATGCATTGAAGAGAAGATCAACAGAAGTTGATCGATTTCGGCTACGTGTGCCCTCGGGGACTCCTGGTCCACCAGCAGTGATACTCACCAAGTGGTTCAAATGGTGAACGTCTTTAAATTCAATAGCATCATTTTAGATTATATAAAATTTCAACATGGACCAGACATGCACGTTTCGGGTACTTAACCCTCATCAGTTATTCTCAATCTAAACGATGTAATATTGCCAAATAGTGTGTTATTATGTCGAAAATTTTACCGACAGACGTAGCCGGATGGGTGGGATATGATGCTATAGGACCCATGGTTTAGAAAATTCAGGTAATTTTGATAACAAAAATGTTCAATGTTGAAGAGACGATCACCCGAAGTTGATCAAATTATGCTACATATGCCATCGGGGACTCCTGATCCACCAGTGGTGACACTCACCAAATAGTTAGAATGTTAAAATTCTTCAATTTCAATAGCATTATTTTAGAACATATAAAGTTTCAGCATGGGCCAGACATGCACGTTTCGGTTACTTAATCCTCGTCAGTGATCCTCAATCTAAACAGTGTAATATTGCCAAAGAGTGTGAACATTATTATGTCCAAAATTTTACCGAAAGACGTCAGCAGGATGGGTGAGATATGATTGGTGGGATAAGTAAGTACATATATGAAAACAGTGTCCTAAATTGTCATATTAAAAGACTAATTATACCAAAGGTATAAAGCAACATTCTCAGCCCCTTTACTTTCAAGGGGGGTCTCCTTTGTGATTAAATGTAGTTTAAATGGTAAACAAAACCATATATCCCCGATGTTCCATCGAGGTAAAATTGTCGATTATTCGAATTCGAATCCAAATTGTAATCCGAATAATTTAAAAAAAAACTTTTGATTCCATGGAAAAAGGATAGAGTATACATATGTACTTGACGGAAATAATACGATAATGTCGATACCACCCCGAATGATTAGAATTTATACTTATTCAAGGATAATGACAAATATTGACAAAGCCATATCCCTTATAAAGATTAACAAAATTAAAGAATCATCTAACCAAGATAAATCTAGAACTAAGACAAAAACAGAAATGAAAAAGTACCATATGTAGCAAAGGCAGTACCTGCGACGGAATGACATCAGGAGCCAAGGAAGAGTAAGTAGCTTCTGCTTGCATGCAACACTCGCCAATTTGTTGGTAGAATGGGGACAATCGGTAACTCCCATCAAGGCAGACATACGCTTAGATCACTGACGAGGGTTAAGTACCCGAAACGTGCATGTCTTATCCATGCTGCAAATTTATCTGTTCTATAATGCTTTTGAATTTGAAGACGATTCACATTGGTACGTCATGGCACAAAAGGTCTACGCGACAATATTATTTATGACTCCGGACAAGGGGGCATCATGGTGTGTGACAATTTCAACGTATCAGCCAAAGAACGTACTTGTGACGATGTTAGTCGGTCATATATGTATGTTAAACATCTTCAAATTCAATAGCATCATTTAAGAACAGATACTTTTTGGCATGGACCAGACATGCACGTTTCGGGTACTTAACCTTCGTCAGTGACCCTCAATATAAACAATGTAGTATTACCAAAGAGTGAAAATTATTATGGCCAAAAATTTACCGAAAGACGCAGCAGGATGGATTGGAAGCTTGACTGGGAAGCTAAGTGTAAGGCGTCTGGTTCTTAGTTCTGAAAAAGTTCCCCACGAGGGGTTTGACAGTAAGTGTTTTGAATATACTTCCCTGACATTGTCACCATAGCACTTTCTATATAGACATGACGTCAGACATTGCATGAATTTTATATATTTTCATTTCCATGCTTCATAAACATCGACGGCGGATGCGGCTAGCAAACAGGGGATGCTCCTCCAGGGCACCTGGTCCCACCTCTAGCTTGCTAAGGGTCCGTCGATGTTTAATTTTTTGCACTATTGTGAGTGCTTTTGGGATTATCGTCAGGATCTTCTTTAACTCATTAGAATTAAATCTTAGTACATACAGCTTGCTTAATTCTAGGAATCGCGAAAGATTTGGAAAATTTCTGTTATCAATTCTTTTTTAATTTCTAAACCATGGGTCCGTCTTTCAGTACATTTTGCCCACATTTGTTCTTGATACTGCAACTATTAAAAATCTGCAAGTTCAATAGCAATATTTAAGAACAGATAACTTCGAGGTGAAAGAATCCTCAGAAAATAACTCAAAAGAAGAAAATAGCTTTAAAGGTACATGTATATATCATGTATCATATATATATTTGGATTAGCCTCTGTAAAAGTATACAAATCATAATTCCTCCTCCTAAACATACCGTGATTTGGCCAATCAAAAGAGAACATTACAGTATAAATGTCTTTCTGTTGAACGATCTTGTTTCACAAAGCGATATATCAAAGGCAACAATGCTTCGTCTAGTGATAGCGATAAATTTAATTCTCGTAAATTGTTTTCTTAATGAAAAAGAATGCGACATTATGGATACTTGTAAACATAGCGAAGAAGCAGATATTCCAGTCTGTTATTGCGATGAATATTGTCCGCAATTTAAGGACTGTTGTAAGGAGTACATTGAAATAAACAACTTGCCCACAAGCACAAACTATACGAATGATCATCGCTGTGTGGATGTCATGACAAGAAGCCAAACTAATAAAGTAAAAGTAGGGTCGTTTATGATAGATAGGTGTAAGAAATCCGGATCAGTGTGTGATGTCTCTGTTGGAGATTTGGAATCGATTACACCTGTCTCAAGTGAGAAACAAACATTCCGGAATTCCAAATGCGCAATATGCAATGGGGTCGACAACTTCACCTACTGGAGTGTATTGTATGAAATTCCAAAATCAATTGAGGTAAAATCACTTCTCCCTCCAACAATTTCAACTGAAAATACTTTATTCCAACTCAAAGATGTAATTTCCCCAGGTCAACAGTACAATCTTTACCCTCCTAATGGTTTCAGTCCCAGATACTGTTCGTCGGAAATTTTCAGACTGGGACAAAATATCAAAGACGAGGGACTGTATCAAAACTTCGCTTTGTGTAAAGGCAATTTCGTCAAGAACCCAGATGAATGCATAAATGATGAAGCGGCATTGAACAACGATCGAAAATGCGTGTCGTATGACCAAGTTTACCTTTCAACCATAAATTTGACATTCCAGAAACAAAGTACAATGGCACCAAAATCTTTACAGATTATTCTACAGCCTAAAGCAAAGACCACTGACGAAGAAAAATTGTCCCAGGTGAGATTTAGATATTAAGCTTTTCACCAATTTCCGCCAATTTGAATCGCAGTATGACAGTCACGCGATGTACAACTGTGGCGCAAAAGAGTAGGTTACTACAGGAGAAGGGCCACAAACCATCAAAATCGGCCCTCTTGCCATTTTTAAAGAAAATTTACGTATACATAATACAACATTTCTAGTTTCTAAAAATGTAAGCATTATGAAAATCTGACATAAGGTATGCGGCAAAGTTGGCATTGTGAAACGTCAAAATGCGCTTTCTTTCACCATGACGCCATGACGTAAAATGATAATGTTAAACCTAAAACTCTACACTAAAAGTAAAACTGTTTTATTTTTGTTGAAGTCAAATTAATTCAGAGGATAAAGTTGAGACATATAATGTTTTTAAAGAATATATTTGGATTTCAATGTTAAATAAATCGGAAAAAGATATCCGAGAGCTATCAGAAGCTTCAGAATCGCAAAGAAACTCTAATGACGTCGCGTCAAATTATTCTAGATTTTTATGGAAGACGGTAACATATATATACACATTTGATACATGCACTATTTTGCAGGGGAAGGGGCAGGGATCTCAATAAACTTTAAAGTATAGGTGGATACATATTGAGAGTGTAACGTAATGGAGTGAACCTATGACGTTGTGATGCAAGACGGGTAGGTGGTGACTCTTCGCCAGCTTCCAGCTTCTGAAAGGGGGGGGGGGGCATTATTTACGTTTCAGAATTTCAGCAAGTTAGAATTTTCTCTGGCTTTAATTAGATCAGGTTACATGTCCAAATTCAGACGCGGATCCAGAAACTCAAATGCCGGATGCACATACAACTTTTTATAGGGATGAATTGCAACACAATGCAGAAGGATTGAGAGTCCGGACGGGAACTTATATCATCAATGTTTTTGTATAGACTGCTCTTGCAATATTTAAAAACGCAATAATTATCTGAAAACTTCAAAACAAATGCAATTTAGACAAAGGAGATGGTAAGGTTCATTACGCATTAGCGTAACCAAATTTTGAAAAAAAGGGAAGGGTGATATAAGCGACTGTGATCGTCTTTTTTTTTTTGCCGAGAGGGCTTCACAGGAAGTTGAGAGAGAGGGATAGAGATTCATCACATAAGAATTATTCTATATACATCTTTTTTGTTAAGTTGTTCAAATTAAAAATATGATGCCGTACATGTAGCTAGGGTGTTTTCGATGTCGACGCCTAGTCGCCAACGACAGCCTCAAATACAAGGGACGCATTCTTTTTTATGAGAATGACTTATAAAATCGAAGTAAGGGACAATATGGAAGAAAGTTTCCCTCTCTCATTGTTGAGGGGAGGGGGGGATAGGGGATCGGTCAGAGAAGATTTTGAGAAAGCAAATTGGTGCATGGATCTTGAGCGTATTTGAGCCGCATTGAAAAGGGATCAAGAGCACGAAACGTATCTAAGATAAAGGAAATATCCGATATGCCGATATGAACATAAAATGCTGTTTTCTATTTTAAATTCACGTACGCTTATTTGCAACCATACATCTGTCTAAATCGACCGTGCGCACATTGTTAGCGCGAATTTCTACGCCTGAGAAAATTAAAAAAAAAATTCAACACGATCATTATTGAGTGTTTTGGGGCTATATCACTGGTACATATTTCACTTTTATCATTTATTACATCCTTTAAGAAGACCCCATATTTTTGGGGAAATGGCGGGGTCTCTTTATCTCTTCTCCCTTCTTTTTTTTGCGAAAAAATGTGGACGTTTTTGCGTACAAATGTACGCCTGGCTACGCCCGTGAAATCTCCGTCTTCACAAATCTGTAGAATTTATATCTTCTTTATTGTTTTATCTATAACATGGGATTTTTTTTTAATTAAAGTGTCGGTATGAACAATTATAACATTTGTCAGTGACAAGCATATTTAGTTTGAACTTCGTCTTTTTGTTTGTTGTCGGTTACCGAAGTAAGTTACCCTGCGATCGGAAAGTATATATTCTTTATCTATTATGACCTTTAATTGTCCTCAGTTCTCAGCATTTAATTCTGAATTTCATGTCTACATGAATACATAAAAATGTACTCTACGAAACAAAAAAAAAAACCTCAAAATAAAAAAATAAAAAAGAAACTAGATGGCTACTGTTGCAAGCAACAGATGGATTCCTCCTTTATTAGACCTTCCTCGGAACTGAAGTGCTAAAATCCGAATAAATAAGATGGAAAAAAGAATAGTTGCTTTAGTACCATGTTGACTCAGCAAATGAGTCAAAAGAGCTTATGTCTAATTCGGGACTCTTATTTATTTATCAACAAAATAGAAGAAAAAAAAAATACCTTTTATGTTTACGAAAGCTTAAAATTCCATGCTCAATCAATATCTAATTCTTCACAATGACTTTCTCAAAACAGAATTGCACAATGATTTTGCAATGAGATAATTTCTATTAATAGAAAATGACAACAACATGTAACTACTGATATGTAATGCTACTAAGAATAAAAAAGAAAGAAACAGAGAACAAGAATAAAAGAGTTATCTATCTTACTATGTAAAATTCACATAAAAAGTACTACTTGTGTGAAGAAAAATAGTTAGGGACAAAATCCTGTGAATTCTACAAGAGTAAATGTTTGTTATGACAAGGTCATGGATAAAAGATAAGCATTTGAGTTTATTCTCATCAAGATTCCTTTTCATCTAATCAAAGCTCAATATTTTATCAACAAAAGCCTGTTGTGACCTTGGAATCGAACAGATGACCTTAGGTCAAGGTCAAGGTGAAAGGACTTGATGCAAGGAGTATTTGTGCCAAGTTTGAACTGTCAAGGACAAATGGTCTTTGTTCTATAGGCAAAAATTTGTTGTGACCTTGAGAATCAAAATTTGACCTTGGGTCAAGGTCAAGGTGAAAGGGCTTGGCTCAATGATTGTATTTATAAAGTTTGAACTGTCAAGGTCAAATAGTCTTTGTTCTATAGGCAAAAGTTTGTTGTGACCTTGAGAATCATAATTTGACCTTGAAACTAGGTCATCATCAATGACTACCTATAAGTAACCTACCATCCAAGTTTCAACTCGAAATCTTGAAAACTGTAGGAATTGGCACTGTGCCAATTTAAAGTTCCATTTTCAACTCAAAATAGCGCGAAAACCGTAAATATTTCATCGAGCATGTAAGCGTAAAAAAGTTTGCAAATTTTCCAAAGAATGATATAAAACAAATTTCGTTCAATTCGAGTGATTAATATAGAAGTTATAAGAGTTTAAAGATTTGACCTTTGATGACATCTAGCGAGGGCATTTGTGAACTTATCGACAAACAAAAAATAGTTTAAGAAGATCTTTGTTTGCTCTTTCTATTGGTACCATTCTTTTTGCTCTGTGTTGAAAGACCTTTGAATAAAGTGTCTGGAAATGGAAAGGGGTAAGAATAATAAGAATAATAATAATAAGAATAAAGAAAAGACATTGCAATCACAGAAAGGATTCCGACGGAATAGTCGGAATCCTTAATAAATAAATAAAAAATGAAAAGTTAAGAAATACAACTATAGTAACTCCGAGTTGAGCGAGAAAACCCTCTTTCCACCCAGCATTCGACTTGGTACAACATGTACAAGGAAGATTAATCACATGATTCGTTTATTTTCATTTGTTTTCCTTACACACATCAAAATTAAGAACTTTACAAATACTGTGCTGGAAAAAAAATCAACAATATAACATTATTGTGTTATGGTCAAGCATATTTTTCATCGACCCTTTCTTTTCATGTCGCCTGAAACGCAAGAGCGACATAAAGAGATAACTTTGCAGGGCGTCCGTCTTTCTGTAGGTCACACTTTCATATACATTGTACATGTATTTCGCTACCGCTAGAACAAATAAACTTGATACACATCAGACATGTTTTAAATTTTGCAGGAATTGTATAGCATGATGAAACTCGGCATCCAATGAAGGTCAAAGTCACTTTAAAGTTCAAGTTCACGTACATGTACTGAGGGAGAAGGCGTTTATAATGTTGGTATAACTTTTACCAAATCCCATTTTCATGTTTTGGAAAATAAAATATGTTTAAACTAGATTAAGGATCAAACATACAACAAGCAACATACCTGTTCTTGACTTATACTTGCTAGTATATAGACTGACCTGTCATGCTTTATAGGTTACAGTTTTGCCCCCCCCCCAAATAGAATATTGAGCTTTTTACGCAAATATTCATTTCTAGTTCCATGTTCGTTAATAAAATCAGAGGGAAAGAAAAACGTAAACGAGAGGCCAACAATTTTTTGACTTTATGTGTTTATTGTAATTTATTATATAAACGTAATTCCCTATGGGGAGGATTCATTCAGTAAACGGAGGCGTTTAAAATTTTGACGTTCCAGTTCAATAAATGAACGTCATTCAACTCGCTCGTTCTCGATAATGTGTGAAGTATTCTGTATAATGGTTACATCTTTGAACAAAGCAGGGTTGAAACTAAAATTAACTCGCTTAAAGTTTCCAAATAAAGACATTTTGTTTGATATTATTAACATTTCGCTGCAAAGTACGAGAGTTTAAAAAAATGGAGAAAAGTCCTTATAATCAAAGATAATTAAAGATACTAAACCTTTGATATATCCTACCTAATATATCGTTTAATCGTTAAACTTAAATTTTCTTTCCCGATTTCATCAATACAAAACTTGTCAAAATCCGCCAAGAAACAAATCAGAGGAATTTGTACACCGAAACTGCAGAAGGACACGCAGCGATCGGTAAAACGACTCCTGTGACCCCTACTGCAACCAGATGGTTAAAAGTAAAATATCGTAACATTTTAAAGGCTTTCATATAGAGCACAAGTAGGTACGTAGATGAAAATTCATTGATATTGAGAATATGTCAAGATTGTTTATCTAAAACAAAAATTAGGTACGCACCCGCCTGTGTTGTTAGCGAAAAACTGCAAAGAATGTATGAAAATTAACGAAAAATACGGATATTACCGTACCGTCACCAGTTTCTGACGTCATGAATGACGTCATGGAACGCACAGGTTCGCAAACTTTTTACCGCTGACAAATACCAATGTTGATAGATAGATTAACATCAAAATGACTCAAAATTATATGTTTTTAAAAAAGTCACTAAATACAGGGTCGTAAATCACGGTTAGTGGACCTTCTCCTTTTCAAATGTTGAAAATAACAAAGGCATTGTTACAAAAGAATTCTCATTGGTCATTGGTCAGTCATTGGTTCTGTTTCTGTCATACTTTCTACTCAAAGTAGGTGTAAAACTATATACAAAGGGGACACGAATTTCGTTCTCACTTCTCACAAATTTTCGCGTTTTCTTTGAGTAGGAAGTATGACAAGAACATATTCTATTAGGGGTGGAGAAATATATCGATACGTATCTATATTACGAAACAGTAAAACACCGATAAGAGAGATGAATGTTCAGGAAAAAAGAGAAAATAAAGCAAAGTGTCGCAACACTTTAAGTACTAAATTCGAAAATTGTCCCAAGAACGTTGTGTGATGCTCGGGTAATGAACAGTTTGATGGACAAGTGATGAGAAAAAGCGGAAACTATCAGAAAATGTTGTATTTGCTAAACATGTAATATTTCCATGCAGCTATTCGAGAAGTTATACATTTTCTTTGTTTACCGGAGTATCTATATTGACTATTCATCACCACAAATGCTTAGTATGGTTCCCATACACCCAAAGCGATTACAGTATCCCCTACTGCAAATTACACAGAAACGTTTAGATCAGGGTTTTCGCTTTCACATATTGTTAATGGAGAGATTGATACAAGTGTGTATCATATAAGAGACGATTAAGGATTCAACACAGTAAAGGAGTAGGTGCGGTAACCTGTCATTTCGGCTCTATTTTTAAAGTTGTTTATATATCCATAATATTCTAGTTGATAAAATGTCAAAGAAAGGAGGGGATCTCCAACAACACTAGGTTGAAGCACCTACAGCAAAATCCCAAAACACCCATGCAAAAAACACAGAACAGATACCCACAGAAAGAGACGCAAAAGGGACAAGGAACACCAACTCACAACATAGAAACATAAAAGACTACACATAAACCAAGTGATGAGAAAAAGCGGAAACTATCAGAAAATGTTGTATTTGCTAAACATGTAGTATTTCCATGCAGCTATTCGAGAAGTTATACATTTTCTTTGTTTACCGGAGTATCTATATTGACTATTCATCACCACAAATGCTTAGTATGGTTCCCATACACCCAAAGCGATTACAGTATCCCCTACTGCAAATTACACAGAAACGTTTAGATCAGGGTTTTCGCTTTCACATATTGTTAATGGAGAGATTGATACAAGTGTGTATCATTTAAGAGACGATTAAGGATTCAACACAGTAAAGGAGTAGGTGCGGTAACCTGTCATTTCGGCTCTATTTTCAAATTTGTTTATATATCCATAATATTCTAGTTTATAAAATGTCAAAGGTATGGTGAGTCCAAATTATGAAAGCTTTTTTTTATATTTCACAGTCCTATACTGAATAATACGTCGCTCAAAACGTCTAAAACGCTGAAATCATTAAAAATATCAATAATTGAGCGATATTGATATTTCGATACAACATTATGAAATCAAGTTGTAATCCAGGCCTTGCCCATAAATATTTTTATGTCAATCGATTGATTTTTAATCGGCCTTTCAATTTGCATAAAAAAAATTCGTGGGCGAGGCCTGGAGCATTGATGAATTTTGAAGATTTGTGTGTACAATACGATTATTTTCCTGAGTTTTGCGTCATTCAGGGTAAATGACGTCAGAACACGACGTCATACATCACGCGCGTGTCGTTACGAGGGCTCAAAATTATGGACGCGGTATTTTCTCAAACATTCAACTTTGCAAAAAGTGATAATTAATCATTCGTTTATCAAACATATTTTTCGTCGAAATTATAGGGCCGATATGAGGGGTTAGCGCATCTAGTCCTTTTCCCTGGCTTGATGCTGATGTTCTTAGATTACCGTGATACAGTATCTACATTTTGCAGCTCATGTACAAATTACCAAGACACTTTTAGGTCAGGGTTGGCGCTATCACAGACTAGTTAAGTCTTTCTGGAAAATTAACAAAAGTAATTTTAATATTTTTTTTGAAATTCGGATCCATAGGATCTACAGCCCCGACCAGTCGAAAGTTTAATATTCGCTTTCAATTCGTAAACGAATTGAAAGCTTTTTGAAAGCTTAGCTTTCAAAATTTCGTCAGCGATTGCTTTCAAAATTTTAAATACTCAAGAGATGACGAAATTTCGTCAGCGATTTTTCGTTAACTAATTTTCGTCAGCGATTCCCTAGCTTTCAAAATTTTCGTCAGCGATAGCTTTCAAACATTTTGAAAGCTATAGTTAACGAAATTTCGTCAGCTATAGTTAACGAAATTTTGTCAGCTATAGCTTTCAAAATTTTTGAAAGCTAATTGCCGACGAAAATTTCGTTAACTATAGCTTTCAAAATTTTTGAAAGCTAATCGCTGACGAAAATTTCGTTAAGTAGCTTTCAAAATTTTTGAAAGCTTTTCTCGTAAGCTATTTTGTATCGAGAAAACCAAGATGGCCGAAATCAAAGCAATCATCTTCATAATTTGCTTGATGAAATAGTATTAATTATGATGTCTATTAAGATTAAATTATGAAAATATATATTCCTGGATTAAAATAAATATTGTAACAACAGTATCTTCTTTATTTTTATAAGTTTATTTGAAGATTCCGTGTTTCCCAGATCGGTGTGTTCCCCATACACCTACCTGGTTAAAATCACATTATGTTAATTGGGGGTGAATGGGGCCATCAAAAGGGTATGCTTTGCACTAATTAGTTACCTGAATTTACCTGTATTTGTATTACCTGTAAAGGTATTCCATCTTTAAGTGTATATATGAACAACTTCCATTTCATCTTAAATCTAAATGTATATATATACCAGATAATTTACATCTGACCGGCCAAATTCTGACTAAATGAGGGGAATTTATATCCAGTGAATCCCTGGCTTGTCTGTGACTGTCAGAAGCTGTGAAAGATATTTCACAATCGGTGAATTTTTAAAGTGCCAAGCCGATGAAGAGACGGCTTCTTTCATCCTCTAAACTGTGCAGAGGAATTCGCCCGAGGCGTGTTGCACCCATTGCAAAAACAATATGGCACCCGAGCGTTCAAAAAGCTTTCAAAATGTTCGTCAGCGAAAGCTTTCAAAATTTTCGTCAGCGATAGCTTTCAAAACTTTCGTCAGCAATAGCTTTCAAAATTTTCGTCCGCGATTGCTTTCAAAATTTCGTCAGCGATTGCTTTCAAATATTTTGAAAGCTCCGAGATGACGAAAATTTGAAAGCTCATAGCTTTCAAATTTTTCGTTAACTAAGATTAGTTAACGAAATTATCGTCAGCGATTTTCGAAAGCATTTTAGAGCTTTCAAAATTTCGTCATCTCAGTAGCTTTCAAAAAATCGGTGACATATAGTTAACGAAACTTTCGAATTTAGCTTTCAGAATTTCGACATCTCGGCGTTAAACTTTCGACTGGTCGGGGCTTTATATAGTATATTACTTAAGGCATTTCACAACCTGCATTTGGTGGTGATATAATTGACAAAATAAGAAGGTTCAAAGGTATACAGAAATACCATCGAAATATTGTTAGAATTAACAAACGCCCTTGATACCGCGGACATTGTCCTTCTGTCATCAGACGGACGCTTTGCTTGGATCTGGACCAATCCACATCTTTATAAATGTACAAGAGCATTTCTTAGGAATTGAACTCTAACTGACTGTGACGACACAAACCCATGGCGGGCCTGTCCAAACCTCTTTAGAGAAGGTGGGGGTCCCGACCACCTATGCTCCCTGATTCTCAGTCGGACTCCTCGGGTGTTCACATATATGGCCTCGCTACAGCCGGCAGAGTGCGGACTGTATTTCGTATGCTTTTTGCTGTGTGTTTTTATATCCATTAGCATTTCCATCTGGATTTTTTTTTTGCCCCTCTGTCATTTTGTTCGTTTGTATGTCCACCTTTTAATAAGGAAGTTATTATACTCCACATTGAGCTTTCTTCGAGACCTATTGGCAATTAAGGGGGTTGTGCGGACGTCATCATCATAACCACATCGTCTGCTATTTGCGTGGCAGATGACCGTCCTAGTCGGCATCGGTTACCCATTTGTCGTTGTTTTATGTGTAGTATTTTCTGTTTCATGTTTTATCTCTCTCTCTCTCTCTCTCTCTCTCTCTCTCTCTCTCTCTCTCTCTCTCTCTATCTCTCTCCAAGTTTGATCATTTTCGGTTGGTCGTCTCTCCAAACGCATTCGAGAATTTCTGTTATCAAAATTTTGCCAAATTTAATAAAACTGGGTCCTGTAGCTTCACACCCAAGCCATCTTGCTTTGTGTTCCGGGTAGGGAATAATTAGCTTCTGACGCTATGTTTAAGGACGGTAAATGCTAATTTTAAGGTCGTAAACTTAGTTTTCCGAGGACTAGTCAGCGGAAATGGAAAATGGGATGTTTTCAGCATAAAATAAGCACTTACCGTTCACAAACATACGTCATTATCTAGTTATTCCTATTCCAATGAAATCTGTTTTTTGAAGGCCACATGTGAAGTTACCAACATCAAAGCCTATTGTGATCTCGTTTTACCGCCGTTACTAAGTAGCAAATAAACACTGAAATTTGACGTTATAGCGATATTGCATTAGAATATAATTTTGACATAATATTCACATATTTTGGCCATATTTTACTGTTTGGATTGAGGATCATGAACGAGGGTTGAATAACCGAAACGTGCATGTCTAGTTCATGCTGTAAATTTATCTGCGTTTGAATTTGAAAACGTTTATCATCTACACAAACATTTTTTTTTTCTTGAAACCGCACTTCTTGTTTCTCTTTAAATCAATAATCGTTTCTACAATTTATTACAGGATGGCATCGAAGGAACTTCGTTCACATTCATGTACAAGCGCACCTATATCTATTTCGAAATTATTTTGGAGAAATCAACGGTGATAAATAGTAGGGCTAACAAGAAACTGATCGAAGAGTGTATCATTTCTTCAATGGTTTTTCTGAAAGCGTCGATATACAGTCTAACTACTGAATATCTCAGGTTAACCATCGTAACAGCCAATGGATTCAAATACTTCTCAGATATGAGTTTTCGGTCTATGACAAAGCTTAATTTGTCGGAACTTCAAAGTCTTCTGAATCTGTTTTTAGGCCTCCAATACAAAGATTCTAATGGAAAAATCTTTGCAAATGGACACTTACAAGCTGTGCCTAGAACTTTTACCTTTCCTAACCCACGTGAAAATCGATCATTAATATCTATAAATTTGTCAAAGGTACGCCTTTTGACTCGTGATGATACTTCCTCCTGTAAGAATTTGTCATTTTTTATGAAAGAAAGAATGTCGATGACCACGGTATACGATGTGAGCTGCGTAGACGACGCCATTGAAAAAGCGAACAGAGGAAATCGTAAATATGTTTACTTTCTACCTATCACTTTTGCTGGCGTGCTCTTTATTTGTGCATTGGTGTGATGTAGAATGAACCGACGATGTCACTGGAAATATAGATAGAGGAAATCACGGAAGGTTTACGTTCTATCTTTCACATGGGCTGCTTTACCAGCGTACTATACATTGTGGATTGTTTCAAATACATAACTTATGAAAAATCTGAGAAGAAGTTCACTTTCATAGAATTCGATGATGTGGGTGACAAAAAATAAAGAAATAAGAGATTCATAAGTATATGAATTTGTGTTTCATTAAATGTGCATAACTTCAAAGTTAATGAAATGAATAAAAGTATGTTTTTGAATCAATACTTTTTCTTTTTTTTTCTATTTTCCTTTTGCTAATGATATCGAAAAATATACACTGCGAACTCATATTGCATGTTATTGCATAAACGGATTCCGAAATGTTTAACTTTGATAGAAGTTCACGTTAACATAGGTAATCACAGATTGCGAAGCTCACCTCGCGGCAGCAAAATTCAATTCAAACATATTTCTAAGTACATGTATATTTGCTTTTAAAGGCAAAATCATTCAGGCGGAAAAAAGTAGGTCAAGGTCAAAGTAATTTTATGAAAGTTTGATTACAGATACATCTGATATTCAAGTTTGGTACATGTAGCATTTATACTTTGCTCAATATTGGCTTTCAAAGGCAAAATCACTCAAGCGGAAAAAGTAGGTCAAGGTCATTTTATTAATGTAGGTCAGATGCTGCATCCGATACATGGGTTCCTCTCGGCATCCCAAGATGAATCACTTGTGCAAGTTTTGTTACTGTAGCATCGGTACTTTGTCAGATACTGAGCTACCCCAAACTTCTTAACCAAGCCACTCTGGGCTACCCCAAACTTCTTAACCAAGTAAATCAAGCGGAAAATGTAGGTCAGATGCAGCATCCGATGCATGGGTTCACCTCAGCATTCAAAGATGAATCACTTGTGCAAGTTTGGTTACTGTAGCATCAGTACTTTGCCAAATACTGAGCTATCCCAAACTTCTTAACCGGACGGGGACACGGACGCGGACGCAGGGGGGGGGGGGGGGGCTATAGCATAAGCTCACTAAACTTCGTCGAGGTGAGCTAAAAATTGATAACGGAGAACACCTTTGCGGGAAAGCCCTACTGGCTGGCATCACAACTGCTGTTGGCTGACTTATACATCAAGACGTTGTAATTAAAAGTAATGTTTGATCATTCATTGATTATGACGTCATAATAAAAAAAGATACGCCAACAAGTACAATGTCGGACAGTTAAGGATCCCTTAATACTTCTTACCAAGGTTAATCGTATTCCATTGTTCTCTATTGTTTTCACGTCATCAATTTACTTGGGGAGAAAAGTTGCCTAAGTTTGGAACAATGTTTTAGATGATCGACTAAATGCAAATCAAAATGGAAAGCTTTAGTTGCAATCTTGAGAATAACATGAAGTACAGTGGGATATGGGAAACAAACCAAATGAAACCAAGTATTATCATCAGAAATACAAATAGAATAAAGTTCAGAAATCTTTCGAAAGAATAACTTGAATGTTAACCTTTAATTGCCAACTATATTATTTTGCGAATTTATAATGTTCTTTTCCTGAGAATTTTATGTTCTCAGTCAAGCTATCAAACATTAAAATAGTACTTTTTGTCGAGAAAAAAGGGTCTGTTTTTTATTCAATTCTCAATTCTGATTTTGCTTTTTCTAACAATCTTTGGCCAAATGTTCGAAATGTTGTTAACTTTAACCCGTTATTAAATACTGGTTAACGAAGCGCTAAACTAATGAAACTAATGACAACATTAATTTAAGGATACCCTGTTATTCAAAACATCAATAAAGACGAAAGGAGGGGATCTCCAACTAAACTCGGTTGCAGCACCAACAGTAACACTCCAAACACCCAAAGTGAAAACACAGAGAAGACACACACATCAAGAGACAAGGAATAGCAATGACAAATATGGATAATGACCATATCCCTGTCTACAGTACAAAATCGATAATTCAGAAAATCAGAAACCGAAGGCATACAAAATCAGGACAAAACAGGAACCAAAGCAAACAAAAACAAAAACCTCCACCATATGAAAAGAAGCGAACTCCCGATATGAGAGTGAGACCAGGTGCCCAGGAAGAGTAAGCATCTCCTGCTTGCATGCAACACCCGTCGCTTCAATTCGGTAGAACTGTCACATCCGGTTACTTCCATTTTGGAAGATATAGAGTACAATCTTTGGTTGGATGGTTCAAATGGTCTATGACAGAATATCATCCACCATTCTGGATAGTGGGACATCATAGTGTATGACGAGTTCCCCATATCGACCGTAGAACTTCCTCAGTGACGATGTTAGTCGGTCACAAACATATCCCTGACTGAGAAGCTTATCTGAAAGACGCCTAGCTCTCAGAACAAAATCCGTATATTTGGTACTTGCTCTGGCATAGCGTATCAACTGAGATATGAACACGCCATAAGCAGGCGATGAAGGGATGTTGCTACTCAGAAAAGGAAAGTTCGTAATGCTGAAATTGAAGTCGTCACGTTTGTCATAGAGTGAGGTGTTCATGTGACCATCAGTGTCGTAGGACAACATTATGTCCAAATAGGATGCTGAATTATTTGTCTCTGTAGTTTCTTTGACTTCAAGCTCCGAAGGATAGATACTGCTCAGGTAATCCGCGAATTTTGGATTATTGATGGACAACACATCGTCTATGTATCTGTAAGTGAAGTTGAAATCAGAAGCTAAGTATCTTTTCCCTTCAGAAACCAAAGATTGAATGAATTCAGCTTCGTACGAGTAAAGGAAAACGTCGGCAAGGAGTGGGGCACAATTGGTACCCATTGGAATTCCGACAATTTGCTGGAAGACCTTTCCTCCAAACACCACAAAAATGTTGTCGATCAGAAAGTTTAACATCTGAATAATGTCTGTTTCAGTGTACTTATTTTCAGAATCTGACTTTTCTTTTACAAAGTAGGTTTTGTCATAGTTAACAACAATAAATTTGTATTTGCGATTACCGTTCTTACTTGTAAACGCATTACTTATAATTTTTGCGAGTCTTTCTTTCAATTTAGAATGTGGAATTGTAGTGTAAAGTGTCGAAAAATCAAAGGCTTTGATCGAATGGACTCTACTAAAATGAGTGGATTTCAGATGTTCTAAAAGTTCCTTCGAATTCTTTAAAATCCACATCTGGTTGATACCACTGCGAGAATATACTGTCGAACAATATTTTTGTAGCCCAGATTTGATTTCAGATAAAACTTTGGTGAGTAAGATCGATACAGATTTGGTAGAACATTTTGAGGAACCAGCGATGAAACGTTGTTTGTACGGATTCTTATGCATTTTAGGTATGCAGTATAAGTATGGTAAATCTAAATCTAAATTGGTAGTGTCGAAGCCAAAGGAAGCAAGAGCTGATTTGTGGTTATCTATTATTTCAGAGGCAGAAAGGTTTGTTGGGGTGTATCAAACATCGAACATAAAAGAAACAACAAATACAATATTGTAAACAAACGTGACCCATGGACAATCAGTGCCGACTTCGGACGGTCATCAGCCACGTTAGTAACAAATGTTGTGGTTATCTTGGATTATGTGCGCATAGCCCTTCCCACTTTTCCGGTTACCCAAAGGTCTCCAAGAACGCACAATTGGAGAAAAAAACCCTGAAATGATTTGAAATATATTCATGTGTGAAGCTAAAGTGGGATGTATATGGTGTTCATCTCAGAATAATTTTACTCTTAGCAAAGCACTTGAATTATCCTCGGCTTGTCATAGGATGTTGAGTCTCATCATACCTGACCGCCTCTTTAAGTTTGTTGGCAGTTTAGGTGAATGAAGTAAGTTATAGCCAATGATTTGAAAGGGTGACTACAGACAAATGTAAGAGACAAACTATTCAAACATTACAGAGCCCCCCCCCCCCCCCCCAAAAAAAAAACTCAAATAAATCTGTTCTGTAGTTTCGGAACAGAAAAAAATATCTTTCGCATTTTTAGTCACCTACCGGCAAAGCTGAAATCAGGACGCTTGAAATATTGTGCTGAACATGCCAACAGGGCACCTGGTCTCACCTCTAGCTTGCAAGGGGTCCGTCGATGCTCAGTTTGGTACTCTATTGTGAGTGCTGTTGAGATTATCGTCAGGATCTTCTTTAACTCACATGGAAATGAAATTCAATTTAACAAACTGTGATGAATTCAACTTCTATTGATAGGCTGTTCATATCAGTCATATTTTGATTTAATATCAGCAACTACCTTTTCGACCTCCCCAACCAAAAAAGTTTTTTTTAGAGCTGCACTTACCAGCTCGCTACAGCCGGCAGAGCACGGACTGTATTACGCATGCCCTCTTTTTATATCCATTTACATATTCATCTGTGTCTCTGGGGCCTCTGCGTTTCGCGGTCTTGTTTGTGTGATGTCGTCTTACAGTGAGGAGGTTGTTTTACACCACAATTGTACGTTCTTCGAGACCTCTGGGTAATTGGAGAAGTGAGAAGGTTGTGCGCACGTAATCCAGGATAACCACACCATTTGCTACCTGCGTGACAAATGGCCGTCCAAAGTCGGCATCGGTTACCCATTGGTCTTGTCGGTTTATGTGTAGTCTTTTGTGTTTGATGTTTACATGTCGTGTGTCTCTTTTCCGTCTCGTGCTGTACTCGTCTTTTGTGTTTTTGCATCGGGTGTTTTGGTGTTTTACTGTTGATGCTGCAACAGGGTCTTGTTGGAGATCTCCTCCCCTCTTTTACCAAAACAAATCATTGTATTCACAACATAAGTTTTGACTATGGTTTCCATAGTAACAGAATGCCGCAATATGTCTTGCTTCTCACATATATCATGTATATAAGGGTATCAAAGAGATGGACCCCGTTACTATGGTGACCGTCGTTCAAATATATCAATATAGTTTGTTTTCATTGTTTTACATGAATTCTACATGAGAAACTTTTATCGAAATTTATGACATGCCGTGGCCAGCTGTTTTAGATATTTACAGAGAATCCATAATAATGTTCTGTTCATCAGATATGTTTGCTCTCTGTCCTGCCATCAAAGATTCTACTGTCCTGTTCACTAATTCCAGAGCATTCTGTTTTCCAGGTTTTCTCTAAAATATGATAATGTCATCTTCCAAAAAGATATCAATTTTATAGTACTCCTTTAGTCGTAACAGAAAATACCATTGTTTTGGCTGTGCGTCAGTTAAGTTAGAAATAGGACGGAAAATAAAAAGTCTATGGGGATTTCCTATAGTAAAATCGCTGAAAATGTGTGACGTCGGAGGCTTTGACGTTACTGTTTACTATTGTTGACACGGAGAACAAGATGGCGGCGGCTTGAAATTAACATGGGAATTTCTCGTTGACATTTTATTTTTCATATTGCGGTTTGAAGGCAGCTGATAGGGTAAGTTGAAGTTAATTTCCAGTTACGACTAAAGGAGGTCAATGCTCGGAAACAATAATTTATAGTAAAATTCTTCAGACGACAGAATAAATCGCCAAAACAGGGTGCTCTGGATTTAGTGAACAGGACAGTAGTAAGTGTTTCTCATTTTCGAAAAGAACGTGTCTGTCATTGAATTTACAATGGATTTTCGATGGATTTTCAAACAAACTGAGTTGAAAAAAACATTGCAACTATATATCCTTAGGCTAGATTCAATAGTATAAAGCACATTCCACGCTAGTGTCATTGATGACTTTTGTAACATTAAAACTACTAACAGGTAAACAAATTAAGGTTCTGTGTTATAATTTCAATGAAACATAATTGCTCATGGAAATTATTTGCTTTTTACATTAACCATAATTCTTTTATACGAAAAGAAACATAGATAATAGATACAATGATAACGAAACTTCTTAATACTTCAAGTCATTTGACTTGTTTTCATGTTGTCATTAATGAAGTTAGGTAACCGAAATTAATATGGAATTCAGTAACAAAAATATCCCTGAAGTTGCATATTCTTGGGATGCTGTGCCCTTGAACATATAGCGGCATTTGCTACACACGATGTACAAACAATTACAATCAGTATTTATCAATACAGTGTACATGCATTTCGATTTGTTGTCTTAAAATTGATTTAGTTACTTTTACTATAGTACTTTCCTATCAATGATGGCAAAGAGAAATAATGTAGAAGGAGGAATTTAGCAGATTTACCGTAATTAGACAGTCATTGTTGAAATTTAAATTCAATGCAGTTAATACATTTTAATCGTTAGACAGCTGAATTATTTAAAAGTGGTCATATTTCATTACAATAGTTAACGTGCACAAGATAAAGGATTTATTTAAATGGATTTCAATAGCTATGTGTGTACCGGTACAATAGATGAAATCAAAACAGACGGTTTTATTTAAGTGATATTGTTCTATAGTACTGCATTTATGGTGCAGTAAATGACCTGCTAATATGTTCGTTCATTTACAATATGGCACTGAAAGAAATGA
The DNA here is from genome assembly GCA_028142955.1 of Pinctada fucata. Classification (NCBI taxonomy): domain Eukaryota; kingdom Metazoa; phylum Mollusca; class Bivalvia; order Pterioida; family Pteriidae; genus Pinctada; species Pinctada fucata. The sequence continues at coordinate 7,324,852 of AP027115.1, forward strand.
TGAAGTTCTGTGAGTCACAAGGTTGGTACATGTGTGCGTGTAACTTAATTTGCTTTCAAGTTATGATTTCTAAGGTAATTGGAATTAAAGGTATTTCTTTGCTATTATTGACAGGTATTACAGGTATGAATTACTGTCCGCGCAGCTCACTTCAGAAATCGGAAAATTGAAGTTTTTTTCTACTTTGTCGGCAACTTTTGAGATTAAAATGTATATCGGGGGATAGACCTCGAAGTCTCATAACTAACGGTGTATGATATATGTCTGTACGACAAATATTACGCTCGCAGTGAAAGAAAATGGTTTTAAATGGGGAGTTTTCTATGTTAATTTTTGCGCGATGTCGCCGATGTTTAACACCGAGTCTATGGAGAACGTTGACGACGTCATGCTAAAATAAACATAGAAGACTTCCTATCTGAAATTATTTTCTTTCACTGCGAGCATACTATTGGTCATACAGACATATATCATACACCGTTAGTTATGAGAGTTCGAGGTCTATCCCCCTATATAAATTTTAATCGGAAAATATGCCAACAACTTAGAGAAAACTTTAATTTTCCGATTTCTGAAGTGAGCTGCGCGGACAGTAGAGGCATGTCTTTGCAATTGGCAGGCTCTTTGGCATTATTGTCATCTTTTTTAATCAGTAATAGATTTTATATTTCCTCCATTTCAACAAAGAGCAATAACTATGATAATTCTATGATAATTCTTTAGTTAAACCAAGAAAAAGAATGAAAACTTTTAAGATACATGTCATTATAAGAAGCAAGCAGGGTGATACATGATTTTATCTTGCAGAAATGTTTATTCCTGTTTTGAAAGATATGGGCGGTAAAAATAAACAAAAAGAAAATCATTTATCAAGGTTCGGATGATGAAGCGAGATATTCACCTCATCTTTTAAAAAGGATTTTGAAGAGAAAAAACGGCGGGAAAACTTCTTACATAATTCAACCAAATTTGCTACCCCTATAACTTTCTTCACCATCCGAATATCAGGAAAATTCCTTCAGAACATCCATATGGAGTCTTATCTGAACACATTTCAAAAGAAAAAAAGTTCAGGAAAATGTTTCAGGTTTTTTGACTGCCCGATCCTTACGTTGCCCTAATCTTAATTACTTATTTTTCTCTCGTCTTCTGTAGAATATCATCATTTAATCCAAGGGCTGAAAGACAATAACTGTCTATTCTGTCTTGGGAAATGGAATATAAGATACCTCTGCCGGCAGTGCAGGAAGAAATTTTGTGGAGTGTGTAAAACGTGGCACACGCTAGAGCCAAGACACAGTGCACATCGTTTTAGGGCAATTCGGACTAATGAAAGAAGTAGCAAAGAAACATTAACAAGTGTTGGTATTTAAATCGGATTTCAGATGAATCTAAGAGGGGTGTTTATTTTACGTATCCCTCAAATTAACTTACATGAATTGCAACAAAAAAATATTATTTAAATATTTCATTTATTGTTTTTATATTCTTTGCATATCTCTGTATAAATAATCGAGGAGTTAGTTGTTGGAGGATCCCAAAGGATTGTTTAGTGTGGAATGCGCCCATGACGAGAAATAAACCATGATGAAGAAAGAATTATGTAAATGAACAAAAATCCAAGTCTGAGAGTCAATTTTAACTACAGCACAATGTGTTTGATATGTGTACTTTAAAGCTCTGTATCTGCTTTGATATCTAAGGATATGATTTGTTTTCTATTTTCTCCAATTTAACTTATTTGAGCATTTTAAATACGCATGTAAAAACTTAAAAACTTTGACGGTTTGAGCTCATCATTTCTTTATGGTCGACATATCTGTCTTTCTGTGATAGAAGCAGTTAATTTTTCTATATATATACATACTCCAAGATGAGATTGACAGAAAGCGAATCAGTATGTATCATCGGAAACAAACGGCATCTTCTCTGTTTTACCTTGTAAGATACCGTGGGACAGTCTGTTGGGAAACCCTCGCATTCCGAAACGATTTGAGCATGGGGATTTAAGTCAATCAGATCGAGTCTTTCAAAATCTCTCCAACACAACAGAGCTGAAACTATTCAAACAGACTATATTTCATTGGTTACTATAAATAACCGTATACGGTATTACCGCATAAAACCAGATTTCCCGGACCTTTGTATCCACGGCCTATAGTCGTAATTAACTTAAGGCAATAGGCTGTGGGTTTCCGACGATGATCAGTATGAATATCTTAAGATTATCGTGTTCTAGAATATATGTATAAAAATTATGAAATTTTCATAATTTTTGTTTATATTTCCATTTTAAATGCAACTAAACTATACAAACATGTATCGAAATGTAGTACGATAGAAATGATACAATTTACTAAACAAAATGAAAAAAAAAGATTGTTCTAAATTCTTTTTCTGCTCTAATTTATTTATGTATTATTAAAGGGATAGCTAATTAATTGAGCATTCTTATATTATAGTTTAAGCTCTAATGAAGACAGCTCAAGTTAACTATTAGTATGGCGTGCCGTCGGTTCCTTCCTATCTAAAACACGTAATTTCACTAGACTTCATTGGATAGTAGCTGTTTTTTCTAATGTATATTTAGCATTGTTTTCAATGTGTTTAATTCACTGAATCTTTTTTATACCTGAAAATGCATGTGTGCGGTTTTTTTTTTTATCTGAGGAATTCTCCTAAAGGTACCTACCCGCGGACGTAAAACAAAAGATTTAATGACTTATTACAGATTTTGAATGCGTGAAAAGAAAAATAGGACAATCAGACGGAGACTAAGACACAGCATCATAGAAATGCGACGGACAGCTTAATGTAATGATTAATCTCCAGATCCAAGTGCAAGTACGGAATGCATTGTAGGTAGCGCTGTTATAACGTTACCTTTTAGTTTGTATACATCCGTTAATATGATGATATATCAGCGTACATCAATATATATCAATAAAGATGTGTAGACATCCGCCGCATACATGTTAAACGTCTTCAAATTCAATAGCATCATTTAAGATCAGATCAATTTGCAGCATGGACTAGACATGCACGTTTTGGGTACTTAACCCTCGTCGGTGATCCTCAATCTAAAGAATGTAATATGGCAAAAGAGTGTGGAAAGTATTATGTTTAAAATTGTACCGAAAAATATAGCAGGATGGGTGGGATATGATGCTAGAGGACCCACTTTTTAGAAATTTCAAGATTTTTGATAACAGATATTTTCGAATGCGTTAAATAGACAGAAGATCAACCAAAGTTGGTCGAACTTGGCTACATGTGCCCTCGGGGACTCCTGGTCCACCAGCAGTGACACTCACCAAGTGGTTCAAATATTAAACGTCTTCAAATTCAATAGCATCATTTAAGATCAGATCAATTTGCAGCATGGAGCAGACATGCACGTTTCGGGTACTTAACCCTCGGCAGTGATCCTTAATTTAAAGAATGTAATATGGCCAAAGAGTGTGAAAAGTATTATATTTAAAAATGTACCGAAAATGTAGCAGGATAGGTAGGATATGATGCTACAGGACCCACTTTTTAGAAATTTCAAGATTTCTTGATAATAGAAATTTTCGAATGCGTTTAATAGACAGGCGATCAACCGAAGTTGATCGAACTTGGCTACATGTGCCCTCCGGAAGTCCTGGTCCACCAGCAGTGACACTCACCATGTTGTTCAAATGTTAAACGTCTTCAATGAGTTAAAGAAGATCCTGACGATAATCTCAACAGCACTCACAATATAGTACAAAATTAAGCATCGACGGACCCCTAGCAAGCTAGAGGTGGGACCAGGTGCCCGGGAGGAGTAAGCATCCCCTGTTGGCTAGCCGCACCCGCCGTCGATGTATAAGCACGAAAATGAAAACAATATATAAACTTCATGCACTGTCTGACGTTATGTCTATATAGAAAGTGCTATGGCGACAATGTCAGGGAAATATATTCAAAACACTTACTGTCAAACCCCTCGCGGGGAACTTTTTTACGAGCTCCACACGGCAAAGGGCATAAGTGTGACACAAATGAGTTAAAGAAGATCCTGACGATAATCTCAACAGCACTCACAATATAGTACAAAATTAAGCATCGACGGACCCCTAGCAAGCTAGAGGTGGGACCAGGTGCCCGGGAGGAGTAAGCATCCCCTGTTGGCTAGCCGCACCCGCCGTCGATGTATAAGCACGAAAATGAAAACAATATATAAACTTCATGCACTGTCTGACGTTATGTCTATATAGAAAGTGCTATGGCGACAATGTCAGGGAAATATATTCAAAACACTTACTGTCAAACCCCTCGCGGGGAACTTTTTTACGAGCTCCACACGGCAAAGGGCATAAGTGTGACACAAATGAGTTAAAGAAGATCCTGACGATAATCTCAACAGCACTCACAATATAGTACAAAATTAAGCATCGACGGACCCCTAGCAAGCTAGAGGTGGGACCAGGTGCCCGGGAGGAGTAAGCATCCCCTGTTGGATAGCCGCACCCGCCGTCGATGTATAAGCACGAAAATGAAAACAATATATAAACTTCATGCACTGTCTGACAAATTCAATAGCATCATCTAAGATCAGATCAATTTGCAGCATGGACCTGTATACATCAGACGTGTTCCTGATACATGCGTTGTGCTAATGTATATACATTTGTATACATGTAGATGTGAACGCTAGATGTACCTTGGTACTGCGTTTCAAGGCACATGTGGCATCTACATGTCTACCTAATTGCGACATCTTCGTACATACACGAGGTTTGGACATAAGATTTAAGGAGATTTGTTCCAGGCTAGTTATCAAGGTACGCGCACTTATGTTTCCATTATATTTGTTTTTTATCTTTAGTCGGTTCTATAGTGAGATGAGTTTTTTCTAGGGTATCACTTATAATCACAGCGGAAGAGGTACGCACGTACGATCTAAACAAACATTGGAAAGAATCAAAATGGAAGATATCTAGTTTACTTCGAATAAACCAAAATATCAGATACAAATACACCAGCAACAATAAATACTTCTTTCAAGCTCTATCGCCTGAAAGAAGCTTTGTTTTGGTCCTTTATCAATTTGACATCATTTATATGTTCTTGCTATTTCGGAAACTTGTCATTTCATCGAAAAATATCATCGAAATTAAGGTGACTAGCATCTTAGCACCATCCCTCCAATGCTATTTTGACCAATCTACAATGTACAGCACATTCTTAAAACTTGTACTCTGACTGACTGTGACGACGGGACTCCATGACGGGCCCTGTCGAAACCTCTTTAGAGAAGTCAGGACCCCGACCACCTGTCCTCTCTGAATGTCAGTCGGACTCCTCGGATGATAACATACATGAGCTCGTGGCGGCAGAGCACGGATTGTATTTCATACGCCCTCTTTTTATATCCATTTACATATTCACCGGTGTTGCTTGGGCCCCAGCGTTTTGCGGTCTTGTTTGTGTGTGGTCATCTTACAGTGAGGAGGTTGTTTAACACCACAATTGTACGTTCTTCGAGACCTCTAGGTAATCGGAAAAGTGGGAGGGTTGTTTGCACGTATATTCAGGATAACCACACCTGCTGTTTCCGTGGCAGACGGCCGTCGTAAGTTTGCACCGGTTGCCCATTGGTCTGGTTGGTTTATGTGTTATCCTTTGTGTTTGATGTTTCTGTGTTGTGCATTGACGTTCCTTGTCCCTTTTGCGTATCTTTCTATGCTTGTCTGCTTTGTGATTTTGCATTTTGGTGTTTTTGGTGTTTTTGGGTTTTGCTGTGGGCGCTGCAACCTGGTGTTGTTGGAGATCCCCTCCTTTGTTTTGAATATAGATTTTATTTGGATATGCTACTGAATCGACCCTACGGGAAATCTGGAACCACGCACTCTCTGTAAAGTAAATGCAGACTTTTTCTTTTTAAGATTCTTAAATTCTTCATAGGACTTCTCTAATATGTACACCACACTTCCTCATGACAAAATTAATGATAAATGATGTTTTGATCGAGAGCGGAAAACTTACATTTGTACATCTGAATCGAAGGGTTTCTTTTCTTCGACAGACTACAAATCATACAAATCATGGACATGTATTGACCTGTGTAATGCCGTGTCCTTCCTCTTAGACAATATTATTGTTAGATTTGGTGAGGATCTATGCAAGCAGGTTGTAGGAATTCCTATGGGTACTAACTGTGCGCCTCTTGTTGCAGATTTATGTTTATACACTTACGAAAAAGAATTTATCCAAAATTTTCAAATGCGAAGAAAAGTGTATGATCTGAAATGTTTCAATAATACTTCTAGGTATCTGGATGATATTCTAACCATGGACAATCCTGCTTTTGAATTATATAAGAACAAAATTTATCCACAAGAATTAACACTTAACAAGGCAAACGATACAAATACAGAAACACCGTTTTTGGACCTAAATATCAAAATTGTAAACGGAAATATTCATACAAGTGTATATGACAAAATGGATGGTTTTGGACTCAACATAGTAAATTTCCCCTGGCTTGACGGTGATGTTCCAAGATGACCGTCATACGGCATTTACATAACACAGCTCATCCGGTACGCTAGAGGATGTACTGATATTTTGGATTTTCAAAGTGGAAATTTACAAATTACTAAAAACCTTTTAGGTCAAGGTTTCCGCTTTCATACAATAGTTAAGACTTTCTGGAAATTTTACAAAAATTACAGTCAACTTCTTTTAAAATTCGGATCTATACACGCAACATACTACATTACTTTGGGTATTACACAACTTGTCTTTTATGGTGATATGATAAACAAAATAAGAAGAATCAAAGGAAGGCAGCATAACCACACTAGGCTTGGTACTTGACCAATCTACAGTCTTGTACAAGCGCATCCTTGAGACTTGCACTCTGACTGACTGTGACGACGGGACTCCATGACGGACCCTGTCCAAAACTCTTTAGAGAAGACAGGGCCCCGACCACCTGTCTTCTCTGATGGTCAGTCGGACTCCTCGGGTGATTACATACATGAGCTCGCTACAGCCGGCAGAGCACGGACTGTATTACGCATGCCCTCTTTTTATATCCATTTACATATTCATCTGTGTTTCTGGGGTCTCTGCCTTTCTTGGTCTTGTTTGTGTGAGGTCATCTTACAGTGAGGAGGTTGTTTTACACAACAATTGTACGTTCTGTCGGACATCTGGGTAATTGGAGAAGTGAGAGGGATGTGCGCATGTAATCCAGGATAACGACATCATTTGCTACTTGCGTGACAAATGGCTGTCCAAAGTCGGCATCGGTTGTCCATTGGTCTCATCGGTTTATGTCTTGGAGATCTCCTCCCTTCTTGAAAAAAAAAAACCAGAGGGCGCTGATGAAATGAATATGGGTTGAAGTATGAAAAACATTTGGCTGGAAGCATCACTGATGAGAATTTTATATTCGAAACACGTGTCTGGTGCATGGAAATTGGTATGAAATTTCCTTCTAGAATGTATACAGTTGGAACACTTCCGTATTATTAGTATAAACACGTATATCTTGTTGCGCAGTGTTGAGCAGTTCAAATCGTTCCCCATGACTTGATGTTTGTTAAGTGTATTAATTACTTCTTTTAAGCTCTTTCGCCTGAAAGAAGCTTTGTTCTTGTCCTTTATCAATTTGACATCATACATATTTTCTTGCTATTTCGGAAACTTGTCATTTCATCGATAATATCATCGAAATTAAAGGAAGTTATCATCTTAGCACACCCCTCCAATGCTTTTTTGAACATAGATTTTATTTGCATATGCTACTGAATCGACCCTACACGAAACATGGAGCCGCGCACTCTCTGTAAAGAGGATGCAGAAATTACTTTCTAAAAAAAAAGAGAGCGCTTGTGAAATGAATTTGGATGGCATATGAAAAGCGCGTTGGCTGGAAGCATCACTACTGAGAATTTGATATTCGAAACACGTGTCTGGTGCATGAAAATTGGTTTGAAATTCTTTAAGAAGGTATACAGTTGGAACACTCCCGTATTATTATAAAAAAGCAATATTAGATCTTAACATATTACATTTGATTTTCGAGAGCTAAATGTTAAAATGAAAAGCATCTATATTCAAAAAATGATTGTGCTCCGTGGACCCCACCTTTATGCATTTAAAGTTAATAAAACGATTACATTTATTAAATGAAAAATAGAGTTATAAATATGTCTCATATTAAAATGGTAAAAAAATAGGTGAAACCATATTCAGTCTAAGCTTTGCGCCCAATCTTTTAAAAAAGGACTTTTCGGACAACCCTCGTATACAAAAATTTTACATTTACAATTGAAAAAAAAATAACCACTTCACTCATCAGTAAATATGGCGAACTTAAATATTATTGCTATTTACAATAACACTTATTTTGTAAACAAATATGATTTCAATAAAAAAGATACGGAAGAAGGTATTCTCAAAATATTGAAGTTCTGATAGATTACATATCTTTGGTGTATAGAGGAACGGATTTTGGTTCGACATGAAGTGAGTTGTTTGGGCGTGTTCGTTCATCGATATCCCATCCATCCTGCAACGTCTTTCGGTATGTTTTGTGACATAGTAACTTTTTGGGCATGTTACATTGTTTAGATTTGAGGATCATTGACGAGGGTTAAGTACCCGAAACGTGCATGCCTGATTCATGCTGCCAATTTATCTGTTCTTAAACGATGCTATTCAATTTGAAGATGTTCAACATTTATGATTTCAAATTGACTTGAATCGAAATGAAAAAGAATCATAATTTATTAGAAATAAAAGCAATACCATCAATGACATCAATAAACACACATGGTGAATGTGATATGAAACGCCCAAAAAGAATAACTTTTTAACAAATACTATAATTGCTGAACTAAACTGTATTATTAATCGAAAGCATCAATAAAGAAAACAAGATAGGTATGTAAAGCGTTGGTCACAACCTGCCATACGTGCGAGTAAGTCCTGTTACGGACAAAGATTCAGGCAAACTTTTGGGATCCGCACGGTGTACAAGCGTTATCAGTATGTGATCCGTATGGCATCCTTACGGATTAAGGAACACGCAGACAAGACAAAGCAGTTTTAGAGCATGCAACACTTTCGCTGCGTCCTGTCTACCGATCCATCAAGAAGTACGACACGCAAGTTGTGAATACGTTGTAAGTAAGTGCAACGCACTTGTCTCGTATGGGAGTAAGTATTCCATACGTTAGCATTACGTGTGAGTAAAACATCCACACGATAACGCAGAAGACGTATGGAGATCGTATGTTGAAGCAAATTGCACGCACGTTCTCTGCACGTACGACGTACTAGTCATGTGCGAAGCTCATGATGCATGTAACGTGCATTGACACACTCCTATCGCACTCTTGCCACTTACTTCGGAATCCTTGTGTCTTCTGAAAATGTAGCGCACGTCCAAAAACACGCACGGTGAGTTGTGGCCAGGGTTTAACTGCAGATTATCTGTTGCAATTGTTATACCGTGCAGATTATCAGTTGCAGGTTGTTTAATCGTGGATATGATCCTTATGTCAACAGACGGACACTAAGTTTGGTATTTGATCAATCTACGGTTTGTAGTTTTGTCTGATGTCAATCTGTGTCAGTTCCGTGTTCTGTTTCGCTGGGTGTCTGCAAGGTTGTCGTGCTGGAGATCCTTCCCTTTTCCTTGTACCAACGCATTCTTAGAACGTACATTCTGACTCACTGTGACGACGGGACTCCATGACGGGCCTGTCAAAACCTCTTTAGAGAAGACACGTCCTCGACCACCTGTCCTCTCTTAATTTCAGTCGGACTCCTCGGATGATAACATACATGAGCTCGTGCAGCAGAGAGCACGGATTGTATTACGTGCGCCCTCTTTTTAAATTTATTTACATATAACATATTGCTGTACGCGATGCAACTTGGTGTTGTTGGAGATCCCCTCCTTTGCAGCGTAGGGACTGCGAACATGATCATAATATGTGGATCGCTGTACTGCTATCCGCATTCTTCATCTTTATTTATTAATCTTTTAATGCCTTCTTGAGAAAAATTTCAAACCATTTTATTATGCACCAGACCTGTGTTTTTGATATTTTAAATCCTCTTTAATGATGCTTCCAGCCAAAGTGCTTTTCATAAGCCGCAAAATTCATTTCAGTTGCGTCATCTGGTGTTAGTTTTAGAATTTTAATGTGTGCATTTACTTAACAGAGAGAGAGTGTGACTCTTAATTTCATGTATGTTCGATTCAGTAGCATATCCAAATAACATTTATGTTCAAAAAAACCAATGGAGGAATGATGTCAAGATGTTAACATCCTTTAATTTCGTTATTTTTTTTTTAATGAAATGCCAAGTTTCAGAAATTGCCAAGTAATAATTATGGCAAATATGTATAATGACCATATCTCGATGCATACACTGTACAAAATCGATAATTCAGAAAAGCTTAAGGTAGAGCATTCCTCAGGTCTCAAATGCTCATATTTCCTAAATAACAACTTTTACAATGTTTTCATTTCCATATATTCAAAGCTTATGTTATACCTAAAGACGTTTAACATACAAACAAAATATAACTCTTGGTTTCATGATTATACCGAGAGTGTAGCCGTTTGAACTTAAACATCGGACCATATGGGAAAAGTAAGAAAAATCCCTTTTTTGAGTAATGAAATGTAACTATAAAAGTTTTTTTTTTCCCAAAACCATATAAGTTTGATAATATGAACAATATTCTGAAGAGAAAAAAATAGGGTATTCAGGCATAAAATTTCCAGAATTCTGACTTGAGGGATGCTCTACCTTAACCCGAAGGAATACAAAAGCAGGATAAAACAGAAACCAAAGGAAATAAACAAAAATCTCTACCACATGAAACGAAGCGAACTGTCAATATGGGAGTTAGACCAGGAGGTATTAATGAGAAACATGAATTACCTTTCTAGCTCTTAGTGAATGCAAAGCTATACGCATATCCATCATACATTGTAATCATGTGATCACATGGTCATAAAATAGTCATTTGGAATGTCCCTTAAACTGTAAAATAGTTGACTTTCAAATACCATCTGGAGGAATATTCAATATCAATTTATGCATGCATATTGAACTTTTAAATACTTCGATACACTTTTGCATGGGTCACCATAGAAAGTTTTTGGATCAACATATATATGACATTTTTGTTGTCCTTCACACAGCTGTTTTGTTACTGATGTTGAATAAGGAGATCGGCAGTATTTAACACCGCTGTTCCCAGGGCATGGATCCTCAGTAGATGGCTCTATCCGTCCATATATGGCATCCTGAATGTGGATTTTCTTACCAGTAGGACATGTGAGAGTGAGATTCGAAGTTTCACACCCGTAGACAGATGCTGAAAGACATAGTTTAAAGATATTAATCAATAAAACAAGTGATCTCTAAAGCGTTCCTTTATGTATCTTATCTATTATTTCATTTTCCTGCGTGAATATCGACGGCGGGTGCGGCAAGCCAAACAGGGGATGCTTACTACTCCCGGGCACCTGGTCCCACCTCGAGCTTGCTATAGATCCGTCGATGCTTAATTTGGTGCTCTATTGTGAGTACTGTTGAGATTGTTGTCAGGATCTTCTTTATCCTGTTTAGGTAGAGTTTTACATGTAGTCTGCTATGTTGGAGCATTTACTTTGTCCCTCACTCAATGTTTAAGTGGTAGTTGTACGTACTTTGATTTACGCTATGTTTATGAAAGAAAGGAGGGGATCTCTTACAACACTAGATTACAGCATCCACAGCAAAATCCCGAAATACCCAATGCAAAAGGGGCAAGGAACACCAACTCACACCATAGAAACATTACACATAAAAGACCACACATAACCCAACGAGACAAATGGGAAAACCGGTGACAACTTAGGACGGCATTCCGCCACGTAAATAGCAAATGGTGTGGTTATCCTGGATTACGCGCGCACAACCCTCCCACTTTTCCGATTTCCTAGAGGTCTCGAAGAACGAATTTAAGTCTTAATTCTTCGATCTTCACTATTAACGTCTTTTTTTTCCCACGTATGTGTCGCTGTGATCTCAACAATGTCGTTTTGTTGGGCATCTCGTTATTGTAAAGTGAATTAGCGAGTCTATTGTGTTTATTCAAGCATAGATGGTTGAAACATTATTTTGAGGTATATTTTCTATTCAGAAAGCATTGAATGTCCAAGGCAATCTGCCATTTTTATATTTACTCTTGTATGTTGGCAATTTGTTATTGTAAACAATTTGTTGAAAAAAATGCCCTGAAATTCTATTTTAGTATCGACACTTGCACACATTTCGAACTTTTGCCTTGTGGTAACTGTTGCCTTGGCTTGTTGAAAGTATCCACTTTATTATGTAATATACTTTAAGGATACCATGGATGTGTTATGGTATTTTATTGGTAAAAAGGAAATCATGTCCAAAACATTGAAATTTGATGTATTATTCACAAGAAATCTTTATTTGTCACATTATATTTAAAAAAAATGTACTAGCCTAGTAGATATCCAAATTAGAAATATTTTGGAAGGGTCGTGTTTAGGAGTTATCTCCCCTTGATAAAAACGTAGAAAGAATTAATTGGAAAAAAACTTATTGTTGAACTTTTGATTTTTCAGCAAAAATTGATAAAATATATTTTCTAGGAATTTTGCTCCATTTGATATTTGATGCACCATCATTCTGTTGATAACGTTCAGAAATATCTAACTTTTCCCATAGAGTTCAAACTATGAGGATCCGTAACTCTTAAAGGTAGCACTGTTTTCAATATCAAAATTGGTAAAAAAAATCAATTTATTTTTGCATAATAATTATGCAGTTATTTAAGGTCTTAGGATTCCATGAATTGGTGCTCCAATTAGAACAAGAAATGGCAGAGCATTCGCGACATCGATATCGATATCCGTTTTACACATTGAGTGTGGTCCATGACAAATATGGATATGATTCACTTACAAATACATAGACGATGTGTTGTCCACCAGTAGTCCAAAATTTGCGGATTACCTCAATAGTATCTATCCTTCGGAGCTTGTAGTCAAAGAAACAACAGAGAAAGAAAATTCAGCATCAGCATTTGAAATTTTCTGTTACAAAATTTCTTGAAATTTCTAAAACGTGGGCCCTGTAGCAAGCTATTGAAGTTAAAGACGTTTAACATCATATACCACCCATTCTGCTACGTCTTTTGGTACATTTTTTGGACATACTTTTTCATACTTTTTGGCCATAAAACATTGTTTAGACTGAGGATCACTGACGAGGGTTTAGTACCCGAAACGTGCATGCCTGGTCCATGCTGTACATTTATCAGGTTTTAAATGATGCTATTGAATTTAAAGACGTTTAACATCCTATTTGGACATAGTGTTGTCCTAAGACACTGATGGTCACATGAACACCTCACTCCATGACAAACGCGACGACTTCAATTTGAGCATTACAAACTTTGCTTTTCTGAGTAGCAACATCCCTTCGCCATCTTATGGCGTGTTCATATCTCAGTTGATGAATTATGCCAGAGCAATTAATAAATATACGGATTTTGCTCTGAGAGCCAAGCGTCTTTTAGATAAGCTTCACAGTCAGGGATATGTTTGTGACCCACTAACATCGTCATTGAGGAAGTTCTACTGTCAATATGGGGAACTCGACATCGATATGATGTCCGACTCTCCAGAATGGTGGATTATTTTCTGTCATAGACCATTTGGACCATCCAACCAACGATTGTACTCAATGTCTTCCGAAATGGAAGTAACCGGATTTGACAGTTCTGTCGAATTGAAGCGGCGGGTGTTGCATTCAAGGAGGAGATGCTTACTCTTCCTGGGTACCTGGTCTCACTATCATATCGGGAGTTTGCTCAGGGTGGAGGTTTTTGTTTGTTTGCTTTTGTTCCTGTTTTATCCTGATTTTGTATGCCTTCGGTTTCTGCTTTTCTGAATTCGATTTTGTGCTGTATACTGGGATATGGTCATTATCAATATTTGTCATACGACATTAATGAAACAAAGGAGGGAATCTCCAACAACATCCGGTTGTAGCACTCACAGCAAAACCCCAAAACACCCAATGCAAAAACACAAAGCAGACAAGCATGGAAAGAGACGCATAAGGGACAAGGAACGTCAACGCACAACACAGAAACATCAAACACAATGACTACACATAAACCAACGAGGCCAATGGGCCTTAGGACGGCCATCTGCCACGGAAATAGCAGAAGGTGTGGTTATCCTGGATTACGTGCGCACAACCCTCCCACTTTCCGATTACCCAGAGGTCTCGAAGAACGTACAATTGTGGTTTGAAACAACCTCCTCACTGTCAGATGACCACACACAAAGAAGACCGCAAAACGCAGGGGCCCAAGCAACACAGATGAATATGTAAATGGATATAAAAAGAGGGCGTACGTAATACAATCCGTGCTCTGCCGCCGCGAGCTCATGTATGTTATCACCCGAGGAGTCCGACTGACATTCAGAGAGGGCAGGTGGTCGGTGAGGAGAGGTGGTCGGGCCCTGTCTCCTCTAAAGAGGTTTGGAGAGAGCGCGTCATGGAGTCCCGTCGTCACAGTCAGTCAGAGTGCAAGTTTTAAGAATGCGCTTGTACAAAACTGTAGATTGGTCAAGTACCAAGCCTAGTGTCCGTCTGGTGACATTAGGATCATATCCACGGTATAAAAGGCGTTTGATAGTGATGTTGTCTACATGTATCTTTGATCCTTCTTATCTTGTTAATAATGTCACCATAAAATGCAGGTTGTGAAATACCCAAAGAAATATACTCTGTTGCCTGTATTGGTCCGAATTTCAGAAGAAATTGACAATAATTTTTGTAAAATTTCCAGAAAGTCTTTACTAGTTTGTGAAAGCGAAAACCTTGTCCTAAAGGTTTCTTGGTAATTTGTAAATTTCTACTATGAAAATCCAAAACATCAGTACATCAGTACATCAGTAATGAGGCATCAATAAAACAGCATCCATAGTTCAGGAAAGAACATACTTTATTGAAAGTCCTAATAATCTCTTGATGATATTTTTTTCGTATGAGGTAATAGTGCATATTGTTGTGGTGACATAATTAAAAAAATAAGAAGGATCAAAGATAGACAACATAATTATCGAAAATGAGTCAGAATCATCAAACGCATTTTATACCGAGAATATGATCCTAATGTCAACAGAAAGACACTAGACTTGGTACTTGACCAATCTACAGTCTTGTACCAGCGCATTCTTAAATCTTGCACTCTGACTGACTCTCACGGCGGGACTCCATGACAGGCCCTGTCCAAACCTCTTTAGAGAAGACAGGGCTCCAACCATCTGTCCTCTCTGAATGCAAGTCGGACTCCTCGGGTATTAACAT
Organism: Pinctada fucata; assembly: GCA_028142955.1. Lineage (NCBI taxonomy): Eukaryota > Metazoa > Mollusca > Bivalvia > Pterioida > Pteriidae > Pinctada > Pinctada fucata. The sequence goes on from AP027115.1 coordinate 7,340,257, forward strand.
ACATGGGCTCGCGGTGTCAGAGCACGGATTATATTACGTACGCCCTCTTTTGATATCCATGAGTTAAAGAAGATTTTGACGATAATCCCATCGACGGAACCCTAGTAAGCTAGAGGTGGGACCAGGTGCCTGGGAGGAGTAAGCATCCCCTGTTGGCTAGCCGCACCCGCCGTCGATGACCATTCATGAAAATAAAAAAAAAATTATTAAATACATGCATGCACTGTATGAGGATATACGTATAAAGAAAGTGCTATGGCGACCATGCCAGGGAAAATATTCAAAACGAGCTCCACACTGCAAAGGGCATAAGTGTGACAGGAATGAGTTAAAGGAGATCCTGACGATAATCCCAATAGCACTCACAATAAAGCACAAATTGAGCATCGACGGACCATTTACATATTCATCTCTGTTGCTTGGGCCCCTGCGTTTTGCGGTCTTGTTTGTGTGTGGTCATCCGACAGTGAGGAGGTTGTTGTACACCGCAATTGTACGTTCTTCCAGACCTCTGGGTAATCGGAAAAGTGGAAGGGTTGTGAGCACATAATCAATGATAACTACACCTTCTGCTATTCTTGTGGCAGATGGCCGTCCTAAGTCGGTACCGGTTGCCCATTGGTCGCGTTGGTTCATGTGTAGTTCTTTGTGTTTGATGTTGTGTTGTGCGTTGACGTTCCTTGTCCCTTTTGTGTCTCTTCCTGTGCTTGTCTGCAGTGTTTTTGCAGTGGGTGTTTTGGGGTTTTGCTGTGGGTGCTGCAGCCTGGTGTTGTTGGAGATCCCCTCCTTTGTTGTGTCTTATTGGTTGTTGAAGTTTTGTCCGATGTAATTTATGTGTCGCTTTTTTTGGGGGGTATGTTCTGCTGAGTTAGTGCAGTTTGGTCATACTGTAGACCATTTCCTCAGAATGGTAAGTTTATTTATTTAAAATTCAAGGATATATAAAAGCTTGTTCCTTCATTGATATAATACTACATGTACTCTTACCTTTGCATATGTATTTCACAATTAAGTATTTGTGAGTGTTCGGACATGGATCTCCCTTGAAATACTTATTAGTGGCATTAATATTACAAGACTGTTGATCTTGACACATATTTTTTGTGAATGACATGGAGTTTGGAGAACGGCAATCCTGAAAGGCTTGGCGAAAGGGGCAGGGATCATGATCAGATGAATCCAGACGACCGTACACTGCTTGCTGAATTCTAATTCTGGCTCCAGCAGGGCAGGATATAGAAAGTTCCTTGTTTTCACATACCAATACAGTTTCTACAAAAATTAATTAGAATTGAAAAGTATCTATGAATGAATACACAAAATCGGGTAAAATGCGAAACTATTTGAACTCATTTTCACCTTTTGAGCCTTAATTTATCAGAATTGACTATATATAGGAGGTTTTTATAATCTTTAAGATCTTCATTGAATTCAAACTTGACATCATTACTCGAGTTAACTCCAGCATGTGACATTTTGGACATTCCGATATTCTGCATAATTATGTTAGTTTTAGGAGCGATAAAGAAACAATATTGTTTCGTATTTGAAACACGATATTTCAATAAAATTCTAATATGCGTTGGGTATAGTTCAATGGAGCTCGTGAAAAAAATTCCCCGCGAGGGGTTTGACAGTAAGTGTTTCGAATATTTTTCCATGACATGGTCGCAATATTCTTTCCATATAGACGTAGCCTCAGACAGTGCATGTATGTTATATAATGTTTTCATCTTCGTGCATGAAAATCAACGGCGGGTGCAACTAGCAAGCAGGGGATGCTTACTCCTCCCGGGCACCTGGTCTCACCTCTTGCTTGCTAGGGATCCATCGATGCTCAATTTGGTGTTCTATTGAGGGTGCTGTGGCGATTATCGTCAGGATTTTCCTGAACTCATTTATTACAAAATTTGTCTAGATTTGTCTCTTAACTGCAATGGAGGGATTGTAGAGCTACCTTTTCGTCCCTTTACATTGGCTTCTCTTCATCATATTTGCATGATATCCATGAATAAGACACTGTGTTTAAAAATTTCTTTTTAATTTTGGTCTACAGTCCTGCCCTCTTATAAGGGAACTGTCTCTTTACATTAGTTAATGGTAAGATTTGTTCATAAACAGATACATAATATCATAAGCATCTTATTTTTTATATGCAAACATAACGAGTGTTTATACAATTAATAATGCGGAACTCTATACCTTCCCGAAGAAAATTTCATACAAATTTATTATGCACCAGACACGTGTTTCAGATATCAAATCCTCATCAGCAATGATTCCATCCCAAGTGTTTTTTTAGACACAGCCAAAATTCATTTTAGATGCGCCGTCTGGTTATATTTTTTTCAAATCAAATTTGTTCAATTTTTTGAAGGGTCAAAGAAGCATATCCAAATAAAATCTATGTTCAAAATAGCTTTTGAGGGATAGCGCTTAGATGGTAAACTTCCGTCACAGCTAAATTCATTTTTAAATTTAGTTGCACCAAATTGATATTTATTTTTTGTCATTTGCAGAGAGTGTATAGATCCAAATTTAATGTAGCTTAATATCCAGATAACATCTATGATAGAAATAACATTAGAGGGAAGGTGCTTAGATGTTAATCCCCTAAATTTCGATGATATTTTAACTGCGCGAAACGGCTATAGATATGTCGGGTGCAGATTGATTTTTTTTCTTATCACCTTTGGCTCATCTCTATATTTTCAGGAATACTGTTTATCATTCAATCTTGAAAATAAAAGAGCTAATCCCGTCTGAGTCTTCTATCGTTTCCTCAGATAAATTTTACATGAAAAATAAATTTAGTCAAATGAAACCCGAAAAGAAGACCTACTTGTCGCAGGATCAGAGTCGAACGGTCCAGGAGGTAAGAGAAGCGAGTTAACTGTTCCAATTATAAACAAAACATGTTCCTTTACTTCTAACATGTTTTTCGATGCCTACTTTCTAATCAGTTTACGTGGTAAGGAGCAGTTTGCAACATGTCTGATAAGGAGAAATAACTATTCACAGTCAAACACCTTGACTGCTAAATGACACAAATATTAAATGAAGAACTATAAACATTTCAGTTTGGAAATGATCACCAAATTATCATTAATGAATTAAACAATATCATGACGATAATCTCAACAACACTCACAATAGAGCATCGACGGACGTCACATGGAGAAAATCGGACTGTTGAAAGATAGGAGGGTATCTCCAACAAGACTCGGCTACGAAATACTGACACATCACGTGCAAAACAACATAACAAATATACACAGCAATATACATTCACAGGACGAAAAAACAGGTTTCCATACCTTGGAAACCTGGTGGAAACCACATGGAAACCCGGGGTTTCCATGTGGTTTCCACCAGGTTTCCATAATGGAAACCAGTGGTTTCCATGTGTTTGGAAAGCGCTAACCGCCCGGTTTCCACGATGGAAACCACTTGGAATCGGGTTGGAAACCTCAAGTTTCCTTTTGGTTTCCATACCTTGTAAACCTGTATAAGAGCTGGTTTCCACGATGGAAACCACTTGGAATCGGGTTGGAAACCTCAAGTTTCCTTTTGGTTTCCACATCTTGTAAGCCTGTGTAAGAGCTGGTTTCCATGTTGGAAATTAGTTGGAAACTTGATATTTCCTTTTGGTTTCCATATCTTGTAAAATTGTAAACTGGTTTCCATATACTGTAACTGTATGAAAAAGGAAATAATATCTCTTTATGTGTTAGTATATACAGTGAATTTGAAAGTTTTGAATCCTGTACTTTTCGTATTCCTTTATATCAGTATCAAGGCTACATGTATATTCTTCTATGTACTCTTTACATGTATATCATGATAAAAAACCCTAAAACATGCTTATCATACTGTGTAATATTTATTCACAATACATGCTTATTCAACTTCAGATGTACAAGATTCCATGAAATCATAAATATACAATTTTGAGCTTTCAAATTTAAAAATGGCATCTTCCATTCTTCATTGATATTAATATGTCATGTTTTTTAAGATGGAAATAAATTTAGAAAAAGATGGACGTGTCCCTTGAAACCACTACAGAAATAAAATGTACTTGTATTTTTTTAAATAAAAACCAGATATTTTTAAACAAGTGTTTAGAAATGATAGACAAATTTTATCCTTGCCAAAAACAGACAAAGTCACAAAGAGATCTCTTTCAGATAAAATTTGTTATTCTGCAGAGATTGACACTCGACGGAAATCCCAGTTCATGATGTTTCAGACCACTGTTACAAAACTTTTTCTTCTGTCCTCTACTTTTTCTTCTGTCCTCTACTTTTTCTTCTGTCTTCTGTCTCACCTGGAATGAATGAAAAAAAAATGATACAGTAAGCGGCAACAGAATTATAAACTACAGTTGTAGAGAACTAATATTGCAGGTTGGGATGTCACAAGATGCTTATGTCAACAATTTGTGAATTATAAGAAAGTGGAAGTTCTCAAAAGGCACAAATTTATCCCCCCATAGAATCAAAATTAAAGAGAGGTTGAGCAAACCCAACTTGTACGTGTACGGGAACTTGTACGTGTATGAGAACTTGTACATGTACGAGAACTTGTACGTGTATTTACATGTTATCTGTTTACACTTTGAAGTTATGTGGTTGAGCAGATGTCACAACACGTACTGCTATGTGTAAATCGTATATACGTTTTGTGACATAATTTATATTTTGTTTACAACTGCTTATTCGTCAATAACTTGCAATCTAGATTCTAAAGGTAAGGTGCATTCAGCATTGACAGTGAATTGATTTATCTATTCCAAGTAATCAGATTTATATAACATAAAAATTAAACTTCAAGAGTAAAATTTTTGTCAAATTTGAGGGTTCTTCTTTAAAATGTGATACATTTTATTTGCAATCCCTTCTAATATTCAGAAAGGACATATTTTCCCAAATAAATTGAATATAGGTTTTCATAGGTTATCTGCATTCAGTTGCTTATAAAATCTACAAGAACATTTAATCATAAACGTGTACTTACAGCTTTACATGTTTTACCGAAAGTGTAACACAGGTGTGTGGAGCGCAAAATGTTATGACGTCATAAACAACTTTTTGACGTATGTGTACAAATTTGGTTTGCTCAACCTCTCTATTATACCACGGTGATAGTGAAATTTCAACCCGAGTGTGCAAAATTCTGCAAGTCAAGAACGAGGCTTGCCGAGTCGTGGACAAGCAAAATTTTGTACATGAGGGTTGAGATTTAGCCATCCCTCCCTCATTGTTTTGTTTGATTGTTTTTCTCCCACAACTTATCTGTCCGTGTCTGTTATAAATAGTTATTTGTTGTTTGACCAAAAATGTGTGACCTCTTCCTTGAAAATGACCCTGATCTGACTTGGGTAAAAATTTAGTCCCATCATGCATTACCATCCCTGCCAATTTGAAAGATGTATGATGTATGGCCAAAAATGTAAAAGTGTGACTACCAGACAGATAGACAGACAGACAGACAGGCAGATGCCTGACAAATGATCCCTTTATGTCGCTCTTATGTTGCAGGCGACATAAATGAAGTGTCTCAACTCAATATAGTAAGAAGCTTACATTGACATCATTGGATGCTAATTTTTCATGCAGTCCTTCTAGTTCTTCAATGGTAACAGTACAATATTGACCTGAAAGTGAAAATGAAGATTTAATATGTTGAAATTTATCAAATAAGTCCTCAGAGTTTACGAAAAGTGCCGGATTGCCGGCAATCTCCAGTGGATTTTTCGAATGTCCGACAGTTTCTAGTTTCGAGCCAGACAAAATGTCCGATGATTTTTTGTTCCAAGTCCAAAATAACGACACACAATTTACAAGATTTGATTTCAAATAAAGACATTTAAGTATTTAAGATATTTCACAAAATTACAGGACATGATGATATACATAATGTATTACAATTGTTAATACACTATAATACATGTTTAACTTTAAGTCATACCAATCCTTGATCCATGTCCATGGCAACTTTTGGTTACAGTACTCTACATCTTTTGAATATGTACATCATTCTTTTCCACATTCAGCATCAGATATACAGTTAAGATGTCGTAGATGGCCTCTGATCGTGCAGCGTACACATGCTTGGATAAGAAAGTAATGTCAGGGCTACACCAGGTATACTGAAAGAAAAATTGAAAAATTAAATTAAATCACCTTAATAAGAGAGTAAAAGTTCAGGGAATTAATCTGCCTTTGCGACCTGCGCCCAGGACCCATAGATTTCCAATCACTGTGTTTTCTAGTCAATACAATAATTCTCAAAGCATTCAAGTTATGAATGATCTTAATTTGTTGTTGTTGAACTTGTTTTATTAAAATATCTGACGAATTGCAGAAATGCCTACATATCTACAATAAAAATGATGTATCGTGATACGAATCCTATCCAGGGTTCTCATTAAGAGCCGGCGACCGGCGATTTCTCGCCTCCTACTTTGGGTAAAATTGCCGTCTACTTTCCGTAAAAAAAGTGTCATATTTCAATGTCAGTTTCTTTCAGTATGAAAATTGAACGTCTATTAAATTAAAGGAAATTACGTTGTCCTTTAAAAAGCTGTCATTATACAAGGTACGCGTTAAATATTTCCGTAACTACAGTGAGAAAACATTGATTTCAACGCGGCGTGACGGGTCATTTTTACGGCAACGTATATTAAAGAAGCACAATGGGACGATTAGATCTCCACTTTTGACGCCTGTAAATAAGATTTTTTTAAAATACAAAAATTGTATTGTTATTTACCAATCAACAGCCGGTCTTTCGCGTGTAAACATCAAACGCAAGTTCATATAATTTATTACCTCGGTCTATTTTCTGTATGTAAACAAAGTACTAGTAATTATACAAACAATATCAACAATTCGTTGTAATATTGAGTCTATTGATGCATCCACAAGATGCGAGCCGACAGTAACTGCTGAGTGCGTGATCCCCCTTGCAGAATTCAAAACGTCACATACTCGTTTAATATCTAACATCCATGGACCGAACGATCTATATTAAAACTCAATGCTCTCAAAAAATGCCAGAGGGAAATGTTTTTTATTTTTAAAAAGTCAGAATTGTTCACAATGAGGAGAGCCATAAAAATACATCAAAGTACCAATATTATGACTGATAGTTCAAAGCTTCCATGGGCGAAAGGGGGGGGGGGGGAGGTGACAAAACGTAAGATTTATTTTTCATGTACATGATGTAGGAATCAGAAAGCTATTGAGTTAGTTTACAATCTATTTGGATAGAAAGAAAACAACTATTTCCCAGTATAACAGGAAATTCCAAGCATTTCTCTTATTCATGAGAATGCTAGTGGTGAAAATTGTTCGCAAAACTTGCAACACGTTATAAAAGTACTATTCAAGGAAAAAATATCTATAGTATTTTTTTTATTGTCTAGATGGCTGGAAGAAATGCCCTCCATTGCCTTGTAAATTTCAAAAATATATACTTGATTTAATGATATTTTATAGGGTCTAAATGGTGGGAAATGCCCTCTATTGCCTTTTAAATGTCAAAAATTTTCCGGGGGAACATGCCCGGGCCCCCTAGAGGTCTCGCGCCTTCGGTGCACGCATCCTTTGATCGCCTCCTACTTTTTCTTGATTCACCTCCTACTTCCAAACTTAATGAGAACCCTGCCTATCGTGAGTAAATATCGTGATACGTATCGTATTGTGAGCTTAGCGTATCGTGACAGCCCTACAAAATGTAGAACTTTTAATGGTGAATGTGTGTATGAGATATGAATGTCCTACCATTAATAGTATAAAAGAAATCTGCTTTCAAAACACCTTAACATAAAATGTTGTATAGGGTGAAGGTCACAGGGTTAAAAGTCATGGTGATTGTGAGTATGAAATATGAAAGTCCTACCATTAATAGTGTAAAAGAAATCTGCTTTCAAAACTTCTTAACATAAAATGTTGTATAGGCTGAAGGTCAAAGTTACAGGGTCAAAAGTCATGGTATCAAAATGTAGTACTCTTTATGGTGAATGTGTATATGAAATATGAAAGGCCTACCATTAATATTATAAAAGTAATCTGCTTTCGAAACTTCTTAACCAGATGGCAGACAGACAGACAGACGGACCGATAGGGTGATTCCTAATTTCCTATAGGCAGTGGCTCCAGATACGAACGTTCGTATCTTCAGACCTATGTCTCGGCGTACGAACACAAATTGTAGTGAGCTTCTGCATATATCTTTCAATTTGGTTCGTTTTTTTTTTCAATTAATCTAGTGTTCAAATTGTATCTTTTTTGTGACATATTCTGAAAAGTTAATTAAGTAAAAAGCACGGAGTTTCAGCTACATGTACGTATTTGTTATCGTCTCAAAACTTTCAAAAACTTCAAATTCTGCTGGAGCGACGGAACGTCAGTATGTGCACACAACAGCTGACAAGTACGCGTCTATTACTGATCAGTGATCACTATTATGATTGAGAGCATAGAAAATAGCCTCTTGTCCTGGTTGCTAAATTACAGATAATGCAGAATAAGCTCGTATACCTTGATATGGTTACAAAAATCAACTTTTTTTATTTTGTTATGGACACGTGACGTGAAACATGTTCGTACGCCGAGACATAGGTCTAAAGATACGAACGTTCGTATCCGGAGCCACTGCCTTTCCTATATACAAAATACGCCGAGAAATAGGTCTAAGGGGGGGGGGGGGGGGGGGGGGGGTGGTATAATTACAGTGTTTTGACTTCGTCCTCATAGATGGCTTTTCCATGAGTTCATATTACACATTCAATAGAACTGTAAAACAATACAATTGACAACAGAATAACTCTGAACATGACTATCAGGGGGGGGGGGGGGAGCTCATCACTGTCCATCTGACCATAAATAATGGGATTTGAATTGCTGATTCAAATCAAATTAATTTAACATTAACTAGGAAATGTGAATGATTCCTTGTAAGAAAAGGTTAAATAACGGCAATTACAGATTTCTGGTTCGAACAGACACTGGACAAAATTCTGAAAACAATGCAACGCGTGGGCCGGGCCGAGCCAGCAATATTGACATACATACATCTGTTAAAAAGAAGCAAATACTATATAATACTTAATTTTCACCATTGATATTCTCATCTTACCTATCCATTGCAATCGAATGCGTGTTTTCTTTCGTTTATGTGTAGAATTTTGGTGAACAGTCCGTTCCAGCGTTTCCTCTGCTCAAAAATAAATGCTCGCTTCTGATTGGTCAAAATTTATTTTGAAATTCTGAGCCCGCAAAATCATCCTGAACGATTAATTTTTTTTTCTGTTAATCATCATTTAAATTCTTGGTAGATTTTAATATCATTATTTTATTTTCACATATACGAATTCATGTAAATTTCGAAAGTCTTATCTCTTTTAACCTTGGAAAAATTAAAGAGCACCATCTGGCATCAAGCAGTCTGGGAATTTCATTAAAAGATTAGAAGTATGGAAACTTTTTATTTGTTTTGTACAAGCGCGTATCCAGAGAGTCGGGGGGTGTCGGGGGATCCGACCCCTCGGGAGGCTCCCCCTGGAATTTTGATAAATTCATATATATAAATATTTTAATTTTCAAATAAGATTAACACGATTCCCCTTTTGTTGTCATAATATTTGGGAAATTAACGTGAATTTGTATTGAAAATCTTTCATTCTAATTAAGTTTTTAACGGTGAGCATTTCAATATATTCCTGGGCTCACTTACGCTTGCCAGATTTTATTAAATACATAATAATTTCAGGGGCGGATCCAGAACCCCAATTGCCGGGGGGCACATACCATTTTTGATGGGAATCACTTGCGAGGACCGAAGGGCCGAGTGGGGGAGAGTATTGGAGGGGGTTTCCCCCTCCCATTGGTGGGGGTTCGGGGGGCCTCCCCCGAGAAAATTTTGAAAAAATGAAGCAATTTAGTGGCATCTGAAGCGTATTTGAACTAAATTTAGAAGGGATTCAGTCAGTGTCAATAACGATAATTAGTATATTTAAAAGAAATTGTCGACATATTCTGATGCTGTAATGTTTTTGCACGACATGCAGAAGTCAAAATGTTCAGGATTTTCTAAGGAAAGGGCAGAGAGGGCCGGGGGGGGGGGGGTTGCGTCCAGCCGTTAATTCACGCAAAAGCTAGGAAAAAATAAGCAATTTTTGCAAATTCCAGGCGGAATCTAAACCCCCCCTAACCATCACTCTAGATCCACGCTTGTTTGTTTTAATTTTTTGTAAAGTGAAGCAAATAAGTAAATGATAAATTTCCTTGAAAAAACAAGAGATTATGGGTGCCCCATGCTCGATCTGCATCGTTGAGATAGAAAGGTACAATTATTCATTGGCAATTCGATTCTAAAAATAAAGAAAAACAATCATGCATTTTTGACTGTTTGCGAAATTCTTGGAGGTGCCGGTCCAAATCTGGTCAAACGATTTTAATTATTCAATGACCTAAAAAAAACCGTTCGTAAAAAAAGAAAAAAAAATTGTCAATTTTATAGAAGGTTATATGGAAGATTTGATAAGAAATATGTGTGTTTTTATGACTTGCATAGGACTGCTATTCCCGAATCAAACCCTTAGATGAAGAAAGTCCTATATGAACGTGATTCAATGTAGCTTGTTGTCATGGCAGTGATGCATCCTTCCCGACTTTGTAATCTATCCCCGAGAAAATTTTGGAAAATTTTAATCAAATCGGTGGTTTCTGGGGTGTTTTGGGGCAATTTCTGACTATTTTATAGATTTTTGTTAGAAAACAACAATTTAATGCTTCAAAAAGCATGTCATAAGTGCCCCTTCGTTGGGCACTGCCGGGGGGGGGGGGGGGGGGGGGGGGGGCACGTGCCCCCGTGCCCCCCCGGCTGAATCTGCCACTGAATTTATTATCAATTTCAAATGATGCCCCTTATAATGCATTACACCTTTGTAAATAAACTGAAAAATACAGGTATATAGAGGATGCGAGACCTCAAGGAAAAAAATCTCGATCCTCCAAAATCCTTTATCCTCCCATGTTGTACCATGACAATTAAAGCTAATCAATGTAGATTAATTGATTTTTAAATTGCACTAGGAACGGTCCATTTGATATCCTGGGGGGGGGGGGGGGGGGGTTCGAAAAAAATAATGTTGCTCTGAATTTTGATGAAAAAAAAAATTAATTTGCTTATGATGTGTCAGAAAAAAATCTTTTTCTTACAAGTAATCTGAATTTGAAGAATTACTAAAAAAATTTTGCTTAAAATTCCCCCAAAAATCCCGGTTCTATCAATAAAACACTAACATTCTAATCTTAATATATTGCACACCATATGTCTGAAAAAATTTTCTTGCTCCAACTCTGCGAGAATTTTTTTTTTTTTTTTTTTTTTGCTCCGGGCCGAGGCGAAAATGATCTTGCTCTGACAAAACCCCCAAGCCCCCCCCCCCCCCCCCCCCCCCCGAATATCAAATGGACCGTACCTTATTTCTTTCAAACCGATTTAAAAAAAGGATTTCTTATGTTGTTAAAAATCGTTTTATCTTTATTATTGTTAGGTTTTTTTTTCATTTTGTATAGATACTAGTATGCAGATCACAATACAAAAAACAGACAAACATACTTACATTGATCTTAAATTATACTCTATTATTTATATTCAGTTTGAATGAGATACATGTAGTGGGAAATAACCATATTTCTAATATGTTTCCTTTCAGTCTTTTTATTGCCCTTTTTTCACTTTATGCATATATGAGCCGGCTTAATTCTCATTCAATTCGTTAAGTTCTGCACGATGTACAATGTACATGTTTACTATAATGTATATGTATATATATAGTATAAAGTTCAAGTCCTCTCGGAATAGTTGAGATATATAGAAAGATTCAGAAATGATTCATACTTTATTTCCCAAAACTTTTTCAATGCCATTAAAAATTAATTTAAATTAGAATTAAAATTAGAAATGCCATTTCCACTGAAGAGCCCGAATGACGAAAACGTTTTGGGAAATAAAGTATGAATCATTTCTGAATCTTTCTATGTATATATATATTTATCACATGATACACCCGTTATGCAGTTTCATAAAGCCATTTCATAAATATATGATATGATAACACGTTACATATCGCTCTGCTTGAATGCGATTGGTCAAGTTTGGAACCTAATCACATGAACCTTGACAAATGTGACCTTTCAAATATCGGTCAACTGTTAAATTCAGACCGGAGTCAATATCAATGATTAAAATTGTTGTTGTTGAATTAATTCTTGCATTAAAATACTATTCAAAATTGAAATACTTTTCTCTTACGCACAGAATATCTATACGATGGGGAAACTACTTCTCATGGCGTAGCAGACGACCTCTAGATCACAGCGTGATTCGCCTCTGTAGTTCTCGGAAACGTTGATTTCACGTTAGAAATACACATTTTTTGGCAATATCATGTGATAAAAAGAATCTCAAATGAATTTTCATTTCATACGATGTATTATGAAACTCGTTGTGCGTTTTATATCCCCTCGCCAAGGCTCGGGGATATAAAACACACAACTCGTTTCATAATACATCGTATGAAATGAAAATTCATTTGAGATCCTATATATATGAGATGGTACTTATTTGGAATATTTCGTTACCTGCATGTCGAGTCATTTACGCTCTGTGTGGCTCTGATTATTAAAAAACTCCGCTCGACCCCTCTCTCTCTCTCTCTCTCTCTCTCTCTCGCTGCTGGCAGTATGAACTTCAGTATGAACTTCAGTCCTCTTAGCAGTGGCAAATTCGGGGGGGGGGGGGGACGCCGGCGCCCAGCACTGACCACAATTTTCCAAAATAAGACATTTTCCTTATAAATCGACAAAATTAGCCCCTTAATTGACCCCCAGTAAAGGGGGCACTGGATCCACCACTGCCATTACACAATGTAGAAACGTATATATATATGTACATACGTCATGTACGTATAATTTCAGATTTTTTAATACATGCATGACTGAGTACGTATATTTGTGTAAAGTACATTCAAGCTGATTTTTCGAATTTTATTAAAATTATAAACATGACGAAAATTCTCTCTCTCTCTCTCTCTCTCTCTCTCTCTCTCCATGCAAGATTTTTTCCTAGCGGCGTAACAAACTAACATGCTGCGTCATGCAGTAACCGTGTACTTGTCACAGTGTCGCACCGCCCCCGACTTTAGAACTGAATTCCATTTGACATGCAATTTGCAGGGGGTCAAACATTAATAACATGCCGCGATTGCATGCTTCAACTGTATACTTGTCACAGCGTCGCACCGCCCCGACTATAGAACCGAATTCCAATTGACATGCAATTTGCATGGGGTCAAACGTTACATAACCGGTGTCTGTGTATATACTTGAAATGAAAACCACAGTATATCACTCCGCTGGCTTTAGAGGATAAATGCTCCATGGAATTTATGAATAAAAACATTTTGCATATTAATTCTATAACATTTTTTTTCTTCTAGAAATGTATTATTATGAATACTAGAAAAAATTAATTAGAAGAACAAACAGTATTTTCTAATATACGTTATATAGTTGATATATCATGGTTTATAATTAGTAGAAGAAACAAAAAAAAAAAAAAAAAAAAAGATGCGTAAATAGATAGATAAATAAGTAGATAAATAATAAAAATAAATAGATAGATAGATAAATAAATAGATAAAAAAAATTAATTAATTAATCACAATTGTGTTTGTATAACAAACGAATGTGTTGTGCATAAATAGATATAAATAAATAAATAAATAAATAAATAAATAAATAAATAAATAAATAAATAAATAAATAAATAAATTAATTAATAATCCACCGTGCCGTTTTGGTATGTATGTAAAGTCGCCGTATGGAGCTAGTGTACCGAATTTGCATAGCACCTGAGATATCGAAGGCCGTCCGCATGTCGATTATGGGCCGGATCCGTCAACTTCCCCAAAATCAAAGTAAAAAATAAATGAATAGTATTGCTTCTTTAATTTTGACTAGTAGTTTACAAAATGGAAACCTAATGGAAACCACTCAACCAAGTTTCCAAAATGGAAACCCGGTGGAAACTACGTCGAAACCTGATCCAGGTTTCCATGCCTTGGAAACCACTGGGAAACTGTCAACCTCAGGTTTCCATGCAGTTTCCACGTGGTTTCCAAAACATGGAAACTCGGCTTTTCGTGCTGTGATTTACATAAAAGGAACAAAGACACCAAGCACGATGTAAAAACAATGCACACAAAAAACTTTCACTTTTTGTGTGGCAAATGGCTTTTGCTACGTGTTTGGCAAATGACCGTCCAAAGTCGGACCGGTTGCCCATTGGTCTCGTTGGTTTATGTGTAGACTTTTGTGTTTGATATCTATATTTATGTAAACTACCTAGTTCAAAATCGCAATTCAAAGTATTCAAAAGCTTTTTCTTTTAGAACCTGTTCTTTTTGAAATAGAAAAGGGAGGCAATGAAGGGAGGCAAATGACCTTATTACAGCAGGGTTCCAACTCTTTACCTCTAGGCAAAAAATTTCAAACCAATTTATAATGCACCAGAAACGTGTCTCGAATATCAAATTCTCATCAGTTATGTTTCCAGCCAAATTGATTTTGCAGGAGCCGCCTAAATTTATTTACTGTATCTCTCCTCACGTATTGTTTTTTGTACTCTCATGAAACCGATAAAGGTTAACGTGTATGTGTACATATATGTGTATGTATCAACACGTTTTAACTTTAGACCGAATTTATTGACACGGATTTCAATAAAACATTTTAGCAGCTGCATGTAAAATGCTGAAATAAACACCACCACCACAACCACCACCAACAACAACAACAACAGGTCAATGCATATTCATAAGGACAAATCATATGCGTTGGATTTATGTTGCTAAAAGTAAATAAAAATGTCATCATCTTAAGATCAGGTATTATAAAGGACAATAATTAAGACTATTGGTTCATTTCTCTGTAGAAATAATGCTGCCTCTGTCTTTAGTTATACTTCGCTAATTTCTTAACGCAAATTATTTCATACATTGTAGTTACCTGTCTCATTTTTAAACTATGTAGATGATCAAAAGTAGACTTGTTGCTAGCGTTCCTGTTAAGTTGACAATGGCAAATATGGATAAGGACCATTTCTCTCATACCCGCGTATGTGTTACAGAGTAGGCCCATGAAATACAGCTATGTGAGCTACTTCTGTATCACATATCACGTGACAGCTGTATCACATATCACGTGACGATATTGTTTCGATTGTTTACGCTATTGTGACGTCATGATTTCAGCCCGCAAAACAAACAAGCTAGCGGCGACGTCGCCATAAAACTTCGATTTTAAGATCGTTTTTCAATGTTCTCTTGCGTTTATTTTGAAAAGCCTAATATTCGTAGTTTATTCTTATAGAATAAACCATTTTCGGGGGCGCTGAATTCGAATATCGCAAAATTTTTGCGATTAGATCAACTTGACATTTTTTCAAATTTCGTCCCTTTTCTTTCAGTTTTGTTTTGACCCTTAGATATGAGAGTAAAATACTCTTTCATGTTCTTCTATGAAAGATACATCGTTTCCACCCTCGGGGTCTCAAAATTTTGCAAAACCCTCGACAAGCCTCGGGTTTTACATGATTTTGAGACCCCTCGGGTTGAACCGATGTATCTTTCATAGAAGACCATGAAAGAGTCTTATAATCCAAATACACAGTACAAAAACCCTGCTTTTAGGATCACCTTCTGTTAAGATTTCAGCCGAATATACATCAAACATACGAAGATTAACCATTTTGACAGTGACTTTTTTCGTTATACAAGGATTAGGATTACTTTCCGAAAGTTCAACGCCTTCAAATTCAATAGCATCAAATTTAAGGTATCCGTTGTACAATTGAGTCATTTTACATTGCGTTTTAATCATCTCCGTAGTAAAGTATGGTAAATTTTATGCCTGGTAAGGAACTATAAACTATATATTTTCTGAAAGGTAATGATGCCCTGAGTTCAGATATAAGACTCCCAAGTCTTAAAAATCAAAGGGGAAAAACTCTTGTACAACTTTGTTATTTTGCATATATTATTGAGAGAAAATAGAAAATTTAAATGCTTCATCAGTTATTCCCCTTTGTTTTTCTGACCCAAAAATTATTATTTTTGAGCAGAGGGCATTATTACCTTTCAGAAAATATATAGTTTGTAGTACCTTGCCAGGCATAGAAAAATGCCCTATTGTACATCGGATACCTTAAGAGCATGCGCGTTTCGGGTACTAAACCCTCGTCAGTGATCCTCAACCTAAACTCAAACTAAAAGCCTGACTTCTTTGACTCATTTGTGTCACACTTATGCCCTTTCCCGTGTGGACCTCGTAAAAAATTCCCCCGCGAGGGGTTTGACAGTAAGTGTTTTGAATATTTTCCCTGACATGGTCGCCATAGCACTTTCTATATGGAAATGGCCTCAGACAGTGCAGTTCATGTTTTTTATATGTTTTCATTTTCATGCATGATCATAGATGGCGGGTGCGGCTAGCCAACATGGGATGCTTACTCCTCCCGGGCACTTGGTCCCACCTTTAGCTTGTTAGGGGTCCGTCGATGCTCAATTTTGGTACTCTATTGTGAGTGTTGTTGAGATTATCGTCAGGATCTTCTTTGACTCATTTGTATCTCTCTGTCCATTTACCGCTGTATATCATATATTGTCAAGGAGTGGTTATCTATAACATGTAAAGATAAGAGTTTGTTTACATATACGGTCAAATTTTATAAAGACTCTTAAGAATGATTTTACTTCTGATATTTATATGTCTACAGATAAGTGTAGGAACGGGATTGGACTTACGAAGACAAATTTCAAAAGGTCAGTGTTTTCCAAGTACATGTACTAGTGTGTTGATTATCTTAAAATCGCTTGATTTTCTAAATGTTTGGATTTCTGTTTCGGTTATCATGGTTTTTTTTCTTGCATCGACATGTACTATTTTTCCTTCGCTTAACTTTCTTAACAATAATATATTGTAACACTAACATTTTGGTCTGTTGGTGGATGGGTATCAATTATTTTTATCCTTAGGGTATTGTTGACGCTTTAAAGGCCATAGTTCAATTGGGACCCTCAAACTAGACATGTATATTGTCCTTGATAACGGACAGTGCCCACAACCACTACGACATTCATTCCTATATTTACATTCGGAGACATTCAAATGTAATCCTTCTTTGAAAACATCCTCGAATTATGATAGAAATTTCGTCACAATAAAGATTGAATGTTTCACGCTTGTCCATTCCCCCTACCAGGAAGGACAAAGGTAGTCAACTGCAAAGAATCAGAATTAACGGTTTAATCCTAAATGTTACTGATTTTTTTTCATCTTTATAACGTTGATGGATTTTAACTCATTAATTCATTGAGCTGGCGCTACCTAGATTTAAATTCATATTTACGAATCGACTCCATGGAAATTATAAATATGCATAGGGGCTTTACTCATATTTCAATGATTTAACGTATCCAATGTACAAATGAAGATCTCGCGGACGTTTCGTCCATTTAAACAGTGTTAAAATTATCTCGGTAATCTTCGGCAGTGTCTCGATAGTTTCCGTGGCTTGAATGACGGTTGGCATGTTGACCTTTGATGATAGTAACCATTATTTATGTTTTATTAGGTATATTTAGGTAAAAATGTGCCATGATTCTAGCTATATAATACACTTGATATTTATTTGTACAATGGATACCTTAAGGGTTTTTGTCATGATATTCCCATCCTGCTTGCATGATTATTCAGCTTGCATGACCATTTGAGCCATCCAATCAAAGACTGTATTGTTTGTCTTCCGAGATGAAGGTAAACGGATGTGGCAGTTTTGCTGGGTTGGTGCGGCGGGTGTTGCATGCAGGCTGGAGATGCTTACTCTTCCTGGGCACCTTGTCTCACTCCCATGTCGAAAGTTCGCTTCTTTTCATGTGGTCGAGGTTTTTGTTTGTTTGCTTTGGTTCCTGTTTTATCCTGATTTTGTATGCCTTCGGTTTCTGAATTATTGATTTTGTGCTGTATACAGAGATATGGTCATTATCCATATTTGTCATTCAGCATCAATATGTTCCATCAACCGTTGAAAATTCGCTCGCACACGTTTTGTGATTGGGGTCAACCTGCGTTCACCATGAAATGAACGTCAAAAGGAGCTGTTAAGATAAGGGCCGGATTTAGCCCTGAAATCACTCGATTATGTCTCTTGCGCTGCCCTTCCAATTTAGATAAAATTTGGTCAGGATAAAAATATAAAGTATTATAAGATTCCTAGTAGGTATTTCATTTAAATAAGTTTGGTGAAAGATGTTATGATTACGGGTTGAAAAGATAGGGGTACAGATGACGGAAAACGTCGAATATCTATCGAAAATGCACAAAAATGCACTTTTTTTACCACATTTTTATGTTTATTATGCTTCTGCTACCTTTTCATGTCAAAATTGAATAAGATAAATTAACTTTGAGGTTACAATATCAATATAATCGGCAAACGCTGCAATCCGGAAACTGAAAATCGGTTTTATTTCGTTCTTCTCAGCCACTAATGTAGCTTTCTGGCGCGAAATACACGCAGTGAAGAAATAGACAACTTTCTTGTTTATTTCCTTCCAAACGGTTAAACATTTTATCGGAGCACATTCTGAATAGATTGTTCCGTGATATAAAAGGAAAAATATGGCAATTATAACCTACTTTATCGCTCTAGAGACAAATTTAAAAATAGTCATCCATCCCCCCTTTTTTGTTTTTTGCCTGTGGGACATCCACCCCCCCCCCCCCCACCCCCCCCACCCCTCGCTTCAGAACCCCACTTGGCCAGAAATTGTGTTTTATTGATATACACCTTTGGTGAAAGTGGCATTGTAAAGCGAGAGGGAGGGGAACGATGTTGTATAAAACTTTTCCGTTTTCCATTGATTTCCGTGAAAAAAAAACGCTTATTTTGACCCAAATATCGGTCTTATTTTGAATAAATCATCACATCTGACAGCAGATTCACATGTATACCAAGTTACTGGACATTTCTACCGAAAAAAATTCTCAAATTTTGCATTTTGAAATTTCGACTTTTCAGGGCAGATTTTACGCCTTATCTCAACAGCTCTTTGAATAGGCGTTTAACATAGAAAATCAACTTGCAAAGTAAATATTTGTTTTTCATGATTAGAGAGCAAAGGTTGCTTCTAATATTTTCATTTTCTTATGGATGAGGCCTACTGATTCCAAATGACAAGTTCATAATTGGTAGTCACAGAAGCCTGTTGATGTTAGTGGAAATTCAAATCTACCAACGTATAGATCCTTACTACGTAAAAAATACTCCTATAAATGTCATTATAAAAGTCGGCAATGCCAGATAAAAAAGAAACCTTTTTATGTAAGAGGGAAAAGTCAAATAGGATACTGTCAAGGTCAAATCTAATGGATTGTCCGATTTCCTCATTTATATAAATTCTACATGATAGTTACTCAACATAGAATAACAAAATTGTTGTATTCATGAGATTGAATGATTAGCTGATGCTGACATTTTCCTCTACTTCTTTTGAAGCGTAAAAAGAATATTTAATTTCTTTTCGATTCCTGTAAATTATAGTGGATTCAAAAATTATTTTGTCTTAATTATTCCCTTTATTTTTTTCTATTTACAGCGTGTCATCTGAAACCTGCTGATATTGTTTTTGTGCTGGACAGTAGTGACAGTGTTAAAAGTACAAACTTCAAGACAGAACTAAACTTTCTAAAGACCTTCTTGAACAACTTTGAAATAGGTCCTCAATATACTCAGATAGGAGTGGTCACATACTCCTCACTTGTTCATAATGAGATTCAGCTTTCCCAGTATAGCGACAATTCCTCATTGAAGAATGCTATCAACGGAATTCCCTTCTACACGGGGAGCACCCAGACGGGAGCTGCAATGCAATTAGCATTAAATAGGAGTTTCACAGCCCAGGCTGGAGATCGTCCGGGTGTTATCAATATAATGGTTGTAATTACAGACGGGCTATCCAATAGGCCGAACCAAACTAGAGAAGTAGCGAAGCAGATCCACGCTGCCGGGATAGAAACCATCGCTATAGGCGTTGGCAACAGAGTGTCAGCTGCAGAACTGAGGAGTATAGCCTCTGATGACAAGCATGTCTTCCACGTGTCATCATTTGATGCCTTGTTCACAATAGAGAGAGAACTTACGGATGCAACCTGCAACGGTACTTAATAATATTTCGGCGTTGGTAGGATGTTGTTGTTGTGTTGCTCATTATCCCTGTTGTTTATTTAAGTTGATTGCGTGACGTTTATTGCATCTTGCCCGTGTGATACTCTTTGTTTAGCACATGGTGGTCTTGTCTGAGATATTTTACCCGGCGCTTGCTTTTATTACAAGCATATGGAAAAATAATACATAAAAGATAAGGCCAAATTGAATTCCTTTTCAGAAACAGATACCATTATACAGACGTATTCAAAAGCTATTTTTTATTCAAAGGCGAATGATGTTCAAGGAAATAGCTCGCCTAACAATAACTAAAAGATAAACGATTATAAACCATTATAAAATTTAACTGTATCTGATTCAATATATAATACTTCAACATTTTGATAAAAGATTATTTAGATACAATTATGTCTCTGTCATTTAATACCTGAAATAATTCAATTACATTTTCTTTTCATTTCTACAGTGACAACTGAGCATCAAGTCAAGAAAGGTAAATGTCACTTAATTTCACGTTCTTTGTCTGTACTATTTGAATAGCAAATGTTTAACGTCTTCAAATCCATAAGCATCATAGCAGATAAATTTACAGCATGGACCAGACATTCACGTTTCGGGTAATTAATCCTAGTCAGTGATCAGTAAGTTGGCTGGGATATGATGCTACAGGACCAAGGTTTTAGAAATTTGAAAAAAATCTTGTAAAAAGAAATTTTCGTATGCCCATGAAGAAACAACCAACCGAAATTGATCGATCTTGGCTACATGTGCCCTCGGGAACTCTTGGTCCACCAGCAGTGACGCTCACCATGTGGTACAAATGTTTAACGTCTTCAAATTCATTAGCATCATTTTAGAGCAGATAAATTTACAGCATGGACCAGACATGCAACCCTCGTCAGTGATCATCAATCTAAACAATGAAATATGGCCAACATCTGTGAAAAGTATGTCTTGAATATACCGAAAGACGTAGCATGATGTCTGGGAAATGATGCTACAGGACCCGAAGTCACGAATACAAACACAAAGACACTCATCATATTTACATTCAGTGCCATTTAAATGTAATACTTCTTTGAAAACGTCCTCGAATTTTGATAGAAATTTAGTGAAAATGTATATTGAATTTTATACGTTTGCCAATCCCCCCCTACCAGGAAGGACAAAGAGTAGTCAATTGCAAATTATCAGGGGTTACGGTTCAATCATAAAAGTTACTGATTTTTTTTCACCTTTAAAACGTTGATTGGTTTTAACTTTTTATAAACAATTTGAAGGCAACGAAGCCTTAATTATAGTAAGAGTTGTCATTGCTTATTAATTTAGATGTCGCCAACCAGATTGAAGTTCATATTTACAAATGGACTCTTTGGAGATTGTACATATACAAAGGGGTTTTATAAGAAATGATTTTGGATTCAACATAATAAATTCCCCCTTGCTTGACGGTGATGTTCCGTCCCATGGTATCTATATTTCAGGGCTCATCCGGTATGCTTGAGCATGTACTGATGTTTTGGATTTTCATAGTACAAATTTACAAATTACAAAGAAACTTTTACGACAAGGGTTTTGATTTCACAAACTAGTAAAGACTTTCTGGAAATTTTACAAAAATTATTGTCACCTTTTTTTTTAAATTCATAACAATACATAATGAATATATTACTTTGGGTATTTCACAACCTGCATTTTAAGGTGACATAATAAACAAGATAAGAAGGAAAAAAGATAGACAACTTAACTACCGAAAATGGGTCAGAATTATCAAACGCCTTTTTTAAATGTACCGAGGATATGATCCTAATGTCACCAAACGGATACTAGGCTTGGTACGCTCTGTGTGTTTGATGTCTGTGCGTTGACGTTCCTTGTCCCTTTTGCATCTCTTTCTGTGCATGTCTGCTCTTTGTTTTTGCATTGGGTGTTTGGGGCTTTACTTTTTGTGCTGCAACCTGGTGTTGATGGGGATCCCCTCCTTTGTTTGACCATTCTACAGTCTACTACCAACGCATACTTAAAACTTGCGCTCTGACTGACTATGACGATGGGACTCCATGGCGGGCACTGTCCAAACCTCTTTAGAGGAGACAGTGCCCCGAACACCTGTCATCTCTGAATGTCAGTCGGACTCCTCGGGTGATAACATGCATGAGTTCGCGACGGCAGAGCACGGGTTGTGTTACGATATTCATTTACATATTCATCTCTGTTACTTGGGCCCTACGTTTTGCGGTCTTGTTTATGTGTGGTCATCTGACAGCGAGGAGTTTGTTTAACACCACAATTGTACGTTCTTCGAGACCTCTGGGTAATCGGAAAACTGGGAGAGTTGTGCGCACATAATCCAGGACACCTTCTACTAATTTCGTCCTAAGTTGGCACCGGTTGCCCATTGGTCTCGTTGGTTTATGAGTATTCCTTTGTGTCTAATATTTCTGTTTTATGCATCGACGTTCCTTGTCTCTTTTGCGTCTCTTTCTGTTCTTATCTGCTCTCTGTTTTTGCATTGGGGGTTTGCTGTGTGTGCTGCAACCTGGTGTTGTTGGATATCCCCTCCTTTGTTTTATTCCTGTTTCAATGCTTTTAGGGAATCTTTTATTGTTCTAGTTTGTTTTTCGTTTTCGTCCTATGCTATGGTCACTAACGAGAATAGCATATCGACGGTGAAGTCTTCACCGTCGACATGATATTCTTGTCCTGCTTGCATGAGGATTCAGCATCAATATACTCCGTCAACAGTTGAAAATTCGTTCTCGTACGTTTTGTGATTGGGGTCTACCCGCGTTCATCATGAAATGAAAGTAATAATTGAATTGTCTTTTATCATAGGAAATCAACTTGATATGTTAATATTTGTTCTTCATGATCAGGGTTATTCAAAATCATATAGATAAAAAGGAAATGCAAAAAGACATTCAAAATGTCACAGTTTCCAATTTATATTAATAAAAAGTTGCTTTTCAGTGTGGCAGAGTTAAAATCGTTCTTCGTGACATAGTGTTTGTTAAGTGTATTAATTGCTTTTTTCCAGCTCTGTCGCCTGGAAGAAGCTTTGTTTTAGTCCTTTATCAATTTGACATCATATATATATATATATTCTTGCTATTTAGAAAACTTGTCATTTCATCGAAAAATATCATCGAACTTAAAAGAGGCTAACATCTTAGCACCATCCCTCCAATGCTATTTTGAACATTGGATATCCTACTGCATCGACCCTAGTGAAAATTTGAAGCCACTCACTCTGTGTAAAGTAAATACACAAATTTAATTCCTAGCAATAAACCTAGAGGGCGGTAGTGAAATAAATTTTCGGGTGTTCACAGACATGAGCTACAGCAGGCACTGTATTGTACCATCCCTCCAATGCTTTTTGAACATAGATTTTATTTGGACATGCTACTGAATCGACCCTATAGGGAAGTTTGAGCTGCGCACTCTCTGAAAAGTAAATGTAGAAATTTTGAATTCTAAAAATAAAACCTGAGGGCGCTAGTGAAATAGCACTTTGGTTGGAAGGATTACTGATTAGAATTTAATATTCGAAACACGTGTCTGGTGCATGAAAATCGGTTTGAAATTTTCTTCGAGAAGGTATAGAGTTACGTATTATTTTCATTTTTAAAGGATGAGTCCTATTGATTTCAAATGACAAGTTCATAATTAGTAGTAACAGAAACCTGTTGATGTAAGAGGAAATTCAATTCTATTAACGTGTAGTTCCTTACTACGTAAAATGACTCCTAAAAAATTCAAATGTTAATATCAGAGTCGGCAATGCCTGATGAAAAAGGCACCTTTCATGTAAGAAGGAACAGTTCAAAAGGATATTGTCCAGATCAAATCTAATCGATTGTCTGATTTGTTAATTTAGATGAATTCTGCATGATGGTTACTCAAGATGTCGATAACAAAATTGTGCTAGTAATGAGAATGAATGCTTAGCTTACTTGGTGAGTGTCACTGCTGGTGGACCAAGAGTCCCCGAGGGCACATGTAGCCAAGTTCGATCAACTTTGGTTGATCGTCTGTCTCTTCAACGCTTTTGAAATTTTCTGTTACAAATTTCTTGAAATTTCTAAAACGTGGGTCCTGTAACATCATATCCCATCCTTTCTGCTACGTCTTTTCGTACATTTTATGACATACTAATTTTCATACGTTTTGGTCATATTACATTGTTTAGACTGAGGATGTGCATGTCTTGTCCATGCTGTAAATTTATTAGGTTTTAAATGATGCTATTGAATTTAAAGACGTTTAACATTATGTTGACATTTTCTCTCCCTATTTTTAAAACATAAAAAGAGTGAAGAAAATCTCAATCGTAAAAGGATTTTAATTCCAATATGTTATTTAAGTACCAGTCTTCGTAAGAATCATGCAAAAAGTGATACACCCTATGTCACAGATTTTCTAAATTTTTATGTCATGCTGTTGATTATGTTGAGTTATGATAAAATTCATTTCATCAATGTGTCCCCCGTTGCTAAGATACAGAGGCTACTTAGTTACAGGGTCACTGCGATCGAAAATAATGATTTGATACATGTGAAATTACCATAGTTTCAGGTCCTAAAAGAAGCTGTTCTTAATTGAAATTATAATTGAAACTTAATTAAGACTATTAAGTAAGAGTCTAGTTTCATACTTAAAAAGAAATTTTTCATATAAAATTCATATTTAAAGTTGGTTGCTAGGTGATAAGTTCCCTAGCAACAGAGATTTGATCAACACATAAAAATACAAGTATTTTAATTCAAAAAATAAATATCCTTCCTCGATGCTTTTGAAATTATTTCATCAACAAGAAATAAAACAACATTAACACAACAAAATATGAAAAAATCACCAGATACACATGGGTTAGATTTTTGACAATTTGAGGCTAAAAATTGACTATTTTTTGATTTTTCTAGAAAACGCACATTTTTCTCTATTCGATATAACTTGTTCCTTTCATCTTTTTTTGATGATTGATAATAAGACTGAATATGAGAAGAAAGCTATTTCGCTCAGAAAGATATTTAACTTATATGATTCTGTAACAAAAGCAAAATTACCTTAGCAACGAAATATATTCCTTGGCAACCGTTCAGAAATTGTCCAAGTTTTTGCTTCAATCAATATGTAATTGATATCTGAGTCAGAACAATGCAGAATTATGGACAAAACTGATTAGTAAAACCTCTGACAAAATATTCTGTACAGTTATCATATGAAACGTGCAGAAACCCCATAGCAACGACCTTAATCCCATAGCAACTGTTCGATTTTATTCCCGTGGGTCATGTATTTTTTCAGAATAAAGAACACAGACAATCTTACTTTGTTGCAGCAAACAACAGATACAATTCACAAACTTTCATAAATGGGTTTTAGGGGTTTGATAATTGAACAGCTGTAGTTCTGAATACCATAGAAACGATTTTAATATTTCTGTAGCAACCATTGCATTAGTCTCATTTACTGAGTTACGAAGCAGTTCTATGTAAAATACCTGCTAATATGTCTGAAAGAAAGTATAACTTTGTCATGTGTAATGATGGACGAGGTACTAGTACATGTATGTGCAAATTTAATGGCATGTCTTGCTTAGTTAATGTATCCATGGTAACATATATACCCTTTAAGCCCTTGAAATCAAAGATATTAAAGAGAGCATATACATGTACATATACTATAGTTGTTAATGTGTCGTTTGTAAAAGCTCTATCCTTTATGGTTCAAGAAATACAGCCGAGTTTTTTAATAGAGTTTTAAAAAGTACATGTAGACCGAAGTCAAGGTCAGTAGGTCGCGATCGTGGCTTCAGTAATGGCGCCTAGGGTATACTAGTATCATGTCCTTCCCGAACTTTCGTCCTGGCGAGCTAAATTCATTAAAGAAAGGCTAAGCTAAGGCAAAATAAGTCACATTTCGAAGTTTTTCTTAACCCTGCTGACGTTTCAGTAACCTCCCTTAGATGAGAATTTCTAAGAAATCTCCATAATGAAGATTTCCGATCTTCATAATTTAAAATATCTTGATGGTGTGATCTTGTAATGAGCCCATACTGGGCAAGTCAATTCAGTGGCGTACGATTTGAGCAAGTCAATTTGGGCAAGTCAATCCAGTGGAGCCCTCGATTTGCATTCTAGATAACCCTGGTTCGAGTCTTTACAGGAAGGTGTATTTTCAGTATTTCATTTGAAGGAAGGTATATACGCTTTTTTTTTGTTTTATTCACATACATAAGCATACATGTACGTGTACAAGTAAAGGATGGCTGCAAAATAGCTTCCAAATTCTCAAAATTTAAAACGGCCCTCCTAATATTGGCTTTGATATCTTAATCATGCGCGGATCCAGCATTTTTGGGGAGAGGGGGTCCAAAATTTTAGGACGTCTACCTATCACGTAGGTACATATATATCGTTGCACATGATGGGGAGGGGGCAATTCTGAGGGGGTATTGTTAGCTTTCCTTTCACGAAGAATTGGCGAGCGTAGCGAGCCGGAATTTTATTCAGATATGAAATTATATTTATTTATATTAATCTATATAAATTTATATAATTTTTTTTATTAATTCACATTTTGTCTATATTTCATGAGAATAAATAGATAAGAGATGTGTCATTTTCCCAAATAATCAGACATCTTAAAATGACAAAACCTTGTAAGTAAGGGAATGTTGAATTATTAAGGAATTTTGCAGAAAAAATAGTTTTGTATTTGTAAATGGCGAGCGAAGCGAGCCGAAATTTTAGGTTTCAAAGCTCTTTTATGCATTTTTAGACCCATTTCAATTAGAAATGGGCCAAAGCTGGACCCCACGTCCGAAAATCTCAAGGGGGGGGGGGGTCCAGACCCCCCCTCTGGATCCGCGCATGTTAATTATTTTGGAAAATAATAAAAAAAAATTTATCCAAAAAATTATCCTAAAACATGAAACGTGTGACATAACCTGAATTTTCACCTATTATGAAACTTGGGTGTAACCAAACTTTTTTTTAACAATACTTGGAATCCCAGGGGCTTTTTGCAAAGATTTCTTCTATTTCCATGAAACCATACTTCAATCAAATCCCAGCCACCCCTTTCCCCCTTTCCCTTATTCTGTGTAGTATATATATAGAATCCGCAGGAAATCGTTGTAGTTTATTGAAGGGGGACTGTAGCATTTTGATGGTAGTATAAAAAAAGGAATCCTGACTACAAGTTCCTGTTATTTGAGTTAATGGCCAAAATTAATTAAAAGCCAGTAGATGAAAAAAAAAAAAAAAAAAAAAAAAACAGGTAGGTTGAGCGGAAACAGAAATATGTCTATGGCCAACTACAGATGTATTTCAAAATTTGAAGGTCATGATAAAATCTCAAGATCAAATTGCAATGTCAAGATTATAAGCTGAAAATAGATGACTTTGTACAATATAGATCACATCCACATAATTCTTTCAAGGTCGATCAAAACTGAATGTCAAGGACATTATTCGAGATCAGCTGGTCCACTTATATTGCACCTCCATGGTAATTTACTTTTTAAAACTTGAAAGTAATAAAGATGAACTTAATCAGTAAAACCGGTGGGTACTTTTTGTCTCGACATTTTAGTAAGGTAGGTACGCCTATTGTTCACATTAATTTAAGCGCTATACGTATTCATTTTTATATACAAACGACCTTGACCTTAAATGAATAACTTTCAGTGACCTTTGATAATGAGCTCACATCATGGGCGGATCCAGGATTTTTTTCTCGGGGGAGGGGGCCGGGTGTCCTAAAGTCCGAAATTTTATAGAGGAAACCAAAAAAAAAATTACTTGATTAATTCAGTTCTGTTTCTAATTATAAAAATGTAAATAAAATAGATGACTGGCGAGCTTTAGCGAGCAAAAAAATTGATCGAAATGTCACATCATAGTACTTTATTATTGATTGTCAGTTCTAATATGTAAATAAAACAAATGGCGAGCGATAGCAAGCAAATGAATGTTTTTTCCGAGGGTTTGAATAAAATTCGCTATTCGCGTCTTTTTTTACTCTTAGTGCTCCTGTTTGTTGACACATGGGTTGTATATATACGAAAGTGCAGTAACGTACATGTATGTAATAAATTCTGGCAGGCGGAAACGAGCCAGAGAAAATTTTTGAAATGCTGACGGCAAAATATAATCAAAATGAAAGATTCCCAATACAAATTCACGTTAAAGTTTTCAAATATTATGACAACAAAAGGGGAATCGGGACCTAATCTTAATCTTATGTATATTTATGAAAATAAAGCTAATAGATGCTTCGAAAATTTCGGGGGGGGGGTGTCCGGAACCCCCCCCCCCCCCCCCCCCCATTTCTAGATCCGTGATTGCACGTCCTAGCTCTCTCGAGTATATCCAAATGAAAACTGCCCTAAAAGGATGAATTACACCTCCGTGGCATAATTTTTTTTCTGAGCAGATCCGACTTATACGGATATTCTCTCATATTAGGTCATCATTTAGTGTTTAGGTCACTACATGTATATCCAATAAGATACTTACATATGTAGCATGTTGTAAAATGTTTAAATGTTTTATGATATATATGATAGCCTCCTGAGATGTGCAATGACAATCGAAGTCCAAGGGCCATGTCTCTGGTAAAAACTTTTCAGCTGCAATCCTCTTTCTTCGTGCACATCTACAGTACTGTCATGATCATCATGATCTTTCATTGTGTAAAGATTCATCGAAATCCATCGAATTTTTTGGGAGGAAATGCGATGGCAAGGTTTGACATCGAAAATGCATGAACAATCTAAGTGCAAGGGCCATAACTCAGGTCTAGCCTTTTCGACAGCAATCTACTTTCTTCGCCATGATCTGTCATATCCATCGATTGATTTTGGAGAAGTTGCCATGACAAACTTTCGCCTACATGGACGGCCATGGCGAATCCAGCACAACTATCTATATTCTAATATATCCTAATTGTGTAGAATATTATTAAATTCTGAAGAATGGTTAAGGAGATATGAGCTCAGGACAGACGATGATGAAATTTATTTATTTATTTATTTATTTTTTGGAGAGCATATGATTTTATGCACACATTTCTTTAAGGATCTTTAACTGTCTGAAAAATCCTTAACTTCAACACACAATATAATTTTAATTAGTTTTATGACAACGAATTTTTTTTGGGGGGAGGGGTTTTTTTGTATCTTCAGGATGGGTTAGGTTAGGAGGCGTTGTTCTTTTTGCCTCATTCACCTTATAAATAAGACTTTACTGAACTTCCCTGTTCTCCCCGGCCATGTCTCTGCGTTAACCGTCCAAAGCTTATCATATTTTATTTATTTTCCGAGTGATAGAATAAAAGTAATTGAGCTCTGATATTAAATAAAAATAATTTGGCTCTAAAAATATGAACAGGATGAAAAACGTTTTAATTTGGCTCACATAATTTTAAGTTCCCTACGCAGTTATAAGTCCCGTGCCCTTGAAACCCCCCCCCCCCCTTAAAAACGCACCCACGTTGAACCCCCCCCCCCCAACAAAAAATAAAAACAAAAACAAAAAAAGTCATTTAAATATTATCTTCTGCATCTCACTGACGTCTTTACTGAATATTCGATGCATTTCTTCATTATTTCAACATGTTCAAAGCAATTCAAACTTCGTATATGTAAAGTACATGGAAAATGAAAGTAGACCTAAATCTGCAGCTGGCTACCTATTCAATATTGTTTTACAAAGCAAATTGTCTCGGGTATCTATACTTTTTGTTTGAAAATGTTTCAAAATGAAAATGGGATCAAACAACGTTTAAAAGCTACAATCGCAGCTACATATTCCCACGTGGTGATGTCAAGTACGTTATTTTTTGTAAGAGTTATCTTTCTTGACATAGAGATTTTAGCGAAACAAGGGTAACTTTAGGGGGAATTATCTCGAAAACAAGGTACTTTGCATCTGGTGAATTTTTGATATGTTGTAAATGGTGATATTATGTTTTTAATAATACACATGTTTTTGCATATCCATCGAGGAAGGATATTTTTTGAAGGACTTAAAAATTTTGAATTTGTATAGAAATGATAGGGAAAAAGAAAGATGCAGTGTGAAGTTCTGGTCCACGTAGGAAGAAAACGGGTGAATGGATTTGATTTTCCTATTGCACTGATGAATATCTATGAATAGGCAATTAAAAAATGGTTACAATCTGTTGACCTCGATGTATCACCCTTATATAGGGTTTTGCATGATTCTTACGAAGACTGGTACTTAATTTCTTTTCGATTTCTGTTAATTAAAGTGAATTTAAAAATTTTGTCTTAATTGTTCCATTCACTTTTCTATTTTCAGAGTGTCATCTGAAACCTGCAGATATCGTTTTCGTGCTGGACAGTAGTGACAGTGTTAACAGTACAAACTTCAAGACAGAACTGTACTTTCTAAAGGCATTCTTGAGCAACTTTGAAATAGGTCCTCAATATGTTCAGATAGGAGTGGTCACATACTCCTCACTTGTTCATAATGAGATTCAGCTTTCCCAGTTTAGCGACAATGCCTCATTGAAGAATGCTATCGACGGAATTCCCTTCTACACGGGGAGCACACAGACAGGAGCTGCGATGCAACTAGCATTAAATAGGAGTTTCACAGCCCGGTCTGGAGATCGTTCGGGTGTTGTCAATATGATGGTTGTAATTACAGACGGACTATCCAATAGGCCGAATCAAACTAGAGAAGTAGCCAAGCAGATCCACGCTGCCGGGATAGAAACCATTGCCATAGGTGTTGGCAACAGAGTGTCAGCTGCAGAAATGAGGGGCATAGCCTCTGATGACAAGCATGTCTTCCACGTGTCATCATTCGACGCCTTGTTCACAATAGAAAATGAACTTACGGATACGACCTGTAACGGTACTTTATCATATTTCTGCATTGTTAAGATGTTGTTGTTGTGTTGTCCCTGTTGTTTATTTAAGTTGATTGCATGATGTTTATTACATCATGCCCGTGTGATACACTTTGTTTAGTACATGGTGGTCTTGTTGGATATATTTTTCTCGGAGCTTGCCTTCATCACAAACATACGGAAAAATATTACATGAAAAATTAGGCCAATTTCTTTTCAGAGATGGATGTTATTATACAGGAGTATTCAAAAATTATTCTCTATTCAAAGATGAGTTGATGTTAAGGAAATAGCTCGCCTATAACGATGAATTCAAGATAAACGATCATAAATTATTGTAAAATTTAACTGTATCAATATATAACTCTAAACATTTTCAACAAAAATCCTTTCGATACATTTTTTTTTTCGTCATTCAAAACCTGACAAAATTAAATTACAATTTCTTTTTTATTCTACAGTGACAACTCAGCATCAAGTCAATAAAGGTAAATGTCACCACATTTCACGTTCATTGTCTATACTTCTTGAAGAGCAAAAACTGTCTTAATCAGAAATGGAATATTAGCAATTATGTTTTGGAAATTAAAGAAAAATTTTTCGTGCGTACATATATATGTTACCAGTACAACTTAGAGATGGATGAAAGAGTAGAATAATCTTTGAAAATCAAGCCATCCTTCTTTTCATTTTCGCGCTTTAAAATCGACGGCGGATGCTGCTAGTCAACAGGGGATGCTTACTCCTCCCGGGCACCTGGTCCCACCTCTGGCTTGCTAGGAGTCCATCGATGCTTAATTTTGTACTCTATTTTGAGTGCTTGAGATTATCGTCAGGATCTTCTTAAACTCATTTGTGTCACACTTATGTCCTTTGTCGTGTGGAGCTCGTAAAAAAAGTTCACCGCGAGGGGTTTGACAGTAAGTATTTTAAATAAATTTCCCTGACATTGTCGCTATAGCACTTTCGATATAGACATAACGTCAGACAGTGCATCAATTCAATATATTGTTTTCAATTTCGCGCTTAAACATCGACGGCAGGTGCGGTTAGTCAACAGGGGATGCTTACTTCTCCCGGGCACCTGGTCCCACCTCTAGCTTGCTAGGGGTCTGTCGATGCTTTATTTTGTGACCAATTGTGAGTGCTGTTGAGATTATCGTCAGGATCTTCTTTAACTCATTTGTGTCACAATTATGTCCTTTGTCGCATGGAGCTCGTAAGAAAGTCCCCGCGAGGGGTTTGACAGTAAGTGCTTTGAATAAATTTCCCTGACATCAACAGACCACAAAGAAGACATCGAAGTCATGGCATTCGTAAATTTAATAGGCCTGAGATACATAGTTTCTCCTTCGATGACTTGGTTCCTTTTTTGAATGAGCCTCTAGGCCTGTATTATATTCGTACCAAATTATACTCTGTTCCTTTACGGAAGTAACACGAAATCTACGAATATACAAAGGACCTCACATATACCGATACACGTTCCCCAGAATACAGACTACAAGTAGTCATCTTGGACATTTCTACTTTTCGTTTATTTCAAGCAGTTAGATGAGATAAATCAGAGGAGAAAACAAATCGTAAGATTTGCAAACGAAGGTATTGATAAATTGTATCTTGGTCAAATTTTGAATCACAAAACTGTCACAGAAAAAATCCCACCATATTTCAAAAGAAAAGAAACTCTTTGTATTTCGTATAGCTACACACCAACAGTTGCATCTAAATTTACAATTACAAACGATTCTTGCAGTGTATTGATTTAAGTAATCCCTCACTACATCCACTTCCTTGCGAATGTTCTTCATCAGATTTCAACTACTCTCCTTGTGGACACGTTATTACTGGTGACCTTAGTATAGTCAAGAACGACAAGTTGAGAGAATTGTAAAAAAGGGGGCCCAAATACAGAGAAAGTATGTCCTTTACATGGAACCAAAATGTCAAAATTATCATGTACTCTTGTGAGGAATATGCAAGACGTTGGGCAAAGAAAGAGGATGTACAGCTCGCCACCCTTTCCGAATGGATAAAATCAATCAGGGGGTTCCTTTGGCTTCGACACTAACAATTTAGATTTAGATTTACCATACTTATACTGCATACCTAAAATGCATAAGAATCCGTACAAACAACGTTTCATCGCTGATTTCTCAAAATGTTCTACCAAATCTGTATCGATCTTACTCACCAAAGTTTTATCTGAAATCAAATCTGGGCTTCAAAAATATTGTTCCACAGTTTATTCTCGCAGTTGTATCAAACAGATGTGGATTATAAAGATTTCGAAGGAACTTTTAGAACATCTAAAATCCACTCATTTTAATAGAGTCCATTTGATCAAAGCCTTTGATTTTTCGACACTTTACACTACAATCCCGCATTCTAAATTGAAAGAAAGACTCGCAAAAATTATAAGTAATGCGTTGACAAGTAAAAACGCTTATCGCAAATACAAATTTATTGTTGTTAACTATGACAAAACCTACTTTGTAAAAGAAAAGTACGATTCTGAAAATAAGTACACTGAAACAGATATTATTCAGATGTTAACCTTTCTGATCGACAACATTTTTGTGGTGTTTGGAGGAAAGGTTTTCCAGCAATTTGTCGGAATTCCAATGGGGACCAATTGTGCCCCACTCCTTGCCGACATTTTCCTTTACTCGTACGAAGCTGAATTCATTCAATCTATGGTCTCTGAAGGGAAGCTTCTGACTTCAACTTCACTTACAGATACATAGACGATGTGTTGTCCATCAATAATCCAAAATTCGCTGATTACCTGAGCAGTATCTATCCGTCGGAGCTTGAACATTTTGTTGAAGTCAAAGAAACTACAGAGACAAATAATTCAGCATCCTTTTTGGACATAATGTTGTCCCACGACACTGATGGATGGTAACATGAACACCTCACTCTATGACAAACGTGACGCTTCAATTTCAGCATTACAATCTTTCCTTTTCTGAGCAGCAACATCCCTTCATCGCCTGCTTATGGCGTGTTCATATCTCATTTGATACGCTATGCCAGAGCAAGTACCAAATATATGGATTTTGTTCTGAGAGCTAGGCGTCTTTCAGATAAGCTTCTCAGTCAGGGATACGTTTGTGACTAACATCGTCACTGAGGAAGTTCTACGGTCGATATGGGGAACTCGTCATACACTATGATGTCCCACTTTCCAGAATGGTGGATGATATTCTGTCATTGACCATTTGAACTATCCAACCAAAGATTGTACTCTATGTCTTGCGAAATGGAAGTAACCGGATGTGACAATTCTACCGAATTGAAGCGGCGAGTGTTGCATGCTTACTCTTCCTGGGCACCTGGTTTCACTCCCATATCGGGAGTTCGCTTCTTTTCATGTGGTGGAGGTTTTTGTTTGTTTGCTTTGGTTCCTGTTTTATCCTGATTTTGTATGCCTTCTGTTTCTGATTTTCAGAAGTATCGATTTTGTGCTGTATACAGGGATATAGTCATTATCTATATTTGTCATTGTCGCTATAGCACTTTCTATACAGACAGTGCATGAATTTAATATATTGTTTTCATTTTCGCGCTTAAACATCGACGGCGGGTGCGGCTAGTCAACAGGGGATGCATACTCCTCCCGGGCACCTGGTCCCACCTCTAGGGGTCCGTCGATGCTTAATATTGTACTCTATTGTGAGTGCTGTTGAGATTATCATCAGAATCTTTTTTAACTCTTTACTTTTCGAACATAGAGTGGAACAGCACAAAAATAGACACCGAAGTGACAAGCATCACCTAGCACCAAACACATCAAAACACAAAACGAATGCACATAAACCACCGTGATTACGTGATGAACAAGCGATTTAGGATAATCATCTGAATGTCAGTAGCAAATGTTGTGGTTGTCCATTTTACATGCACACAACCTTAGTGATAATGGTCAGGATTAAATGAAGATCTTGACAGAACACTTTGAATTCGTGATTTGTTCTCACTGATGACAAAATAATCTGATATCTCAAACTTACAGGTCATCATCCAGTGTATTCCATATTGGCAATGTTATTGCGTACAGGTCTGTCGTATCGGCCCGAGACGCAGCCGAAGGACAGAGCCAATATGGAATGCACTATAACTTTTAACATAATTAATCTCAAGTTTCTATTTCATTTCCATTCAAAAATATCCAATTCAAACAAATGATTTCATAAACATATTTCCATAATTATGTTTATGTGAATTGAAGTGTCATGTCACGGACAAAGCAACGTAATTTTTCAGTATTGGCCCTATTTTTTTTTCCATTTTGGCCCAGCTTTTTTTACCTTCATGTTGGTTCTGTTTTCTCATATTGGCCTGTTTTTTGTTACTCATGGTACAGGCTGCTTTTAACGTTTTGGTTCAAAATCACTAACGTTCATAAATAATTTTATTTATAACAGTATGTCAGGACTCCTTTAAGGACTGTAAAGCGTATGGTGCCTCTGTTTGCGGAGCGTACAAGGACTGGGCCACTAGGAACTGTGCCAAATTCTGTGGTTATTGTCAAAGTAAGAATTATACCTCTCCTTTGTAGGTTATTACGGTATGTTGTATGTTAAATAATTATAGCTATTGAAAAAAATAATCAATGACGCTTTGATCTTTTTATTTAAGATGTAATCGTATATCTAAAATACATCTATCAGTATACACTACACTCAAAGTAATGGGAACACAAAAGAAAAATCACTCTTCCCGGGCACCTGGTCTTACCTCGGAATGTTGTTCATTCCGGCGTTCGTAATTGTTCCGATGGGAATTCTCACGACTTGGCCTAGCCTTCTCGACTTTGAGACTTAATAACTGTTAGTTACTTCTTTGATGTTTATTTAATGTTATTATCATATCATAATTTTATGTTCAGATGATGGTGGTGAAATACTATGATCCTTCTCTTTTTGATCACACGAATGAGTTGGACGAGATGTCACTATCTGGGAAATGTTCGGGATCATACATTTACATGTTGAGTTGAATTTATTAGAGAAGAAGAGAGGAGATTAAAAACATATGAAATATTTAAAACGATGGGAGCTACATGTAGGAGTATAACAAAACATAATTTCTACCTGTCCATGGCATTGTTATAAAAAACCTCACATCTTGATCATTCAACAGTCGTTTTCTTCGTTTTATATTATTGTTTAAGTATGTGTTGATTGTTTTCTTTCAGATGTCCCTTCTCCTTCCCCTCCATCTCTTGTGACGCAAAAAAATCACTTCACAATAAGTCAAAGTGAGTTTGCCGTGATCTTGTATTACAAATAGAAAAAAAATTCCATGATATGGAAAGGTTTGATATACAATGTAATTCTTTCATATTCCTACATTTAAACATTCATGATTAGACCCATCATCAGTCATAGAAAGTAATAAACAAAACACTATCAGAATCCAGACACCACCAGAATCCAGACACTATCAGAATCTAGACAAAATAAGAATCCAAACACTGCAAGAATCATAACACAAGCAGAATCCAAACACTATAAGAATCCATACACTATCAGAATTTAAGCACTATAAGAATCCATACACTATCAGAATTTAAACACCATCAGAATCCAGACACTATCCGAATCCAATCACTATAAGAATCCCAACACTACAAGAATCATAACACTAGCATGACTCAAACACTATCAGAATCTCAACACTATCAGAATCCAAACAATAGAAAAACCTAAACACTATCAGAATCCAGACACTACCAGAACCCAAACACTATCAGAATCCATTCACTATCAGAATTTAAACACTATCAGAATCCCAACACTACAAGAATCATAACACTAACATAATTCAAACTCTATTAGAATCCAAACACTATCAGAATCTAAACGCTATCAGAATCTAGACACAATCAGAATCCAAACACAATCAGAATCCAAACACTATCAGAATCCAAACACTATCAGAATCTATCAGAATCCAGACTATCAGAATCCAGACACTATCAGAATCTAAACACTAGCAGAATCCAAACGCTGTCAGAATCAAGACATTATCAGAATCCAGACACTTTCAGAACCAAAACACTAGTAGAATCCAAGCACTATCAGAATCCAAACACTATCAGAATCCAAACACTATCAGAATCCAAATACTATCAGAATTTACGATTCAAAGGCTTACAAGTTTTTGGAAAAAATATTAATCTCATTATACTAAGACAAAATTAAACATCTCTGTCAAATAGTTGATATTCTTTTCAGACAAATAATTTAAGTATTGTATTTGAAGATGGATGTACGGATAGCCTTAGCACATGTGCTAACTATGGACCTGATATGTGCTTTAAGTACCCAAATTGGGCTAGACAACAGTGTGCCAAATTTTGTCTAATGTGTAACGGTAAGAAAGGAAGATTTTATCTATATAATGGATAGCTATTAAAATTTGTAAATAAAAATTTATAATCTGTTAATGAATGAAAGGATGGGATCTCCAACACGACTTGTATTTAGCACCCACAGCGTAACACCGGAACTTAAAATGCGACAACACAAAGTAGACGAGCACGACAACAGACACAAAACGTGACCATGAAGAAAATCAAAACACAACGGCTCAAATGAAAATACTGAATGTAAACAAAAACACAAAAAAAGAAAATAAGAAAACTAAGAAATAATTCAAACAAGTACAAATAAACTAATGACTAATTACCGAATTTGACACGTTTCTATTTAGTGTTTGCGGTGGGCGTTCCATGAAGTAAAAAAAACGTTCATTTCATCCGGACATCTGGTCTTGCCTCCAGTTGGCGTTTCACGATTACCTTGTTAATGGAGAATTACACAGTTCTGCCCGTCATTTATTGTTAACTTCTAACTACGATTGGTAATTCTTCTCTTGTATACAGTCGCAAGTCTAACATTCGCTATCATTTCCTAAACGAATTGGAAGCTTTTTCAAAGCTAAATGTTCAAATTTTCTCCAGCGATTGCGTTCAAAATTTTCAAAACTCGAGCCATGGCGCAGTTTTGAAATCTAAATTTTTACATTCGGTGATTTGGAGTTTTGTTGTCGGTGCTGCAACCGAGTGTTGTTCGAGACCCCCTCCTTTGTTTTACATATATATAGACGATGTGCGATCGATCAAGAATCCACAATTCTCTGATTGATTACCTTAGCAGAATCTATCTTTCGGAGTTTGAAGTCAATGAAACTACAGGGACAAAATATCAGCATCCAATTTGAAAAAAATTTCAGCATCACAAACGTTCTGAGAAGTAACATTCCTTTATCATCTGCTTATGGCGTGTTGATATCTCATATTATCTCAATTGATACGATATGCCAGAGGAAGTACCAAATATACAGATTTTCTTCTGAGATGCTAAACGTCTTTAAATTCAACAGCATCATTTAAATTAATAAATTTACAGCATGGACCAGACATGCAAGTTTCGGGTACTTAACCCTCGTCTGTGATCCTTCGTCTAAAAAATGTAATATGGCCAAAAGGTGTGAAATTATTATGTCCAAAAATTGTACCGAAAGATGTAGCAGAACGGGTGGGATATGATGCTACAGGACCCACGTTTTAGTAATTTCAAGATATTTTGTAACAAAGATTTCAAATGCTGTGACGAGACAGACGATCAACCGAAGTTGATCGAACTTGGCTACATGTGCAATCGGGGACTCTTGGTCCACCAGCAGTGACACTCACCAAGTAGTTCAAATGTTAAACGTCTTTAAAGTCAATAGCATCATTCAGGATCAGATAAATTTACAGCATGGACCAGACATGCACGTTTCGGTTACTTAACCCCCGTCAGTGATCCTCAATCTAAATAATGTAATATGGCTAAAAAGTGTGAAATTATGATGTCCAAATTGTACCGAAAGATGTAGCAGAATGGGTGGGATATGATGCTATAGGGCCCACGTTTTCGGAATTTCAAGAAATTTTGTAATAGAAAATTTCAGATGAGTTGAAGAGACAGATGATCAACGACTAGGCGTCTTTCAGGTAAGCTTCTCAGTATTTGATACGTTTGTTACTGCGGAAGTTCTACGGTCGATAAGGGGAACTCGTTATACATTATGATTTCAAATTGTCTAGAATGGTGGATGATATTCTGTCGTATACCATTTAAACCATTCACTGAATGTATTTGTATTTCCCGAAATGGAAGTAACCGGATGTTGCAATTTTACCGAATTGAAGCAACGGATGTTGCATGCAAGCAGGAGATGCTGATTCTTCCTTGGCACCTGGTCTCACTCATATATTGGGAATCCGCTTCTTTTCATGTGGTGGAGGTTTCTTTTTGTTTGTTTGGTTCCCGTTTTATCCTGATTTTGTAAAATTTCGGTATGTGATTTTCTGAATAACAGTTATGGGCTGTATATTTGGATATGGACATTATCCAAAATCGTCATATAACATCTTTGAAAGCTAGTCCCTGACGAAATTTCGTCATCAATCTTGTTTGTTTGCTGTTCTAATTCGAAAAATCTAAGATGGCCGAAATCAAAGCAATCATCGTCATAATTTCCTTAATGAATAATAATGATGTTTATTAAGATTAAATTATTTAAAGTATATATTTTCTTTGAGTTAATGAAATATTGTATTTCGTTCTATCTGTTTCCATCTATATAAGATTTTTCTGTTTTTTTTTTCCGAGTTCGGACTAGATTTAACAAATTACACAAGACTTGATATATCCAGTAAAACACTGTTCGTGGAAGTCTGGCTGCACTGTGACCTCGTCGAGCGGTCCGTCGGTAACATTAGCTTTCAAAATTTCGTCAGCGATTGCTTTCAATATTTTGAACGCTCCGAGATGACTTAAATTTGGCAGCCCATAGCTTGCAAACTTCCGATAACGAAGATAACTATTTTTCGAAAGCATCTTTTGTAATTTCGTCATATCAATAGTTTTAAAACAATATATGAGGAAGAGTTAACGAAATTTCGCATTTATCTTTCTAAATTTCGTCATCTCGGTGTTTAACTGACCGGGGTTTCACTTCGATCAACTGAAGACCGGTTGATCGTCTGTCTCTTCGGTTGATCGTCTGTCTCTGAAGTTCTAGATAACATGCACTACACCCCTATAAATGAAATAAGGATAATGAGTACAATGTAAAAAATAGGTCAAATGGGTTTTTCCATGGTTCAAATGACGAAATTCTGTGACTAGGTTTTACCGCTGATTATTTGAAATCTGGTGTTTATTTGAAATCCCATTTTCATTGTACATGTCTTGCATGCTATTGAACTTTGAAGAAGTTTAACATCTCTACATATGTGTAGAAATGTTAAACGTCCTCAAATTTAATAGCATCATTTAAGAACAGATGAATTTGCAGCATGGACCAGACATGCACTTTTCTGGTACCTAACCTTTGTCAGTGATCCTCAATCTAAACAATGTAATATGGCCAAAGAAAGTTATGTCCAAACGTGCACCGAAAGATATAGCAGGATGGGTGGGATATGATGCTACAGGATCCTAGAAATTGTATTAAAGTTTGATAACAAAAAAAATCGAATGCGTTGAAGAAATGATTAACCGAAGTTGATCGAACTTAGAGTGTCATTGCGGATATGCAAATACAATAACATTTTTTACTCAGAAAAAAAGTATACACCAATATGTTGAATATGACTTGTCATATTACGTATTTACTCCCTCTCCGGTGCATTTTAACTTAACCCACTTTAAATGAATTTAAATGAATTCCTATTCAAAGGTTGGAGAAAAGAAGATAGATTCCAGGTACCATAGCTGAGGAGTACATACAAAATACACATGCCATACTATACCTCAATGCAGTATCTGTCGACAATATTGTCATATATTTTATTTCCTCTATTTTTTTTTAGTTTTTGATAAGTTCTTTCTAATTGTAGGTAATAATCCATTTGCTGCAGGCAATGTCGTTGGTTGATGATATTGATACATTTTGTAGCTGACGGATGAATAAAAATCATAAAAATATTATAAAGATATAGAGTCTTAGTCATCGCTATTTCTCTTTTAAATTAGATAATATCTCTTTCCTTTTATGTTCTTCTAGAACAAGTATAACCTGCACAAAAAAAGGTACAAGTGACTACGACACTAAACGAACAAAAGTCCACATATGTATATGTCCTTGTTTTCGCATCATTCAGATCTCCGACATTTGATTTGTTTTGTTTTTGAGGTTTACATCTTAAGTTTGTCCTTTCTACAATTATTTTGAAATAATTTCAGCCATAAATCATAATTCAAGAAAAAAAGATATGAGAAATCAAAAATTAAACAGAATTTTAAAAAAAAGAATAACAATCAATAAGCCCTTTTCACATAACTGCGTGACTATCATTTTGTGGATGGCACGTACCGACTTTCATGACGTCACAGTTAAAAAGTGACTGTCCTTGACGTCAAGTTGCGGGTACTGTTCTTATTTTGCCGTCCAAAACAAATGGAACGCAGTTATGTGAAAAAGGCTTATAAGTATTTAAAACAATCAGGAAGTTCAAAACAATGAGATGATCAATCGTTCTGCAATGTATATTGGACTGGTAACAGAATAAACAAACACAAATTAAAGCTTTCTGGAATAGCGTCATATCATCGAAGGAGACAGAAGCATCGCTTTATGAAAATTAACATGCATGGCTGATACATTATCTTCTTCAGCTCTCTAGAAGCTTTTTTTTATTTTTGTC
Source organism: Pinctada fucata (assembly GCA_028142955.1). Classification (NCBI taxonomy): domain Eukaryota; kingdom Metazoa; phylum Mollusca; class Bivalvia; order Pterioida; family Pteriidae; genus Pinctada; species Pinctada fucata. Next base: position 7,382,162 of record AP027115.1, read on the forward strand.
ATTCTCTTGTTTTTAAACCAATCATTGTTTTATTGATTAACGAATCATGTGGTAAAAAGATGTAAAATGATTGTGATTCAGGTGGTTGTTATTGGGAATTCATATTAGGGCGTCATGATCAATTGATCAAAATCAAGATGGTAATATAAATTCCACATAGCAAACATATATATTAGATTCATTTCTTATATCTATATTTTTCATTTATCGTTTTTATTTGGTTAAATGCGTCTTTCAAGTTCGAATGTCCCGTTGTCTCTGAGAGCGGTACTAAGGCGTAACTAAGGAAGCAACTAACTGTGTCAAGAAATAGTGCCATTTCGCATGACGTAATTTGAATATGAAGAATTTGCAGACATTTTGCAGTATATGACCCAGATAGTGTTTCCTTAAAGGACGAGTCTTACTATGTACGGGGAACTCGTCATACACTATGATATCCCACTCTCCAGAATGGTGGATGATATTCTGTCATAGACCATTTGAACCATCCAACCCAAGATTGTACTCTATGTCTTCCGAAATGGAAGTTACCGGATGTGACAGTTCTACCGAATTGAAGCGACGGGTGTTGCATGCAAGCAGGAGATGCTTACTCTTCCTGGGCACCTGGTCTCACTCTCATATCGGGAGTTCGCTTCTTTTCATATGGTGGAGGTTTTTGTTTTTGTTTGCTTTGGTTCCTGTTTTTTCCTGATTTTGTATGCCTTCGGTTTCTGATTTTCTGAATTATCGATTTTGTACTGTAGACAGGGATATGGTCATTATCAATATTTGTCATGTAAACTATATTTTCATTCGTCTCAAATCGTCAATTCTAAGCGCGTACGTGTTTCGACGGTGTGTGATTCGGTTTCAATGCTGATCGTAGTTTACAGGCCGCCATCCTCTGAAAAGTTAAATAACAAGTTTATTCATTAGATTCTATGATAATCATTTTGTTAAAGCTGCATTCAAACAAAAGCCTTATTCCCATCGTCTAGAGACGATTAGAAGAGACGAGAAACGTTTACAAACACCGACAATGTCAACCTGCCTGTCAGTGTCACACGCGTGTATATCCATTTGCATCAATCGTGCACAGTTCTAAGCCAAAGAAAAATTTTGTTACAACATCGAACGTAAGCTAAACTATCCTAGTAAAGACTTTTACAGTAAGTACAGTACAGTCTACTGTGTAGAATCCGAGTTTGTAGGTACACAACGTTAAAAAAATGGTTGTTTTGAAAGGAGCTGTTAAGATAAGGGCCGGATTTAGCCTGAAATCACTCGATTATTTCTCGTGCGTTGTCCCTCCAATTTAGATAAAAGTTGGTCAGGATGAAAAAATAAAGTATTATAAGATTCCTAGTAGGTATATTATGTAAATAAATTTGGTAAAAGATGTTATGATTACGAGTTGAAAAGGTATGGGTACAGATGATGGAAAACGTCGAATACGGAACGAAAATGGACAAAAAATGTATTATTTTACATATTTTGTATGTTTATTATGCTTCTGTTACCTTTTTAAGTCTAAATTGGATAAGAGAAATTAACTTAAGGAGGCTCAATAATCGTTTGACGTCATCAGATATCGAGTGCAGTATACTTTTATACAAGTTTTCGGCCTTCAAACTCCTCCGTAATTCGCTGTTTCTTGACGGATTTCGACATGTTTGGAATCGATGGAAACAAAAAATTATCATTTACCATCTGAGTGTAATAAATATTTAGTCAAACGTATCGTTTCATTTATATATACAAAAATATCCCGTAAGTTAGACACCCTGGCTAACGCCGTAAACGTATCGTTTTTAGAACGTCCTCGGCGGAAATTCAACCGCCTGTTGCCCGCCTGTTGCCTTTGAACAAACTGAAGAAGGTTAACTTAAGTTCATGATATTCAAGCTATTTCTTTGAGATTTTAGCGATATTAAGATAAGATATTTCAAGTTTGGTTTCTCTTATAATCATTGGTTTAAAGAATTTTTCTTCAATTTTGTCAACTTTCGTACTTTGCAACAAGATGTTATCGAATAAAGTTTCCCTATTTGAAAAATTTAAGCGAATGAATTTTAGTTTTAACCCTGCTTTGTTCAAAGATATATCCATTTCACAGATAACTGCACGAATTATCGAGAACATGGAGAACGAGAGAGGGGATTGACGTCCACTTATTGACCTTGAACGTCAAAATGTTAAAAAACGCTTCCTTTTACTTTAGTTCTATTTCTCTTATATATATTTCTGTATCTCTAAATAGATTGATGGAATCATATAACATTTTGAACAAAACATTTTTTTAAGCTTTGACTTGAACTTGAGCTTTATTTGACAAAACTCATTTAACTGACACTAACAAAACATGAAAGGTGACTTTATAAAAGGTAAAAGGTCGAATAACGCTTTGCCAAGGATATTTAGAAGTACACATGTCACTTTCCTTTTCTTGTTTATTTTTTCGACAAATCATTTGTAAACTTGTTGATTCTTATTTAATTTCGATGTATTCTTCCTTGTATAAGAATTTGAAACTTTCACTGAATGTTGGGAAAGAATAATCTCGACTCGGAGTGTCTGATTTTAGCTCACCTGAGCTATTGTGATAGCGCGCCGTCCGTCCGTCGTCTGCCGTCCGTCCGGCATAAACCGAATTGATTTTTACACTTTATGGAAACGAGGTAAAACGGAATGTCTTGTACTTTTGTTAAAAGATTAGAGTCTGTTCTTGAAATATATGTCAATTGTAACAGTTTTTAACAAAAATTTTCATCGTTATAATGTCAACTAATGGAACAGGGCATTTTAATTTGACTTGTTGCAAATTGTTACAAAATCGTTACTATGACAACGAAATATTTTAAATCAGAATGAACTATAACATGTACTTTTTTATATTTCTTTTCGAAGGACAGAGTTTGTCGTTGAGAAATATGTTAAAGAAAATAACTTCTGACAAAGACTTCTTATCACTTTGATGTCAAATAAGGGTACTGAGTTCTTTTTTTTAGATTCTCATTTTGGGGTGGGGGGAACCCAAAATGTACTTTTCTGGAACAGTTTAAGCTATTTCACTCTTTGAAAGCATTAACTATAAAGAAATATACATATTTGATGATATTATGGTGAAAATGATCACATGAATGGTTTCAATCTGGAATCATTATCAAAATATCATGTTTTCATCTATCAAAATTCATTGTTCTGCGACATATCTCGGGGTTGGTTTACATATGTATATTCAGAGGACCACTGGTCAGTCAAATGGTCGATGATATGTAATCTAAATTACAAATATAAATCATCAGATATCAATGTTAAATAAACAGAATATTTTTTTCTCCTCTGACAAAGAATTCTTGGATTATTGAGCCACCTTAAATATCAAAATAATCGACAAACTCTGCAATCCGGAAACTGAAGAACGGTTTTATGTCGTTCTTCTCAGCTACTTATGTAGCTTTCTGGCGCGAAATACACATGTTGTATAATAGACAACTTTCTCGTTTATTTCCTTCCAAACGGTTAAATGTTTTATTAGAACACACTCTGAATATATTGTTTCATGATATAAAAAGGAAATATGGCAATTATAACCTTTTTTATCGCTCTAGAGAAACATTTAAAAATAATCAACCATCCCCCCTTTTTTCGTTTTTCGCCCTTGGGACATTCTTCGCCAGAAAATGTGTTTTATCGATATACACCTTTGGTGAAAGTTGCATTGTAAAGCGAGGGGGGAACGATGTTCTATAAAACTTTTCCGTTTTCCATTGATTTATGTGTAAAACACGCTTATTTTGACCAAAATATAGGTCTTATTTTGAGTAAATGTTCCAATCTGATAGCAGATTCTTATGTGGATCAATTTACTTGACATTTCTACTGAAAAAAAATTCTTAAATTATGCATTTTGAAATTTCGACTTTCCAGGGCAGATTTTACGCCTTATCTTTACAACTCCTTGAGATTTGTAATCATCCGTTAAATTTTACTGTTTTTGGTCTAGTCTGTGCAGTTAGAAAATTAAGCGTTTAATTACGTTCTACATGTACAATTGTTAAGCGTCTTCAAATTCGATATCATCATTTAAGAGCAGATCAAATTACAGCATGGACCAGACATGCACGTTTCGGGTACTGAACCCTCGTCAGTGACCCTTAATCTTAACAATGTAATATGACCAAAGACTGAAAAAATCATTACGTCCAAAAAATACAGTTCTTTATAGGGCAAATAAAGTCAGCTTTCAGGTTTTTCACAATAAAACATTACTTTTAGAATGTGCAATAGATTTATATTGATTGAACTAGATCTGAATGAGCAATGTCGTTTCGTTTTATATGCATTACAGTCTATGGGGAGTGAAATTCAGAATGTAAATATTCTGATATAAAATGGCATCATCTCCAAAACACAATCTAAAACAGTCCAGTTAACAGTTGAGTGTGCTGTTTGCACATCCATTCTAGAGGTAACCTTAATTTTGACATCTAGTTAATTCTATTCTTTAGACTGTACTGATACGTTAAATACAGTAATGCTAAACTATCTACAGTAATGGAAGTTCATTTAATTGTTTAGACATGTATACCTCAGAATTATTTTACTGTAAAATTATGATTTCTTTTTAATTTCAATACCAGCACGTCGGTAGCGATGATAAAATACTTTGATACAATAAGTGGATGAAAAACAAAAGCCGAAACTATATTCCATGAAAGTTGTACTTTTTGTGTTCTCTTTCCTAATCTATAACAGATATATTCTCTTATTTATCGCCTACTTTTTCTATAAGATCTCAACTTTCTACCAAATGTACCCACACAAAATAGATATCGATAAATGAATTAATATTCTTTGTTGATCCAAGCAAGAGCAAAAATATTTAAATGACAAATTGTAATGCCGCCAGTGAAGTTGATCACTCGTTATATGCACTAAGGCTAGGGGGTGAAGAAAGCTTTCAAAAATGAAAAAAACTTTACTTTATGCCCATTTCTAATCAATTGCCATTGCAAATGTTTTATCTCCCAAATGATACAACTTGAACTTTAAACATTAATGCGAATGTTCTCATTTGCTCAGTCTGTTTCTTCACGTAGTCTAGTCCTCATATTCTATATTTCGCATTCTTCAATGTACTTCATAATAATGGGATATTTTTTATGATACATGTATTACATAATACGAATAGTGTGACGATTGGCAGATCACAGGACATCATTTTACGCTACGACATTGACTGGAGGCTAAATCACTTGGTGTAGTTAGTTTTAGCTCACCTAAGCCAAATGCTCAAAGTGAGCTATTTTCATACGTCATTGTCCGGCATCAGTCGTCCGTCCGTCAGTTGGTCCGCTTACATTTCACATTTTCAAATTTTCATATGAAACCGCTTCAGGAGGATTAAAGGTCCTCTATCAATTTTGTTCATTTTGGTCATTTCAGCCCTATTCCTTCGAGGTTGAACCAGGGCGGGGTGAGATAGATCGCAGAAGGTACCCTTCATAAAAAGTCTTCTCCAGAACCGCTGCATGGATGGACACACTAATGGTTTCTAAGTGATCATGGATCATGTATTATTCAAGTTCATTAATTTCAATAAAATCCGATGACTTAATTGTTTTTACGCGTTGTTGGCGTCTTTTTCAAGTTAATATCTAGATGCAAAAACCCAGATTTCTTTTATTTTTTGATCCTTTGTCTAAATTTGCTGTCTCAATTAATGAGTTAAAGAAGATCCTCACGAAAATCTCAACAACACTCACAATAGAGCACAAAATTGAACATCGACGGAGAGGTGAGAGGTGAGCCTGGGTGTCCGGGAGGAGTAAGTATCCCCTGTTATTTAATTAAGTTAAGTTTAGCAACAGTAAATTAGAGAAAGAATTGTGCTGAAAAGTAATTTCTTGATGTTATATGATTTTTTTAACTTCACTTTCTGATCATTATAAGCATTCTGTATTAAACGTCATTTCTGTTACATGTTTTATGTTTTTGATGTTGTTCAGATTATTATTTTTGTTGTTGTTGAGTGTTGTTGAGATTATCGCCAGGAAGTTCTTTAACTCATTTGTGTCACACTTATGCCCTTTGCCGTGTGGAGCTCGTAAAACAGTTCCCCGCGAGGGGTTTGACAGTAAGTGTTTTAAACATATTTCCCTGACATTGTCGCCATAGCACTTTCCATAAAGACATAACGTCATACAGTGCATTGATTGTTTATATTGTTTTCATTTTCGTGCTTAAGCATTGACAGGGGACCAACAGGGAATGCTTACTCCTCCCGGGCACCTGGTTCCACCTCTAGATTGCTAGGGGTCCGTAGATACTTAATGTTGTGCTCTATTGTGAGTGCTGTTGAGATTATCGTCAGGATCTTCTCTAACTCAATGATGTTTGTTAAATGCATTAATTACTTCTTTCCAGCTCTATTGCTTGACAAATTATCAATTTGGCATCATACACATATTATTTTGTTATTTTTGAAACTTGCCATTTCATCGGAAATTATCATTGAAATTAAAGGAGGTTAACATCTTAGTACCATCTCTCCAATGCTATTTCCAACATAGATTTTATTTGAATATGCTACTCAATCGACCCTGTTGGAAATTTGGAGCACTCTGTGTGAATTAAATGCGAGATTTAAATTCTAAAGAGGGCGGTAGTGAAAGGAATTTGGGCGGCCTATGCTTTGGCTGGAAGCATCACTGATGAGAATTTAATATTAGAAACACGTGTCTAATGATGAAAATTTGTTTAAAATTTTCTTCAAGAAGATATAGAGTTGAAACATTTTCGTATTATTGAAAAAAAATCACACTTAACGAGGACAGTACTATCTGATTTCCTTTTATTTTCTTATCAAAAGACTAAGGTATTATATGTTAGTGCATGATAGCGCGTTATGTATTATACATTTGAGTTCAAGTAATTAAGAAGAAATGAAACTGTTGATCTGGCTCTGTTTTATTGGTTTAGTCGATGCCTTTATTCTTTCGCACTCCAATTTTCAAGAATTTGATCCAAATTCGAGTAAGTTTGGTTATTTATGTTCAGTCTAGACCGTACAGTTCCTTCTGTAAATACACTTGCTTTCTTTGGCGATGTATGTTTTGATAAGTTAGATTGCATTTTGATTTGTTGTATATATTTAGTCCCCTACCGGCAACGCCGAAGGGGACTCTTAGTTTCCTCTCGGTCTGTCTGTCTGTCCGTCCGTCTGTCCGTCTGTCCCATTTTCAGTTTTCCGGACTTTTTTTCGCTGTTGTTGCATATATTGAAATCATTTTTGGTATGTGGATATATCTCAATGTGATACAATTCAAGTTTGAGTTTGCGTTCGAATGACCTAATTTTACAAGAGTTATGGCCCTTAGACTTAGCAAATTTTATGAAAGTTTCAGGTTTCCGGACTTCTTTCCGCTGTTGTTGCATATATTGAACTCATTTTTGGTATGTGGATATATCTCAATGTGATACAGATAAAGTTTGAGTTTGTTTTCGTTTGACCTAATTTTACAAGAGTTATGGCCCTTGGACTTTGCAAATTTTATGAAAATTTCAGTTTTCCGGACTTTTTTCCGCGGTTGTTGCATATATTGAACTCATTTTTGGAATATGGATATATCTCAATGTGATACAATTCAAGTTTGAGTTTGCTTTCGATTGACCTGATTTTACAAGAGTTATGACCCTTGGACTTTGCAAATTTTATGAAAATGTCAGTTTTCCGGACTTTTTTTCCGCTGTTGTTGCATATATTGAACTCATTTTTGGTATGTGGATATATCTCAATGTGATACAGATCAAGTTTGATTTTGCTTTCTATTGACCTTATTTTACAAGAGTTATGGCCCTTGGACTTAGCAAATTTTATGAAAATGTCAGTTTTCCGGCCTTTTTCTGCTGTTGTTGGATAAATTGAACTCATTTTTGGTATGTGGATATATCTCAATGGGATACAGATCAAGCTTGAGTTTGCTTTAGATTCACCTATTTTTACAAGAGTTATGGCCCTTGGACTTAGCAAATTTTATGAAACTTTCAGTTTCCGGACTTTTCTTTGGTTCTATTGCAAATAATGCACTGATTTTTGGTAAATGAATACATCTCAGTGTGATACAGACCAAGTTTGAGTTTGGTTTCCATTGGCCTATTTCTACAAGAGTTATGGCCCTTGGACTAAGCAAACTGCATGAAATTTTTAGTTTCCCGGACTTTTTCATGCCTGTTATTGCAGACAATGAGCTGATTTTTTGTATGTGAATACATTATAGTGTGATGCAGATTTGGGTTTAATTTAGATTGACTAATTTTTACAAGAGTTATGGCCCTTGGACTTAGCAAATTTCGTGAATTCAGTTTCCCAGACTTTTTTGGCTGTTGTTGCAGAAGATGAACTGATGAACAGAGATGCAAGTCATAAATTTACGCCTTCGGTAGGGGACTTATATCGCACAGCGATCATTGCATTTTTTCTGATTATTTTCGACAGAACTGTTTAATATGGTCTTTGTATTCAATCGTCTGACTCACTTGTACTTACTCTCTCGACTTCGAGCCTGAACAACTGATAGGTACTCCTTCAATATTTATTGTATATTGGAGTGTATTTTACAAGAGAGGAGACGTTCTCTCTCTTAACAGATAAAAACTCAAAACTATGTCATTTTTGCAAAAATTGTAAATATTCTCCGTCTTACAATATTTATTCATAAGTGGAAAAGCAAAGTATGAAAATACCTCTTTTTTTCTTTTTTTTTTGTATTTCTGACGTGCAAAGAAATACAACTCCGATTTCCATTATAAAATTCTTTGACAAATATTTTGAAATAGCAATGTATATGTTATTTTACAAAACGTATGTACGGAAAGGTTTCAATCAATAAGTAGAATATCCAATATATTGTATTCCAAATATGAAGGAAAATTATTGAGTTTAATTTTGAATTTGTCATAGTTGGCAATGGAAAATGTCTGCATGAGTCTATTTTGGAAATATCGGAACTTCAATATTTTCTAAGGTAACCTCATTAAGTGTCACTGCACATCGCTTTTACATACGATAAAGTGAACCTGATTCAAATATAAATGATATCTATCCTTAAAATGAATAAACAGTATATATGTCCTTAAGATGTCAACATAAGCAATGTATCAAAACCTCGGGGCACAACAAAGAAACAAATGCATGAAAGAAAGGAGGGTACCTCCAACAACACTAGGTTGCAGCACCCACAGCAAAATCCCAAAACAACCAATGCAAAAAAAACACAGAAGAGACACCCACAGAAAGAGACGCAAAAGGGACAAGGAACACCAACTATCACCATAGAAAAATTAAACACAAAAGTCCACACATAAACCTACGAGACCAATGGGCAATTACCAATGTAGATGCATATCGAAATCATAGGGGCGTACTAAAACAATCCCTTTTCTGTCGGCTAAATTCAGCTAACTCATGCAATCAGCCTAGTGGTCCGAACTATTTTCATAGAAGAAAGGTGGCGGAGTTTGAAAAGAGTATGTCATGGAGTCCTGTCGTTTAGAGTGTAGTTTGTAGAAATGAGCTGGAACACGAGTTGGAATTGTACATGGGTTTAAATAACCATGTGATTGTCCGTGAATAATCATATTCATAATGATCGCAATATATAATTTTCAGAAATTATCTTTGGTTGCGAGAACACAAATTTGACTATAGCATGTCCATCCAGAAAAAGAATTCATATAGACGATGCGGTCTACGGCAGGATTGATTCTTCCGTACGGAACCCATGCATGAGGTATTATCACAATACAAATTGCAAATCAAATAACTCAATGACGGTAACACAAAGCATGTGCCAAGGAAAACAGTGGTGTGAGATTGCTGTCACAAATCACATTTTCAAAGATGACCCATGTAAAAACGCAGAGAAATATTTGAAAGTACGATACACATGTACAGGTAAGTATGAAATTTGTCTGATTATTTCAAAATTTAGAGTTAGATATATTTATATATTTTTGTTCAAAGAATGAAATATATTGCATTATAGTGATATATTTAATGATTTGATAAAAAAATATATGTTTTTATATTCAATCAATGAAGAATAATATATGTCGTATTTCAAATAATTTACTACGAGTTTAAGTCCAGTATCATACTTTCGCGAATTAAAGAGTGTACTATTTCTTTCTGAACTTGCTGGACTTTTTTTCCATTTGCATAAAATGTCTCAACTCTCAGATTCTTCTACGCTGAACGTTAATTGCTACATTGTTTGTTTATTGTTATGACAACAGTTTTGTATCATCTATCGGTTAATGTAAGGGCGTTGCTCTTTTACAGATACAATTTACACATGTGAGTACAATGCCCTTAGTATCACATGCCCTAACGGAACTAAGATAGACATTAAAGACGCTATATATGGGAGGGTTGGACCATCTAGTGAGGACCAATGTCATTATCAAAATTTAGACAGAGTGTGTGGGTCCAACCAATCAATTAGTGTCACCAAGAAGTTCTGCCAAGGTCAAAAGAAATGTAATCTCCTCGTCAACAATGCAAATTTCCAAAGGGATCCGTGTTCTAATATGTACAAATATCTTCGGGTCCAGTATGTATGCGAAGGTAAGAGTCTTATAATATTTTCATCGACTTATACACATAAAGTTAATACTACATAGATGAAAATCTAATTGATGATGGGTAAAGTTATTTTATCAAGTCAATCAATGTGTTTGAAAGTAGATACTGTATGCATGTTGCTTTCGTATCACTGGTATCGAGCTTGGAATTCATACTTTTAAGCGTTTTGTATTTATCTAACAAAAGTAAATAGAAAAACATTTTTCCGGCGTTGAGGAAACGCGTTTTTTTTCCTGAAATCGAACAGGGCGTTTAATCACACTGTTTTCACAGATTCACCTTCACTAGCGGTAGGTTTTTATTTATTCACATCCGTGGTTAACCTCTCTGTTTCATCATCACTTTGATATTTAGGAATGAAATCATCCTCTCATTTCTTTCACGATGTCACGAGAACTATATTTTTCTTCCACAATTCCATCAGGAAGTTCGGGAATGTTATCAGGTTCCTTCACTCTCTGAGTCACTTTCTTGATTGCTTCACGGATCCATGGTCAGGTCGTAACACAAATTTTCGTCCGAGCAAATATTGCTAAAAATACTTCATGAAATACGTCACTGCAATCATCTATTTGCGGGTCACACAATGATTACACTCAACAGTTGACAGTGCCCGGCTTCCATCAGCGAACACTTTTCACTGTTACCTTGAACACATCCAACCGCAGAAATACTTGCATCGGTATCATGAATAAAATGCCCTCCTTCCGGATCTGGATATCCTAGAATCGGAGCTCTCACTAATTTCTGTTTCAGAGTATGAAAGGCGTAGTCACAGTCCTCCGTCCACTCCCATTTCTTTCCATTTTCCGTTAATCCATGTAAACATCGCACAATATGTGCAAAATCCTTTATGAACTTTCTATACTATGACATTAATCCTATAAAACTACCCTCCGACGATTTTTGGCCATACTTTTCACTTCAATACGTTCCTTAATTCACCCTACATGTAATTTGGATCCGCTCTTTTTTTGCAAATGGAAAATAAAAGTTTATATTGTAGATGGTGCTAGGAAATTTCACTTTGGCTTTATCAAAATTGTTTGACATTAAGTACTACTGACGAGGATTCAATATCCCAAGCACGTGTCTATTACAATATAAATGGTACTATTATACATATATTTCAATATTGACAATTTCAACCACTAGGATGTGTCACTGCTGGTGGACTGCAAGTCCCCGAGAATATCACTCGCCTCGTTTTAGTGTTTATCACTGCACTGGAATTTATTTAAAATTTTCATTCATAAAATTAGATCTTAATTTCTTAAACTAAAGGGTATCTCTCTCATTACATAACTCTGTCGTTCGGTATATTTGTTTGTCATGTTTAGAATTGAGCATTTTGCGCCTACCCTCCAACGATTTTTTGGCCGTATTTTTCACTTAAATACGCTTCTTAATACACCCTACATAATATTTGGAGCCGCTCATTTTTGCAAGAGGAAATTAAAAGTTAATATTGTAGATGACGCTTGGAAAAAATTTTTTGGCTTTATTCAAATTGTTTGACATGAAGTTTCAATATCCGAAACATATGTCTAGTATTTGGTACTATAGAAGAATTGATATATTACAACCACTAGGTTGGTATCGCTACTGGTGAACTGCCATTCCCAAAGGACATCGCACGCTTCGTTTTATTGCTTACGCACTGTATTGAAATATATTCTAAATTTTCATAAAAACGTCTCCAGTACAATATAATTGGTACTATGCAACATATATTTCAACATGACAGTTCTAATGACTTCGGAATTATATTTAAATTGTGACTGTATTGCAATACAAGATGACCATGCTTTAGAGTCGCAGATCATGCAATCCATATAAATAATTAAGGAATGTTACGTCTTTATTACAGGAACACATCCATCATCCATCATACCGACCTCAACTGCTTCAGGTAACATTTTTTTTTCTGTATAATGAGAAAAGTGCAGTATAATCAAGTCAACATTAAAGCAAAGAAGCTACCACAAAATAACATTTGTGCAGTTACGATTGATATAACAAAGAACGCAAGTGAGTTAAAGAAGATCCTGACGATAAGCTCAACAGCACTCACAATAGAGCACCAAATTGAGCATCGACGGACACCTAGCAAGCCAGAGGTGGGACCAGGTGCCCGGGAGGAGTAAGCATCCCTTGTTGGCTAACCGCACCCGCCGTCGATGTTCACGCACGAAAATGAAAAGAATATATAAAATGCATGCACTGTCTGAGGCCACGTCTATATAGAAAGTGCTAAGGCGACAATGTCAGGCATTATAAACGGTTTCCACATATACAGGTAAAAAAAAAAACAGAATCTATTGTGTTTCTTTGACTCATTTGTGTCACACTTATGCCCTTTGCCGTGTGGAGCTCGTAAAAAGTTCCCCGCGGGGGGTTTGACAGTAAGTGTTTTGAATATTTTTCCTTGACATTGTCGCCATAGCACTTTCTATATAGAAAGAACCACATACAGTCCATGTATTTAATATATTTTCATTTTCGTACATGAACATCGACGGCGGGTGCGGCTTGCCAACAGGGGATGCTTACTCCTCCCGGGCACCTGGTTCCACCTCTAGCTTTTTAGGGGTCCGTCGATGCTCAATTTGGTGCTCTATTGTGAGTGCTGTTGAGATTGTCGTTGAGATCTTCTTTAACTTATTTACAATTAGCAGACTGAAAATCTAAATTATGCATGTGTAATATGATTTCCCGTATTTCGGAACAAAAATTAAGGCACGGTCTATTTGATATTGAGGGGGGAGGGGCTTGTTTTTTTTTCAAAAAAAAAAAAAACTTTTGCTCTGAATTTTGATGATATAATATAGATTTGCTTATTGTGTGACAGAAAAAAAATCTTGCTCTTACAAGTAATCTAAATTTGAAGAATTACCATACAATTTCGCTAAAAATTTTCCGGCTCGCTATGCTCGCCGGAGTTTTCAATTCATTTTACAAAAATATTTGCTCGCTTCGCTAGCCATAGTTTTCTATCAAAACATAAAGATCCTATTTTAAAATAAAAACAAACTGCATGTTTATGAAAAAAGGTCTTCCTTAAAGGCTAAGATATGTTATCAATATACTATTAGAGATACATGTATCAAAACAGAGTCTAATTTCATACCCAAGCTTTGAAGGAGAACTTTATTTTTTTTACCATATTACAACTTTGAATTAATTTGAAAATTCGGCCGGGTTAGCGCAGTGGTAGCGCGCTCGCTTCTCATCTCTAAGGTCCCGGGATCGAATCTCAGATTCGGCAAAGGGTCTTATGTGGGAGGGTAGGTGGTCCCCCACCCAGGCCTCTGCAGGGGGTTTTTCTCCGGGTACTCCGGTTTCCTCCTGCTCCTTGGACCCCCTCACGCCAACATCTGAGCCAACGTGAGACATTAATATAAGTTATGTAACTTGTTTGTTAAACGTTGTAAAATAAATAAAGTTTAAATTTAAATTTGAAAATTTGTCTGGAAGATCCTATCCTTAGACCCTTTTACTTGTACCTTGTATGAATTTGTTTACTGAGGAGTATATTGTAAAATTCTTATATCTTTCTGTTTAGATGTGATGTAAATTTGCGCATAATGATAAAGTCTAATTTTAGAGTTTTTAGGCAAAATATAAAAATTCTATTGATAAAAAAAATAATTGTTTTTTTTCCGCGGCGAACACGTATTGGAAAGACCACTTAACGAAAACTAAGTTCACCCTTTTAACAATATTGGCTTGATATATCACCAATTACCTGATATGTTAAACGTCTTTCAATTCGATAACATCATTTAAAACCAGATGAATTTGCAGCATGAACAAGACATGTACGTTTCGGGTACTTAACCCTCTTCAGTGATCCTTAGTATGTAATATGGCTAAAAGTGTGAAAATTATTAAGTCCAAAAATGTACCGAAAGACGTAGCAGAATGGGTGGGATATTATGCTACAGAACCCATGTTTTTGTTTTTTTTAATTTCAAGAAAGTGTAATTTTGATTGCGTTGAAGAGACAGACGATCAACCGAAGTTGATCGAACTTCGCTACATGTGCGCTCTGTGACTCCTGGTCCACCAGCAGTGGCACTGACCAAGTAGTTCACATATTAAACGTCTTTAAATTAGATAACATCATTTAAAACCAGATGAGTTTGCAGCATGGACCAGACATGCACGTTTCGGGTACTTAACCCTCGTCAGTGATTCTTAGTCTAAAAAATGTAATATGGCCAAACAGTGTGAATCTTATTAAGTCCAACATGCACGTGGGACGTCCTTAAATCCCATGCATCATCGAAAAACGAATAAATTCGCAGCATGTACCAGGCACGCATATTTCGGGTACTTAAACGTTGTCTTGATTCTCAAAAACTCTTAACAATGAAATATGTCTAAAACAGTGAAAATGTTGTAAAGAAATACCGTATGAGGTAGCAGGATGGTTTGATAAGATACTACAAGACCCATTTTGTGTGTTGTACTATCAGAAAGATGATCCCGTTAACGGGGGTCACTGTTGATCGAACTTACCTATATGTGCCCTCGGGTACTCCTGTCAAGTACCTTTGATTTGACATAAGATTGTCAATCCGTATTTTCCCTTCATACTCCGAGACAGAAAAAACAAGTATTTTAAATGGGGATATTGTTAAAGAATATGAACACCTAAAACCTCTTTACAATTGAGTAACAAATCATTAATCTTGAATTTAATTTCAAATATTTCAGCACAGCGTCCCTATACGTTTCCTCCTTCAACAAACCAAGGTAATTGTTCAAAATATGCTATAATATTAGTGTTAAACATCATCACAATTTCGTTCAGAAATGGAATCGAAAATTGCTATTGATCTTAAATCAAATGTAATTAATTAAAGAGCGAGAGAACTCCAATATCTATAGTTCAACGTCATATACATGTATCTAACATTAAACACTACATGCATTCCATACTAAAGCTAAGTAGATATCAATAGTACAATAGAAAATCTTCTGAGTACATGCAGTATCCTTAAATTTATTCTCACAAAATAGCTCAAATCGTTTCATGTATAATATGATTGAATTTTTTTCAGCTCCATATTTAATAACGACGCATCTTCAATCAACAACTCAAGGTGAAAGAAAAAAAAAACTTATTGAAAAAGATTTTATGCACATCATTTACATTACATCAAAATGTACATCGAGACAATCACCGAATTTGACAGGTTTCCATGGTGCTGTTGCGACGGGTGTTGCATGCAATCAGGAGACTCTGACTTTCCCCGGGCACCTGGTCTCACTTCGAAATGTTGTTCATTCCGGGGTTCTCAACCATTCCGATGGGAATTCTGACGATTTGGCATCTGCTTATCGACCTTGAGACTGAATAACTGCTTGGCACATTTTTTATGTTAATTGTTATTATTACATGCGTAATAGTTTAATTAATAAAGTGACTGAATAAAGGGCAATGTATCGTACATGGAAATGTTTTTAAAAAATGCTTTATAGCGACCAGTTTGAGTTTGAGAGTTTTCGTAATCCGTTTATTTATATATTCATTTCCATATTCATCTTGAATGGGGTCTTGCTACTGTGGTCATATCAAAGTGAGGAGGTTATTATTAACTAAAATTATACGTTCTTTAATACCTCTTGGTAAAGTGTGTGGGGGGGGGGAGGTATGTGCACTTAATCCGGACAACTACGCGTTTCCGATTAGAGTGGCACGCGATTAGAGTGACAGATGGTCGTCTTAAGCCGGCACCTATTCCCCGTTGGTCTCGTTTTTGTATTCGCAAAGTGATGTGTTTTGTCTTTGGTGTCATATACGGAATTTCTTGTCCTTTAAGTGTATTTTGTTGTGTGTGTGTCTACTGTCTACTCTATATTTGAAGTTTCGGTGCTTTGCTGTCGATGTGTGAGATCCCAAGCATTCTCTTGTTTACAATAGGGAAAAATAGTTATATTTAGTAAGATAGGCATTTCAAAGAGATAAGTTATATTAAACATGGTTATAAAAATGACTGTTGAGAAACTTAATACGATGTAATGGGTGATTTATTAAACAAAAACTGACATCGATACTTGACATCGATACTTGTAAACATTCTTCCATCATTTTGTAGAAACCTGCATCGATTATTTCGGCAGATGTGCTGCATATGGCTCTGTTGTTTGCACTTCATTCAGGCAATGGGCATATCAAAACTGTGCTAAGTTTTGCAAGTATTGTAAAGGTGAGAACATGTTTATTTGTTATAGTAAATGCAAATAGAGCACATGATTTTTCCTAATTTATGAATCGCAAGCGATATATGTCCCCTACCGGCATTACTCTATGTCCTTCAACTCTACCCTGACCTTTACTTACACCAAAATATGAATCCAACATCAACTTATTCTTTATCATACTATAAAGTATCTGCATACCAAAAATCAGCTCAATATCTACAACAACAGATATGAAAAGACTGAAAACTGAGAAGCTGATGAAATTTGCTAAGTCCAGGGGCTATAACTCCTGTAAAAAATGGGTCAATCAAATTGAAACACGAACATGATTTGCATCACACTGGGATATATTCACATGGAAAACTGAGAATGTTATGAAATTTGGTCAGTCGAATGGCCATATCTCTTGTGAAAATAGGTCAATCGAGACCAAACACGAACTTGATCTGTATAACACTAAGATGTAATTCCAAACCCGGGGCCATAATTCTTGTAAAAATAGGTCAATCGAAACCAAACTCAAACTTGAGCTGTATTACTCTAAACTGTATTCACATATAAAAGATTATTTCAATATTTGCAATACCTTGGAAGAATAGTCAGAAAAACTGAGAATTTCATGAAATTTGCTTCATTTCTGACACATAACCGGAAAATATTAAACTTGCGCGCCGCAGAAAGCTCACTAAAGGTGTGTTGTACCATCTGGAAAATGCTCCCGTTCACAAGTCTGTCACTGTTGATCGGACTTGCCTACATGTGCCCTCGGGGATTCCTGTCCAGTACCTTTGATATGACTGATAAGTTTGTCAATCCGTATTTTTCTTTCATAACCCGAGACAGGAATACAAGTATTTCAAATGGGGATATTAGAGAGGTTGAGATTTCCTACTTGTAACTTGTACGGGTACGTCTAGTTTACAAGCTGAACTACACGTTACTGTTGTTAAGATTTCTTTTCAAAGACCATTACGTGTTCTTGTAATATCGTAATGAAGTAGAGTTGACTTTTGGACAGGTTTAATTCAAATGAACATTAAATTCGGTTAAATCTATATTGAAAAGAAACTACACCTCATTCTGAATTGAATGCTTTGTTTTTTATAATATTTGATAGAATAAAGGGGGTGAAATATCTTGAAGTAAAGACCTACGTGTACCTCGCACTTTCACACGTTCACTGGCTACGCGTAACTTGAAGAACAAATGACGTCAAACGCAATAAATGATGACGTCACAATAACGATCAGAATACAAGTACACGTAAAAGTTACACGTAGGAAATCTCAACCTCCCTATTGTTAAAGAATATGAACATCTAAAAACCTCATGACAATTGAGTACCAAACCATTAATCATTTGATTTCTTGCTTATATTTGAAATATTTTAGCACAACGTCCCTCAACGTTTCCTCCTTCAACAAACCGAGGTAATCGTCTAAATATGATGCAATATTACTGTTTAATATCATCATAATTTCGTTTAAAAATGGAATCGAAAATTTCTATTGATCTTAAATCCAATAATTAATTGAAGAGTGAAAAAAATTCAATATTTATAGTTCAAAGTCACATATCTAACATTAAACACTACATACATTGTGAAGCAGTTCACCATGCTAAGGTTAAGTAGATATCAAGAGAAAAATAGAAAAATCTTCTGAGTACATTTGTAACTTTATTCTCACAATATTGCTAAAATCGTTGCATTTATATTATGATTGAATTTTTTCAGCTCCATATTTAATGACGACACATCTTCCATCAACAACTCAAGGTGAAAGAAAAAAGTTACTCATTGGAAAGTATTTTATGCACATTATTTACATTACATCAAAATGTGCATCGAGACAATCACCGAATTTGACAGGTTTCCATGGAGCTGTTGCGACGAATGTTGGATGCAATCAGGAGACGCTGACTCTCCCCGTGCACCTGGTCTCACTTAGGAATGTTGTTCATTCCGGGGTTCGCAACCATTCCGATGGGAATTCTGACGATTTGGCCTGGTCCTCTCGACTTTGAGACTGAATAACTGTTTGGCACATCTTTGATGTTAATCATTATTATTACATGTGTAATAGTAAAACGATACAGTGACTGAATTGAGGGCAATGCATCGTACATGGAAATATTTAAAAATGCTTTATAGCGACCGGTTTCAGATTGTTTTATTTATATAATATTATTCATTTCCATATTCATCTTTATGCTTCACGGGCCTCTGAGTTTTGGAGTCTTGCTTCTATGGTCATGGCAAAGTGGTGAGGTTATTATGCACAACAATTGTACGTTCTGTAATACCTCTAAGTGAAGTGTGGGGTGTATGTGCACTTAATCCGGATAACTACACGTTTCCGACTACCGTGTCAGATGGTTGGCTTAAGCCGGCACCTTTCCCCCGTTTGTCATGTTTGTTTATGTGCAAATAGTTACTTTATTCTTTTGTGTCGTAGACGGTGTATCTTGTTGTGTGTTTCTACTGTCTACTCTGTCTTTGAAGTTTCGGTGCTCTGCTGTCGTTGTTGGAATTTCCCTCCATTCTATTGTTTTAATAGGAAAAAGAATATTTACCGTGCATTTAGTAAGATAGGCATTTAAAAGAGGTAAGTAATATTTAACATGATTATAAAAAAATATTTGTTGTGAATCTTAATACGAAGTAATGTGCGATTTACTATAAACAAAATTGACATCGATACTTGACATCGATACTTGTATACATTCTTTCATCATTTTGTAGAAACCTGCATCGATTATTTCGGCAGATGTGCTGCATATGGCTCTATTGTTTGCACTTCATTCAGGCAATGGGCATATCAAAACTGTGCTAAGTTCTGCAAGTATTGTAATGGTGAGAATATGTTTATTTGAATAACCATAGTGATTATGAATATAGCATATGATTATTCAATACATAAAAATGACAAGATGTCTGAAGAATCGTAACAAAACTCGTTGTGATGAACATGATGAACACCAACGTACAAATAAAATGCGTAAATGTCCACTTCTTTTCCTTGTTCTTATTTTCTTCTTCTATGCTTTTTTTCTCATTTTTTTTCTGTTAAGCTGTTTAAGAAATGACTGCCTTATTTTTTGTGTTGATGGGTGTATCATTCTGGTTGGACACTTGCGGATTTTTCGAGAATCGCTTCGCGACATACGGAGTATTATTCTTGTTGGTCATATGCAAATTCCGTGATTAGCGAAGCAATTCTCGGAAATTTTACACGCGTCCAACCACAATTATACACCAATGAACACAAAGAGCAATACAACCATTACTTATATTTACATGTATCATAATTATTCACACATTTTGCCTGTAACAGCGTGAAATGTATTTGAACATTGGTGAATTCTACCTACATGCAAAACTTGAACGTGACGTCATAATATCAACCCAAATTATTGGAATATAATTCTAGTTTCCTAGCGCGCGTTTAACATGGGGAATCTACAAGTAATGTAAATATTTATATCTAATTTATATTGTAGAGAAACCATCTCACCATCAGAACAAGTGTAAGTATATATATTGTAAACATATGGCCTCTCCCCCACAATGATTATGCAAATTAAGTATATTGACTTTGAATTAATTTCCATTTATTTTGTTTATTGGATATTTCCAATCGTCTAGGAGAAGATAACTCTAATTTCAAACGTTAATTGTACGACCACGTGCTAAACTGGTGTAATAGAAATGATTGTCATTCCCGCTAGTGTGTAACCCTATGTCTGTAATTACGAGGTGTTCTTGGGTCAATTGACAGCAACAGAAACTATAATGGTTCGCCTGTCACAATTCTGAGTGAAAAAGACGAAATGGCGAGGATTTGTTCCAAGTTAAGGCAATTTTGTTTATACGTCTGAATTCCAATTAAGTCGTGAATTTCGATGGCGATTTCCACCTGATTGTGAAATATCCCAGGCTCCTATTATATACTGTGCGCATGATATTGTATGTTACAGATTCATTCTCATACTGCTATAACCAACATGTAACATTCGTATGCTAATAAACGGTAAAAGTTATTACCAGGACTTTTTATTCCAAGTTCCGAAAATGATCAAGTAAAATACATAACGCGAAGTACAGGTTTTGTAGACCCGAGAGGGCTACTATCTTTTATATGGTGTCATTCTTTAAGAAGATTCAGTATATTTGGAAGGAATTTTATGATATGTAAAGGAAATCACCTCTAGTGAGTCAGTCGCAATGTTCACTTGGTTTCTCAGTAAAACAGTTCCGTTTCACTCAAATCGAAGGAATAAACGCTTCGTATTCGGGAATTTTATAGTTTATGCGACAGTTAAACTTTGCATGAGGATTACCTTTTTTGCTTTTTTGCGTTAAGCTTTTACATCCTAAATTAAAATTTGAATAAGATATAGAACAGGGAACAAATAGGGAAGATGCATGACAAATATGGATAATGACCATATCCCTGTATTCAGCACAAAATCGATAATCCAGAAAATCAGAAACCGAAGGCATACAAAATCAGGACAAAACAGGAACCAACGCAAACAAACAAAAACCTCCACCATATGAAAAGAAGCGAACTGATATGGAAGTGAGACCAGGTGCCCAGGAAGAGTAAGCATCTCCTGCTTGCATGCAACACCCGCCGCTTCAATTCGGTAGAACTGTCACATCCGGTAACTTCCATTTCGGAAGACATAGAGTACAATCTTGGGTTGGATGGTTCAAATGGTCTACGACAGAATATCACCCACCATTCTGGAGAGTGGGATATCATAGTGTATGACGAGTTCCCCATATCGACCGTAGAACTTCCTCAGTGACGATGTTAGTCGGTCACAAACATATCCCTGACTGAGAAGCTTATCTGAAAGACGCCTAGCTCTCAGATTTCGTACTTGCTCTTGCATAGCGTATCAACTGAGATATGAACAGTCATTCCCATTTTGATTATTAACAATGTTGGCATTTACATTTCATTAAATCTCCATTAGCAACAACGAAGGCTTGCCTTGATCGAATCGTAAACTGTGCTGCATACGGGGTGACTGCATGCTTAGCTTACCAGCATTGGGCGGAGATAAATTGTCCAAGGACATGTAGAATTTGTGGTTAGACTTACCTGCATTTGTTTTTATCTAACACTAAAAATGTCTCACATATGGAAAGAATCGATAGTTTCGTATTAAATGAAATGATATTGGAAATCAAATCAAAAATTCAATGGAAAGTGTACTCAACACGTAGTGTATTTTGCAGGATCATCGCATTCTTTTTCATCAAGTACAACAGCGATAAATTCATCAACATTAGAGACGTCAACACTAGAGATATCCACAATAACAACATCGACAATAACAACAACAACAACTACAAAGTCACCAACAACAACGACAAGAAAAACAACAGAGCCACCAACAAGAACCTCTGAATTGATACCCGCTTCATCATCTACTTTTACAACAAAGCAAACACCAACCATCTATCCTTTAGGTAACCTGAATGGTAATTACTTTCGATTTTTAAAACTTTATTCACTTATTGATCAATTTCGCTATATAACCTGTCAAGTAAGTATTTATTCTTTTCACTTTCATCCCTTCATATTACACCTTTTCCCGTCAGATTCAACGAAATATATCATAATACGCTTATTATATATATATATTACAACTAATCTTATTTGATTTTTCTTGTGCACAAACACATAGGTGAACTTACCAAAAATGTGTTTCCTGTGGAATTAGCAGTTTTAAGGAACGAATGCATTTTATTCTTTTCGTCGTTAGAATACTTTTCAATTTTCTCAAAAGATTGCTGCAATGCAACAATGCGGAAGGGTTCCAACTCTATATCTCCTTGAGGAAAATATTCGTAACACATATCTGGTGCAGAATAAATTGGTTTGAAAGTTTCTTCAAGAAGGTATAGAGTTGGAACCCTTTCGCAATATTCGTATTGATGCTTACTTTTCCTCGGCACCTGCTCTCACTTTCATTTTCGGATATTGCTTCTTTTCATATGAAGGATGTTTTTCTTTGTTTACTTTGTTTCTTGTTTTATCCTGATTTTGTATGCCTTCGGTTTATGATTTCCTGAATTATCGATTTTATACTGTTTATTGGGATATGATCATTATCTATATTTGTCATTGAGTGTGTTGGAATCGTTTTTGATTGCAAACGAGTGTTGTTCCCATCCTTTGTTTTATGGTTCTGTGTAAGGTCTCCATATGATTGTTCGCTTTTCATCTTCTCTTTTTTTCAAGAATTGATATGCCTATTGACTTTTGACTTTTTTATTCAGATTTGGGATTGATTAATGGAAGAGAGTTTAGATACCATTCTTTTACATCTTTTGTACGACGATCTTGTCCCTTTGATATGATCGTTCCTTGACATTTGGAATTAAACGTTGTCTTTTTATGATCATATCTTGTTTTCTAACATCGTATTCACACATATAATCCTTCAGTATATTTCTTCTTTCAGTTCATGTGACTGGGGAATGCAAAGACCATCTGTCTGTTTGTGCCAGATATGGGAATACCATGTGTATAACGTATGCTGCGTGGGCTGTGAAGCAGTGTCCACTTTTCTGCAAATTCTGTTCTCGTTAATTTTAATTTTCATTTCCAATGGCAACTTTCTGATAAAGAAATGTAATATTTACAATCTTAAAGAAGTTATTCTTAATCGGTGTCTTATTTGATATTTCATAATGTCCATAGATCTAACATGAAACTGTGACTTTAAACTCATTTGATTATTCCCATGTCACTGAAATTGTCAATTCAATTATCACATTGGTTGCTTGGGTTTTTTCTCCACCAGTGAATGAAAGTGAAACACAAAATTATCTATACTACTAATTTTTATAAAAGGAACAAATTAGCCGATTCTCCGTCAAAACGAAGAGGACAGAGATAAATGGTGTGATATGAAGATATAGTATATAATATGACAATGTGTAACTTATAATTGTTTAGAGGAAATTATTTCTAATTAACGTGTAATCATTAATTATGTCTCACCGTTTTCCTAAATCAAATCTGAGAATATAAAATTCAAAACCGACGACGGACACTAATCATTAACTTCATATTTTCCTCTTATTTATTCTCCCTTTCTAATCCCCGACAATTAAAGTATCATAAATTTTGTAAGGCGATTCTTGTAAGACATTCCTGATGTTAGTAGGAGGGTGATTTAATTTAAAAAACCCATATTCGTTTTCTGAAATTTGGACCTACGATCTTACAACAGAACGTTCGAGAAAAAGGTTTCATAGCTCAGTTGGTAAAATGGCGGCCATCTAACCAGACTTCCAATCCAAAAAGACTAGGTTCGAGTCCCGTCGAGGGCGGACATTCTGACAATAAATTTAGGTATTATATCTTGCTCCAGTCTGTTTTCTGGCTCTGTCTTTTTAATACTCAATGCATTCTAAATTACCAATCGCTTGCTATTTTTCCCATGACGTTTTCCATTGACTCAGTATCAGACTTGGATGTGGACAATTTCCAAATATAATTTTTTTTTTCACTTTTGTATACTTTAAATGTGTAACCCCTCCCGCGGGTGGGGGTCCGGGGGCAGGGGGGAGGGGGCTTCCCTGGAAATTTTTAAATGCTGCATTTTTTAGAAATATATTTTACAATCTTATTTGCTATGAAGATTGACGTAAAAAGTTGCATATAAATCTACATTATACACTTTTCCCGAAAATAAATGTTGTTTTATGGTTAGGTATTTTTGGTATTTAACATATTTCCAAATATCATTTTTTCACTTTTGTATACTTTAGATATGTAGCCCCTCCCGCAGGTGGGGGTCCGGGGGAGGGGGAGCTTCCCTGGAAATTGTGAAATGCTGCATTTTTTAAAATATATTTTACAATCTTATTTGCTATGAAGATTGACGTAAAAAGTTGTGTTTTATGATTAAGACGTCTCACTTTTGATATTTAATCTATTCGATCCTAGATTTCTTAAAAGTGTACGAAGCGTTACGAATATTTCAAGTAATACAAAATATATACACTGTTAAAAACTGACAATTGTCTGAAAATCTTGACGATTTTTATGGGGTTCCAAGGTTTAAAATAGTTTAAAGGAGATGATTATTAAGGCAAAATTGTCAACATTTGGAAACTTTAGATGGGGCGGGAGGGTGTCGGATACGCCTCTTTTAAAACTACGGATGCTGTTAGTAGACAGTGTTAGGTTTACGATCTATCCGGAAAATTTATGTGTAGGCTTGAGTTTTTTAGCCTTATGAATAAACGCCTCCAAATTGACATTTTAATCCGCGCTTGCGCGGGTTCTTTTCTAGTTTATAAATAAAACATCTTCTTTCAGCTACTACTGCATCTGTATAAAGTACCAACGCAAGGGTCAACTTTACACAGGATTGTAAGAGATTAGGGTTAAAATTTACTTTAGTGTAGGCTACTTGTGTTAAGAATCAAATATGGGCAGAAGAAAACTGAAGATGTTCTTATTTAATTTGTAAAATTTAGAAAAATTATAAATCCTAAATCGTGTTATCTCTTATTGATACAAAGGAAATAACGAGGAACAACAAAGAAGGGAATATCATCTCTATTTTCATTCTGAATTTATGATAATCATGGTTGCGATTACTTATACATGTTATATTGTTATACTGTAGTCGGAAATTTTCAAGACGTTTCTACGCAAATGTTCAGAACAGAAAGAGAAACCACACCCCAAATCCAATTTCTGTCTTTTTATCAAACTTCAAATAGTGGAGATAAATGCACAATTACAAAGAATTTACTTACTTACTTACTTCATTTTACAATCTTCTATCTCTTTCAATTTTACGACCATATATTTTGGCCTGCAATAGTTTGTATGCCATGTACGGAATAATGTATGATTTATGCGAGACCCATTTTAAGTGTTTTCTCAATGGCTAATTAATTAGTTCCCTACCGGCAACGCCGAATGGAATTCCCCCACTTCTAGCTTCACAGGTGTCCGTCGATGCTCAATTTGGTACTCTTTTGTGAGTGCTGTTGAGTTTATTATCAGGATCTTTTTTCACTCATAAGTTTCCTTGTAATTTCTCTGCCCGTCTGTACGTCCATCCGTCTTTCAGTTCAATTGTTAGTTTTCCGGACGCTTTTATATACAACACATACAAATATTCAAGTGTAATTTTATGCACATCATAGTCTTAGATAGTTACAGAGCTTGACCTATTTTTCATAGAGTTATGCACCTTGATGTCTTCGAAAAATCAGTTTTCAGAACACATACAGGTAAATCAACGAAATTTGATACAATAGCCAAAGGTTCTCGTGTCCGTGTCGCTATGGTATCTCACATTTAAGATACATGTATGACATTTAAGATAAATTTATGATCAGTTCTACAATGTTCTGACCCGCAACTTTTAAACTAGACGAAGTGTCCTTACTATACTACACAGCCTGATAGTCTCCAATAAATAAATAAATAACGTCTGTTTCACAGCAATTGTTTTGAATATATTTCCCTGACATGATCGCCATAACAATTTCTATATAGACATAACACCAGACACTGTATGCATTTTATATGCTGTGTTCATTTTCGTGCATTAACATCGACGGCGGGTGCGGCTAGCCAACAGGGGATGCTTACTCCTGCCGAGCACCTGGTTCCACCTCTATATTGCTAGGGGTCCTTCGATGCTCAAGTCGGTGCTCTTTTGTTAGTGCTGTTGAGATAATCGTCAGGATATTTTTAACTCATTTGAATACGTACATCAACACACTCCACATGTCAAGGACAAAAGCAAAGAATCAAAGGTATACTGATTTGCAAAAAAGACTTGACCATGTTAGCATGACTCGTTCATGATTGGCATATTGTTTACGCTTACAACGTCATGGTGTCTTGAAATGCACGAACGTTTGTCTTTCCTGTTATTTATTTAATAACGGTAGTTTGTATGACGTTTATATAATTGAACCATTTTCAGATTTTTAAATAAAATTTTGAAGGAAAAATTGAAGTAGAAAAATAAAATTCATGAGGAATCTTGATGTTATAAAATATTGCAATATATCGCGATATTTTTTTCAAATATCGCAATACAAATTTGACCCGCGATACTCAGCCCTACAAATTTTGGTTTAGATAGTTACACAGCATGTTTGACTTTCGGTGCGCTTAATCTATTTTTCGACGAGTTATGCCCCTTGATAAGTTGTAAAATTCCGTGTTCAATAGTGTTTTTCTTCAGCAAAATATAAAGGTGAATTACACAGTCTTTTCCAATAACATCGGTCCGCCGATCCTGGCAGGCAAAATTACGTTCGGACCGGTGTTTTACTCTCCATGATCGGTACGAATGACCGATGCCCTGTGGCGAGTCTGAGTTCGTTATGTATCAAATATTATGGTGCAAGTTTTATAATTTACGGTCCCTCACGAGAAACTGATCAATGATATGCTATTGTTTTCATGGTTGTAGTTTTAAAGCATTTTACGAAATTATTATTGACAAGTAGTCAGAGGTTATTCAGTTCGAGGCTGCTATCGTTTTCACGATTATGCCTAAAGTGAAGAATGTAGAAAGGGCTATTCCCAGGAAGGCCTTGAAATGTAAATCAACCACAGAAGTAAAGAAATAAAGTAAAAGTATGAGGAAAAACGTATTGCGTATTTTATTTATTTTTTTCTTCGGACAGACAGTTTTTGTTTCGGACCTATGTGTTTCTATGTGAGCTGAAAGGGAAAGACTGTGAATATGATACGGGGATGCAATTAAAGCATATCAGACTACCTTTCCAGAATGATTAGTGACATTCTGAATTCTGATTGAATGACTGTGATCATCACCGAGGAAAACATACTTACCTGATCTGTACATTAAATTGTACATCGAGACAATCATCGAATTTGACCGGTCTCAATGGAGCTGTTGTGACGGGTGTACTCCTCCCGGGCACCTGGTCCAACCTCTAATTTGCTTTGGGTCTGTAGATGATCAATTATGTGCTTTATTGTTACATTGTTGAGATTATTGTCAGGAGCAAAAAGGTCCCCGCGAGGGGTTGGACAGTAAGCGATCTGAATATTTTTTCCCTGACATGGTCACCATATCACTTTCTATATAGATATTACCTCAGACAGTGCATGTTTTTAGAAAGTCTTTCATTTCCGTTCGTGAACATCGACAGCGGATGCGGTTAGCTAAACAAGGAATGCTTACTCCTCCTTGGCATCTGGTCTTATATCTAGCTTGCTAGGGGTCTGTCGATGCTCATTTATGTTCTGTATTGTTCTCTTCTGTTGAGATTATCGTTATAATCTTCTATTACTCATTTACATGCAATGAGGAGACGGGACCTGGAGTGATTGATGTTCTCTGTTTTTCTCTTCTGTTGAGATTGTTGAGATTATCGTCAGAATCTTTTATAATCTTCTATTACTCATTCGCATGCAATCAGGAGACGGGCGCCTGGTCTCACTTCGGAGTGTTGTTCATTCCGGGGTTCCAAACCGTTCCGATGGGAATTCTCGCTGTTTTGCCTTGCCTTCTCGACTTTGAGAAGTCAACAAGGGCCATAACTCCTCGAAAATAGGTTATGCATGAACACAGTCAAACTTGCTCTGTATGTTTACTTTTAGGTTCAGAGCAAGTTTGACTTTGTTCATGTATAACCTATTTTTCGAGGAGTTATGCCCCTTGTTGACTTGCAAAATTTAGCTTTTGTCATTTTCCTTTACCTTTTGTCTATAGATATAATATAGGTGAAATTTGACACACAGCTTAGTATTGGAAAGTTACAGAACAAGTTTGAATTAGACCTATTTTCCGAGGAGTTGTAAAATTGTAAAATTCATGACTTGCAAAATTCAGATTTAAAGACTTTTATCTGCAAATACTTAGACAAACATCAAAGGAATACCTAACAATGATTCAGTCTCTAAGTCGAGAAGGCAAGTCCAAATCGTGAGAATTCCCATCGGAACGGTTGCAAACCCAGGAATAAACAACATTCCGAGATGAGACCAATGTGTCCGGGAAGAGTAAGATTCTCCTGATTGCCTTCTGGCTCTAATGATGAAATCTTCAAATTTTGAACATGTCAAATCTTCGTATTTTGAAGAGGCCAATGTATAGCTTTGTGTTGGATACTTACAGAATAAGTTTGAATTTGAAAAATGATTTGGGAAATTGAATTGTATGAAAAAAAATTAAGGGAGTTTAAAAATGCTATTTCGAATATAGATTTTACTTGGATATGCTACTGAATCGACCTTACAGGAAATTTGAATCCGCGTACTCTTTGTAAAGTAAATACATAAATTTTAAATTTAAATTTGAAAAATAAAACCAGAGAGCGCTATTGAAATGAATTTTGAGGACTTATGAAAAACACTTTGGCTGGAAGCATTACTGTTGAGAACTAGATATTCAAATCACTTTTCTGGTGTATAATAAATTAGTTTGAAAGTTTCTTCTTAGCTTTTGTGTTTATTGTTTCTATGTCGTGTGTCTCGTTTTCGTCTCTTGCTCTACTCGTCTTCTCTATATGTTCGCTTCGGGTATTTTGGTGTTTTGATGGTGGTACTTCAGCTCGGTCTGGTTTTAAATCACATCCCTTCTTCAAGAAGGTATAGAGTTTGAACATTTCCGCATTATTTTGGCTACAAATGACCTTTTTCGAGGAGTTATGCCTCTTGATGCAAACAATCCAGTTTTCTGGACTTTTTTCTGCAACAACTTTGATATATAGCCCTCGATAGTAAGAGAGAAAGTTCGAGTACTTACGTCTCGATAAATGAAACTAGAACCCCCCCTCTCCCCTCCCAATCTAAAACCATTCTCTTTATCTGTCAACATACTGTTGGTGGTGCGGATATGTAACTTATATCGTTATTATCGAAAATTCGAGATCTATCCAATGCATGATTTCTTTAATCAGAAGAAAGTCCGATAAAGGAGATAAACCTCAGATTTCTTATTCCTGAAGTGAGCTACACGGACAGTAAATTTTAATTCAGGTTTAACTGAAGAGTTCTAGGCAGAGTTGGAAGACATAAATTTATGACAGTAGGGGACTCCTATTGTTCATCGATCATAATGAGTTTAAGAAGATCCTGACGATAATCTGAACAGTACTCATAATAGAACATGTATTTGAGCATCGACGGACCCCTGGCAAAATAGAAGTGAGACCAGGTACCCCTGACAGCAAGAGACCAACGTGCTTGGTCATTTAAAGACTGAATTATTCAACATTTCTTCAGTTTTTATCAATTGAATACTTGATAGATGCCAAAGTTTTAATATACAAACGATTATTAATCTCTATTATCAGTAGTATGAGTGCTACAAATATAAACACGATGCATGAAGTTGGTAAACTCCGTACGACGGCTCCGCCTAGCATACAACTTCACTTACAGATACATAGATGATGTGTTGTTCATCAATAATCCAAAATTCGCGGATTACCTCAGCAGTATCTATCCTTCGGAGCTTGAAGTCAAAGAAACTACAGAGACAAATAATTCCGCATCCTATTTGGACATAATAATGTCTTTCGACACTGATGGTCATATGAACACCTCACTCTATGACAAACGTGACGACTTCAATTTCAGTATTACAAACTTTCCTTTTCTAAGTATGCTTATGGCGTGTTCATATCTCAGTCGATACGCTATATAAATAAACATCAAAGAAGTACCTAACCGTTATCCAGTCTCAAATGTCGAGAAGGCAAAGCAAAAAAATCGTGAGAAATCCCATCGAAACGGTTGCGAACCCCGGAATGAACAACCATCCGAAGGTAGACCAGATGCCCGGGGAGAGTCAGCGTCTCCTGATTGCATGCAACACCCGTCGCAACAGCTCCACGGAAACCTCAAATTCGGTGATTGTCTTGATGTATATTTTGATGTACAGACACTGCATGAAAATTCGGCTTTACAAAATCCTTAAAGCCAAAGAAAATTCAATATTTACAATGCCTTTTAGATGGCTTTACTGGCCTTTGACTGAAACAGGTAAAGGTATTAAATATGAACTTTACAAAGCATTTACAAATACTTAAAGTTCATAAATGTCTCCCTTTACAAACATTTACTTGATCCAAAAAGGTAATATTTACACATATTTATACATCTTTACAAAGACTAAAGGTGGTATTTTACTCTCTTAAAGATAATGGTAAAGTTCATATTTAATTCACATAAATACAGACTTTTCATCTTTATTGGTCCTTAAATATGAAGAATGATCATCTTTATAAACCTTTACTGTGTGTAAATATCATCTTTTACACCTTTACAGACAGGTAAATGTGACCTTTTTTGTTGAATCCATACCAAATGTCAAATAATTATGACTATTATTGGCATTAAGAGATAAAACAAGTTTACTTTCACAGGAAGAAATCCTAATCCTAAGGTCAGCTTCTTTGTCCTTCTGTGATACATGAACCTTGCAAGGCTAATATAGAGTCTCATGTTTTGCAGTGTGAGGATGATTAGACATGGTATCTGTCGAATAGCAAGTTTTTGTTACTATAACTTCAGTAACCATGGTAACTGAAGTACAGTATATATTCTTTCACAGAAGCAGATTGAAAAATCCATATTCAACCCATGAATAACAACAATGAAACATGAAATATACATAAACACTATATTTTCTTATTTACATTTTCTATTATTAGATTTATAATCATCAGTTAATAATAAATAATTATTGGCACATTTCTGTGCTTCGATTCTTCTATACATGAAACTAAAAATTACACTTTTATTTAATTTTGTACCATACAAAGGTTCAAATTTAACAACATGTACAATAAGTTAATTAAATTGTAAAGACATTCTGTAATATAAAAGTTTTCAAAGTATTACTGTATTTCTACAATTAACTTCTACACACTCAATATTTGAAATTAGGCGGAATCACTAATAAAGAGAAATATGTAGTTCAGATAGAAGGGAAGGCATTTCCAAGGTCAGTTTTAGAAAAAAATATCAATTTGAAAGATCTATTCAATGTGAAATATGCATTAATGTGAAAGTTTATAAAATATATCATTTATAATGTCAGTGATGTAGAGCAAGCCATTGAGCCAAACAAAATAAGTCAGTGTCAGTATATGAAATAATTCAAATATAAGGCAATTTTGCATACCTTCTCTATGCAATAAATAAAATCCTATACAGCAACATTTATGCAGATACATGTATTAAAGTAGGTCACACATGTCAAATTAGTTGAACAAAATAAATAATATATAATTTCTATGATATTACTTAAAATAAATGCAAGATAAGTATTGAGACAAAGTATTCACACTCAAGAGTGTTAAATATACATACAGAATCGTTCATTGTGTTATAAAAGAGAGGCCGTAGATTAATATCCTTTATGATCAGCCATGTTAGCTGTATATATCCGCTTCATACAATCAATCATATGTGCCGAATTCATACAATGTTTTATTAAAGCGAAATTAGTGGATTAATGAGAGGCTATGTGTGTCGGCTTCACACAATAAATCATATGTGCCGATTTCACACAATGTGTTATTAAAGGGAAGTTAGTGGAATAATGAGAGTCTATGTGTGTCTACTTCACACAATAATTTATGTGTGCTGACTTCACACAATGTGATATTAAAGGGAAGTTAGAGGAATAATGAGAGGCTATGTGTGTCGGCTTCACACAATAAATTATGTGTGCCAACTTCACACAATGTGTTATTAAACGGAAGTTAGCGAATAATGAGAGGCTATGTGTGTCGGCTTCACAAAATAAATTATGTGTGCCGACTTCACACAATGTGATATTAAAGGGAAGTAAGAGGAATAATGAGAGGCTATGTGTGTCGGCTTCACACAATAAATTATGTGTGCCGACTTCACACAATGTGTTATTAAACGGACGTTAGCGAATAATGAGAGGCTATGTGTGTCGGCTTCACACAATAAATTATGTGTGCCGACTTCACACAATGTGTTATTAAAGGGAAGTTAGTGGAATAATGAGAGGCTATGTGTGTCGGCTTCACACAATAAATTATGTGTGCCGACCTACACAATGTGTTATTAAAGGGAAGTTAGTGGAATAATGAGAGGCTATGTGTGTCGGCTTCACACAATAAATTATGTGTGCCGACTTCACACAATGTGTTATTAAACGGACGTTAGCGAATAATGAGAGGCTATGTGTGTCGGCTTCACACAATAAATTATGTGTGCCGACTTCACACAATGTGTTATTAAAGGGAAGTTAGTGGAATAATGAGAGGCTATGTGTGTCGGCTTCACACAATAAATTATGTGTGCCGACTTCACACAAAGTGTTATTAAAGGGAAGTTAGTGGAATAATGAGAGGCTATGTGTGTCGGCTTCACACAATAAATTATGTGTGCCGACTTCACACAATGTGTTATTAAACGGATGTTAGCGAATAATGAGAGGCTATGTGTGTCGGCTTCACACAATAAATTATGTGTGCCGACTTCACACAATGTGATATTAAAGGGAAGTAAGAGGAATAATGAGAGGCTATGTGTGTCGGCTTCACACAATAAATTATGTGTGCCGACCTTACACAATGTGTTATTAAACGGACGTTAGCGAATAATGAGAGGCTATGTGTGTCGGCTTCACACAATAAATTATGTGTGCCGACTTCACACAATGTGATATTAAAGGGAAGTAAGAGGAATAATGAGAGGCTATGTGTGTCGGCTTCACACAATAAATTATGTGTGCCGACTTCACACAATGTGTTATTAAACGGACGTTAGCGAATAATGAGAGGCTATGTGTGTCGGCTTCACACAATAAATTATGTGTGCCGACTTCACACAATGTGTTATTAAAGGGAAGTTAGTGAATAATGAGAGGCCATGTGTGCCGACTTCACACAATGTTTTATTAAAGGGAAGTTACAGAATTATGAGAAGCTGTATTTATTGTCTTTACACAATAAATTACATGTGCCGACTTAAGACAAGTTGAAATCTTATCTAAGGGAAGTACATGTAATAATATGTATTTAATGATAAATATTATCAGCTTGACTGATCACTTCAATAGTAGGGCTGTAACGATTAACCGAAAAATCGGTTAACCGCGGTTCAAAATCTCACGGTTCGATTCGGTTTGGAATTTCCAGATTTCGATTCGGTTTTTTCTTTTTTTATCCCTTGATTTTCTCTGAAATAACGAACGTTTTGATTGGTCACCTTTGACGGCACGACCAATCATAGGCCGCCTTCTTCGGTAGACGTTTGAGATCTTAGTAATGGCGACCCAGACATCAAAACAGAGGTCCCAAGCGATCATTTTGATTATTTTAAAGTCGAAGGGTTGACTATTACCGTTTGCAGGATTTGCAAAACTAAATTAAAGTATTCGACTTGTTCTACTTCGGCAATGTCGGCACAAATTAACAGAAAACGTGCATGGCATCGTTCTGAAGAGAAGCAGGCCGAGTATGACCTGATCTACTTGCATTCAGAAACTTCGCAAAATTTAACAAGTTAGCCAATGGGCGGCTCAGATTACAGAACAGGTACACGATTGAAAATTTGGTTATATTATATGATTCATGAAATCTTACCAGTACATGTATATTACTAAACAGTTTTAAGCTTGCCTCATATTTTGAGTGTATCTAAATTCAAAGAGCAATAAATGTAATTTGAAAGCAATTCCAGTGCACTTTATTTGATCACGAAAATTCTAATTGAGTTAGAATATGATTTTGTATCATTTTGATATCAAGATTACTTTGTCACATTAGCACAATAGTGGAAAACTCCTAACAAACTGGTAATAATACCTTGAAAATGTACTCATTTTTAAACCGAATCGAAAACCGAAGAACCGAGGTTCATAATTCAAACCGAACCGAACCGAAAAATTTCTGAACCGTTACAGCCCTATGCAATAGCTACTTTCATTGTCTCAAATTTTCTTTAGATTAATGAAGTAAATTCAGACTTATTCATTAATACACATGTACTTATAACCAACATTCTTTTTTGATAAATCACCATGAAATCAGATATTCAGAATTGTTCTACATATCCCCTCCCCCTCTTCAAGACTTATTTCTTCATCGGCAGCAAGTCATTATACGGTATTTCTCCTCCTTTCAATTGTTTCTGACCACTGATTTACATCCTCAGTCATTGAAATCCATCCTGAAACGGGTAACATATTATTCGTCTTTGTTGAACCACTTGTGCCCTTCTGTACACATCATATGTCTTCTTCCTTAAAAATGCATTAAAACATCGATGTGAAAGACCATGGAAAATTGGAATCTTGAATTATACATTCATTTTCTTGTACATTGTACAGTAACCATGGTAACAATCAAATACCGGTATACATGTATGAGTTCTGACTTGTATAAAGCATGTTACACTGTAGATATATGTTCTATCATCATGATCATTAACCAGAGTTTACCAGCATTCTAATCTGATTGTTTTATCAGGAAAATAATATGCTCTCATTTTTACACTGTACATGTGTACCTTATCATGTCTGATCTTTATTGCAAGATGCTAGGGGAAGAGATTCCATTTATGATTTACATTGCAAGTAGCATAATGACTATACTAAATGCATGTGAATATGCTTTTGAAGTATTATAGCTTAGATCCCTACCAAAAACTGTTATATCTTCCTTTGTATAGACATGGATCCCTTGATGAAACCAGTTTTTCTTTTACAAATGACATGCACTAAATCTGCAACATGTTTTTCTGCCTGTTCATATCCTAACAGCTTCTTTGAACCAGCACACATTTTCCCACAAACTCCTGAAAAATATTGTGCATTTTAATACAAAAACTCACTAAGGTAAATCATGTTAAACATGCAAGTGTAAGTTTTTTATAGGTAAAATTGTGTGTATTTTATTTACAATGAGCCTTGCAGCAGCAATCTTCACATATACTTTTTAAACCAACAACCTGAAGTTGTACTAGTGAGTTTTCGTGTAGAGTGTCTGATGCGCACGGTACGGGTACATGTACTCCAGTCTACATGTATATGAAACTTATTTTTTTAATGGACCGGACATATGCAAACCAATCAGTTATTTTGCTAGATAACAATTGAATATCTATTGAGTCTTTGCGGAATACAGAGTCATTTCCCCTTACAGACGGTATCTGATGTAAAACCATTGTGATGTCATGAAAACGGTATGATAACGTCGATTTTACACCGTCATTTCCCAGATGTATAGGACTGTTTCCATAGAATTTGACGACGTCATAATCAGTCCACGTCAGATGAAATGGGAAGTTACTCTGGTTTTCTAAAATAGAGAATATCAGACCAGTCTTAAATTTGCAGAATAGGTTCGATGGTCAGATGCATTTGGCACACATTATCGTAAAACACATTGTGCAGGGACACTGACAAGGGCCAGGGCTAGACATACGCGGTGAAAACAGCACAAAACTCACGTATATGAATTAGTTTTATCCTATAGCATCAGATCCTGTGTTGAAAATGATTTAACAAAGATCCCTGCGTTAACATATAACAAGTCAGAGGAAATGCGAGCGAAATCACTTCTACAAATCATATCGCCGTTAATTTTATTGCCAGATAGACGACTAATCATTAGCCGCTAATAAGCTAAAATCATTTAGTCTCTAAGAGTTTACCTACCTGTAATTATATGGTGAAAATGAACAAGAAATCGAGAAAAAAATCCCTCGCCTTCCACAGGGAGCAAGCTCAGTGTGCGTGTGGAATTTTATAGCCTAAGAAAAAAGAAAGGGACACATCTTCGGTATTGTCAAAATACGCATATTATTATTCAAATTATTAAAATTCTACAAAACTTGAAATATTGGGGTCAAATTTTCGTTTCTGTCTTTAGTTCAATGTATTTTCCATAATCCCTCAAAGTTTCAGCGTTGTAGCTTTCATAGAAGAGCCGTTATAGCCGATAATCTTTTTGTAGATGACCGAATTTTTTTAGTCGACATTTCACTTGTCCGGAATTTACCGCAAAGATAGCAGGGCATATTGGAGGAAAACCAAGTGAAACTGATAATGTCAATAGCATTCTCCAATAAAACAATCAAAAACAAATTGAACCTACCCCTCAAAGTATTAAATGCAGTCTTCCAGCAGTGGAAATTCGTCTTTTTTCTACACGGTCGGTTTTCAAACAAATGATCAGCCATCTTATGCTCACGTGATCAGCCTTCTAGTCTCATTTGCAAGAAGAGCGCTGATTGGTCGGGGGTGTGTCCTGTTCATCCAATGAGGTAAGCATACTTGTGTTTACATAGTTACTTTTGGCGGACTTTTTCGAAACGTGTTAAGACGGCAAAATGTTGATCCTTTCTTGGTAATTAAACTTTCCTTGACATGTCACAAACAAATACTATGAGATATAAAGGAAATCACTGGCAGCAATTTTATATTGCATAAAAACAATGTTATCTATTAAATTAATTAAGATTCTGACATCAAAGTTCTGATATCTGAGCAGAGAAAATGAATGTTATTTACATTTCTTGCAACAAAATGTTGAACTTGTAGCAGACACCCACTTTCTTTTTGTTTTTAACCCTGCACAGTCTCTATGGAGCCATTTTTCACATTTCTCACATTGGATCCAGTCAATATGTCCTTCTGCTTTTTTACATACAATGCAAGAATCCTCACTAGTTTGACCAGATCCTCCTTCATTTGCCTCAATGGTTACATTTGGCTGTACACATGACTGGTCTTCATATAAGTATTCAGGGTGTGGCATTACTGTGGCCTGCTTTAATGATTGATTTAGAACTTTGATAATTGCTGCTTTATTGTCACTTGTTTTAACTTTACAGTCATACGCCTTACACAGACATATCAAATGATTTTTTTCATACTGCTAAGGTAATTTTCATCCTGATGTACAAGGCCTTTCAACAAATTGTGAGAACAAGATTTTTCTGTAGAGGAGTCTGCAAGAATGAAATCAAAATTCAGTTTGAGTCCAGCTTTCTTGACATTCCCCTTAGACTGGGAGCCTACTTGAATTTGTTTCCTATGAGCCATTTTTTTCTGAACAGATATGTTCATTAGGAAGTCTTTTCGGTATTGATTTACCATCACAAGTAAAAATTTTTCAGACAGCTCTTGAAATAAAAGTTCTGAGCAGGAGGATATCATAACCATTTCCCCCAACAAACCAACAACACTGTCATCTTTCATGAAGTCATCTTGTGTAATTGTCGGAATGCTTGTTAAGAATACCTTGAAGAGATCCATATCCTTTGAAATTGATGCATTGCATTTCTCAAAGAGGTTTTGTCCATGTATATTAAGATTCTCATCAACTAACAAATGAAGACATTTATCACACGTTGAGATGAAAAATTGGAATACTTTGTCAGTAATATTTGTGAGACCACGGGTTTGATACTGCCTAAAAGCTGTCTCAATCAAACTTTCCGGATACTGAGTGCTTGTTTGAAGGATTGATTCATTTACTGCAAGTGTATCAATGATCTTCAACATACACTTAGCCTCATTGTATTGTTGTTGCTCAGAATCTCCTAACTTGAAGCAGTAATTGGTTAACCTTTTCCTGTGCTTAAGTCTAGCTTTAGCAATACAGTAACCTCCTACATATCTGATTTTACCATGGCTTGCTTCTGTTGTTTGTCTCTGTCCCTTGGAGCTGCCAGCAGTTCTGTACAAATTTGCTTTCTGTTGAAGAAGGTATTTCCGAATAGCACATGAGATATTGAATGAAATGTGAGCAATTATTTGCTGTGAAGTTTCACGCAGGTCAAAGAACATCAAATATGACCTTGCTTTAAATTCACTTGACGTCTGATGTTGATGACAAAGTTTGTAAAATCTTGAAATTTTGTCAGCATGAACAGGCTGTGGATCTGCATCATCAATATTCAGAGATTGTTCCTCCATCATGCCCTGAATGCATTCAAATTCTTCTGAACAAAATGTGTTCACAGCATCAATGTGGTTTGTGAGCAATTCCTCTACTGCGTTGTTTGATTCTTCTTGCAATTTTGTCATGGCATTACCTACTTTGAGGTCACGAATCACATTAACAACATCAAATCCTTCAGGTATAGATAAAGCATCAACAGAAGAAACATCTGAATCAGGAGTCACTAAATTAATTTCTTCTTCCTCCTCCTCTTCAAACTCATCTTGTATATGTGATTCATATGACAAACTGGTACATGGCACAGGAATCGGGACCATATTTACTTTCCTGCAAGTAAATAATTGAATATGTTTAAAATGGTATTTAATCATGTTGTGTGTGATAGTGCTGTCTATCTGCTATTAAAGTATATACAAACTATTTTTTAGCATGTTTCTATAATACGCTGCATGTTGACACACAAAAAAGTTATATGTTAACATAAATATCTGTTATATGTTTACATTCATATTGAAAAAAAATCATAGAAGTTGAAACAAAAAATGCCTCAATGTGTTTGTGAAATCTGATGCCCCATAAGCAGAAAAGTGGAAAATTTTAACTCCCACTTTCTGTTAAATTTCTCAATCATGAAACAAAATCTAATAACCATATTTAAAAGACAGGGGCAGAAAAAAAAGACTTTCGTGGGCCTATATAGCTCACCTGAGACCATAATTAGTCAGATTGCAAGGCCATAAACAAAAGGTCCAAGTGGGCCTATATAGCTCACCTTAGACATAATTAGTCAGATTACCAGGCCATAAACAAAAGGCCAAAATGGGTCTATTTTGCTCATACAAGATTCAAACAATACAATTAAAATCAACATTTTTTATTTGTAGGTTGATAGATCATCTAGAAAAAAGTGGCAACATTAATGAAGAAATACCATTCAGGACTTTGTTTGAAACCTATAAATTTGAGAACATTGAGGAGCGTGAGATTCATGGTGATGTAAATATTGAAACATTTTCAAAATATATACGAAAGCTGTTTCCAGAGGCTGGATTTCATAGGAAACGATTGCCTAATGGTCAGAAAATGAGAATGATTAGGGGATTGCATTTAAGACAAAATGTTCCAAATACAGAAGAATCAAACATCATTGCAGTAATTCAGAAGGCACTGGATCATTTCTCAGAGGAAGTGAACATTTCAGGACAAACTGCCCATCAAATAATCTGTTGTATGAGAACAAAGTTCAAGATAAATGGCATGGAAATTCATAAAATCATAAAATTCAATGTAGACAAATCATGGGAATTGTGGATAGCAGGGAAAGAGGTAAATCTCCAGCAAGCTAAAATTAGTAAATATTTCCAGTTCACAACCAACAGTGTCTTAGGTGTGTTACATATTGTAAGCATGATGGAATTGTGTGAAGGGATACAAATCACAAAATCAATAGTATGTAGCAGATTTCACACCATAGAAGACTTTGAAAATACATGTGACAAAGAAAACACAGGAAGAAGGAGGATACGGTCTATGATTTGCCAAAAACTAACATCATTAATAGGAACTTCAAAAGCATGTGTAACATGTCAGAGAATGATATTTGATACAAGTGGAAAGTCACAAGGCGAAATACTAAAAGAGAAAGATAAAAATGAACAGAGACAACAGAAAAACAACAGCACAACAGAAGAAGACCTTAGACAAATGATACCAAATGCCCCACCAGAAATGATAACCTTCCTTTCAAGCCAGACAAATAACAT
Source organism: Pinctada fucata (assembly GCA_028142955.1). Classification (NCBI taxonomy): domain Eukaryota; kingdom Metazoa; phylum Mollusca; class Bivalvia; order Pterioida; family Pteriidae; genus Pinctada; species Pinctada fucata. The sequence continues at coordinate 7,422,711 of AP027115.1, forward strand.
CAGCAGAAATCCTAAAGGTAGAAGATGGCCGAAAGAGGTGATATCTGTTTTCTTACAATTATATAACAGAAGTCCTCTAGGATATGAAGCCCTTAGACAAAGCAATTTGCTAGTATTACCATCTCCATCACTGTTACTTCTGTATAAAAACTGCGTGAAACAGAAGGTAGGTTTTATGGATGAAATCTTTGAATGGATGCTAAACGAAGCCATTCGATTACAAATTCCTAAAGAGTGATATTTTGGAGGTATCATATTGGACGAGATGGCTGTACAGGAAGACCTTCAGATTGAGAGAAATTCAAAAGGAATAGAACTAGTCGGTCTTGTAGACAAAGGAGAGGAAGGTAATCTATGTTCGACTTTACGACAAGGACAAAAGATCAGAAAACTTGGCAATCACATACTGCAACTTGTTTTTCTAGGATTTACGGGGTTTAGGTTCCCCATAGCACATTTTGTGAGTGATCAAATACAGGCCTATGATATGTACAGCTTGTTCTGGGAGGCAACAGATAAACTACAAATGTTTGGGTTCACATGTGTGTATACTTCTATGGATGGGGCACAATGTAATCGGACATTTTTGAACATGCATGTGTCAACTATGCAGACAACGATTGTGCAAAATCCATGTAATTACGAAGAATGTGTCGTATTTATGATGGATTATTCACATGTAATTAAAAAATTACGCAACAATATTCTTAAGAGTGGAATAAAAAAAGGGTGTACAAGAAATGTAACATTGGTGACGGGTGAAAATATTCAGTGGCAAATGTTCTGCGATGCTTACCACTGGGACAAGCAAAATGCCCTACAAATTCACAGACGACTAACAAATGAACACCTTTATCCCTCCACTCAATCAAAGATGAGGAATCATCTAGCTGAGCAAGTGATGGACACTGACATGCTCCATCTTTTTGAAGAGTACCAGGGTTCACTTAATAATGGTGGTGACAAAATGAACGGACCAATCAAACTACTGAAACAAACATCAAAAATGATAACCATATTCAGAGACACAAGGCCAATAACAAGATTGGATGATGATAAACATAAAGACCTTCAGGAAGTTGTTAGTTAGTTTGAGGAGTGGAGAAAAGGTGTACAGGAAACTAAGAGTTTGCTCTCCTATCAATGCATGGACGACATTTCATCCTGTATTAGAGGATTTGTGGAGTTGTGTGGTTTAATGATTAAACGAAGAGATGTAAATGTCATCATTACGCCCTCTATGATCAATTCTGATATAGTTGAAAACATGTTCTGCCAACAGAGATCTACATTTAATGGAGCAAATTCCAACCCAAATGTGCTTCAATATCAGAAAAACATCAACAGTATTATCATCGGACAAACAACTGTATCGAAAAAATCAAATGCAGGCCAATGTGACAAAACAGCACAGCCACTCACATTTTCAAAGCCTAAGAGAAAAAAGGAGCAGACATGTAGCAAAGATACAAAGATAAAGGTCATACGCTTTTAAGATAAAGGTATGTATAACATTTCTAGATCTGTATTTCAAAATGTTATTACCGGTAAAATGATGAATACCAACCTAGTAATACGACAACAACTACAGTCATCTATATCAGGTGCTGAGCAAAATTTCATAGCATCTTCAATAATTGGTGGTTGGGGTAGGCAAATTTCCCTCTTGAAATTTATTACTCTAAGACCTGCTGGGGATTTAACTCTCCCAATGGCCACCCCTAGCTGCCCAGGAGCAAACATGCTGTGACAGTCAATCTCTGCTCTGTTAAGGAATTAAATTGTATTGAGATCAATATCATTTCCTAAAATTATAATATACATATGAATATGTTTAGAAGTTCAAATTGGTAAATTTCTGAAAATAATAAACCTGATGAATAAATGTGAAAGTAAATTATGAAAATATCAATCGTTTAGTTGCATAAGCAATGATTAGTGATAGAATTCTCCTACCAATCAGCTGAAATTAACAATTTTTTCACATTTAGGGACCATAACTCTACCAAAAAAGGTCAATTTGCATTTCATCATAATAAATCTGTGTGCCAGAAATCAATAAATTCTGTCAATTTTTTGCTGAGAAAATAAATTGAAACCTCTAGTGGAGAATGATCGATAGACAGATATTTTGACATTATATACTAAGAGCCCCTAATGAGTCATTTTCTTTTAACTTCTGAAATAATATACCTCTGTAATGTCATTCCCTGAGCTTTGTGTACTGTGAGTGCATATGCCAATTTCAGAGGAACCTGTGTCCTTTCTGCAACATTTTTTTTAAGTACTGGACTAAAAACTACAATATAAGAATGCATCCATATGTATTAAAAGGTAAACATTTTACATACACTGAACAAATGAAATATTTTTACTGGTGTACTTCTAATGACATAAAAGATCATTATCATTTATCAAAATTTATAAATACAATGTAGATATCAATAGAAATAAAAACATTAAAATGTCAAAAGTTTTGTTACATATGATCATGTATGATACACATCTATATTAATATTATACCTGAAAATGTTTGCTTTTCCAGCTTTGTTGTAATATCCACGGTTGGGAAATGAACGACTGGACATTCCTTACAAGATAAAACGATGCCTTGTAATCCATTCACAAGATTTGATGATATGTTCCTCACAAGAATCACCGGACATCCGTCCTTTAACCATAATGTTGGAGGTGCAAGAACCTTTTTAAGGTAATGGGACTCTCCTCTGTCTATTGCTTTGTACTCGTACAGCTGACCGCTCTTGTTCAAAATTCTAAGTCTGTTATGATTATCCACTTGTTCATTTGTTGCATACAACTTAATAGGTTCATCGTTATCATCTTTACAAAGAGGTCTCTTAAGACTTTCTAATAAAGTTACCGAGGATTCACTTAATTTTCCCTTTGCAGCTTCATTAACACATTTAATGAATGAAGAATCAGATTGTCGAACAACATTTTCAAGGGTAATACGATGAGGGAAAACTTGGTCAAATAATTCACTTTCAAAACAGAACTTTCCATCATCATTATACATCCTATTTTTGACTGGAGGTAGCTGATAAAAATCCCCACAGAAAACAAGTTGCATTCCTCCAAATAATTTATGTCCACATTTCAAAGAACAAATGCACTCAAGCTGTTCAAATAATTTCTTGGAAAGCATGGATACCTCATCCAAGATTAGCACATCTGTTGATAGGATATTTCTGTAAACATCCTTCTTGTAGTTTATGATTATGTCCTTTATATAGGAGGTGTCATATCTGCAAGAAAAGAATATTTTGAGGTTCAAATGATGTTGCACATTACAGTATACTAATACTCAAGGTAAAAGTCTAGGATCAATTGTTAAGGTTTCTTAGGTGAAACATATCTTTATCATACTGGTAGCTGCAGCATAGTTTAGAAACAGTGATGAAAATGTAACGAAAATGAGTAACCTCGGTGAGCAATAACCCTATCTATAGAGGGAATAAGAAACAATTGTTTGACACATATTCTGAATGGAATAAACAATGATTACTTTATGATTTGACAAATTGTTCTAGAATGTATCTGAATTAGCAGGTTATAATGTTTAAAATGTTTTAAGTGTGAAAGAAGGATTAGGGGGTGCAAAAGAATCTATCTCAAAATATAAAATGTGTTACCTTCCATCATCCATACCAGCCCAACAGTGCACAGTTCGTGCGTCACATCTGGATGGTAGGCTAGCACAGGCAATGCCGGTTGTGCACACAACTGCTACTTGTTTGCCTATCTCCCGCAGCTTGTCGTGAAGCTTCACCAAAAGGGTAGTTTTCCCCGTGCCTGCCTGACCACTTATTAAAAAGTTGTGTCCGGCTGTAGCAAGATTAAAGGCATAGACTTGCTGTTTTTCGTCGTTCGACATTTTTTTTTCTACTTTCGTTTTTAGAAAGTTAATTTTCAGATTTTTCATGTCTCGTACAGGTAGAGTCAAGAGAAGGACCGAACGCTGTTCTTTGCGTCTGGGAAACCAATCAGCGCTCTCGTTGCAACTTATCACGTGATCATAGTATGGCTGATCATACAGTAGTGAATCGTCCGGTGTTGAGAAACAAACGAATTTCTACCGCTGGAAGACTGCATAATGTACTTTGAGGGGTAGGTTCAATTTGATTTTGATTGTTTTATTGGAGAATGTTATTGACATTATCAGTTTCACTTGGTTTTCCTCCAATATGCCCTGCTATCTTTGCGGTAAATTCCTGACAAGTGAAATGTCGACTAAAAAAATTCGGTCATCTACAAAAAGATTATCGGCTATAACGGCTCTTCTATGAAAGCTACAACGCTGAAACTTTGAGGGATTATGGAAAATACATTGAACTAAAGACAGAAACGAAAATTTGACCCCAATATTTCAAGTTTTGTAGAATTTTAATAATTTGAATAATAATATGCGTATTTTGACAATACCGAAGATGTGTCCCTTTCTTTTTTCTTAGGCTATAAAATTCCACACGCACACTGAGCTTGCTCCCTGTGTCGCCTTCCAGCTTCGGCGCAAATTGTTTGAAACAATGTCACGTGATCTCCAAATATAGACATACACGTAGTACGTAACGCAGAGCTGAAATTAGCATACATAATTTATGTTCGTTGTAAATTTCAAAATGTGATTTGGTTCACGACTCAAAAAAAAAAATAGAGAAACAGACAAATAAAATAATAAATAAATAGATAAATAAATGAATAAAGAGAGAAAGAATGAGAGAAAAAAGGGGGAGACGGTGGTCGATTTGAAACAAATATGACTTGTTGTAAAATGATGTGTAGAAGGCCCTTGGGATGAACAAATATTGCTGATAAGGTTACCTTCTCTAAATAAAGTATCTATTTTATTATTATTATATATTTTTTTAGTTTTTTTTCTTCTTTCTTACAAAGTGCACAGTGACATATAGGATTATGGGAAAAACTGAATAAATAAACATTTTTAAAGTAAATAATTATTTATTTTTAAAGATTGCTGGGGATGAACAAAATTGACCTAATCAGGGGCTGATACAGGATTTGAGTTTAGAGGGGGCTTGAAAAAGAAAAACGGTCATTGTGCCACTTAGCCCCCACCCCCTTCGGTTCAGGGAGGGCCGGACGGAAAATCGTTTCTATATCATGGAGAATGCATCTGGCGAGAGATTTTTTTTCGGGGGGGGGGGGGGGCGCTGGTACACGCCACATATATTCCTCCTATATCCTTTGCTGTTATCAGCGGTACATGTATGTTGGATTTCTTTACATATATCAGAAAAAGACCGGTCAAAGGTTATTTTGTGCACACTAACTATTTTTGCACGAAATGGTCAGCCAAACTTTAGAGTCTTATTTTAAAAAAAATGATATATACATCATAGATAATCTGGCGAGCGATAGTGAGCCAGCGAAAATCTTCTACATTTCGACTCAAAACTGCCAGAAATTTAGTCTATGCGTAGACAATTGAACCCCCAAAAGTACCTTATTTTGACGATTTTAGAGGGGGCGCATGTCCCCCCTGCTCCCCTATAAATCCGTCAATGGTAATAGATACAACGTATTTAACACTAGATCATCGAAAATACACTTGTACCAATGCAAATAGGCAGTTATGAAAACAGATGAGGCCCCCAATCCTCGCTTTCTTCCCCTTTATTTTAGTTTAAAGTCCCCTTTATTGTCATGATATATATTCATTGAAACCTTTTTTTTTATAGTAAAATACTTTTAAATGAAAAATGAAGAAATGAAGTTACTTAATTACTAGGTGGTATTAATTTCTTACTCATAAATCAAAATAGTTGATTATTATTTGCATAATTTGATTTGTGACACAGATCGGCTACATGATGTGAACTTTTCGATCTATGAAATGTAATGTAAATATCGTCTTTGAATCTTTACAAAACTTTAAAGTTATTGTAAAGATTTACTTTATTCATGTCTATATTTACGTAACTTTACTTGGACATTAAATTTTTGTAAAGACGATTTTTCGTGCAGTGAGATCAGGTAAGTATGTCTTGTTTGGTGATGACGACACCCATTCAGTCACAATGTAAAATGTCACTGATCATTCTGGACAGGGAGATCTGATATGCTTTTATAATATCCATGTAGCGACCGAAGAACTTCCGTAATGATGATTTCAACCGTTGTGTGATATAACCCTGAACAAGTACATGTAGCTTACTTGCAAGCCCTCTGGCTCTAATGATAAAATCTGCACATTTGGAACATGCCCTGGCGTACCGCATCAGCTGAGAAACTAAAACCTAAAACGCCATTAGCAGGAGAGAACGGAATATTACTACTCATGAAAGGGAAGTTAGTTATGTGGAAGCTGAAATCGTCACGCTTGTGAGAGCAAGTACCAAATATACGGATTTTGTTCTGAGAGCTAGGCGTCTTTCAGATAAGCTTCTCAGTCAGGGATATGTATGTGACCGACAAACATCGTCACTGAGGAACTTCTATGGTCGATATGGGGAACTCGTCATACACTATAATGTCCCATTCTGTATGATATTCTGTCATAGACAATTTGAACCATTCAACAAAAGATTGTACTCTATGTCTTCCAAAATGGAAGTAATCGGATGTGACAGTTCTTCCGAATTGAAGTGGCGGTAGTTGCATGCAAGCAGGAGATGCTTACTTTTTCTAGGAGCCTGGTCTTACTTCCATGTCGGGAATTCGCTTCTTTCCATATGGTGGAGGTTTTTGTTTGTTTGCTTTGGTTCCTGTTTTCCCTGATTTTGTATGCCTTCGGTTTCTGATTTTCTGAATTATCGATTTATGCTGTATACAGGGATATGGCCACTATCCATATTTGTCATACACAGCAAACCGCTCATATCGAAACGCCACGGTGAAAACCCTAAATTAGTTGTCCCTATGACGTCCAAATGAAAACGGCCTACTCAGCACACACCGGAAGTGAAGAAGTCTGTTGTTATTTGAATTTGGTTGCACTTGGGCTGGACCGAGGCAGCGGTCCCAGTCCTTAATCGAACAGTCTGTAAGTCTGTAAACTCCGTACGGTGGCTTCGCCTAGCATACTCAGCAGACCGCTCTTACCGCAACGCCATAGTAACAAACCTAAACACGATACTCCTATTCTTTAATTCACTATGTGCGTCGTGTCAACACCAAGCTTGTTTTTATTATAAGTCGGAGAAAGAAAAAAAAAAACGCGTTTTTGTACATGATCAAGGTTAAAGGGTTACAAGCATTTTATGCCATAATTGTTGATTCGTAACAGAGCCCCAATTTCACATTTGCAAAACCATCCAAGGTAACAACTTTTTGAATTTTACCTCTTTGGAGGGGGGAAAACTTTTGTCAGACAGATTATTTTTTCGGCTTTTTTCAGAGTCAGTATTTTCGGCCCTTCGGACCGGATATTTTTACCTTCAATTGTACGGCATCTTGCCGATTTTTTTTTTGGTCAGCTTTACGAGCGTCTATATTTTGTCAAAGTCTTCTCGGAAGGAGCGATAAATCCGTTTTGAGGTTGACTTTAACATTCCTGCATATCAATTAGTGCGCCAAAGGAAGATTGCACTAAAAGCAGTACTCAGATACAGGTCCAGACAAAATAAAATGAGGAAGAATACGAATGGATTGTATGAAAAAGAGAAGGAATGAATCAATATAATCATATACAAATTTACAAATATCATGCGATACTGAACCAGATTATCTAAAAATTGAATTATTTTATTCTCAGAGCCTCCGACTAAGATCATACATTTAGAAATTAACACTCCTTGCCGACATGTTTTCTTTACTCGTAGGAAGTTGAATTTATTCAATCTTTGGTCTCTGAAGCAATAAGATACATAGCTTCTGACTTCAACTTCACTTACAGATAAATAGACGATTGCTGTCCATCAATAATCCAAAATTCGCGGATTACCTCAGCAGAATCTATCCTTCGGAGCTTGAAATCAAAGAAACTACAGAGACAAATTATGCAGCATCCTTTTTGGACATCATGTTGTCCTACGACACTGATGGTAATATGAACACCTTACTCTATGACAAACGTGACGACTTCATTTTCAGCATCAAACATTTTCCTTTTCTGATTAGCAACATCCCTTCATCGCATATTTATGGCGTGTTCATATCTCAGTCGATACGCTATGCTAGAGCAAGTACCAAATAAACAGATTTTATTCCGAGAGCCATGCGTCATTCAGATAAGCTACTCAGTCAGGGATACGTTTGTGACCGACTAACATCATCAATGAGGATATTTTACGGTCGATATGGGGAACTCGTCATACACTATGATGTCCCACTCTCCAGAGTTGTGGATGATATTCTGTCATAGACCATTTGTACCATCCAATGATTATACTTTATATTTTCCAGGATGGAAGTAACCGGATGTGACAATTCTACCGAATTGAAGTTACGGGTTTTGCATGCAAGCAAGAGATGCTGAACTTTCCTGGGTATCTGGTCTCACTCCCATTTCGGAAGTTCGCTTCTTTTCATAGCAGAAGGGAGGGGATCTTCAACAAGACCCTGTTGCAACACCAACAGAAAAACATGAAAACACTAAAATGCGAAAACACTAAAACGAGAATACCAAGAGACGGAAAAGAGACACACGACATATAAACATGAAACACAAAAGACTACACATAAACCAACAAGACAAATGGATAATCGGTGCCGACTTTGGACGGCAAGCTCATGTATATAATCACCCGAGGAGTCCGACAGACATGTATATAATCATGTAAACTGACATGTATATAATCACCCGAGGAGTCCACACTGCCATGTGGTGGGGGTTGTTTGTTTGGTTGGTTCCTGTTTTATCCCGACTGTGTATGCCTTCGGTTTATGATTTTCTGAATTTTCGATTTTGTGATGTATATAGGGATATGGTAATTATCCATAATTCTCATGACGTTAATTAGCTTCGTGTGCAATTTGGCAGTTTCCATCGAAATCTAAGTATCATGCGCAAAACATCAGTACATGCTCTAGCATACCGAATGAGCTGCGAAATATTGATACTGTTTGACGGAAATCAGGGAACATCACCATCAAGCCATTGACAATTTGGTATGTTTAATCCATAATGATATCGTTTGTCATACACACTCTCCATTAACAAGTTTGATATTTAGGTCCAAAAATATTGTTACTGTGCTTGTAACGTTTGCCCTGGTCAGAGGCAATTATTGTTGATAATGAAATGACGTAAAATGATGAATAATAATGCAATGTATCTGCACGTTTAAAGATACCGGTAGACGGACCCTAACCCTCTTGATCAACATTACCAATTAATTTGAAATGCGCCAGACACGTGTTTCTGATTTTAAGGATATTTGTGCGGCGCAAGTATGACCTCCCTTTGTAATCCGCAGTCCCGTGTTTACTTTCGGGATGGGTCCGTTATAGTTCTAATTTTAATCGTCAATATATGGAACTCTTATTGTATCGGAGATACAGATGTCGTATGTCTACAATGTCAACAAGACCGCGATCAAAGAAAGGCAGATTTAGATCTAAAAAACAACAATCTAAAGTCGACCTATTTATTAAGAACAATGTAGACAGGGAAAAAACAACGAGGGGTGACGATTGTAGCGAAGAATCTGCAAATGATGATAACTCGGAACACATTACATGGAGAGATGGCAGACGTGTTGTAGAGTTTGGTGTACTGATTGATGAACTGAAAGCAGGTTGCAGGTTTTGTGATCAGCCAATTTCACTTGTTTATCTAACATCTGAATTGAGATATGGACTGGGGTCTTTGTTGTCAGTGAAGTGTAAGAATGACCATATTAACCTCATACCGACTGGGAAGCGTCATTTTAGAGCCAAGAGCGACAGTTTGAAAGCAAGAGAACAAGCTTGGGAAATAAATGACAAACTTGCATTTGGTAAGTGGTCAGTGTCATCGCTCATAAAAGGATTTTCAATGTGAGGTTTCATCAGTCTAGTGGACAGATGCAGTGAGAAGTGTATTCGGTCATTGTGAAAATTATTAGTCACAGACTAACAGACATAGGTTAATTTTTAGCCCTGAAGTGTTATAATGCCACTGTCCTGGCATGTTGTGGCTCTGACATTTCTATGTATCAATTTAGTGTCTCTCCACATAAAATGTCAAGGTTTTATATTACATGTTTGCCAGCAAAGCGCCACTTACAGATCACTTTGTCCGTTGTCCGTCTGTCTGTCTGTCCGTCCGTCCATCTGTCACGCTTTACTTTTGCTGGCGCCACACGTATTCCAGGGGATTACCTAGTCTTGGTCATTTATGTTGGGTATGGCTAGCCAAGCAGGAGTTACTTCTGTGACTCCGTCAATTCGTGCATCCGTCCATCTTGCCTGACATTGTGAACACCATAGAGACAAAACCATTCAGTGTATTTTGATTAACTTTGTACACATTTTGCTCATGATGAGAGGATGATGCCTTGATTTTCAAGGTAAGAGGTCAAGGTCACATGGACCAATGTTGGGGTGTTTGGGGATGCTACCCTTTGCATTGCCATTGTTATACTTGTATCTATAAAATGCATTGAAATAAAATTTTATCTTTTTAGGTATAGATCACTCTGGAGTTGGCTTCAAGAAGAGCAGCGAATTGTTCAGCATCCTCAACATTCCCTTTCCTAGTCATACAACATTGAAGCGATGTGAACGAGCAGTTGGCAAGGTTATTGAAGGTGTTGCCAAAGAGAGTTGTAGGGATGCAGCAATTTCAGAAAAAGAAAGGTATGAAATAATTCCCAGTAATTCAAAATCCCTCATTATGTTCATTGTAAAAATTTAGAGGGACTATCAAAGTCACTATAAATGAATTCTATCATATTGTAATGCAAGATCAATGCTTTGTGTACGTATACATTTATCCCAGCACACCCCAACATTTGTCCATCATCATCCTCTCATTCTGAGCAACACGTGTGCCAGGTTTTACCAAGATACTCAACAGTTTGCACTATAGGTTATTTCCATATCTGTCCACTGTGACCTTTACCTTTGATCCCTGACCTTGAAAATCAATAGTAACCCTATCAACTTGGGCCATGGGGTCAAAGGTCAAGGTAAACTTTAGCCCAAATTGCGAGGGGATGCCCCGCTTAGCGGAGCTCTTGTTGAAAAATATTTTTCATTTGCAGGACAGATGAATCAAGCCAGAAGGTGATAGCTTCCTTTGATGCGGGGTGGCAGAAACGAGGCTCAGGAAAGTCCTACAGCAGTTTATCAGGTATTTGAATAAACAACATGATTATAATGCAGGCAAAGATGCCTGAAGTATGAAATATAAATTAGACTCAAAGTCACAAACATTGAAGTTATTATAGCCCTACCAATGAAGATGTGGTTTCACCATGTCTGGCTGTCCATCCGTCCGTCTGTCGACTGTACATGTTTTTTTTTTACCTACAAGACAGCGCATTTTCATGCATCTTTATCAAACTTACCACATACCTTCACCGTGATGAGAAGATGATCAATATTGATTTTTCAAGGTCAGGATTCAAAGGTCAAGGTCATATTGGACAAGTATCAAAATAACCTTGCGAACAAAATAAAGACCTTATTGTTGAGTGTATCTTGATGAAACGTGGCACACATATTGCCCATGATCAGAGGATGATATCTGTTGGTTTTCAAGGTCAGGGGTCAAAGGGCAAGGTCATGATGGACAAATGTGGGAATGTTTTGCTTTTTCTTGCCCCTATTTCTGAATAAGTCTATAACGCATATCAAGAGGTGTTTTTCATTTTGTTTAGCGCAGAACTCAGGTGATGTTAGTGCAATTCAGAGTGTTCCACAATAGTTCCACATTTATATGGAGTTCATGACAAGTGCAGTATTCAGTGGTGTAGGTACCTAAAAGCTCCAGATACGTAAGTGCCAAAAAGACTACCCTATAAAAGATATTTACGAGATGTTCACCTAAAAAGTGACTTGAGTATCATTTTGCAGGAATTTGCACAGAACTCGGAAATGCTGGCTCATCTTGGCAGTTCGCAGTCCAATGAAAGCCTGAACAACACCATCGCTAGTAAGGCACCAAAGGCGAATTTCTTCTCGGGATCAGAAAGCAATGACTACAGGGTTGCAGCTGCAGTTGCCCAAAAGAATTTAGGCTATCAGTATATTAGTAAGGTGAGATTTCATAAAGAAGGAAATATTCAACATTATGAGTCACTGCTCAAAACACAAATAATATTTTCCAATGAATGACACGGGTCACACTTTTAGGATTATTCGTCGATTTAGCATAGATATATGGATAGAAGTACACATTTTTTGTATTGATTCGGAAATAAAGTGACACGAGTTCACGTGTAAATGCTTGAGAAGCCTTTCAGGTTTCACAAAATTTACACGTGACCCGTTTCACCTTATTTCCCAATCAATACAAAAAAGTGTACTTCAATCCATAAGTATACAACCTGTTTGTTGACAGCATGGTAAAGGCATGTTACTAGTACATGTACTTTTATGTTCATATGGAACAAGATGTGACATACAAGGGCATACCACGACCAACTCAAACGGGTGCATAACATACACCCAACTTACTGCCAACATACCTAAGAGCATGATAAATTAGTGCCAAAATGTTGCTTAGCAAGCAAAGACAGTAAAATTAGGCGAACACAATTCTAATTATGTTTTCATAAGAAGGTACAAGGCAAACGCATTTATTATGTTTTCATAAAAATGTCAATGTATGTCACTATGTGCACATCTACACAATAAAATGTAACATATATATATAACATTTATTTGAACAGGTGAATGAAAGGATGTTGCTGTCGCCAGGGAAAGTGACGCAGACGATGGCAGAGAAGACCGACAGGAAAAGAGAGAGAGAGCCCGAGAAGTTTCGAGAACAGTGGAAGCAAAACGACGGAGGATACAGAAAAAGGTTGACAAGTTGTCTGAGGAAGCTTGCTGTGAAACACGCGAAGGAACGACTTATGAAAGTGGAGTGGATCTAAATAACAACAGCCCAGATACGATAGAAATTCCATCAAACGTCATGACGCCAACGTTCCAGAAGGTGCCTGATGGAAAATACAGTTTTGTGTATTTTGATTTGGAGACTACTGGTTTGAGTAAGTTTGATTATTCTGCATCTTACCTGTAGCTGGCAGTAGTTGCAATCAAGATTGCTTTGACTTCTATTTGTCCGATACATGATTTTGTCATTCACAAGACAAGACAAGACAATCTTGCAGGAAACTAGTGAAGCGCTAGATTTTTCACATGGCACTGCCTGTTTGATACGTTCTTCTAGTACAGGAAATATTGAAGTAAAGGGAAGCTAAAAGGAATTTTTCACATAGCAGCTAGAGAAATATTATCTATTAGTATACCTCACAGAGTCACACAATTGATATGACAAATAAAGAATCATGATCGGTCTAGAGAAGTCACGTGGGCGGAAGACAAATTTCCATGTCTCACATCTCACGGCTGTGTCTGCAGCATGCATGATTGGTGTGACATCATAGGGCAGATTTTGTGCACCATGTTTCATTCACTTAGAGTAAGAAAGGCAGGCATGCCGATCTGTGCATAAAAGAGTGTAACCTTGAACACAAATATATATATATTATGTTATTTGACCATGACCAGTTTATCACAGTTGCAGGTGATCTGCTGTAAAATCCCTGTGTTGATTGACGCCTCAACTGGGATTTATTACAGCAGACTTCCCTTGACTGGCTGGGATAGATATGTCAAGGTCATAGACAGGTGAATGTCCATCTCTCTGTTATCATAAGAATAACATCTTACTGTCGGGAGAAAAATATCATGGATGATAAACATTTCCCCCATAACTAAGATATGGTTGGATAAAACTAAGTAGAATTCTTCAAGAAGTAATTAGATATATTATATTGTATTTCAGACCATACAAACTTTGCAATAAAACTTTGCAATTGTTGAGATTTAGATAAATGTGAAAGTTACGAAGTAGAGTTTACAAACCATATGTCATTTGAGATGAAAAATAGACAGCATTTCAAATGCATGCAGCTGTAGAACTTGCTCAGTCTTCCATGGATACCCGAGCACAGGACCACGGTTTATATTTGAGAGTCAAACTAAGACATATATCATTTTTATTTTCAGGAAATGACAGTCACATAACACAAATAGGAGCTATCGTGGGAGACGAGAAGTTTGAGAGATTCGTTCTACCAAAGAAGAAGGTGGAAACAGGAGCTGTTGCTGTTACCGGGCTTTCATCATCAGGCACGCTATTGTTCAAAAATGGTGAACCAGTTGACGCTAGGGGCATCAAGGATTCTTTATCAGACTTTTCAACATGGATAAAGAAATTTCCAGATCCAGTTCTTGTGGCACACAACGCTAAGTTTGATGCCGAGATACTGTGCAACACCCTTATCCGCATTAGTGACGTGGATTCCAATTTCATTGTGGGCTTTGTGGACACCTTGTCATTACTACGTGAAAAACTTCCCGGCAGAAGCTCGTACAAACAGGAAGAACTTGCAAAGGACCTCCTTCAACAGCAGTATAGTGCACATGACGCCCCATCAGATGCAGCTGCTTTACAGGATATTGTGCAATGTGTTTGTTCAAATTCAGATGGTTTTCTAAAACACAGTTTCTCTGTACAGTCTGTTATCAATACCATTCAGTTTGAACACATGAAATCATCAAATATTTCTTCATTGTATATATTGTTTCAGAAGAATGTTATTTCTAAAATGATTTTGAACAAAATTGCTGCATCTGGATTGAACATTAGCCACCTACAGATTGCTCACAGGCGTGATCCTGAAAATGGCATCAGGAACTTATTGTCAGAAAAAGTTTCTTCTACTGGTCAACCACGAGTTACAGCAAATTCTAGAATTATTTCTAGCATTAGTCATCATTTTCAGCTTTCATGTTCATGATTTTGCAATAGTAAAGAAAGATAACTCTAAATTTGAAATTTTGCAGTTTATTCAAATTTTTTTTGATCATTGATATTTCTGAAAGACACATGGTACGTGTAGATGTTATTGGTCTCAGCATGTGTATAATGACTTCAAGGACTTAGATACAAAGTTTTAGGTAAAACAGTCCGGAGATGGCAAAAATATTTGCGAATATGTGACGGTGTCCATTACGAACAATACTGACTTTCGCAAGTCTGGTATGAGGAGGAAGTTGAAATTGTTCACAACATTGGCAGGTTGTGGTACTATTGGGTAAAATGAATTTATATCATTTATAAACATATTTTGCCTTCCCAAATTTCTAGGAAATCTATCCCGAAACCAGAAACGTGTCGTATCGCCTTAAATCCTCCTCAGTGGTACTTCAAGCCAATGCGTTTTTCAGAAACAGACAAATTTATTTAAGTAGCGGCATCTACTTTGTTTGGCATTTGCTACCACAGAGGAAGATGGTCCTTTCTTAAATTATCACTGGTTATAATTTCATCTCATCGATTTATATGTTGTCTTCTGTAATTTGTTTTCCTTGTCCCTTAAGTGTCCCTTGTGGCACCTGATCCAACCTCTAGCTTGCAAGGAGTCCGTCTAAGCTCCATTTTGTGCCCTATTGTGAGCGCTGTTGAAATTATCGTCAGAATCGTTTTTAACTCATTTGTTGTTCTCGTCCTCACTAGCTTTTCATCATTCGGTATATAATGTTATGCTGTGGGTGCTTGATCATGAACTGAGCTCTGTTCAAGAGGCCTTTCTTTCTCCTTTAGCAATGTCTTCTTCATTAGATTTTCCTTGCAATAACTTGTTTGTAATACATGGTTTTATTTCCTACAAGTATACATGTGTTGATCGGAAAAAGGAAACTGAAAGAAAGACAATCATAACGCCAAGTTGGAGGCCAAGTTGGAGGTCATACTCTGTATGGTATTTCATAGCCAACTTTACGAATTCAGAGAGATATATGCGTTATAAGGGATATTGTATAATTGTGCTCCTATATGGTATTTTAACATTAGACTCAATAAATCAAAACATGAAGAGATGGACATGAAATGTTAAGAAAGGTAGATACATGTACATGTAACATCGAAAATCAAATATTTTGTGTAGTTGTTGGCTTGTTGCCTCCTTAATCTCTTTTGATTGTTGAATATGTTTTGTCTGCAAATTGAAATCTAAACACAATGTATTTATTAATGTACAGTGTTCATTAGGGGACATCGCTTCTTCAAATCTTCGCCCTACTATATATCACCAGTCGACGAATTGAAGAATTAAAGTAATGATGTAAAGAATTGAGGTAATGATGCGAAGAATTGAAGTAATGATGCGAAGATTTGAAGTAATGATGCAAATAAACGATTATTTCTTCAAATCTTAATTTTTGCATCATCACTTCAATTCTTCGCATCATTTCTTCAAATCTTCAATTCTTCGCATTATTTCTTCAATTCTTCAGATCTTATATTCTTCGCATCATTACTTCAAATCTTGAAATCTTTGCATCATTACTCTAAATCTTCAAATCAATCTTCGCATCATTACATCAAATCTTCAAATCTTCGCATCCTTTCTTCAAATCTTTAAATCTTCGCATAATTGCTTTAAATCTCAAATCTTCGCAACATTACATCAAATCTTTAAGCCTTCGCATCATTACTTCAAATCTTTAGCTCTTCGCATCATTACTTAAATTCTTCAAATCTTCAATTCGTCGCATTTTGACTGTCAGAAATAATTATTTTTCCACCATATCTTACAATAACTCAATGACATATATATATGATTTTATAAACATATATATTTACTGTATAATAATCATTTTAAGTAACATAATGCTTAAATGTATATCCTATTCTAGAATTTTATTCATTTTGAATGTTTAAGTTAATAAATTATTAAAAATGGCGGGGGGTTTTCAATTTTTAAGAGGGTGACACGCCCGTATGTGAACGTGATTCAAAAATCTTGAATAGAAAAAAAATATTGGATTTCTCGCGTAAAAGATTTCTTTATTAATGTCCCATTCATAACAAAAGAAGAAAAAACTACCAAAAAGAATAAAAATAGCAATACAAAATCACTCAGAAATATATTCATAAAACAAAGACTATGAGATAATCACTTCGAAGATATCTCAATTTTTAAGATAATTATACTGTGCAGTTGAAAAAGCATCGAAGTTATTGTACATGTGATCCAATAAGAATTCTGGGTTTCCCCTCTTCCGAGTGTTTGTGTAAAAGAAGCTTAAAATGTGTGAAAATCACCCCCTCCAATTTTACATAAAAAATAATTCATTAAGATTCAAAATAAATAAAATTCTAGCATAAAATATATGTTAAAACATTAAGTTACCTAAAATGATTAATATAGAGTAAATTAGTTCATAAAATCATTTATATATCATTTAGTTATTGAAAGATATAATGCAAAAATGATTATTTCTGACAAAGTAAAAGTGCGAAGAATTGAAGAATTTAAGTAATGATGCGAAGAATTAAAGATTTGAAGTAATGATGCGAAGATTTCAAGATTTTAAGAAATGATGAGAAGATTTAAAAATTTAAAGTATGATGCGAAGATTGAAAGTAATGATGCAAAGATTTGAAGATTTAAAGTAATGATGCAAAGATCTGAGGATTTGAAGTAATGACAAATGTTGATAATGACCATAGATAATGATGCGAAGATTTGTAAATTTGAAGAAATGATGCAAAGAATTGAAGATTTGAAGAAATAATCGTTTCTTCGCATCATTTCTTCAAATCTTCGCATCATTACTTCAATTCTTCGCATCATTACTTCAATTCTTCGCATCATTATTTCAATTCTTCAATTCTTCGACTGGTGATATATAGTAGTGCGAAGATTTGAAGAAGCGATGTCCCCTAATGAACACCGTATTTATACGTATTTAGAATATTCTGATGCGTAATTTTGTGGTAGCTTCAGTTCGTAAAAGTTTGTAAAATAAATCCCACTTAATACTTATTTTGAAGTTGATAATTGATAAGTTATGTTATGTTATGCCCGTCAACTTGTGCTTCATACAATAAACTGTTCTTTATATAAACAGTCCGTCATAGCATGCATTAGAGAGGTTGAGATTTCCTACGTGTAACTTGTACGTGTACTTGTATTCTAATCGGCTATTGTGACGTCATCATTTATTGCGTTTGACGTCATTTGCTTTACAAGATACACGTCGCCAGTGAACGTGTAAAGTGCGAGATACACGTAGGTCTTTACTTCAAGATATTTCATCCCCTTTATTCTATCAAATAGTATAAAAACTATGGCATTCAATTCATAATGATTTCAATATAGATTTAACCGAACTTAATGTTCCTCTTGAATTTATACTTTCTAAAAGTCAACTCAAGTTCACTTAGATTTTACAAGTACGCGTAGTGGTCTTTGAAAAGAAATCTCAACAACAGTTACGTGTAATTCAACTTGTACACTAGACGTACCCGTACAAGTTACACGTAGGAAATCTCAACCAATCTATTATCCGAAGCATTTATTACTCTGTTTACGATGTACAAAACAGCTGAAAAGGTCGGAGGTGGGAGGATGCTTTTTGACAATAGCTCAATTGACAACTTGACTCGTGCGAGCGAAATAGAGCAAACCAGACAAAAACAGAAAAACAAGATAGCAAATCGATTTGATAAAAATTATTCAAGTAATAGCAATCGGTTCCATTAGGTATTTTCTGGTGAAGTTGAATTAAGCGTTTCATTTGTCGTTTTTAATTCCATTGAAGCAATATCTAGATAATGCGTTTCATTGCGTTGATAAGAGGAAACAACGAAATTTTGGTCAGGCTCCAGATTTAATATTCCTATCCAACTATAATTACTGTAGGCAATGGATCTGAAAAAGAGGAGGGTGTATAAAACGACGTACCTTTGAGCATTTACATTATGATTGATTTTAAGATAATTGTTAATTCATGAAAAAACTAATCGTCCATCTCAGTTGCAAGGAAGCTGCCTTCGAACAAGATATTTTTTAAAGCGATGCACAAGAGATGCATGCTTATTTGATCAATAATTCTCATCAATAGTTTTTAAAGCCAAATCATAGAAAGAAATATTTTGATTACGCGCTATTATTTTTTTCAAGGTTTTTAAGGTGTTTGTGTCATCTATAAATAGAAAGGAGAAGAACTATTGATCGAAGGATCAATGAAATCCCCTCCAAGCTTCTTTCGCAAATAAACAGTCTGTATACTTGATTGTGAAAGCGATATCCTAGCGCTATCCTTCCATTTGAACCATCCAACCAAAGATTGTACTCTATGTCCTCCGGATGTGACAGTTCTACTGAATTGAAGCGGCGGTTGTTGCATGCAAGCAGGAGATGCTTACTCTTCCTGGGCACCTGGTCTCACTTCCATATCGGGAGTTCGCTTCTTTTCATATGGTGGAGGTTTTTGTTTGTTTGCTTTGGTTCCTGTTTTATCCTGATTTTGTATGCCTTCAGTTTCTGACTTTCTGAATTATCGATTTTTTGCTGTATACAGGGATATGGTCATTATCCATATTTTTCATCCAAGACATAAATTGATTATCTGTAACCGATCTCCTTTAAATGTCCGTTCACCTCATGTGGGGCGGACAGATATGTCCGTCACTATGTGCCCCCGTCAGTTTTTGAGGGGTAAAGAATGTTGACAGCAGATATATAACAATTGCTCATTTTACAAAAAGTTTTTTTTTCCAATTTAAATAAATCTGGCGCTATATGGATACAGATGGAAGAATTCTGAATATACCACCAGAAAGCAAAAGAAATGCAATCGAAAAGTTGATATGATGTGAAAAATCTCGTCATCGTATTTTCGTTCTCTTATTAGAAGGATTTAAAAGATATTTAACCCCACGCCCATCAATCCTTTCAGAATTTACACAATTTTTTTAAAATATGGCTAAAACTTAGTCTGCTACCTTTTCCAAAGGTTACAAATCATGGATAATTTTTATATGTTAAGACATGTAGTTTACTTGTTTCCGGTGTTGACGTCCTTTGTTTCATATGATTGGATAAAGGTATCAACGTCCATGCTGTCGAGTATGAAAATGTTGGAGACCATGGCGCTCCTAGCGTGGTTGTTTTTGTCGTTGGTGGTCTGGTGGGTGTAGGAGGAGGAATTGATGACGCAGGTGGCTCCAATGATGGTGCAGCAGACAGAGGTACTGAAATCAGTTTGAAATATTTGTATGTATACATGTACTTAATTGCAGTTTCAACACTATGTATTTTTGCCCTCGCCAGTTCCTTATTCGTTTTAATAAGGATAGGATATCAGTTAGGGTTATATGGACAACATTTTTGTGTTGTTTGGAGGAACCGTATTCCAACAGATAATCGGAATCCCCATAGGTACCAATAGCGCCCCACTGCTTGCGGACTTATTTTTATATTCACACGAAGCTAACCTCATCCAGATCTTGCTCTGGACTGGGCGTACGCACCTGGCATCTCAGTTCAATTTTAACTTCAGATACATAGATGACGTATTGTCCATCAATAATCCGAACTTTAAGGACAATCTACATGAAATATATCCTCATGAACTAGAGATAAAGGAAACAACAGGGAGGGACAGATCCGCTTCGTACGTGGTTATACTAATATCTTCAGACGCCAACGGTCATTTGAACACCGCACTGTATGGCAAGCGCTACGATTTCAGCTTCCACATAACTAACTTCCTTTCATGAGTAGCAACATTCCGTCTTCTCCTGCTTATGGTGTTTTTGTTTCTCCAATTACCCAGAGGTCTCGAAGAACGTACACCTGTGGTGTAAAACAACCTCCTCACTGTTTGATGACCTCACACAAACAAGACCGCAAAACGCAGGGGCCCCAGCAACAGATGAATATGTAAATGGATATAATAAGAGGGCGTGCGTAATACAGTTCGTGCTCTACCGGCTGTAGCGAGCTCATGTATGTAATCACCTGAGGAGTCCGACTGACATTCAGAGAGGACAGGTGGTCGGGGCTCTGTCTTATCTAAAGAGGTTTGGACAGGGCCCGTCATGATGTCCCGTCGTCACAGTCAGTCAGAGTGCAAGTCTCAAGGATGCCCTGGTACAAGACTGTAGATTGGACTGTCCGTCTGGTGACATTAGGATCATATCCACGGTATAAAAGGCATTTGATTATTCTGACGCATTTTCGATGGTTATGCTGCCTACCTTTGATTCTTCTAATTTTGTTGTTGTTGCATCATTGTGTCCCTAGATGATATTTTAACATAAATAAATCCCACTGGATTCTTACTTTGAAGTTGATAATGGACAAGTTATGTGTGAAAGAATTGTACTCTAATTCCTTCAACTGGTACGTCATACCATAAACTTTTTTTAATACAAACAATCCGACACAACATGGATTATCTGAAGTCTTCATTACTTTTATCTGTTTACTATGTACAACATAGCTGAAAAGGTCCGAGATAGGAGAATGCTTTTTGACAATAGCTCCAATGACAGTTTGACTCGTGCGAGCTAAAGAAAGCAAACAAGTCAAAACAAAGAAAAAAAAGCAACTCGATTTGATAAGCTTGTTCAAACAAAGTGGTGAAGTAAAATTAAGCATTTCCATTTTCGTCTTTATTTCACTTAAAGTAATATCTAGATAACAATGAACATGACTAAGTTCAGGCTCCAAATTTAATATTCCTATCCAACTATAATTACCGTAGGCAACGGATCTGAAAAAAGAGAAGGGTGTATCAAACGACTAAGGAATTTGCATTTACAGTATGATTGATTATAAATCAAGAAAACACGAATCGTCCATATTAACTGCAAGGGATCTGCCTACTTGACAGACATTTCTAAATGCGATGAAAAAGCGATGCATGCTTATTTGATAAATAATTATCATCAGTGGTAATTTTTAGCCATATTATTCAAATAGAAAGAAATATTCTAATTACGCCCCCCTGCTTTTTTCGGGGGGGGGGGGGGGGGTTAGGTCTGTTTGTGTCATCTATAGATAGAAAGGAGACGAACTATTGATCGACGGATCAATGTAACCCCCTCCCAGCTCTTTTCACATATATACAGTCTGTATACGTTGCTGTGAAAGCGATATCCAAGACATTAATTGATTATCAGTAACCGTTCTCCTTTAAACGTCCGTTCACTTATGTGGGACGGACAGACGGAAGGACGGATATGTGCGTCACTATGTGCCCCCGACATTTTTGGTAGGGTAAAGAATGTTGACAATAGATATATAACCATTGCTCATTTTACAAAATGTCTGCATCGTAAGTATTTTTATAGTGCATCTATTTTCAATTTAAATAAAACTGGCGCTACAAATGGATACAGATGGAAGAATTCTGAATATACATGTACCACCAGAAAGCAAAAGAAATGTTATGGGCCAGAATACCCCAAAACGCCAGCAAAAATCAGACAAAGACAGAATATAAATTTACAAGTTTAATTATGTACAAAATATATATTTCAAATGATTACAACTTACAATACAATGTCCGGATCAAAGTGTCCGTTACGGTCCACAAAGTCTATCGAATGTATGGTTTCCGGTAATCACAAACGTTCTCGAAAGATCGGTGTCCAAACGTTGTTAAATGGATTAAAGTCTCAACAAATAAAGTGTCCCAGTATATCAGAATAGATGAATAAATCGTGTCTACGAATGTGTACGAATGT
Source organism: Pinctada fucata (assembly GCA_028142955.1). Classification (NCBI taxonomy): domain Eukaryota; kingdom Metazoa; phylum Mollusca; class Bivalvia; order Pterioida; family Pteriidae; genus Pinctada; species Pinctada fucata. The sequence continues at coordinate 7,445,401 of AP027115.1, forward strand.
CCCCTTAACACAGTTCCTCAGAGGTATTTATACTTAAGAACAATGAATTAACCAGAAGCTTCTAGAACAATGACTCATTACACAAATAACAATAGAGTAAATTCTAGAAATCACAGTCCTGTGATGATAATGATGTAACAAAGAACATACTGGAATATTCTCTAATGAGATAAACATGACATAGTAAAATCTAGAAAGAATTATTATGAAATCAATAAATAACATGACTAAGTACATGTGTACCTACACATAAAGTAAAACTAAAATAATACATGACCCACAACACCTCCCCCCTTAAAAAAGGTTTGAATGTCAATGAAAACTTAGGTGGTAAATTCTTCAAAAATCACTCATGAAACTCTCGATAGTGCATCTGCAATGACATTGTCTTTGCCCTTGATATGGTTAATAATAATATTGTACTCTTGCAACAATAAACTCCACCTTGTAAGTCTTTGATTCTTGTTTGACATTTTGTGCAAAAATGTGAGAGGGTTGTGGTCAGTAAACACAAGAATGGGATGTAAAGTAACATTCAAATAAACATCAAAATGTTGTAAAGCTAACAATAATGCAAGACACTCTTTTTCAATAGTAGAGTAATTCTTTTGACATTTTGTCAATTTCTTTGAAAAATAACAAACAACTCTATCTACACCATCATCATTTTCTTGAAACAAAGCAGCCCCGATTCCTACGTCACTGGCATCAACAGTAAGCTTAAATTGCTTATCAAAATTTGGAGCTGACAGGACAGGACTTTTCATAAGAACACATTTGATTTTCTTAAAAGATTCGTCACAGTCATTGGTCCATGCAAAATTCACTCTCTTTTGTAACAGATTGGTAAGTGGACCAACAACTGACGAGAAATTTGGACAAAATTTTCTGTAAAATCCTGCCATTCCCAAAAATCTCATTATCTCTTTCTTATTGGTAGGAATCGGGAACTATGAAATAGCTTCCACCTTGGTCATGATAGGAGTAACAACACCTTGACCTACTTTGTGACCCAAATATTCTACAGTCGCATGACAAAATTCCCTTTTCGCAAGGTTCACTGTGAGGTTTGCTTTCGCCAGTATGTCGAAGAAGGTACGCATGATGCAGAGATGATTATCCCAGGTGTCGCTGTAGATGATGACGTCATCGATGTACGCCTCGCATCCTTCGAGATGATTTAGGAGCGAATGAATCATCCTCTGGAATGTGGCTGGTGCGTTTTTCATACCAAAGGGCATTACTTTATATTGGTATAGCCCATCTGGAGTCGCAAATGCCGATATTTCTCTGGCTCTCTCGGTAAGCGGGACCTGCCAATAACCTTTGAGCAAGTCAAATTTACTGACAAATTTTGCACTGCCAATTTTATCTATACAGTCATCGATTCGTGGGATCGGATAAGAGTCAGTTTTGGTGACTGAATTGACTTTTCTAAAGTCCGTACACAATCGGTAAGTTCCGTCTGGCTTCGGAACAAGAATACATGGGGAACTCCAATCACTATTGCTGGGTTCAATAATGTCATTTTCAAGCATGTATTGAATTTCTTTCCGCATGTATTGAAGTTTTATCGGGTTTAACCGATAGGGATGCTGTTTGATAGGTGACGCATCACCTACAATGACGTCATGGTGAGACGCATTTGTCTTTTTTGGAACGTCCGGAAAGATGGTCGTATATTCCCGCATTAATTGGTGTACTTCCTCTTCTTGATGCACGCTCAGATGTCCGAGTTTCACTTCCGGATTTGTCAGAATTTCAGAATTCTTTAAACGGACACTTTGAGCGAAGTCTTTTTCAACAGTCTCTTCATTACATTCCGGTTCAACACAATTTTCAAATGTATTTACATTGGCCAAAGTGGAAACTGGTTTTACAAAATTTCGGTCACTTCTATCAAAATACTCTTTCAACATGTTAACATGACACACTCTTTTTTCTTTTCGCCGACCTGGTGTCTTAACCACATAGTTAACATCACTAATTTTACTCTCAATCTCATAAGGACCGAAATATCTAGCTTGCAAAGGATGACCAGGGATAGGCAAAAATACAAGAACTTTATCGCCTGGTTTAAAAACTCTGTTTCTAGCATCTTTGTCATACCATGTTTTCATTTTCATTTGTGAGGTTTTGAGATTTTCTTGAGCCAATTTGCAAGCATTATATAATTTCTCTTTGAAATTAGACACGTAGTCTAAGAGATTCAAATCGCTAGTCTCAGTCAACCATTTTTCCTTCAATAACTTCAATGGCCCCCTGACCGTATGCCCAAAAACTAGCTCAAAGGGACTGAACCCCAGGGACTCCTGAACCGCTTCTCGTGCCGCAAATAACACGAGGTGAACCCCTTCATCCCAGTCTTTTCCATACTGGTGACAATATGTTTTCATCATAGTTTTAAGGGTTTGATGAAAGCGTTCAAGTGCCCCCTGGGACTCAGGATGGTACGCAGAAGATTTATACTGCCTGATACCTAGCTCATGCATAACCTGCTGAAATAATCCTGACATAAAATTCGAACCCTGATCTGACTGAATAGCCTTGGGAGCACCTACGAAACTGAAAAACTTTGTAAGGGCCTTAACTATGGTCTTTGCCTTAATATTCCTAAGAGGTATGGCCTCAGGAAACCTAGTCGAAGTACACATAATTGTCAGTAAGTACTGATTCCCTGACCTAGTCCTAGGCAAAGGACCTACACAATCAACTAACACCCTACTAAAAGGTTCCTCAAAGGCTGGAATGGGTTGGGGGGGAGCAGGTGGTATAACTTGATTGGGTTTACCTACCATCTGACAACTATGACAAGACTTACAAAACTCAGACACATCTTTTCTCAACTTAGGCCAGTAAAAGTGACTTAAAATCCTATTATAAGTCTTATTGACACCTAAATGACCTGCCATGGGTGTGTCGTGAGCTAAACTCATGATGTCCCCGCGATATGCTACTGGAACCACTATCTGGTGAACGACCCGCCACACGTCATTAGGGGGTGCATCGGGTGGTCTCCATTTCCGCATGAGATGCCATCTTGTATGTAGAAGCACTCTCCGACTTTGTCCGCTTCTTCTCGGGGAAGGGCCCTCTTGCTTAGTCGGATGATCTCCGGATCTTTAGTTTGCTCGGAGAGGAGCTGCTCACGGCTTAAGGCATCTGTATCTCTTTCTAATGGCGGATGGGAATCATCATCAGGTACTGTCGGAGACTTGTCAACATGAAGTGGTACTGACGTCTCAGGTACGCTGTCATCAATGGTAGACATGAATGTGTCAGAAAGGTCTATATTTTCGGAGGGATGGTCCTTGTTAAGTGCAGAAGTACTCTCAGCCTCTTTTAGTATGTTCCTGGCCATCGCCCTGGTAACTGCGCAGGCTGGATACAAGTCGTCGTCTTCATCATCGGACACGACATCGGACGTGATTTTCTCACAAACAATCGGATCGGCTACAACTCTGTCGGCAGCTAAATCGTTGCCAAGCAACAAGGAAACACCTTGAACAGGAAGAGTAGGTCGAACACCTACGATAACAGGTCCAGTTATTAAGTCTGACTTCAAATAAATTTTATGAAGGGGAACATCAATGACGCCTAGCTCCACACCCTGTAATAAAACTGACCTACCAGTAAAAGTGTGCTCAGACAAAGGCAATGAACCCTCTAATAATAAAGTCTGGGCAGCACCAGTATCTCTCAAAATCTGAACAGGCAACGCTTCGCTAGAATCACTGAGTGAAACAAATCCCTGTGACAAAAAGGGCTTATAATGATCCTCCACAAAATCATCAGAACTGGACTTAGAACCCTGAATCTCAGGAGTGTCAGAACAAATCGAATCTAAGGCTTTCCTATCATTTCTAACAGACGCACAGGCCTGTGACTTAAGTTCTTTTTTCTTCTTAAGCTTCAAACACTCACCAATAACATGACCTTTTTTCTTACAATAATTGCATGTAGGAAGCGACCCCACCCCTGGGGATGCCTCAGAACGCTCGGACCTAGGACCGGACGTAGAACCACCTTGAGATGGTGACTGGGAACTAATGGACGACTGAGACTCTTGTAAATTTTTCTTTGGAAAATCTGACGTTTTTGCGCTATCGCTAGATTGAGTTTTGGACACGAAATTTTTCTTATGAGTGAGAGCATACGTATCAGACAAAACAACGGCTTCTTCAAGAGGTTTAACATTTTTGTCTTCCAAATAAGTTCTTAAATCTTGATGTACACACTCTTTGAACTCTTCTATCAGAATTATTTGACGCAAATTGTCAAATGAATTGGGAATTTTCTTAGATCGAAACCACTGATCAAATAAATCTTCTTTTTCTCGAGCGAATTCAACATATGTTTGATTTTCAAACTTTTTGTACTTTCTAAACTTTTGTCTGTACGCCTCAGGTACTAACTGATATGCTCTCAAAATCGTGTCCTTGACCTTGTCATAGTCTGAACTCTCAGCAATACTGAGCGCCGAGTACACTTCAGCCGCTTTGCCAATAAGTACGCTTTGTAACAAAGTTGGCCAAAATCACGTGGCCACTTCAGATTGGCCGCGATTTTCTCAAAATGTGGAAAATATTTGTCCACGGACTTTTCTCGAAATTTTGGTACTAATCTGATGTTTTTGGCGGCATCAAATTCAGACTTGACAGGCGAAGGAACAGGATTTTCCTGAACGCTTTTCTCTAACTTTAACTTTTCTAACTCACACTGGAGTTCTTTCTCGTGCATACGTTCCTGTTTCTCTCTTTCTTCTTTTTCTCTTTCAAATTGTAAATGTCTTTCTTTTTCTTCTTTTTCAAATTGTCTTTCTTTTTCTTCTTTTTCAATTTGAAATTGTCTTTCTTTTTCTTCTTTTTCAATTTGAAATTGTCTTTCTTTTTCTTCTTTTTCAAATTGTAATTGTATTTTCATTTTCTCTAATTCAAACTCAAATTTTGACATTTTGGTTTCGCTTGAAACAGGTTCAACAGGAAAATCGTATGACGAAAAGATTTCCTTAGCTAAAAGCTCTTTAGCCACAATATTTCTAATTTCTTGTTTTCTCATAGAAGATTTTACATCTAACTTCTTCAATGATTCGAACTCTTGTACAGTCGGCGATTTCAAAAATTCAGTGACCGAAAATACCATGATTGATTTCTGCTGGCAAAAGTTTTACAACAACAAAAAAATTTTCCCTTTTTTTTTTATTTCAAAAACGATCTTTACGTAAAAATGCAAATATGCAGAGATTACTATCCCGGACGAGCCCCCAATTCTGTTATGGGCCAGAATACCCCAAAACGCCAGCAAAAATCAGACAAAGACAGAATATAAATTTACAAGTTTAATTATGTACAAAATATATATTTCAAATGATTACAACTTACAATACAATGTCCGGATCAAAGTGTCCGTTACGGTCCACAAAGTCTATCGAATGTATGGTTTCCGGTAATCACAAACGTTCTCGAAAGATCGGTGTCCAAACGTTGTTAAATGGATTAAAGTCTCAACAAATAAAATGTCCCAGTATATCAGAATAGATGAATAAATTTTGTCTACGAATGTGTGCGAATGTCCCCTTAACACAGTTCCTCAGAGGTATTTATACTTAAGAACAATGAATTAACCAGAAGCTTCTAGAACAATGACTCATTACACATGATTAACAATAGAGTAAATTCTAAAAATCACAGTCATGTGATGATAATGTTGTAACAAAGAACATACTGGAATATTCTCTAATGAGATAAACATGACATAGTAAAATCTAGAAAGAATTATTATGAAATCATTAAATAACATGACTAAGTACATGTGTACCTACACATAAAGTAAAACTAAAATAATACATGACCCACAACAAAGAGTTGATATAATGTGAATATTCTCTTTTTCGTATTTTCGGTCTCTTATTAGAAAAATTTTAAAGATATTTAACCCCATGCCCATCAATCCTTTCAGAATTTACACAAAATCTTTAAAACATGGCTCAAATTTAGTCTGCTACCTTTTCGAAAGGTTAAAAATCATGGATAATTCTTTATAGGTTAAGACATGTAGTTTACTTGTTTCCGGTGTTGACGTCCTTTGTGTCATACGACTGGATAATGCTGTTGTGTATGAAAAGGTTGGGGACCATGGTGCTCCATACGTGGTTGTTTTTGTCGTTGGTGGTCTTGAGGGAGTAGGAGGAGGACTTGATGACGTAGGTGGCTCAAATGATGGTGCAGCAGACAGAGGTACTGAAATTAATTTGAAATATTTGTATGTATACATGTACTAGATTGCAGTTTCAATACCATGTATTTTTGCCCTCGCCAGTTCCTTATTCGTTTTAATAAGGATAGGATATCGGTTAGGGTTATATGGACAATATTTTTGTGTTGTTTAGAGGAACCGTATTCCAGCAGATTATCGGAATCCCCATGCGTACCAATTGCGCCCCACTGCTTGCGGACTTATGTTTATATTCATACGAAGCTGACTTCATCCAGAACTTGCTCTCGACTGGGCGAAAGCACCTCGCATCTCAGTACAATTGTACCTTCATATACATAGATGACATGTTGTCCATCAGTTATCCGAACTGTAAGGACCATCTACATGAAATCTATCCTCATGAACTAGAGACCAAAGAAACAACAGAGAGTCACAAATCCGCTTCGTACTTAGATATATTTCTATCTTCCGACGCAAACGTCCATTTGAACACCTCACTGTATGACAAGCGTGACGATTTCAGCTTCCACATAACTAACTACCCTAGCATGAGTAGCAACATTCCGTCTTCTCCTGCTTATGATGTTTCTGTTTCTTAGATGATACGGTACGCCAGGGCATGTTCCAAATATGAAGATTTCATCATAAGAGCCAGACGGCCTGCAAGTAAGCTGCTTATTCAGACACATTCACGCTGAAATCATCATTGAGGAAGTTCTTCGGTCGCAACGGGGATATAATAAAAGTATATCAGATCACTCTTTCCAGAAAGATCAGTGACATTCTACATCGTGATTGAATGGCTGTCGTCGTCACTAAACAAGGCAAACTTGCCTGATCTGTACATCAAAATGTACATCGTGACAATTACCGTATTTGACAGGTTTCCATGGAGCTGTTGCAATAGGTTTTGCATGTAATCAGAAGACGCTGACTCTCTCCGGACACCTGGTCTCATTCGGAATGTTGTTCATTCCGGGGTTCGCAACCGTTCCGATTGGAGTTCTCATGATTTAGCCTTGCCTTCTCAACTTTGAGCCTGAATAACTGCAAGGTACTCCTTTGATTTTTATAATCTCCTGTTCCTATTTTTTTAAAGAAAGGTTTTGCGAATAATATTTGCCAGTCTCTTTTTGAGCTTTTGATGTGGAATGGTAGTGTGATTTAGAGCGTGGAGAAGTCGAAAGATTTTGTTTTGTTATATGAATGAAATTGTTTGCTTATAAATTGTCCAAAAATTCCATAGAATTCTTTAGGATCCATATCTGATTGTTTGTCAATATTGAAATATATGTTCTATAGTACCAGTTTTATTGTAATAGACACGTGTTTCGGAAATTGAATCCTCGTCAATAGTATGTCACGTCAAACAGTTTAAATAAAGCCAAAATGATTTTTTCTGGCACCATCTACAAAATATACTTTTAATTTTCTCTTACCAAAAAGAGCGGCTCCAAATTTTGTGTAGGGCTTATTCAGAAGTGTATTTAAGTGAAAAATATGGCCAAATATCTTTGTAGATTATGATTCCATTTCTGGAATATGTTGTCTTGCAGTATATTTGAAGACCTTTGATGATAGTCCATATTTTCGTAAGCAAAATGGAAAGCGGTTTTGTGTAGCACTTTTTTTGTTGCAGGATTTTTGTGCATTATTGGAATCCAGAAGATATAAGGTAGTTCAAGATTAGTCATCAGTATGAATACCGAAGAACAGATTTTAGGCTGTCAAGTATTTAAGATAACGATATATTTGTAATTCTAATTCAGTCTGTTTGTTTCACGCATTCTGATTGGTTCACAGGATTTCTACAAGCATGTATAACGACGATATACATGTCGCAAACCGACTCACGTGACATACTTCAATATGTATTCCGACGTAAAGTTGCATGCCACATGCTTTAGCACACTTTTTTCGTATGACGTCATGCTTCCCTTTGTTCTTCGCTCCTGTGACGTCATACTGTGACGTAAAACTACAAGGTATGAGCTTGTAAATGGCGTTCTCCACGTGTAAACAACAGAGCAAACAAGTTTATTATTGATAACACTTTGATTTGTCGCCATTGTACTAAATACGAAGAAGTTGTATTTCATATTTTGCAGCGCAATAATTTCTGTTGGCCGTTGTTAGTCCTCCGTAGCAACGTCGCCTCTAAAGCGATACGTAAGACCCTCTGAGGTATATAAAAAGTTAAAATATGTCACATGAATTAGAATAGGGATAAACGTACTGTGTTTTGTGGTTCCGACAGGTATATGTTGGATATACTGTTGGAAACATACGTTATACCGTCGGGGACAAGCCCCGACGGTATAACTGCGTTTCCAACAGTATATCCAACATTTAAAACATTGATGTGACGTCATGTCTTTGTTCGAACAGTCCGAAATTTACCTTTGACTGTCCAATATCAAATCTAGGTCGCGTTTATTAGAAAAAATATACGCGACCTAGATTAAATATTGGACGGTCATAGGTAAATGTACTTTGACATCTACAGGACAACCGTTACAATCCTTAATTTAGAAATCACGCGACAAGAATTCCATGTTTTCCAATTTTTGCTATTTTTTCCGGAGTTTAAACAAAATCCAGCACAATCTTATATCTTCAAAGAAAGAATCGGCCGTTGTTGTGTCGGAAATGACAATGTATGAGACACTATAGTTCAGCCCGTTTTTTTTTTTTTTTTTTTTTCGGTCTAATTTTTTTCCATCTTTTTAATTTTACTTATAATTAAGATTTTTGCTCGATTTTTTCTAGTCCGAAAAACATGTCCTAAATCCAGCCTTTGACGATTATTTTGACCTAGTCCCCCCTCCCCAGTGCAAATAATCGTCAAAGGCTGGGTTTAGGTCAGGTTTTTCGAACTCGACTCCTTCAAAATATCTTCCTGTTTGCCCTTGCGCAAAGTAAGTTGAACGTCCCCACTGATTTCTTTTCGGTATTTAAAGACACTATATTATTTCTTGTTTGTCCGGAAAACGACACTTTTAGACCCTTTTATTCTATATATCCAAAGAAGCTTCAACTAAATCGTCATCACGCAAAGTTTTCTCGTTGATATTTTCCCCCAAAAATTGCATCCAGTTTCGTCTTGATTTAGGGAATCTGCGTCATAATTTGTCACAACTTATTTTTTTAATTGAAAATTTCATCTCCGTTATCTTCTTATATAAACGACTCCCTACTGCTAGTAGCGAGAATGTTAGAGCCTAGAGTGATTACATTTCGTTACAGTAAAGGCAATTAAGATAATATGAACAAAATCAAGGTCATGCCAATTTGAATAGTGATCAATGTTTTAAGTACGATATACGCCTCAAACAATTCATTCTTAAAGATATTGGACAGTTTTCGGCCCTGCGGGCCTCAAACTGTCCAATATCTTTAAGAATGAATTGTTTTCGGCGTATATCCAATACATACCTGTCGGAACCACAAAACACAGTACGTTTATCCCCTAAGTGTAATTTGGATTTCAAACATGAGCAAACATCAACAAATCGCATTTTCTGCAACAAGTTTGTTCGTGTTGGAGGGAATCCCCGGTTCTACAAATAGAACTATACTGTTAATAATTTTGTTGATCGAAACATCTGGTAAATTCTCCCTACATGCAAAACTTGCACTTGAACATGACGTCATTATAGTAACAGAGGTTATTGGAATATAATAATTATTGTAGTTGACTATTGTGTGTTAAACATGGGGAATCTACTTGTCATGTAAATATAGTGCTTTTAAGTCAGATACCTGCACAAATCGAACATAAGCATGTGATATCGAAAAGACTGAATTAAAGATACAGTGTCCCTGAAAATAAATGTTATTGATGACGTAAAATATATTCCAAAGGGTATATATTGAGGAAAAAAGGAGGCATAAAAAGTTTTATTTGAAAATATGCCGTAACGACCATAATATTGTCGAATTTGTATAATCAAATCTCCATATACCTCAATTGTAAAAAAGCAATACGTTGTAGGTAGCGAGAAATGAATTAGAGCTGCGCACCCCAAAATCAAAATGATGTTTTTCAAACGGCTATAATTGTAAACGTCTTCAAATTGAATAGCATCATTTAAGAACAGATAAATTGGCAACATGGACCAGACATGCACGTTTCGGGTACTTAACCCTCGTCAGTGATCCTAAATCTAAACAATGTTATATGCCAAAAAGTATGAAAGTAACTATGTCGAAAAAGTATTCCGAAAGACGTAGCAGGATGGGTGGGATATGATGCTACAGGACCCACTTTTTAGAAATTTCAAGAAACTTTGATACCAGAAATTTAGAATGCGTTGAAGAAACAATCAACCGAAATTGATCGAACTTGGCAACATGTGCCCTCGGGGACTCCTGGTCCACCAGCAGTGACACTCACCAAGTGGTATAAATGTAAACGTCTTCAAATTGAATAGCATCATTTAAGAACAGATAAATTGGCAACGTAGACCAGACATGCACGTTTCGGGTATTTAACCCTCATCAGTGATCCTAAATCTAAACAATGTAATATGCCAAGAAGTATGAAAGTAACTATGTCGAAAAAGTATACCGAAAGACGTAGCAGGATGGGTGGGATATGATGCTACAGGACCCACTTTTTAGAAATTTCAAGAAATTTTGATAACAGAAATTTAGAATGCGTTGAAGAAACGATCAACCGAAATTGATCGAACTTGGCAACATGTGCCCTCGGGGACTCCTTGTCCACCAGCAGTGACACTCACCAAGTGGTATAAATGTAAATGTCTTCAAATTGAATAGCATCATTTAAGAACAGATAAATTGGCAACGTAGACCAGACATGCACGTTTCGGGTATTTAACCCTCATCAGTGATCCTAAATCTAAACAATGTAATATGCCAAAAAGTATGAAAGTAACTATGTCGAAAAAGTATACCGAAAGACGTAGCAGGATGGGTGGGATATGATGCTACAGGACCCACTTTTTAGAAATTTCAAGAAATTTTGATACCAGAAATTTAGAATGCGTTGAAGAAACGATCAACCGAAATTGATCGAACTTGGCAACATGTGCCCTCGGGGACTCCTGGTCCACCAGCAGTGACACTCACCAAGTGGTATAAATGTAAACGTCTTCAAATTGAATAGCATCGTTTAAGAACAGATAAATTGGCAACATGGACCAGACATGCACTAATAAGGGAGCAACCATTTTATTTTTATGGGGGGCAGGAAGACTTTTGCCAGCCGGAAAATTTTTTTCGGCAATTTTAAGAGCCGGAAATTTTTTTTCGCCGACCCTTCGGGTTGGATTTTTTTTTTGTAATTTTTCCAATGTTGAAAATTACCCTAAAGTTTCAATAATTCAGCGTGATTTTTCGGCGATATTAAACATCAAACACACAATGAGTTTATCTCTTGCCAGCAGATCACTTCATTTTAATTTCTTGAATGGCATATGGTGCCTATAATCTGTATTCTAAAATGATACTCAACGAAGACAGGCTATATGGTGCTAATGATTTTTGAATTTTATTTATTCACTCCAAATTGCGTAAAGTTTGTTCCATTTTTGTGCGAATAGCACATAGCGATTGCCTGATTTCTTCACTCATGGGAGCCCCGTCTACTGAGTATGTATAAACGATGTTACTCTGTTTACATGTACCTTGGGACTGCGTCAGCGTCATGATTGGTATAAAGTCTGATCACTGTCTGAATCAATGAATTATATCTATATGAATCGAGCTGTCGTGTTACATACATGCATGGTCTAATGAAAAATTGCATCAGTATGTACTGAGATGAACACAGTGTGTTGGAAACCCCTTTCCATTACCAGGTGATAATCTGTTTTAGTGGACAATATATAAATGAAACGGTGCTATCGATAAAGATATTAAGTTGAATCATTGAAACGTAAAACTAACTTCAAGTAGGCTTATTTTGCCCCGCTTCACAAAATAAAATCTGTATACGACGGAAAAATTAGGAACTTTCATCGTGAAATATGATATTAACAATTATGAAAAATAAAAGATCAAAACATTTCCGTTTAGGATGTATCATGTTTTTATATACTAAAAAAGAAGTGAATTTTCCTTCAAATTCTTTGGACACACCTAATATTGAACATGAAAGGTTAAAGAGAGAGTGGGGATCAAATTAGAAAATAAGATTCGTCTTCTTTGCTTGTATATGGAATCATCAATCGATAGTCATATTGGATTCTTGTATTTTTTTTAGGGGGGGAGGGGGTAGATTTAATGTGATGTTATTTAATTTTCATGTTCACTGTCAGACATCATCTTTCAATTCATTACGACAACATTATGCATTTGCATTTTAGTTCTGTCTTTATACGTCCATAAACTGGCCTAAGAAGGTGTTCAGGAACAAATATTACTTTGAAAACACAATATTTTGTCATACATTATAAGTGATATTATTCTGGCTATTCGCACTCAGCACCTTTAGTGCTTTGATTTATACTTTGTTTATGATACACAAAAAAGTGTTTACTGGGCAGTGGAAAGGAAGAAGAGAGGGGTGAGGGGCTATTTCATGATCCGGAAATTTTTTCCCTAAAATTTCGATCCGGAAATATTTTTTGCAAAGTCTTCCTGCCCCCCCATAAAAATCAAATGGTTGCTCCCTAACTGCAAATGTATGCGTTCGATTCGCCTGAAATTTTGAATTCATACAAATGAGAATGTATACTTTCATATGAAAAGAAAGATTTTGTATTAAAAAATTTTGTAAAATTAAATAATTTTCAAGGACACCGTACCTTTAAGGTTTTGAACGGTCACATCCGAGAACTTGAAAATGGAATCTAAAAGGGAGAGAATGTTAATGGAAAAACTCACCTGAGCAAAACATGCAGAATACACGGCAATTCCTCTCTGCCCATTCTCTTTTCTGAAAACAACCCATCGGACCCAAGGAAGCACAGTTGTCAACCGCATTGCTGCATGGTGGATCTGATGTCGGGGTCTTTATAACTGCTTTTGTCCTAGGTCTTGATGCAGTTGATTGCGTAGTTGAATCCGTTGTGGAATGGGTGAATAAATGCGCAGTTGGATGCGTAGTAGCAGCTGTATAATGAACAATAAAGGGTTACATACCTCATAAAAACACACAACTTAAGGTTTTAAAACGCTGTCTGATATGAATACTTCTATTTTGTCATTTTATGGTTAAATTTGTTGACGTCATTATTGAGATCGTTTAAATATCTGATGGAATCAGTTTGCATATTGATGTCCCATTTGTCGTATATTTCGTACCTAACAAACGAATAAATAATACGTTAGTTTTCTAAATATCGCCAACAATTCTGAATCTCGCTTTAATAAATGGAAAAGCAAGTAGTGTCGCCTTTATTTATGTGCTTTATTTTCATTTTGTAATTTGTGGTATGGTAAATAGTTTCCTCTTTAATCGGTTTTTGTAAATAACATCTTAATAATTCTACAAAGGATAAGAGGCTATATACTGGCGGAGAAAAAGAAACTGTGTGTTGAAACAAACTTGCTGGTATTTCATTGTACAAAATAATATACTTAAATTTGTATTTTATTGTCAGATATAATGTATTCCGTTTCAATTTACAATTGTCGTTATTCATTTCGTACAGGAATGTTGAAATTCCAACAAGCAAATAAGGAGAGGGTTGCAAAGCAAGATTCACATGTCTGGTAATCTGATATTACAATCACTTTAATCTTTGAAAAAGTCACATCTGAGGTAATATAAACTCTTAGTATAACGTAGTAATGCGCCCCGTTGTTCTGTGAAGGTTCTGTACAACATACTATGTGAAACGTTGACGTAAAGTGTTTGACGTAAACACCGAGTAAATTCATGCCAAAATGACTATTTAAGAAAAATATATCCATAATATTGGCAAAAATAGTAAGTTAATTCTCTGATGGGAATACTAATAGCTAACGAAGTTAGCTTACATTTCTTTTATCCTGACTCCAAGTGACGTTACGCTGATGTTAACGGAAATGCATGGATTAGCCGAACTCAGAGTCACAGACAGACAAACCGGTTAATGACAAATATGGATAATGACCATATCCCTGTATACAGCACAAAATTGATAATTCAGAAAATCAGAAACCGAAGGCATACAAAATCAGGATAAAAGAGAAACCAAAGCAAACAAAAAAACCCTCGACCACATGAAAAGAAGCGAACTCCCGATATGGGAGTGAGACCAGGTGCCCAGAAAAAGTAAGCATCCTGCTTGCATGCAACGCCCGCCGCCTCAATTCGGTAGAACTGTCACATCCGGTAACTTCCATTTCGGAAGACATAGAATACAAACTTTGGTTGGATTGTTCAAATGGTCTATGACAGAATATCGACACACCATTCTGGAGAGTGGGACATCATTGTGTATGACGATTCCCCCGTATCGACCGAAGAACTTCCTTAGTGACGATGTTAGTCACAAACATAGCCCTGACTGAGAAGCTTATCTTATAGACGCCTATCTCTAAGAACAAAATCCGTATATTTGGTACTTGCTCTGGCATAGCGTATCAACTGAGATATGAACACGCCATAAGCAGGCGATGAAGGGATGTTGCTACTCAGAAAAAGAAAGTTTGTAATGCTGAAATTGAAGTCGTCACGTTTGTCATAGAGTGAGGTGTTCATGTGACCATCAGTGTCGTAGGACAACATTATGTTCAAATAGGATGCTGAATTATTTGTCTCTGTAGTTTCTTTGACTTCAAGCTCCGAAGGATAGATACTGCTCAGGTAATCCGCGAATTTTGGATTATTGATGGACAAAAAATCGTCTATGCATCTGTAAGTGAAGTTGAAATCAGAAGCTAAGTATATTTTCCCTTCAGGGACCTAAGATTGAATGAATTCAGCTTCGAACGAGTTAAGAAAAATGTGGGCAAGGAGTGGGGCACAATTGGTCTCCATTGGAATTCCGACAATTTGCTGGAAGACCTTTCCTCCAAACACCGCAAAAATGTTGTCGATCAGAAAGTTTAACATCTGAATAATATCTGTTTCAGTGTACTTATTTTCAGAATCGGACTTTTCTTTTACAAAGTATGTTTTGTCATAGTTAACAACAATAAATTTGTACTTGCGATTACCGTTCTTACTTGTAAACACATTACTTATAATTTTTACGAATCTGTCTTTCAGTTTAGAATGTGGAATTGTAGTGTAAAGAGTCGAAAAATCAAAGGTTTTGATAGAATTGACTCTACTTAAATAAGTGGATTTCAGATGTTTTAAAAGTTCCTTCAAATTCTTTAAAATCCACATCTGGTTGATTTCTTAACGATTTCTGAAACTTAGTTGTCTATTATCAATGGTTGTTTCTGCATTCGAAAAAGGTGACAAAATAAGATCAAGCGGGCGTGACGTCCTCATTTTCGTATTTTGCCGAAGTGACGTCAAATGCTTTTGCCCTGGGTTTCAATAAACAGTTTCGTATAATCTCTAACCTGATTTGGCCCCGGTCAATTTTTTTAATAATAAGAGCTGAGCCTTGATCTTCATACTGTATGCATGAAAATTAAAATAATGGCATATTATGAGGTATCATTAAAATCTGTAAGATATTTGCAAGATTATGGGAAATTTTCATTTTCTGAAACACGTGTTCATAGGCAATGAGCTGGGGCTCATTAAAGGAGTCTATCACAGTAAGGGGCGCCAAAAGGGACATAATGATTTTCAGTGTATTTGGTGGTCATATTGATTTCTCCTTAACTACAGGGTCAATCCCTAATTCACTTTTATATTTTATTGATATAGATACACTCTTTCTTTGATATGAATTTTATTTCCCAAATATTTACGGAACAATGTCGTTTCCGCTATAGAAGTTGCCCCGCGGTACCGTCAAATTTTTACTATTTTCCCCTTTGTCGAGCACATTTCTACATCTTATTATAAGTTATAGGTATAATCTTGTGTAAGCATGATAAAGTGTAAGATTTATTCTTTTTAACCATATATATACTTTGATAGGTATGTATTTTATGATAGTATTATATGACGCTGGGTTAAGGGTGCGCGTCAAGGGATGACGTCATGAAAAAAACTGTTTACTGTAACCCTGTCTGTTTGTGTTCCCGAATCCGCCTATATGTTGAAAACATTTAATTTAAGCATTTACCTAAGAATAATTAATTTGACTTTGCCTTGTGACGTCGTCTCGAGTCATCTGGGAACGAAGCTTCTCGAATACAAATGAGTTAAAGAAGATCCTAACGATAATCTCAACAGCACTCACACTAGAGCACCATGTTGAGTATCGAAGGACCCCATAGCAAGCTAGAGGTGGGATCAGGTGCCCGGGAAAAGTAAGCATCCCCTGTTGGCTAGCAGCACCCGCCGTCGATGTTAATGCACGAAAATGAACACAGTATATACAATGCATGCACTGTCTGAGGTTATGTCTATGTAGAAAGTGCTAGAAATCAGTATTTTATTCTTTTACGTAACAATCTTAAATCAGTATTTCCTGAGACAAAATAATGTTTCCGTAAAAATGACCCAAAATCTGCAGACAAATGTCAAAAATTTGAATGGAAAATTCATTGCATAATGCGCAGGCTCATAAATGTGAAAAGGCGAGCAGTCTGAAATCGAGCGAAGCGACATCGATACTAAAGAAGCAAAGCATGTAATTATGTTATACATATACTCAAGTATGATTTTAGGTCAAATTATTTCTTTCATACTTTTTTTCATTCCTTAATCCTAAAATTTTGGTGTCATAGATTCTTTTTTCCGTTAGTATAGATTTATTCTTTATAAAGAAAGCACAATTTCTGTAGACACAGCAATTGCAGTTTCAAAATCAGAAAAAAAAATGAGCAAAGAGTCCCAGAACAACAACAATTATTATTAATTCGATTAGATGTTATATGTTACCGGGCACCTGGTCTCACTTCGGAATGTTGTACATTCCGGAGTTCGCAACCGTTTCAATGGGAATTCTCACGATTTTGCTTTGCCTTCTCGACTTTGAGACTGAATAACGGTTAGGTACTTCTTCGATGTTTATCATGAACTTACTTCAGTCGGCAGAGTACGAACTATTCGAATGACCTTTTTATATCCATTTACATATTTCAGACATATTTGTCTGAGGTTGCTTTTGCCAATATGTTTTTCTGTCTTGATTATCAGGTCATCTCACAGTGACAAGATTATTATACACAGCAATTTTGCGTTTTGTACATCTCGGGGTAACCAGAGAAATGGGAGAATTGTGTGAATATAATCCGGATAACCACACCATTTCCTACTATGTGGTAGAATGCTGTCCTATGTTGGCATTGACTGCCCACTGGTTTCGTTAGTTTATTTGTATTTTTTTTTTTACATCACTTTAATGTCGTCTTTAGTTTTCCTTGTCCTCTCTCCGTATTATTGCTGTGTGTGTCTACTCTGTGTTTCACTTTGGGTGTCTCATTGTTTTGCTGTAAATGCTTCAGTCGTGTCTTGTTGGATATGCCCTCTTTTACCCCTAAGGCTTGTCAATAAATACGTACGTGCACAGAAAACGCAAAATTTAGGACACTGTACCAATGCCCATCTTTGAAATTGATAACACATCGCTGGTCCATAGTTAGCACAGGTAAGGATTTTATCCTTGCACTCTCCATGGAAACTATCTGTTGTTACATAAAAAATAATGCTCTATACCTCAATGTACAATTTATACAAACCAGAATTTGTTAGATTCTAGCTTCACGACTCTTGTCAACCGCTTGACTGATTTTAAGAAGATGAAATGCTTATCGGGTTCCCTCGCATTTCTTATCGTAGGTTTTGTTATAATTATTGTGAAGATAATTGCACAAAAGTTAACGAACGACAAAATACAGGTACTACATAAAAGGTTTTTTTTTAAAGCAGATATGCGATGAAATGGCTAAGAATATTAGTTAAAATGTTAAACGTCTTCAAATTCAATAGCATCATTTAAGACCTGATAAATTTATAGCATGGACCAAACATGCACGTTTCGGGTACTAAACCCTCGTCAGTGATCCTCAGTCTAAACAATGTAAAATGGCCAAAAAGTATGAAAATTATTTTGTCAAAAATGTACCAAAAGACGTAGAAGAATGGGTGGGATATGATGCTACAGGACCCACTTTTTAGAAATTTCAAGAAATTTTGTAACAGAAAATTTCAAATGCGTTAAAGAGACAGACGATCCACCGAAACTGATCGAACTTGGCTACATGTGCCCTCGGGGACTCTTGGTCCACCAACAGTGACACTCACCAAATAGTTCAAAGACACAAGCAATTCTCTCATTCATTCCAAATGTTGAAAATGATAAAGATTCTTATTTTCACATTTTTGCATAAATTATCTTACTGGACATACATATATGTCAAGGTGATGAACTTCGAACTTCTCATTTTTAAGGGTTATATCAAAGATATATAAGGCTGTTGAAGAGGCGGGCGAGGAAAAAAAAACCAAACAAGAGATATAAGGGTGGGGACTTTATCTCTTCTTCTCCATCTGGTCAGGTAAAAGTAGGATTGCTGTTTACAAAAAACTAAATGCTTTCATAAAATTCCGTTATTTTGCATTTACATTTTTCTTCGTTCGAAGCTCGAAGTACGAAGTTTGAGAGTCTTGCAAACTGTCCTCTGCATACTTACAATTGGTTGTTTTAGTCGTAGTACGTATCTCTGTGGTAGTCGGAATGGTTGAACGTCTTACTGGTTAGAAAATGTAAGCGTCATATAAAATGTTATACAATTATGGTAAAGCTAATCTAATCGTAAAAGGTCAAAAATTGCAATTCATGAAAACTTATGCACTCAGTTAACCGTATAACATAAGTTTAAGAAATACTCCTACTTGATGTTGAAGGAAATATCGTCCCTGTCTTAGTGGTTGGAACTCCTGTAAGGTCAATTCAAGTAAAGAAATTATATAGATAACTTTTGCGTGAACGATCCTTACATAATATATAATATATATTTAAGAGCAGAAAGGTTTAAGAAATATTCTATTTTGGTAAATTGATTTACAATGCTGATAAAAACAAGAAAAGACAAGTAAGCATTATATTCAACGGTGTTTTCAGCTTAATTGTGATATGAATAGAAGAACACACCCCCTGAATGACTAGGCACGGATGAAGTATACAATATGTTCTTTTAAAATATCGAATATTCTTACATGCCGATTAAAACATATTTATATGATTCTCCTCCTCGTAAATTGAATTTACCTATCAATCATATACATGTATATGAGAGACAGAACAATTTACAATAAAAGCTGGAAAGAAGTAATTAATACACTAAACAAACATCAAGTCACGGGGACCCATACGTACCACACACTCCACACGTTCTAGCACAGTTTTTGTCTGCCCACGTTCTGTAAAGAAGACAAGCTCTTATACCGTATTGGTCACAGTCGCCTACACGATCAACACAGGGCGGAGGAGGAGCTGCAATTTCATAAAAGAACAAAAAGCAATAATAAATATTTATAAATAGTATCTATATATGAACAAAACTTGTTCCCTAGTGGGGAATGAGTTTGAAACCGTGTACGCTTGGTGAACAAAATTACACATCTTGTCATCTGCAATCTGTATCGTTTTTTATCATTATTTCACTTTATTTTTATTATTTTTGTTTTGCTATGAAAAGAACGAACAGATAAATAAACAGAAATATCATATCCACCTAAAAGCCTGTATGTTGATTGGTTATGAGTCGCTCACCACCATGAGAATCAATTATTTTTCAGCTAAATTCAGTGAAAGGTAATTATCACGAAGCGACCGATCGTCTTCTGTCCAACCGGATAACTACTGCATTTGTTACAAATAAAATGATGGAGGCATTTGAATACAATTTTTTAACAGCCTTGTATGTCTAAGAGATGCAGTTATGTATGCTACTTTATTTGAAAGTTTAAAATTACCCTATTGTTTTCATTGACAGTTCATTGGTCCATGCTGCCCAATTTTCTTTTAAATGATGCTAATGAATTTCAAGACGTTTAACATTGTAATGTCAGCATGTCTGATGCGCCGCATTTAAAATTCATCTCCATAATGTTCATCTCAAGTAGTAACGCTTGATACTTAGTTTTTCTTGTGTATTTCAGAATTTTTGAATGTGTATTTTTTTCTAATGTTCGATTGTCTATTGCTTTTGTTCACTGAATCGAGCGCTTGATTGGTATTTTGGCTTTATATTAAAAAAGCACTGAAGTGTATTTATTACTTCTTTCCATCTCTTGTTCCTGAAAGAAGTTTATTTTTTGGCACTTGATCAATTTAACATCATAGATATTATTTGATTATATTGGAAACCTGTTATTTCATCAAAAAATATTATCGAAATTAAAGTATGTAGGCATCTAAGTACTATCCCTCCAATGCTATTTCAAACATAGATTTTATTTGGATATGCTACTGAATCGATCCTACAAGAATTTTTGAGCCTCATACTCTCTATAAAGTAAATTCATGACTTTAAGTTTTATAAATAAATCCAGATGTTGCTACTGATATGAATTTTGGCTGCTTATGATTAGCACTTTGGCTCGAAGCAACACTGACGAAGATTTAATAACCGAAACACATGTCTCGTGTATAATAAATTGCTTTGACATTTTCTTCAAAAGGTATGGAGTTGGAACCCATCCGTATTATTGTATACAGAAAATATTTAACATAAATATATTTGTGTTGTTGTGGCATCAGAAAATTCTTCAAAGCGTCCACATAGCTGTTGTAAAGGAGCTGATAAGATAAGACGTAAAATCTGCCTTAAAAAGTGGAAAATTGAAAATGGAAATTTTAAGAAAAATTGTTCGTTAAATTGATACAAATACAGTATCCCATCAAACTCAGAAGTTATTTTAGATCTATTATGGATAATATTGCTAATATTTGGGTCAAAACTTGTCTTTTTCACATAGAAATCAATAGAAAACGGAAAAGTTTTTTTGAGCATTGTTCCCCCCGGAGATACAGAACGCTTCTTATACTGGAGGTGTATATCCATGAAACAAATTTTCTGGAAAAGTGGGGTTCTGTATCTCCGGGGGGAACATTACCCCAGAGACGAAGTACCAAAAAAGTAAGGGGGTGCATGTGTTAAAGAATCGATATTTAAGATCATTAAAAAAAAGGAGGGGATCTCCAACAACACCCAGTTGCAGCACCAACAGCAACCTCCCAAAATACCTACTGTAAAACACAAAAATGACACGCACAGAAAGAGGCGCAGTAGTACAATGAACGTCAAATCACAGAAAAACATAAAACACAAATGACTACACATAAACCAACGAGACCAATGGGCAAACGGTGCCGACTTAGGACGGCCATCTGCCTCGTCAGTAGCAGACGATGTGGTTATCCTGGATTACGTGCGCACAACCCTCCCACTATTCCGATTACCCAGAGGTCTCGAAGAACGTACAATTGTGGTGTAAAACAACCTCCTCACTGTCAGATGACCACACACAAACAAGACCGCAAGACGCAGGGGCCCAAGCAACACAGATGAATATGTAAATTGATATAAAAATAGGGCATGCGTGATACGACCTGTGCTCTGCCGGCTGTAGCGAGCTAATGTATGTTATCACCCGAGGAGTCCGACTGACCAGGAGTCCCCGAGGGCACATGTAGCCAAGTTCGATCAATTTCGGTTGATCGTTTCTTCAACGCATTCTAAAATTTCTGTTATCAAAATTTCTTGAAATTTCTAAAACGTGGGTCCTGTAGCATCATATCCCACCCATCCTGCTACGTCTTTCGGTACGCTTTTTCGACATAGTAACTTTCAACTTTTTTGGCATATTACATTGTTTAGATTTGAGGATCACTGACGAGGGTTGAGTGCCCGAAACGTGCATGTCTGGTCCATGTTGCCAGTTTATCTGTTCTTAAATGATGCTATTTAATTTGAAGACGTTTACATTCAGAGAGGACAGGTGGTCGGTGCCCTGTCTTCTCTAAAGAGGTTTGGACAGGGCCCGTCATGGAGTCCCGTCGTCACAGTCAGTCAACGTGCAAGTATTAAGGATGCGCTGGTACAAGACTGTAGATTGGTCAAGTACCAAGCCTAGTGTCCGTCTGGTGACATTAGGATCATATCCACGGTATAAGAGGCGTTTGATGATTCTGACGCATTTTCGATAGTAATTCTGTCTACCTTTGATCCTTCTAATTTTGTTGATCATGTCACCATAAAATGCAGGTTGCGAAATACCCAAAGTAATATACTCTGTTGCTTGTATGGGTCCGAATTTCAAAAGTAGTTGACAATAATTTTTGTAAAATTTCCAGAATGTCTTGACAAGTTTGTGAATGCGAAAACCTTGACCTAAAAGTTTCTTTGTTATTTGTAAATTTCTATCATGAAAATCCAAAACATCAGTACATGCTCTAGCATACCGGATGAGCTGCGAAATGTAGATACAGTGGTGATCGTAGTAGTTTACACACTGTTTTTCGGAAACTTCGGGCACACCTCGGAAACTTCGTTAGGAAAAACTGGTAATTCGGAAACTTCGGGCAAAATTCCGCCCTAAATTTACCGATGTTACCTAAAATTCCTAACTTTCCGAATTTCACCGGAATAACCTAAATAGTTGTATTTACCCGAAATCCAAAACGAGGCTGCGTTAATATTTATTATCATTGTTTATTTCTTTTAATAAATATATTATTTCGAAATTGTTTTTCATTTGAAGGCATCAAATGTACAACTGATTCAATTTGATTGTCTAACGAACATCATTTGCACCATAAAGTGACGATAAAATTCATTTTCGTTTTCTATTATTGCAAACCACGGATCTGTAATTTTTTGACGATAAATCGAGGTTAATTTCCTCAAATTTTAGAAAATAAGATATATTCTAGGATAATTTTAATATAAAATTAGACAAGTGATTCCTCTCCTTTGCCTTTAGACGTGGTCTGGGTCACACCCCCCCCTCCCCAATCAAACACAGACATACATGTACATTTTTTTCACTCACTACCGAGAAATTACATATTGCATAATGATGATAATAAAACAGCTTTATCTCTCTCTCTCTTTTTTTTATTTTATTTCCCCCCTTCTTTTTTATATGAATAGCTCTGCATTTTGTCGGATTCGGAATGCTCTAGGTCTACTTTCGGTTTCAAAACATTACTACGATCGAATTTTTGTAGCAGTAAAACTTGATGTTTTATATTTCTCCCTTGATGAAATGCACGAAACAGTCAGGAAATTGATGAAGAGTGATCATAACCGTGTTACATATTGAAGAACAGACTGGTAAATGTCAGTACTGACATCAAGGTATCCAAGAATCTGCAAGATGTGCATAATTTAGAATTGTTGCATGCATGTACATGTACTTATGAATGGTACCAGGGACGTATATAGTATGTATCAAAAACAACAACAAACATGGTCCAAACATAATGAAGGAATCGCAAACTACTGTCAGAACCACTGCATTCAATCAACGATTGACGTACAGATTGCACTGGCCCGGTATTCTGGAAATTCAACAGTAGGTTAGTACACGTAGGACATGTAAAATGATCTGATGATGTTTAATATTTATTTCGTTTTGTGATTCGGGCTTGGACCGTTTTATTATGCTGCTGTTGACTGATAATCCTTACTCGGGTAGGGACTATCAGTCAACGGCAGTGTAATATAACGGTTATTATGTTACCGTTGACCGATAGTCCTTACTCGAGTAAGTCGACGGCAGTATAATATATAATTGACTGATAGATCGATCCTTACTCGGGTTAGGACTATCAGTAAATAGCAGCATATTAGAACGGTTTGTGCCTGAATAACAATGATTTAAATCGCTGTCCACCAGTCTTTACAAAAAAATCCAACCACTGGCCCGAAGACAAGCTAGACATTGAAAATGCCCCCATCTAAAAAGAATTTGGCTTGATTGCAAAGCAATTCCAGTCTATAGATTGATGATGTCTGCCTGTCTGTCTATCGGTCTGTCTGTCATCCGTTGTCAACATTTTGGTTAAAGATTCTGGTTAAAGCAAAATCTAAGAAACTTTACCTTGATCTTGGACTTTCACGTAGTTAAAGATTTTGGTTGAAGTTTCTAGTTAAAGCAAAATCTAAACTTTATGCAGTAGAAACTTTATGTTATACATGTACATGTAGGTTGCCTTTGACAAGACCTTTCAATTTATCTCGTATCATTTGACCTAGTGACCTTGACCTAGGGCTTTGACCTAGTTAATGATTTTACTTAAGTGTCTGATTGAACCAAAATCTCAGGAGCAATATACATAGTAGAAACATAATATTTAATTAATATACTTATTGGTTGCCTCTGACAAATCCTTTCAATTTATGCCATAACATTTAACCTGACCTAGACCCAGTTAGTGACCAAAACTTACTTTGCAATCCGGCCATACTGTCTTTAGCAGTGTTTTATTTGTTTATAAAATATAATTGCATTATTGCATTCCTCTACCATATAACCATATAATTTACGACTTAGTGAGAACTATACAATAATATCTACATGTATTTGGTAATGATAGGAATTTACCTTTATGATTTATTGTTAGATGATGTGATTTAGATGTTTGTTATCATCACATTTTTTTTCTATTTCATTTAAAAGTTGTACTCGTTTTATTTCAGGATAATGAGAGTCAACACATACAACATGGTCAAACAGAAGTGAGTGATCATGGATTGGTGCGGCATAGCTTCCTTCCTTCATAATTTGTGTATCTTGGACACCAGAATCAAGACAAGATGAAGAAAAATTAACAGATTTATATTGCATGTAATACATGTATGTGGAATGGCAAAAACATGTGGTTTCTGATTTACTCAGATTGAGAAATTTAATGTCGCCATATAAAAATCACTTAATTAGGCTGTTTTTTCATCTGTCTCTGACTGTCTGTCTGTTTGTCAGTCTGTCACATATTTGTCTGTAACTTACTTGATATACATCAAACATTTTTTTTAAACTTGCAGAGATAGTAAAGCATGATGAGACTCAGCAGGTCAAGGTAACTTTCAAGGTCAAAGATCATTACGAAGCATTTTTAGTTAAAAATTTTAAAATTTCATTTATTTTTCATCAAAATGTTTTGAAACATTGTATTATTCAAGAAATCGGCATGTGATAATTTAGGGCAGGGACAATACTGCACCCAGCCGATACGATACGTATCATGATACCCGATATCGGATATAATATGTATCACAATACTTAATGAATTGATAAAACCTTCTCAAAATCCTATTTGATACTATTTATATTCATCAAATATAAGTAGCTTTTTTTAATTCAACATGTTATATGTATTCAATACTAGCTTTCTGACCAGAAATTTTTCTGATTCCTATAACATGTACTTCATAAACCAGGAAACAAAATGTTTACCACACCAATCTTGTGCTGCACTTGGCATTTCTAACTTAATCCACTTCCCTGTAGCCATATTCCACTTTCCCCGAATGTTACATGTACTTTCATTTTCTCTGAAAGTTATTTTTGTTTTTGGCGTGGTGGACAAAAATCCAGAAAATTCAATAAAAATTTTTTTGTAAAATTTTAACTTTGGCGTGTTTGGATATATGGATAATTGGATCGAGAAAAAAAATATTGTGATGCATTGATGAATCAGAGTATTGTACCAGCCCTATGATATATGTCACAGGTTTTTAGATCATGTGTCACATAGTTGTGAACTTAAGTGAAAAGGGAGGGGGATGTTCATTGAAGATACATGATCATATATATATATGGCTACAGTATCTATAGCTAATTGATATGCATCATAATTAAGTATGTTTAGAGGCTATAGTCTAGCTCAAGGTCATTTTCAAGGTCAAGGCAATGTTTTAGGGTCAAACATGTGACAGGTGACATACCTGCTCTTGAACATTGTTATTCTTGTACTCAAATGTAGACAGTAATTTACCATCTACTGCCATTCACACTTACAGTTGTAAATTTCTTATTGTCAGATTGATAGTATTCTACATGTACTTCATCAGTTGCAAGAAAGGAAATAAATTGTAAAGCAACTGGGTTTTGGTATCTAATATTAATTTTTTGAGCTATACCTTCTTGACCTAGAAGGTGTTGAATATTGACCCACATTATACTTGTCAATGAGCTGAATAAGATATAATAATTACAATTACAATGAAACTGAAAGGGTTAAAAATCTTTGCAAAAATATATATACACACACATGGCAGCACAAAATGCCAAAAAAATTACAGAAGTTGGATCAGCCAAAGGTCTATAGATCATGTTTACACATGTAAATTTATATTTATGATGTGATTAGAATCATTAGATCACTTATTTGAATATCTGTTTATACATGATCATGCTCATCAGTTCATTATGTTACACTTCCTTTTGATTTCTACTTTACTCACTGCAAAGCAAATACACCATGCATACATGTATATGCGGAAAATCTATGTCAAGGTTAACTTCAAAATCAAAGTCACATATTGAGGGTCAATCTGCAACGAGCAACTTGCCCTCTCCTTGAACAAATCAGTTTCCGGTCCTCCTGGTGATCAATTTTATTGTGTTATTTGCAGAATTGTTACATATACGTAGCACTCAAGGGTTTTTTAATGACCCGAATCTAGATCAGAGGTCAAGGTAACAATCGACTTTCTTGGCAAAACTTTGTGACAAAACTTTTTCCCCTGTACATGGTTTTCAAAAACATTTGACTTAATTATCTCTTAGGACCCAAGGGTGAATTATACTCTTAAATAAAGGTAAGAGGTTAAGGTCATAATATACTTTTTATGAAACTTTGTAGAAGATTCAGTATGAATACTTTGAATGAATAGTTGGGTATAATTCATTCCTTTATGACAGATCTTGCATAGGAGTTTTTACCTCAAAATTGCAGACAATCACAGGTTTTCGGACAGAGTCCGACAACATATTTGTATCTCGGGACTTGTAAAAAAAATTATAAATAGTGTGTGACGGTACAGTTATCGTGCCCGGTTAGCTCAGTTGCTAAGAGCGTCTGCCTCCATAGCAGCAGGTCTCGGGTTTGATTCCCGGACCGGCCACATTTTTCATTCTGCCTATCACAATTAATTAGTGCAAAGGGCTGTTATAAGATTGAGAACACCTTGGAAAGGAATTTGTTAGATATAGAGTTGTACATGTAATGGATAATGGTAGTTAGATAAGAATTTAAACAGATTTGTCTAACAAATTATAAAATATTGAGAAGGACAAAGGAACCCCATATGATTTTTATGAGGGGAGGGGCAGGAAGACTGCACCCCTCCCAAGGAAAAATGTCCAGAATGTTTGCACCTCTACAAAAAAGAATCTAGCCCGAAGGGTCTGCTGAATTATCTTTGGTCATGCATCCGCTAAATAACAGAAGAAAAAAAAATCTGGCCCTGATCGAGGACTTATAAACAGTCCTTGCCCTGATCGAGGGTCTCCAAAATAAAAAAAACCAACAACAAAACCCGGCTAAGGACAGCTGAAATTCTAGAAAATCAAAAAAAACAAAAAAAACAAAAAAAAAACACACACACAAACACACGATGAGGAATTATTAAAAA
Organism: Pinctada fucata; assembly: GCA_028142955.1. Classification (NCBI taxonomy): domain Eukaryota; kingdom Metazoa; phylum Mollusca; class Bivalvia; order Pterioida; family Pteriidae; genus Pinctada; species Pinctada fucata. The sequence goes on from AP027115.1 coordinate 7,473,238, forward strand.
ATAAAACACACAGAATTAACTTGCCTGACATTGCAAACAAGTTCGATCATTAGCTCGGTTTATATAGTCGGTACACAGTGTAAAATCGGCTTTTTATGTAGGAATATAACATATTACTTATTGTCTTTTGAAATTACATTAGTTTTCTCAATTTGAAATTGAGAAATCTCTAAAAAAAGTTTGAAAATGCCAAAGTGTTTCCACTGCGAAAAGTACAACTTCGTCGATCAGAGGAAATTCGAATTGTTTATATTCAACGATCTTTTCTTAGATAAGATCTTTTCTTTAGTTCAACGATCTTTTCTTTTAACACTTTTCTAATATCGGATCTTTTCTGTTTTTTTTTTTATTATTTATTGTACACAGGGGGCCGAAGCAAGATTTTTTTTTAATATTTCAATGACTGACGTGTCCCTCTTTCCATTTAATCAGCTACGTAACGTACGGCGATTTTCCGCAGATTCCATATATCTTTCATACAGAATCTGTGGGAAATCGTTGTACATAGCTGATTAAATGAATCGAGGGAAGGGGGTGGGGGGGGGGGGGGGTTGATTGCAGAATGATTTCATGGAAATAAAAAAATCTGGCTACGGCCCCCTGTGATTTATTCAATGCCAAATTTGACTTGTATACATCATGATGTATGTGCGACTCTAGACAATCAGGGGAGGGGAAGAGTTATAACAGCGTGAGCCCTAGTATTGCAAATTGCCAATAAAAAAGTATACGACTATGTTTGGAAATTTTCAAGGGATATACCCCCCTTTTTCAATTACACCCCAGAATCCCGAACACATGTTGCATTCCTTTTGTTTACATAATGGAAATTTCGTTTTGTTGAAATCAATCTTAAAACTACCATTACCCCGGAAAACCCGAAATATTACACTTTTTCCTAAAAAACCTAACTAAAATACCTAACTTTCACGGTTTACCCTAAATTTCCTACCGAATTTTAATAATTCGGAAACTTCGGTCAAAGCGGTGATTTTCGTAAAGTTAGGATTCGGAAACTTAGGTAGGATTTTTCCGAAATTCGGAAACTTAGGTTAAGCCTCGGAAACTTCGGTAAAAGTGTGTAATCTCCCGCGATCACCACTGTACCATATGACGGTAATCTAGGAACATCACCGTCAAGCCAGGGAAAATTTACTATATTGAATCCAAAGTCATCTCTTTTGTCATACACCCTTGTATGAATCTCTCCATTAATAATTTTGATATTCAGGTCCAAAAATGGTGTTTCTGTGTTTGTGACGTTCGCCTTGTTTAGAGTCAGTTCCTGTGGATAAATGACATTTTTATACTTTTCAAAAATAGGATTGTCGATAGTAAGGATATCATCCAGGTACCTAGAAGTACCATTGAAACATTTCACATCATCATGTTTTCTTTGTTTTTGAAGATTTTGGATAAATTCTTTTTCATACGTGAATAAAAATAAATCTGCAACAAGAGGCGCACAATTAGTACCCATAGGGATCCCTACAACCTGCTTGTAGAAATTCTCACCAAATCTTACATAAATGTTGTCCAAAAGAAAGGACAAGGCAATACAAAGGTCACTACATGTCCATGATTTATATGATTTGTATTCTGTATTGGAAAAGAAACCCTTTGATTCAGATGTACAAATATAAGTTTTACCCTCTCGGTTAAAGCACCATTTAATGAGTTTGGACAATTGATCATTAATCTTATCTTGAGGAAGCGTGGTGTACATATTTGAAAAGTCGTACGAAGAAATCGAATTGGCTTGAAAATTTCTCGATTTCATTTTGTCAATCACATCCCCTGAATTTTTAATAGACCAAAATAAGTTTACATCATTCCTGTTTAGAACAGTTTCACAATATTTTGCAACGTGTTCCTTTATCACCGTGAGTGCTGACGTCAGATTTCTAGACAATTGTAGTTGAGCAGTTGCTAGAATTAGCAATGTATCGAAATTTGTAAGGAGACTTGTGCAATTTTGGTATAGATACGGAAAATTTGACCAGTTTTCCTCCTTAATCCATCAAAAAATGTGTTCTAAATACGATCGAATGAAATGTACAACAATTAGGAACAAAAATAAGCAGGAGCGATGTGGATTCCTCCGCTTATGTATATTTCGCACTAAATAGCTTCTATTATAGCCATTACATACAAAATAAGACCGTATTTTGAGTTCCGGATTTCATTATTTACCGATTAGAGGAAATAGAAATTTCGAAATGTATTTCTGAAATACAATGTAGATGTCTTATCCATTTCAGGCCAAATATTCTAAGACTTCTACGTTTATGATCGATATTATCAGTTTTAATTTATTACCCGAATACCCCTACCTCTTTGGATCTTCATTTTAGAATCTTGGGAGTATTTCATCAAAAAGTCTTCAAATACATTTTTTTCAATAATGATTAATCTTTTGTCTGCATATGTACCGTCATGTAGAAGAAATACCGCACAAGATTTAGGGATAAAAATGGCCCTTTTTCTTATCAGCTCCTAACGTGCAATAATGTTAAACGTCTTCAAATTCAATAGCATCATTTAAGAACAGATAAAATTTCAGGATGGACCAGACATGCACGTTTCGGGTACTTAACCCTCGTCAGCGATCCTCAATCTAAACAATATAACATGGCTAAAAAGTGTGAAAATATTATGTCCAAAAATGTACAGAAAACAATGCAGGATGGGTAGGATATGATGCTAAAGGACGGACGTTTAAGATATTTCAAGATTTTGTGATAACGGAAATTTTCGAATGCGTTGAAGAGACAGACGATCAACCGAAGTTGATCGAACTTGGCCCTCAGAAAACAAGTAGCTGAATTTGATCTTTGAGTGCAGGTGCATTGCAATTCGTCTCTATTCACCTTATTGACAAATGACTTACTTTCAAATGTTGAAACTGGATGAAGTCTTAATGTGGCATCTGAAAACAATTATCATCAATTAATTAAGATTGATACTTTACCAGAATTAAAGATTACGCAATTTCCGAACAAATTCAATGAGGATAATTCTTAATTTCACATTGTATGATTCGTGAATGCAGTTGTTTCCCTAAGCTCTATCGGAAGACCTTAATTTCGAATTAAGTAATGAAATTAAGCCCATGGAATTTGATCTATCTATTAATTTGTGAAAACCTCTTGGCAAGTATAGCCGCAATTTCTTAGTTTAATTGAATGTCTTAATCCCAATCAAACTTTAAGGATGGTACCGGGGCTGATTAATATGTTGTGAGACTCGGCATTCTTGAATGCAGAAGGTATTCTGCTGATAGATCATCTCCAAAAAGGACAAACAATCAATGGCACAGACTATGCTTAACTTGTGACACAGTTAAGATAAAATAGTAAACTTAAAAGAAGGGAGGAGATCTCCAACAAGACCCCGTTGCAGCATCAACAGTAAAACACCAAAGCATCCGATGCAAAAACACAAAAGACGAGTACAGCACGAGACGGAAAAGAGACACACGACATGTAAACATCAAACACAAAAGACTACACATAAACCGACGAGACCAATGGGTAACCGGTGCCGACTTTGGACGGCCATCTTAAGTGCCGCGGAAAGCTAACTACTTAAAGGTGTGTTGTTCCATCCGGACAGTGCTCCTGTCCACAAGTCGTTTACTGCTATGCCTGCCATTGATGATTGTGGCTTTAATTTGATTGAGCACCCGTCTTATTCACCTGATCTAGCTCAATAAAACAAACGAGGGTATCTCCAATAACACCAGGCTGCAGTACCAACAGCAAAACTCCAAAACACCCAATGCAAAAACACAAAACAGACAAGTACAGAAAGAGACGCATAAGATAAAAAAGTCAATGCACAACACAGAAACATCAAACACAAAGGACTACTCATATATCAACGAGACAAATGGGCAACCGATGCCGACTTAAGATGGCCATCTGCTACGGAAATAGGTGTGGTTATCATGGATTACGTGAGAACAACACTCCCACTATTCCGATTACCCAGAGGTCTCGAGGAACGTTCAATTGTTGTGTAAAAAAACCTCCTCACTGTCTGATGACCACACACAAACAAGACCGCGAAACGCAGGGGCCCAAGCAACACAGATGAATACATAAATGAATATAAAAAGAGGGCGTACGTAATACAATCCATGCTCTGCCGCCGCGAGCTCATGAATGTTATCACCCGAGGAGTCCGACTGACATTTAGAGAGGACAGGTGGTCAGGGCCCTGTCTTCTCTTAATAGGTTTGGACAGGGCCCGTCATGGAGTCCCGTCGTCACAGTCAGCAGAGGGCAAGTTTTAAGAATGCGCTAGTAAAAGACTGTAGATTGGTCAAGTACCAAGCCTAGTGTCCGTCTGGTGACATTAGGATCATATACTTTCGTCTATTTGAAAAACTGAAAGCAGCTACATGTTTTTCGGCACCCACTTTCAGTTCGATGATGTCGTACTGAATGTGGATGGCTTTCTGACCTTTCAAGATCAGGAGTCTTTTAAAAGTGGTATTCAGGCCCTTGAACACCGTGGCAAAAAGAGTTTAGATACCGAAGAGCACTATGTAGAAAAAAATGACAAATGTCTGACGAAATTCAAATTTACAAATACGATACTCACAACGCATCAATCAGCCCTCGTAATTTAACAAAAAAAACATCGCATTTGCTTAATTTGTATAGAATATATCTAGATGGATAATCATGAGAAGATGAAATTTTTCATCATATCGTCATAATTTAAGGCGGAAGTTAAGATTTTGATATAATTTTTTTAAAAATGTCGACAGTTCTTAATTGTATGAAAAATGAAAATATAATATAATATGAACTTTTTTTCATTCGAGAAAAAAAATATTGTTTACTGCAAATACCAACTTCAATAAGTCGAACTTAGGAAAATCTACCTCCTGTATATAAACAGCAATTAAAACACTTTTCTTACATATGATGATGGTATGCTAAGGGTTGCCTATTTGTATGTACTTGAGTTCATTCATTTTCTTTTTTTTCGTTCTTTTTTACATTCTAGTTATAAAAATTTGTCTAAACATATTTACACCTACCCGTCTGAGGTGGGGGCGTTTTTACTGAAATGAGAAAATGCAGTATGTTCGAGTTCCAAACCACTGGGAAACAGGAGGGATATGCACACGAATTCCTGATAACGGCAGCTTTTGCTGTACTAATGTGTCAGATGGCCAAAGTAGCAAACGGTTATTCTTTTCTTTTGTTGGTTTATGTGTAGTCCTTTGTGTTAATCTTTCGGTATTGTGATTGTTCTTTCCATCTGTTCTGTAAATTTCTTTTGTGGCATAACTGCTTTGATGTCTGATTTGGTATTTGGTCTTTCTCGTCCCTTTGGTGTCTTTTATTGTGAATGTCGACTCTAGGTTTTCGCAGTAGTATTGACATACCCCGCGAGGGGTTTGGCAGTAAGTGTTTTGAATATTTTCCCTGACGTGGTCGCCATAGCACTTTCTATATAGACATAACCTCAGACAGTGCATGCATTTTATATATTGTTTTCATTTTCGTGCATTAACATCGACGGCGGGTGCGGCTAGCCAACAGGGGATGCTTACTCCTCCCGGGCACATGGTCCCACCTCTAGCTTGCTAGGGGTCCGTCGATGCTCAATTTGGTGATCTATTGTGAGTGCTGTTGATATTATCGTCATGATCTTCTTTAACTCATTTTAATTGAAGGGACGCATTCGAGTCCTGTTGGAGATTCCCATTTACGTTCATAAATGGAAAGGAAAAAAAGAGAAACTTTGATAGTCAAATAGTTCCATGCAAATTCACAATTGACCCTTCCGATTGCTGGAAAAAAAATGCAAAATTTCGTGACGTCACAATGCTTTTACCTCGGACAAACAAGCTTCGAACCTCGGTCAAACATCGAAATTTCATTATGACGTCATGGAATTTCTCATTTTTTTTCCCGCATTCGGAAGGGTCAATTATGAAATTTCATTTTATGGTGATTGTAATATCATCGATTAACTGTGTCCTTATGAGCTTATGTTTTTCTTTCCTATTCCTCACTAAAGGCATTTTTGTTGAAGCGATCGCACAGTAAAAAACACCTTATTAGAAAAAAACATATAATGAAGACAATAATTGATTTTTTTTAATCAGAAGGGATTCCCGTGTACTAAACTCTCTGCGTATCACGTGACATGCTACCTTGGATGATCGTGTTTGTATTTTTTATCTCTATTATTTTGAAATTTAGCGAACGTGCTAAAACCTACAGGAAGTGACTGGTGCTTCAATTTGTCCGAATGGGCATTTTCTGATCTTAAGATTGTATGAAAAATTATTTTTTTTACGGACCTTTTTCCTTTAAATCCGTTCGTTGTCTATCGTCGCTCTCTTTACACCGATGTAATCAGTTTACCGTTTTTCGTGTAAGAAATATACGTCCGATTCAGCCGTAAAATATTTACAGATGTTTTATACGTACATTGTTCACTTTCACAATGACGGCATCTTTGGAGCAGGCAGGACGCCGACCATCTGTCCTCTCCCGGTGTCGGTCAGAATCCTAGGGTGTTGGAGTGCATGTACTCATTTCACATCGGCTATTATAAACAACAATCCTGCGTTCTTCGAGAACAGAAAAATGGAAGGGATGTGCGCAAGTTAGCCACACTTTTTTGCTACTGACGTTAGATTGCCCAATGACAAATGTTTCGTCGGTGTGTAGTCTTTTGTGCTTGGTATGACGTGTTTATGTTAATTGTCCGCTTTGTGTCTCGTGCTGTGTACGTCTTTTCTGTATTTTTTATTGGGATTTTCTGATGTTTTGTTGTGTATGTTGCATCCGACCGAGTCTTGTTGGTGATACCCTCCTTTGTTTCATGTGTAGTTATAGTTAAATTATGCGTTCAATATACAGATCATTACATTCATAAAAATACAAACTGGTCGGTAGATGCTCGTAACATTTTGCGTCAACTACATGGTTAAAGAATCATAATATAAGTTATAATGTCTATGATTTTATATTGCCTTAAATAACCATAATATAATCATAGTACTTACTTTTTGTTGAGGATTGGTCTGCAGAAAGTATAAGGAGGTAGTTTGAAAAAGTAGGCAAATTAAAACAAATTTATATCGATGATATTCTTAATATTTTGTTTGTAATTCATATTTGAGACACATCAAAATTCTTAATTCATATTAAGACGTAAAAAGGATAATTTACATGAAATCGTCATTTTCTGCAGACTTTTTAAATTGAATTTAAGAAGAAAAAGATAGAATTGATGCGTTGCTTGAAAGCAGCAAAGCATCCTAGTACTATGTTTTTTTTTTCTGTTCAATTATATTGAACTGATTAGACGAAAAGCTATTGATTACTTCTTAAAGAGTTTGAGAATCTCACCGTGACAGAACATGCAAAATTTTGCGCAATGTAAAATAGCCCACTCTCTATATTCTGTGCAGACTTTAATTCCATAACTTGAGCATTTTCCGAAATTGTCGGTGCATTCGACTAAAAAATAAACATACCATTACCTTTGATCGTCATGCATTATAGTTGCAACTTTATGTTTCTCGATTTCTAAAGGATGAAACGTTTGATGCTAATTAAGTTCTATTCAATTCCTCAGCTTGCGTAATTGATGTATATTTACTTTATCAATATCTAAATGTAAAATAGATGTACAAAGTGATTTCGGTCTTTGAAACTTATCATTTTATCATACTCAATGTTATGCAAGATAACGGAGTAGGAGCTTTGCTATTTCGATAACATGACATTTATATAAACGACCATTATTGATACAATGATTCGAAAACTGTGACGTATGATGTTGATGCCTTATGAAGTAAACATATTATTATTTGCCAAACAAATTGCACTGTTGATTTCGCTTTAATGACAGTACCTTAAAGATATTTTCCGCAATTCAGTGTACATTAAAACGTTTTCTATAGAAAAAAAATAACAGACATCTCCGGTTCGATACCTTATTTTCTTAATTACGAAATTCATTTTCCTGATAAATAATCATACCTGAAACAAGTGGGGGCGGCGTTGGCACTAAAAGAAAAATAAAGAATGAATGAAAAGGTTTAATCAGTGTTTTTTAACGTTTTGTTTTTTTTTAATTACGTATTTTTCTGTTCTATTTTTCATTTAAAAACCTTAAAAATCGAATGTGATAAAAAATATTAATAACTATTTGTCAAAAACGTTTGAATTTCAATACTCATTGATGTCATTGTAGACGTTGTAATGGTTTCACAAGTAGTATTCTTCAGTTCCTTCTGCAATGTTTGCAATGCTCCGAAATTAGAAACTTGAAATACATGCTGATTGTCAGAAGCAATGTATCGCAGTTCATCCAGCGACACCATGTTTCCTACACCGATAGCAATGGTTTCAATCCCGGCGTCTTGCACCATTTTTGCAGCATTCATTGTATGGAGAGGTTTGTTTGAAATTCCATCTGTTAAAACTATCATAACATTTTTTACGCCCGGTCGGTCCCCGTGTGCTGAGGAGAAACTTCGGTTCATTGCGAATAACAAAGCATCTCCCGTATGCGTTGTGCCCGGCTGATAATCTATCTTTTGAATAGCTGCTACCAAGTCTGATTTATTTGAATACTGATCAAGATTAATCTTATTGCGTATCGTTGATGAAAACGTCACAACTCCGATTTGTACATTTTTAGGTCCAATATCAAATTCATTTGCAAATTTTGAGACGAATCGCAGTTCTTTTTCAAAATTTGTTCTGTTAACACTGCCGCTGCTGTCAAGTACAAATACGACATCTACTGGCGAAAAACCGCAATCTAAAGAACAAAATAAAACTAGAAAATACATAACACTCTCTTATATTTTATGAAAGCTTTCGTCTAAATTGCAATTTTATATGCGATTCCCCCCCCCCCCTTTTTTTGTAGCACGCATATGCGTATCGCTGTTATTAATGGAATGTCATTATACATATTCATTGATATTGATTCCTCTTGCACTAAACTTTCTCCACCTTGAAATGTGATAACCCATGCTAGCTAGCTGACACTTTATCAAAGGGAACATTTGATTGGAAGGTCATTTGATTGGAAGGTCATTTGATTGGAAGGTCATCATGGAAGGTCCTACAGCATAATATCCCTTCCAGCTACGTTTTTCAATACATATTTCGACATAATATTTGTCCCACTCTTTTGTCATATTACACTGTTTAGATTGAGGATGACTGACGAGGGTTATGTACCCGAAACGTGCACGGATGGTCCATGCTGTCAATTTATTTGCTCTTAAATGATGCTATCGAATTTGAAGACGTTTAACATGTGAACCACTTGGTGAGTGTCACTTCAAAGAGTCCCGAGGGCACATGTAGCCAAGTTCGATCAACTTCGGTTGATCGTCTGTCTCTTCAACGCATTTGAATTTTTCTGTTACAAAATTTTTTGAAATTTCTAAAACATGGGCCCTATGTCATTATATCCCACCCATTCTGCTACGTCTTTTGTACATTTTTGGACATAATAATTTTCATACCTTTTGGCCATATTACATTGTTTAGACTGAGGATCACTGACGAGGGTTAAGTACCCGAAACTTGCATGTCTGGTCCATGCTGTAACTGTATCAGGTTTTAAATGATGCTATTGAACTTAAAGACCTTTAAAATGTCAATGAACCAGAATGCGATTCAATAGTTTAATTACGTTTTCAAATAGACATCAAAGAAGTTCATAACACCTATTCAGTCTCAAAGTCGAGAAGGCAACATCGTGAGAATTTCCATGGAAACGGTTGCAAACCCCGGAATGAACAACATGCCGAAGTGAGACCAGGTGCCCGGGGAGAGTCAGTGTCTCCTGATTGCATGCAACACCCGTCGCAACAACTCAATGGAAACGAAATGATTCTCCGTAGCATTATTTTTTCTGTAAAATCAATCTTTACTTTATTCAATATTATTATATACATCGATGGTGGGTGTGGCTAGCAAACAGGGGATGCTTACTCCTACCGGGCACCTGACTCCACCTCTAGCTTGCTAGGGGTCCGTCGATGCCCAATTTAGTGCTCTATTATGAGTGATGTTCAGATTGTCGTCAGGATCGGATCTTCTTTATCGCATAAGAATTTTCTATGAAATATAGTTTTTTTCAAAAAGATGTTCACTTAAGTGCTTACTCTGTGGGAATAATTTCAGGTTGACCAATTATTACCAATAGTCTGCTAATAGTTGAATGTCAAAATGAATGTAAAACGTAAATGATTAAGATTGATATCCCCTGGAAACTTCCTTTTTTCCCTTTGTAGTTTCCATATTCGTTTATGCGGTTTTAAGCTACAGGGTTTAGAACCTCCGATTTTCAGATGCACTCTGCAAATCTGCTATAATAGTTTACTCCAATGTCCTATATTTTACTGAGTGTACCTATTAGTCAGTGATTCTTATATGCCGATAAGAGAACTTGACCTTAAGTAAGGACAAAATCTAAACCGGTTTAACTTTGTACGTGGAAAGTTTAACAAAAGACTAGTTAGAGAACTTTTTGCATGTTTTAGAGAACTTTTTGCATGTTTACTATTGATGCTGCGACGGGGTCTTGTTGGAGATCTCCTCCCTTCTTTTTGTAATTATTCTTCCTTTCTTTTTGCCCCAAAGTATTATTCAAGGGGCGATGTACACGAAGTTATGTTTCATTTTGACAGAATGATACAGAGTTGTAATTTCTTTCAATTATGTTTTGCTTTGTTTGTTGCGATGTTTCCTTCCGATCATATTCACATTCTCTTCAGTTGTTTGTGGAAATGGCTTTTTATATCCCCCTTATTTACTATGCAAGGTATCTTTGGTCCGTTTTTATCACTGCAATGTCATATTCGTTTTGGATATCTTCTAATTCGTTAACTATAAATATATCAACGGGTAATTGCAAGTTCACTAATTTAAAATAAACCATACACTTACCCTGCATTGTAAGTATATAATGAACACTGCTCATTACTATGAAAACTATTGTCCATCGAACAACATCCATGGTTATGTGCTATTATATTAAAACAAAATAGATTGTAAGATGTTAACTGTATTGAAGTCGTAGTTCAGAGGAGAAGAGAAGGATTGGGAGATAACGATATATATCGACTTTGCACCTGAAGAAGTAGTTTGTGAACACGGTGGTATTGATATATTAAGTAATATATTGTCGATATTGCTACACATGCTTCATTGACTTCAGACTTAAAAACAAAACGACTGACGAGAGTATGAATTGTTTTTATTTGGATATGTTATATAATGCTGAATTTATTGTTCGAATGACAAATATGGATAATGACTATATCCCTGTATACAGCACAAAATCAATAAATCAGAAACCGAAGGCATACAAAATCAGGATAAAACAGAAACCAAAGTAAACAAAAAAAAAACCTCCACTATATGAAAAGAAGCGAACTCCCGATATGGGAGTGAGACCAGGTGCCCAGGAAGAGTAAGCATCTCCTGCTTGCATGCAACACCCGCCGCTTCAATCCGGTAGAATGAGTTAAAGTAGATCCTGACGATAATCTCAACAACACTCACAATAGAGCAATTAAATGAAACATCGACGGACCCCTAGCAAGCTAGAGGTGGGACCAGGTGCCCAGGAGGAGTAAGCATCCCCTGTTGGCTAGTTGCACCCGCCGTCGATGTTAATGAAGCATGGAAATGAAAATATATAAAATTCTGCACTGTCTGACGTTATGTCTATATAGAAAGTGCTTTGGCGACAATGTCAGGGAAGTAAATTCAAAACACTTACTGTCAAACCCCTCGCGGGGAACTTTTTTTACGAGCTCCACACGGCAAAGAGAATAAGTGTGACACAAATGAGTTAAAGTAGATCCTGACGATAATCTCAACAACACTCACAATAGAGCATTTAAATGAAACATCGACGGACCCCTAGCAAGCTAGAGGTGGGACCAGGTGCCCAGGAGGAGTAAGCATCCCCTGTTGGCTAGCCGCACCCGCCGTCGATGTTAATGAAGCATGGAAATGAAAATATATAAAATTCTGCACTGTCTGACGTTATGTCTATATAGAAAGTGCTATGGCGACAATGTCAGGGAAGTAAATTCAAAACACTTACTGTCAAACCCCTCGCGGGGAACTTTTTTTACGAGCTCCACACGGCAAAGGGCATAAGTGTGACACAAATGAGTTAAAGTAGATCCTGATGATAATCTCAACAACACTCACAATAGAGCAATTAAATGAAACATCGACGGACCCCTAGCAAGCTAGAGGTGGGACCAGATGCCCAGGAGGAGTAAGCATCCCCTGTTGCACATCCTGTTACTTCCATTTCGGAAGACATAGAGTACAATCTTGGTTGGATGGTTCAAATGGTCTTTGACAGAATATCATCCACCATTCTGGAGAGTGGGACATCATAGTGTATGACGAGTTCCCCAAAACTACTGTAGAACTTCCTCAGTGACGATGTTAGTCGGTCACATACATATCCCTGACTGAGAAGCTTATCTGAAAGACGCCTAGCTCAAAGAAAGTCCACCTACATATTTTATGCTATAAAAGTCAATATAAGCTATAATAAGTTGACTCTAATATCTGACATTTTTGTATAATTATAAGTATATTTGTTAAATAATACTTCATCGCAAGGGAGATATGGTGAATTTGGATATATCATTCCTCTTTATCAGAAAGCAAAGAAAAGAGGGAATCTCTAACAATACTCAGTTGTAGCACCCACAGCAAAAATTCAAAACATCCAATGCAAAAACATAGAGCAGTCATCCACAGAAAGAGACGAAAAAAGGACAAGGAACATCAACACACACAATAGAAACATGAAACATAAAAGCCAACACATAAACCAACTAGACCAATGGGCATCTGGTGCCGACTTCGGAAAGAAACACGATATCGAAGTACTGTGACAGAGTTGTATTTGAAGTCGAATGTAAAATCATTCATTCATTCATCAATCATTCATTTATGTTCAGACTTATGAATTCATTAAAGTGAAGTTTTTGTACAGATAGTCAGGGGAACCACGATTAACACATTCAAAGCAGAAAGCCAAAGTTAAAACAACATATCGTCAAAATATTGGATTAACATGTTGCACTTTGCGAATGCTTGACCAATATGTATACATGGGAGGTCTTACATCAGCCGAACGCCGACTAAATATATGTTGCGTTAGGTCAATGAGCAACATTGCATTGGCCCAGCATTCATTGTCGACATTGGCCTAACGTGACCGACACAGCTAACCTTACGTTATGTTAACATAAGTATGCTATCTGGGAAGACACCTCGTGACTCTAATCTTTACAAGAAGATATTGTTTTATTCGCATAATTTTTCAAATAGCAATTTCTGATACTTTTGACTGATGGATAACATTTGACAGAGTTGCATCTTCCGAAATGGAAGAAATCGGATGTGATATTTCTGCAGAACTGAAGCGACGGGTGTTGCATGCAAGCAGGAGATGCTGACTCTTGGCACCTGGTCTCATTTCCAACATTTCCCACATTGGAAGTTCGCTTCTTTTCATGTGGAGGAGGTTTTTGTTGGCTCGCTTTGGTTCCATTTTATCCTTACTATGTATGCCTTCAGTTTATGATCTTCTGAATTATGGAATTTGTACTGTGTATTGGGATATGGTCATTGTCTATATTTGTCATTCTATATACAAGTTCAATGTATGTTATTTACACTTGATAGATGACACTATTTTGGGGATAAACGCACTGTGTTTTGTGGTTCCGACAGGTACAAATATGGACTTTGATCCCTATTCTAATTTATGTGACATATTTTAACTCATTATACTCCTCAGAGGGTCTCACGTATCGCTTTAGAGGTGAGGATTAACAACGACCAACATAACTTATTGCACTGCAAAATATAAGATGCGAGAAATCAAAGTTTTATTGATAATAAACTTACTTGCTCTGTTGTTTAAAGGTGGAGAACGCCGATTACAAGCTCATACCTTGTAGCTTTTTGTCACATTATGACGTCATTGGAGCAAAGCGCACATAAAATCATGACATCATAAGTAAAAAGTGCGCTAAAGCTTGTAACGTTCACATTTACGTGGGAATACGTTTGAAAAGTATATCAAATGATCCTAACCTTTTTGATATTGAAAAGAATATGATCACATTTTTAAGGATTGAGGAACACAAAAATATTCATATGATCAGCCTTAGTTTGGCTCCATATGCATGTGCTTGTTTATCGTGTTTTGTGTAAAGTGGTTAAAAACTAGTGATTATTTTGAAAATGAGAAACTTATCTGTCCTATTTACTTGACATTAAGATAGCAAATTCGAAGAAACTGCTGTTTTATTGTAATGGATTTAATACAAAGTATGTGTGAATACAGAAATCAAGGAGACCCGAAAAGAAACACCTTTAGATAACATTTTATCTATTACTGTCACAAAAAAATAAATAGAAATTTTATTACTATCGACGAAATGATCTAAGATTTCAACATAAATGCATTTTACACAACAATCTGATGAGAAAGAAGGGGATATCCAACAAGACCCGGTTGCAGTACCAACATCAAAACAGCAAAACACCCGATGTGAACACAAAGAGAAGACGAGCATAACAAGAGACGTAAAAGAGACATAGGATAGATAAACATTAAACACAAAAGACTACACGTAAACCAACGAGGTAAACACAATGTTTAGACAAAATTGTACTCATTGAATGAACTTTACTTCATTGATCTATATCTACTTTTTATGATGAAATAAAGACGATAATGTGCAAGTATCATAAAATAAAGTTTTGAAACATGTGCCATCTTTACTATACAATGAGGACGATTGAATATCTTAATATGCCTAAAAGTTAAACAAGCTGGTTCTCTTGGAAAGTTGTGTTTGTTTTTAAAAAGCTCATACAGTTTCTATTCCCATTCTTCGTATCAATGAAGTCAAACTTTAAGAGTTCAACATCAGATTTTCTATATTATGGAGCAAACTGTTTGAAACGTCAATTAAGTAGAACTTCTCGTTCGTAAACTAGAAATCGGTTTAGAGTTTACAGAATATAGCACTGTAGTATTTGTACCACGCCTTTTCACTATTTCCTCACAGGTAAACCATCTTTGTATGGTGTCAAGAGCTCTTTCACTAAATACGAGGTATATCCACGGATTGGTACAACTGTTCAGACTGGCCAGTAACAAACTAATGGCGAAGGCTGCATCTGAAAAAAAATATGACAGTAAGTACGGTTCATGCTCAGACTTGACAGTAACAAACTAATGGCGAAGGCAGCATCTGAAAATAAATAACAAGACATTAAGTACGGTTCATGCTCAGACTGGCCAGTAACAAACTAATGGCGAAGGCAGCATCTGAAATAAAAATAACAAGATAATAAGTACGTTTCATGTTCAGACTTGACAGTAAGTGTAGAGGCTGCATCTTAAGTAGATGACTTTGAGTTAAAACATTTTGGTATCAATTATGTTGTGACTAGATAGTGTATAAGCCAAAGGCAAAGGCTGAATCTAAAAAAAAAAATAAAAGTACGTATATTTCGATATACAGTGTTTTACTGGGGGGGGGGGGGGGGGGTAGAGAAATATATTGGGTCAAAGAAATAAGCTGTATTGGATACTCCTCACCCAATAAACCTCTTTTCATCTTCCCAATATATATTTTGTATCACCCCCTCCTCTTCTGTAAGTTTGGTGTACCCTTACGCATTATCCTTCTAATTCCTTAATCTTCAATGAAGAGAAGATGAATGATTCTCCGAAAAAAATTATTTACTCTAGCTTGTTAGGGATGCTCCATTTGCTGCTCTATTGTAAGTGCTTTTGAGATTTTAAGTCAGAATATTCTTTACCTCATTAGTATTGATGGATTATGAAACAGGCTTGATGATAAGAGATTTGAAATAGATAATTCGTGAAATATAAAAATCAGAGACTTAATTTTTCGTTTAACAGTTCAAGATTTACCTCTGATCAATAGAGATCGAATAAACCTATGAAAATTTGTTTTGCGCCACATTTTTAAAGAATAAATCTAATGAAGGCATGTATATTTCCTTAATTCCTAAAACCTTTGTAATCGACACTATTTTCCTGAACCCATCAATGACACATTAGTTCGTGAAGAAAGTTGATTATTCTTCTGCAAATTGGATAACTAATCCATCAAATGAAACATATGAAGTTAAGCTCCTTAGACATCTGTAATAATGTATCAAAACGGTTTGCTGAACACTTCTCGATCAATTATCATGGCAATTCCTAGCAAATTTAATTATAGCTAATATTATGTTGTATATTTAGTAACATGTTATATTTTTCTTAGATCCGAACTAGCCTATTTTCTTATAGCGATTCAATACAGTTCTGCGAAGATCACGAAAGTTGCATGCACTTTTTAGTGATGAAAGGAACTAAAAAGTCCTTTCATGAATATGCTGTAAATATTTCTTTTACTGTTTATATACTGTATCAATTATCGATCATTAAGTTGCGAACTGAAACGCCAAAAATACAATATTGAATTAAGGCTGTGGATCAACTCAGAATGAATACATACTTGTATACTCAATTTAGAAATACAAAAAATAGATCGTGTCAATTTAAAATTATAAATACTAAATGAATATCAAGAAAAACTAGTTGGTTCAACAAGATCACGTTGAAGTGACTAAATGTCAGCAATGAGTCAATGACTTTACAAATCTACTTAAATAAACAAGCGGGGATAGAAAACAAAACAATGTTTCTTTACGTACTCACATCCGTACAAAAAGAAAAAAAGACGTAAAAGAAACACTTTGGACAATTCGTTAAAGAGGGAAAAGATTCGACGACCATCTAAAATTATATTCAAAAAGGAAACATGATGATACAGATGAACATTCAATGACGACGTAAGACGATACTTATAAGTTCGTAGCAACATGGTTAATCGTTTGTCATGTTTAAGGAAAACATAATATTTGACTTTATTAGCTGGTCTTTATAATCAACACGAAATCATAGGCTTACAGATTGTAGTTTTAGGACTCTTATTTCGCTCGCCCATTTCCCTCTTTTTTTTTGGGGGGGGGGGGTGGTTTTGAAATGTTTGGCTTTTTGGGTTTTTATTTTTCTATTCTTTCCTTTTTCTTTCTTTCTTTTTTTTTTTTGTTTTTGTTTTTGTTTTGATTTTTTTTAATTGAAAGACCATACTTTTAGTTACATCAAATTCTGTATAACATTTAAAAATTCAGGAATAGATAAGCAAACATTGGGCGTCCGAGTTTACCGTTTTGTAACAAAAATCGCTTTCGTCAGTCATGTTTAAGCAATATAAGTTATAATTTCAATCAAAATGTTGAACTAGAATTTT
This sequence comes from Pinctada fucata, assembly GCA_028142955.1. Classification (NCBI taxonomy): domain Eukaryota; kingdom Metazoa; phylum Mollusca; class Bivalvia; order Pterioida; family Pteriidae; genus Pinctada; species Pinctada fucata. Next base: position 7,490,633 of record AP027115.1, read on the forward strand.
TATGTATTAATCAAAGCTAATTCAAAAATTTAAAAATAAAATCATTCAAAGGAATACATGTGTCGCCTGCGAAACATAGCGACACCCAGGAATATTTTATAGGGTGTGATACATGTATTCAAGTGTGACAGACAGACGAACAGACAGACGGACTGAGTGTCGCTATGCTTTGCAGGCGAGACAAAAAGTTGGGTTAAAAAAATTGAGATATTCTTGATAATAAGCAAGATGCACGCCGTTTATAATGTCAATCCGAATTTTTTCCGTCCCGAAAATAAATAGATAGCGACACTTACGTTCAATCCAAATTTACGCCGATTTGCATACTTGTGAATCTAATGCACGTTGTAAAAATCGGACGAAGGCTTTCCCAATTGAGTGCGATTGTAGGGTTATTTATATTGACCAACATTATTTAAATAAAAACAAGGTATTTATCAAATATACAATTAAAACATTGTAGACGTGTGCTTAACTTATCGTACATTTTGTTGTTTTATGACCAAGGAAGTAAGGAGTACGCGAGGTCAATATATAATTAGTTAGCTCTGATGTAGCGGATTGCAGAATAATTGCGGAGTTATAAACAAAAGTTTTATGAACCTCTACCTGTTTAATTTCGACTAACCTGTTGCAATTTTCTTAATTCCATCTGCTAAAATAATTTGGGTGAAACTGGGAAAGAAAGATCATCATAAAAGTTACAGCTGGTATTACTGTAAACATATTCTCTTATCAAATTACCATCCAAGTCGTGTAATATTTAATATACTCAATAATAAATTTGTATATTATGGGATTATCTACAGCCCCTTTAAATCCTGTATGTCTTTTCGTTCAAGAATTATTTCTAAATGCTAAGAAAAAAAATCGATTTTGTTAACTTTATTTTACACCTGCATGTGTCAATGGTCATATTAAGAAATGTCATTTTCGTCTAACGATGGTATCATTTTCTGTTATGTCTCCAGAAGGCATGAATTTAACACCTACACACCAGTCCAATTCATGATAACATACTAAAGTTCCCAATTATAACCGCGTTAAATATTGAGAGGGTGTTTTATAGAAATGTCGTCTGGTTCAGATTTAATATTCTCTTGGAGAACGTTGACGCTCCTTGTGGTTGTATGCATTTTGCCGCAGGTACTAATGCAAAAAGAAGAGTACATTTGTCTTATTGCGGTGATGAAATAAATATCCAAGTCTTCTTGATCAGTGAATGAAAGTTTGACACAACTACAATGGTCACAATGAAAAAAGCTTTCACGTCCTGAAATTAAATATAAAACAGAACTTTCTTAGACTAACGAGAAAAGAAAAATCGGACAAAACAGAATCAGGACAACTTTATGTCCCACTGTGGACTGGGATATCCATGGAAACGCTGGTAAAAGATATCCTTGTCTTACCCCTATGGGGTAAGATTACATTTTCACGTGCCTTTTGTCGGTAACGTCAATTATGACGTCATACCTGATTGCTGCGTTGGCCGATCAAAATATGAAAAAGAATACATAAAACCTCAAGTTTGAGCGCTTTTTAGACAGTTGGAGAAAAATAATCAATCCCCAAAAATCCAACCCTCGTGTCCAGGATTTGCTTTTGTCCACGACTCGGCAAGCCTCGTCGTGGTACAAGCAAATCCTTGACACTTGGGTTGGATTTCCTTGTCCCTGATCACATCTGGGGATAGATTCTATTAATCTCATGAACAATCGCCAGAGTACAGTGCAAAGACGAATTGTATTTGAAGTTGCGCTTTATTGTTGTTGTTGTTTTTCTTTTTTCATTTCGATCTTTATTGTTATGTTATACATATATCCCTTACCGACTACTTTGATTATATCGTATGCTATTTCATACATCAAGGAAATAATTTAACCATTTAAGAAATGAATCTCATATTTTTTATGTTGATGCAGGTATCACCCGAAAAATTGGACAGAAAACTGAATCAATGCGCGTAGCGCGTTGATGCAAAAGTTTTCTGTTCAATTTTTGGGTGATACCTGCATCAACAGAAAAAATATAACATTCATTTCTTATCATTTAATTACTATCTGTTTATGGATTCTTGGATCTAAAAACAATCGATCGCCGCACTATATTTCTTAAGTCGGAGGGTTTCGCAGTGATACGTCTGTCAAAACAAGTTATGGCAGCAGCCATGATTCAAACAGCGAACGATCGTCTCTCTATATCTTTGGAATAAGGGCCAGTTTGAGCAAATTCTACATGCACTGTTACTTTTTGAGTAAGTAGAAAATAAATGGCACCCTTGAAATGATAAGGAAACATTAACAAACTGTATTAAATTTTTCAGTAACGACTTTATTCGTGTTTGAGGGAACCCCCGGTTCTAAAAATAGTGCTATAAATAGACTTCCGTGAAAGATTGTGTTGATCGATGTATCAACAAAATTTCTCAGCCAATCAGAATCTTCGTTTCTTGAAAATGACAATGGAAATTAAATGATTACATTATCACATTGTCTGCAAGAAGAAGATAGAACAAGGACGGGGAAAAAGAGAAGTCGCAGCACTTCACTTAACTTGCATCAAAATAGAATTGAGCAATATGAATATATGAGTATTAATTAAACTTCTTGAATATTGAATATATCATTTAAGCGTATACGAATACGACGAAAGATGCACATGTATATTTATTCCAAATGGCAACTGAAGGCTTTATGAATTAAGGTATTCATTGGAAAATTAGAAGTAATGGGGGCACTCATACATGGCATCTTGAGACCTAAAACCATAGCGTTGAATTTTCTTTTAAAATGAATTATAAATTTTGACCAACGTCATGAGTTATGGGCCTTTAGTGTTTACCATGTATTCTATGGGTGAAAGGTATTTTTCTTAAAGTTTTTAACAGTACGAATGGTGGGGCATCAACTATCAACTTGTTGAAAAATTCTAAAAAAAGACAAAACAAAACAAAAACAATATATATTACAGCAATGATGAATACGCCTAATTTTATCAGAATTCTCACAATTTGGCCTTGCCTTCTCGATTTTGAGACTGAATAACTGTTCGGTACTTCTTTGATGTTTATTCAATGCTTTTAGCATAATTTCTTTCATCGCCCATCACATACCTTAAAATAGTGAAAACGGTCAACTTTCAATAGATATTTATGTTTTTCTCTTCATTTCTTCACAGAGCAATAATTCTTGTAAAAGTTAAAGCTGATTGCAATTAACAGTATTTACCATCGGTTCAAGATTCATTCTTATAAATTTAGCTGTCAAATATGTATTACAATGCCAGAGAGAATACCGGATTCCGGAAGCCGATCGTCTCCTGTAAAATACCAATCATAACGGTGGTCAGACACCGGGATGTCACTGACCATCTAGCCAATATACCAAGACAACTTCAGCAATTCTTGAAAAGCTATTGTCTTTCATTAATCAGGTTTCAAACAATGACAGGTTTGATTGACATTTAATCAAACGATTACGAAATTGTTTATTCCAGGATCAGTTAGGGTGAAATTATTTCTCTAGATTATAAGCACTTTCATGTTATCGAAACATTGTTGATCTAACGATCGGTGCAAGACTACAATGCAGAATTTTGTGTAATGAATTATTAGGCACAGACATATAATTAACATGTTCATGTTGATTAGAATAGAATGTAGTCTTCCAGAGTATATGCTCGATTCTTTCATCAATATCCAAAAGAAGGAGGGGATAATTGTAGAATATGCAGCAAAATACCGAAACATCCAAATATGGAAATATACAGGGGGCAAACACACACAACAATAGGTCAAGGAAAGTAAAATACTCAACATAAAAGAAAACACCAATACACTTAACACAAACTACTACATATAAACTAACGAAACAAGTAGGCAACCGGTGGCGACTATGATGTTAATCAGCAAACGTTTTGGTTATCTGGATTGCGAGCGATCAACTTTCCCAACTGTCTGGTACACTAGCGCTTTCGAAGAACATACGATTTTTGCATATTATCATATTTTAGCCTCTTCTCACTGTACGACAACAACACACAAAAGAAAGCAAAAGCAAAGTAACAAACAGATGAATACGTAAATGGGTATCACACACCGTCTACTACCTGCGTAACAGACGACGGTCCTAATTCGGCACCAGTTGCCCATTGGTATTGTTGGTTTATGTGTGGTCTTTTGTGTTTCATTTTTCTATGGAGTAAGTTGGTGTTCCTTGACAATCTCGCCATAGCACTTTCCATATAGACAGAACATCAGACAGTGCATCGATATATTGTACTCATTTCCGTACTTAAACATCGACGGCGGGTGCGTCTAGCCAACAGGGGATGCTTACTCCTCCCGGGCACCTGGTCCCACCTCTTACTTAGTTGGGTCCGTCCATGCTTAATTTTGTGCTCTATTGTATGTGCTCTTGAGATTATCGTCAGGATCTTCTTTAACTTATTTGTGTCACACTTATGCCATTTGTCGTGTGGAGCTCGTAAAAAAGTTCTCCGCGAGGGGTTTTTCAGTTAGTGTTTTGAATATATTTCCCTGACATTGTCGCCATAGCACTTTCTATATAGACAGAACGTCAAACAATGCATGAATTTTATATATTGTTTTCATTTTCGTGCTTAAACATCGACGGCGGGTGCGGCTAGTAGGGCTGATCGGTTTTATCGCAGTACCGGTATATTGCGATACGAGGCTTTGCAATACGCACCACGGTATTTCTTTTCAAAAACCGGTTTTGGCGATATTTTTTTATCTTTCTATTTTAATGTTGTTTCTTTGAAAATTATGAGCGAACGCGAATTAGTATTCAAAATACAAAAATAGGATCATCTGAATTGCAAAAGATGGATTCTTATGTACAAGTATGACCGTTAAGTTAGAACGTAGTGAATTACATCATGCTCACTCAAACTCTTATCTTTTATGTTTCGTCCGATGACAACATAGATAAAATAATGATCAGTTATACAATTTTCTTACAAGCAACTTTTAAACACAACGAGCATAAAAGATTCCAAATAGAAGGGAGGATATCTCCAACAAGACCCCGTTGCAGCATCAACAGTAAAACACCAAAACACCCGATGCAAAAACACAAAAGACGAGTACAGCACGAGACGGAAAAGAGACACACGACATGTAAACATCAAACACAAAAGACTACACATAAACCGACGAGACCAATGGGTAACCGGTGCCGACTTTGGACGGCCATCTGTCACGCAAGTAGCAAATGGTGTGGTTATCCTGGATTACGTGCGCACAACCCTCTCACTTCTCCAATTACCCAGAGGTCTCGAAGAACGTACAATTGTGGTGTAAAACAACCTCCTCACTGTAAGATGACATCACACAAACAAGACCGCAAAACGCAGAGGCCCCAGAGACACAGATGAATATGTAAATGGATATAAAAAGAGGGCATGCGTAATACAGTCCGTGCTCTGCCGGCTGTAGCACTTACGAATAGATGTACGTCAACACACTGTATTTGTAAAGGACAAAAGAATGGTCATTGGTATACTCATTAAGTCATTTGCAAGAAAGACTTGACAATATTAGCTAGATTCTAGTTCATGATTGGCAGATTAATTACACATAAAACGTTGTGGACGTGTCGTGTAATTCTGATCAGGAGTGTCCACCGATGGCCCAGTATAATTATCACATTAATACTTGGATAAATTTCAATTTCTTTCAGCCGTATATGCATGTATAATTTACTTTGAATTTATTTTAGAAGGATTTGTGTGCTGCTGCACATGTCCATCATTACTTCGTGAAGACATTCTCAGATTTTTGATTAGAATTCTAAAAGCAAAATTTAGGTAGGAAAATGAAAATCATAAGGAATCTCGATGCCATAAAATATTGAAATATATCGCAATATTTCCCCAAATATCACAATATATCGCAATACAAGTTTATCCCGCAATACTCAGCCCTAGCGTCTAGCCAACAAGGGATGCTTACTCCTCCCGGGCACCTGGAGTAAGTGTTTTCAATATTTTCCCCTGACATTGTCCCCATGGCACTTTCTATATAGACTTAACCTCAGACAGTGTATTTATGATAGATATAGTTTTAATTTTCGTGCTGAACATCAATGCTTAATTTTGTGCTCTATTGTGAGTGATGTTGAGATTATCGTCAGGATCTTCTTTAACTCATGTGTCCCATTTGTGTCTCTGTATGCTCTGTGTTTTTGCATTGGGTGTTTTGTGGTTTGCTGTGGGTGCTGCAACAGAGTGTTGGTGGAGATCCCCTTCTTTCCTTCAAAAGTAGAAGGTCGTAAGAAAAAGAGGCTGCCGCAGTGTTCTGCCGACAGAAACGAGCTATTTCATGCATGCAATTTTTCTGGTGACACATGACTGATATTGTTATTCATTACAATAATACGAAAGTGTTCCAACTATATACCTTCTTGAAGAAATTTTCTTCACCAGACAAAAAAATCATTACAATTGTACAATTAATTACACTAAATAATATAAAAAAAACATCGTCTTAGTAATACGTGTACAAAAAGCATTCATTATGAAGGAGAAAATCCACAAAAAAAAATGACTTCAGTTACACACTTTAAAAAGCAAGAATAATATATAAAACACTATCAAAGGACTATCGAAGAAAAGCATGTAGAAAGTTTAAAATGATACGAACCGATTTTAAATCGACTTTAAATTATAAACATAAACCACAGAATGCTACTTTCGGTAGATTGAACCATTCAACAGATATACATCGACCGGTTTATCAGATATATGAACCACACACTGTGCTGTTAGAGAAGAGCCCTATTGACATAAATAATTAAGATTCGCTGCAGCAGACACGAACAAGTGGGATATCGAATCCTCGTCAGTGATTCGTTATTCCAAAGCGATTCAAGGACAAAATAAGTTGCAGTATGATCCTTTTTAAACACCATAAACATGTACATGTAAACAAAACACAGGCAAGGTAATTTTTGGTATGTAACACACAATATAGAATTAGACTTTCGGCAAGCACACATGGTCATAGTGAGGTACGAACATGCAACATTTCAGTCACTACTCCCAAGTCTTTACAACAAGATTACGGCACCGACAAGGTTATTAATATTTAACACTCTCATAATAAAAGGAAAACATGTTACACAAAAACTAAAGTAAACTAAACTTACTTGATAAGAATGCAGCCTCATCGTATACTCCCCACAACTGAAAGATAAAGAATGGAGACCAGCATATGAGGTAACAAAACACAACAGCTAAGGTCATCCTGACGGTCTTCATCTTCGCTTTTGAGATTCCGCGAGGAACGTCTCTACGTCTTTGATTGCCGACATTTCCATACTGTCCTACATTTTGAGCCATCAAGTGAGATGAGGCATTTTCGTTTGATGATGAAATCTGTTCACCTACTGTGCCCCGTTTCCATACGGTGTAACAAATTCTGCCGTAACAGATGGCAAGAATCAAAGTGGGAACTAGGTAAACAGACAATGTAAATGCTATGATGTAAAGCTCCAATGTCCAGATTGGATTGAACAATGCCCAACAATCTTGAGTACCATCTCCACGGTCAGTCATGGAGAAAATGAAAATCTGAGGTGTACTGAAAAGGAGGGAGAGCGTCCACGCTATCCCAATCATGAAGTGGACTCTTTTTGGAGACATTTTCTGGCTTATGAATGGATGAACTATAGCAATATATCTGTCAATGGCGGTCATCACCAACACGTATGCTGAGGCATATATTGCCACTATTTGTAGGTACTTGACAAGGCGACATAGAAAATCGCCGCCATGAAAGACGTATGTTATATCCCAAATCAACTGGGGAAGTAAACTACATAAAGCAACGAAAATATCGGCAATGCTTAGATGAATCATCAGCAAATGCATTCTGGAAAGGCGCCTTTTTCGTCTTAGAAGAACAATTAAAACTGTAGCATTTCCAAATATGGCTAAAATCAGAATCGTCGTCTGAACAGCTATTTCTACTTGAGCTAAAACTTCATCTCGATGTGAATATGCCGTCATGTTTTCAAATACTTTCTGATCACCTGCATTCCTGTTCAAAGAATGATTATAAAATGACATATTTGAATGAAATGAATCAAATGAAGCATTTCCGTCCGACATTTTGTCCAAAGACAAATTCAGCGTCAGCAGAATCCCGCTTCTTTTTCCGTTCTCCAAATTCAATTTTTTTTTCGATTATCGACCTCTTGAGCTCTTTGGTCAGTCACATTACATCCAGTTTGTCTTATCTATATCTGAAAAGCACATCTGTTCCCGGCAAATAATTCAGTCGATGAACCACAAGAGAAATAGAAAATTTCTCAGAATCTCTCAAAATTACAATGAAAACTCTAATCAGAATCGTTTAGAAAATAAAAGCATCTGCTTCCGGTCTTTTAATGGACTTCCGCTCGTAAATCCTTTTGAGTGATGTATGATGCCTAACAGGACTTTAATAAGTAAGGGCTCAACATCATTCTTGTGCTACGCCTCTGCTGTTTATTGTACGAAGAAGCGGTCATCTGAAATGAAAGGTATAAACATGTCACATATTTATTTCCCAAACTTTTTATGTAAAGCAATATTTAGTGTACCTCCAAACGAGAGAGCATTCATGCATGTATACACAATAAGGACGCCTTATCTTATAGAATTTATTCCGTTTCTATATCGAATCATTCTCATCTCGCTTGCATCAATAAAATTTTCGCTCATGATGAAAAGGGTAAATCGAATGATAAAATACACTACATATGGAATAGTACGTTATTGACATAATTCACTTAGTCAATAATGCATGTTTAAATTCATGGTATAAAAATGCATTCCATCATTTTCTAAAATTGGCTCAATTTAAATGTAAGAACGAGAATCACAAAAGAGCTGTCAATAAAGCTTCATTAATGCATCGAAAATAAGTTATATTACCGTGAATTCCTTCGAAAGATTGTTTCGAAGGAAGGCTTCGTCATTCGGTGCATTTTTCAGTACAACTCAGGAAAATGTGTCATACGAGTATGCAAACTGACTCAGTCAAAGATGCATCAGTTGAATTAAAAGACTAGGTGCGCTAACCCCTCATATCCGCCCTATAATTTCGACAAAAATGCTTTTAATACCTAAACTAAAAATCATCATTTTTTGCAATATTGAATATTTGAGAAAATACGGCGTAATAATTTTGAGCCCTCGGAACGTCATGTTCTGACAAGGGAAAATCATCATATTTTGCGCACAAATCTTCAAACTTCATCTACGATCCAGGCCTCGCAAACATTTTTATGCAAATTAAAAGGCCGATCAGAAATTATTCGAAAGGTACAAAAGGTATAATGGACAATGCCTGGAATGCTCCTTTGGTGCTTTGTTTTGAGTGCTTTTGGGATTGTCGTCAGGACCTTCTTTATCTTTTTTGATTTCATACTTTTGTAATGGAATTTCGCTTATTTATTGATGTTTTCGATGGTTTTATTGACAACATTTTTAGACGTGCTCTGTGGTTTTGCATTTGGTGTTTTGCTGTGGGTGCTGCAGCCTGGTGTTGATAGAGATCCCTTCCTTTGTTTTGTACGTCGTACCATTAGTATAGGAATGTCAAATCAAAACAGGCTGTCTTGATTTGGATTAACCATACATTTGACATTTAATAAACGGAAATATTATGGATATGTTAACAACTGTGAAAATAGGGCCGAAATGGAAGGCTACCGCACCTACTCCTTTGAACTCTTTCCCTATCAAAGAAACTGTTTAATGGTGCAAGTATCTCATTCTTATAATGTTTTGAATTTCCAGATTGTAATCGAGTATCAAAATCATAATCGATTATCGTAATCGGAAGACTCTCGGTGATAATCATCACAACACTAATTTGAAGGTGATCTTCGTATTCTTGAATTTTCATGGTTGCATGCAAGCAAGAGATGCTTACTCTTCTTCTTGGGCATCTGGTCTCACTCCAATATCGGGAGTTCGCTTCTTTTCATATGGTGGAGGTTTTTATTTGTTTGATTTGGTTCCTGTTTTATTCCGATTTTGTATGACTTCGATTTCTGATTTTCTGAATTATCGATTTTGTGCTGTATACCGGGATATGGTATTTATCCATATTTGTCAGCTTTGATACTGTGGTCAATATGTGAACATCCCTTCTCCTTGATTTAAAATTAAGAAAAATAGAAATTAAAATAAGTTTTATTTTTCTTATTTTGGTCCTACTCACTTAGATTACATAGCTAACATTATATATATACGTTATATGATTCACGTGATGTTCATACATGTTTAACTTAAGTAAGTGGTATTGCGCATTTTTAACAGCACTACCTACAATAAACTCGGTTTTTGAATCTAAAAATTGTTTATCAGATAAAGCTGCCCTTCTTGTTTCTATTTTCACAGTATCATTGTCACCGTCTCCTTGTCCGGTTTTTCTTTTCTGAAAATAAAGTTATGTTCAATAGTTTCTAAACCTTTTGATTGTGATTTTTGTATTCAGTTTCGGATTTTGTGATTGGCATTCGTTCACTTATCTCATGTTTCACAAGAAGGCTACAAAGTCCCAATCAAAGATAAATTTCAGTAACTGATTGGAAAAATGGGTAATTTAGACCACAGAGTATATCTGAAGTTTGCAAGTGTTCAAAGATGCCCTTTTCCAAACCATTTTTGTCTTTTATCAAAAACAAAAGATATAACTATTATATGATCTATCGATATAATAAAGCTAGGAAAATATTTCCAAGGAACCAACGTAATTTGAGATTTCCTGTAGGATGGTCATTGAAAGACTGTCCTTAAGTCATCTCATCATTTTGTTGTCTCGCTCATTCCAACAAAGTTTAATTATGTGGCATTCTGGATTACATCACCGCATTTGACTAGAAACCATTTTCTTGGAAAACTGTCTTGTCTGCTATCATGGCAGTTTTCTTATTGATGATAAATTTGCACTTTTAAAATAAAAGGCTTTAAAATGTTACACCTCTTCAAATCCATAGCATCATTTAAGAAGAAAAATAAATTTCCTATGTACTTCTTTGATGTTTATCGTATCAACTTCAAAATTGCTCCAGCTTGGAGATCTTGCTGATCTTACGGAAAGCTAAATCTACATCTTGAGTTTTTCAAGGAAAAAGTGTCAAGGGGCAAGAGACTCGGACCTGAAATCCTGGTTGTGCGCTAGTAATCCAGGATAACCACACCACATGTTACTAACGTGGCTGATGGCCGTCCTAAGTCGGCTCCGATTGCCTATGGGTCTCGTTGGTTTATGTGTTATCTTTTATGTTCGATATTTGATGCATCGTTTGCTGTTCCTTGTCTCTCGCTGTTTGTGTCTTCTCTGTGTTTTCACTTAAGGTGTTTGGTGCTGCAACCGAGTTTTGTTGGGACATCCCCTCCTTTCTTGTGATCAGCTAATGCAAGGCTCCTTTTGTATTTTACAGTAATGATAGAAAGCATGGGATCTCAAGCAAAACCACAAAATACCCGATGCAAGAACACAGAGCAGACATCCACAAGAAGAGAAGCAAAAGGGACAAGAAACTCCATCTTTACCAAGATGAAGTCATGAACGATAATTTTACTGTTTAAATTTTTTAAAGATCTTGCCATTCATATTTCTAACGTAAATTAAATAATGTAAGGTGAACGTATACTCCCTTATTTTTGAAAGTAGATTACAAAATACTTTCTTTGGGATTTTGATATCACAGACCTAAAAAAAACATAGAAAAGTCTTAAACATTGCTATGGACATAAGATTCTATAGACATAGCGGTATCATGGTGTGATACTTTGGTTGTGCGCACGTAATCCAGGATAACCACACCATTTGCTACTTGCGTGACAGATGGCCGTCCAAAGTCGGCACCGGTTACCCATTGGTCTCGTCGGTTTATGTGTAGTCTTTTATGTTTGATGTTTACATGTCATGTGTCTCTTTTCCGTCTCGTGCTGTACTCGTCTTTTGTGTTTTTGCATCGGGTGTTTTGGTGTTTTACTGTTGATGCTGCAACGGGGTCTTGTTGGAGATATCCTCCCTTCTTTTTGTGATGGTTTAGTTGAATGGAGTTTCACTCCATATTGTTTTTGTTTGTTTGCTTCGGTTCTTGTTTTATCCTGCTTTTGTATGCCTTCGGTTAATTATTTTCTGAATTATCCGTTTTGTACTGTGTATCGGGATATGGTCATTATCCATATTTGCCATTGTATTTGACTTTCCCTTACTTACATGTATGTGTCTTATCAGTGCAATTATTTTACGTTAGGCATGTAATTGATTTCTCGTCCACCCCTCTCATAATTTCAAAAAATCTTAGATATATGCCGCTTCATAGTAGAGACTTGAATCACGTAAGCATTAATTGACCTATGGGGTGGTAAATGAACATAGCAATAAACATGTATATCTTACGTTTTAGATGATGTAAATGAAATAAGCAGATGCTCCTTTTGAATCCAATTTTGAAGTTTACTTCAATGAAAATAGATCATAACCATATAAATCTCGTAAGTAGTCTGAAGAAATGATTAGGTGTAGATAATGTTAATCCCCGAGGAATCAGCGTAATTCGATCTTTCCTGTAGAATGTCATTAATCAGATATAACGGAGGTCATCTCAGCCGTTTCTTTGTAAAGCTATATCCCATAAACGTCTATATTGATACCTTCAAGATTATATCACATAATATGACTAGGAGAGAGATTTTCTTGGAAAATTACTGACTGGTTCCGATCCTCGTTTTCTTATCGTAGATAAATGCGCACCTTTTACTCTCAAAATAGGACAAATCTTATAATGGAAAAGTTAGAAAAGCCGAGCAGGGGAAATGTTATCTTGAGAAAATGAAATAATATTTCATTCATTCAAAAATATGTTTCTTGTGAAAATGTACTACACAATTCACACGTCAATTTATCCGTATTTTGGAACGAAGCACATGTATTAATCGACCCAAAGAAGAACATGTTTGTTCACTCAGTCAAGCGATTATCCATATTGTGGGGTCAAGTAAATTTATTGAATGATCCAAATAAGAAATGTTTGGTTCATTTGGTCAAACGATGGTATGTAATAAAATTCAATTGTCTCGAAACATAATTAAGTTTTAACATTACAAAGTTATGCAATATATACTTTTTTATGCACATTTTTAAAGATGTAAATCCTGTAATCGACTTCAGCTATATCATATTTAATATGTAGAACACAAACGTATTTTTCTAGCATAACTTTCCGTTAATAAATGTATAATTACAAAATTATAGTACTCAAACCCAAGATACCATGATATACTGGACAAAAAAGTTAGAGCTAATTATCATTCAAAATAGTGTTATGTAATTTTCATCAAAATTTTCGAGCTAAACTAGGGACAATATTACAAAAAGAAACCGTTCAAACAAAATGACTGGTCATTGCTTTCATTTTTTGTAAAATTTATTTTGAATTTTCCCCATGTCCAATTTTGAATATAATGCTTATTTTACCAAAAATCATATTTTTTCTTTTTAATTTCTTTTTTAACTACCCTTACTTCATAAACCTTCTAGGTTCATTAAACTCATGATTATCACTAAACTGTAAAGGATTGCTAAGTTAAACCCCCCTTATTTTAATGTTAAATTTTTCTCACTCTTTTTCTCATGTTTTCAAAAATTGCAAGGGTTAGGTCAGATTTTCTATGTATGGGTTAGAAGGTAATTTGAATTTTCTACATGAATAAGAAGTGGGCGGAGTGTAAGCGAAGCCTCTTCTTATTCATAAAGAATGTTAAACGTCTTTAAATTCAATAGCATCATTTAAAACCTGATAAATTTACAGCATGGACCAGACATGCACGTTTTGGGTACTAAACCCTCGTCAGTGATCCTTAGACTAAACAATGTAATATGGCAAAAAGTATGAAAATTATTATGTCCAAAATGTACCGAAAGACGTAGCAGAAAGGGTAGGATATGATGCTACAGGACCCACGTTTTATACATTTCAAGAAATTTTGTAACAGAAAATTTCAAATGCGTTGAAGAGACAGACGATTAACCGAAATTGATCGAACTTGGCTACATGTGCCCTCGGGGACTCTTGGTCCACCAGCAGTGACACTCACCAAGTAGTTCAAATGTTAAACGTCTTTAAATAGTATCATTTAAAACTTGATAAATTTACAGCAGTCTTAACAATGTAATATTGCCAAAAAGTAACTTCAAATTACCTTCTAACCGAATTAAATAGCAACTACCCCGGTAGCGTAGTGGTTAGCGCGCCCGGCTAGCATGCTAGATAGCATGCTGAAAGTCTAGGTTTGAGCCGTGCTCGTTCCAAGTATTTTTCTGATCAGCTTTTGTAGGATGCCGAATCCATGACGACCATGAAGACGGTTTCTTCACAGATTCTTCACAAATAAGACGAGCCATTTCAGAGCCTGTGATTGGCTAAGCTCAAATGTTGCCATCTAATACAGCGATGAGCTCAGTTTGAAAACCGGATTTTCGAAACAATAGCATTGTGTAAAGATATCAGACATAGTATTTCTACGTTAATTATGAATTATTCATTCCGTGAAGACTTTGGGTCAGCATTCTATTTTTTCTGGTATTCGCATTTTTACTGAAATTGGTAGGAGATCGAAACTTGAATCTCTTGACTTTTTTGTAGCCCAGTGATGTACAAATACGGACAACTTACTTAAAAGTTGATGTTTATCTCAGTTAAAACAATAGAACTATCCATTAAAAAAAAGTCCCTATCACAATGGTATTCCAATGCAAACTCTTAATAAATATCCTTAATTTTTATTGCACAGTATATAAAGATAAATTCTTGTAAATATTTCTGGCTCACAATATTTACAACGAAAATGGAAAACCCAAAAGTTACACATGCGCATTACCGTAATTACAAAAGTAAGGGGGATTCTAGACCCAAAATCGATGCTAATTCCAAAGATTTAAAAATATTGAAATAGATACTGAAATTGGTAAGAGGAAGTTTGTCTTTAATAGATTCAACATGAAAAATGTTTGATTTCATTTTTTCGTTCGAGTTATCCCCCTTTGAAGTCATCTATGAAACCGGAAATGAACAAAAAATCAATATATTTTCACATATGATAGCAAAATTAGACTAGGCTACATCGAAACAACAAGTTCACATTTTTCTGTATATCCGTATAAGTCCGCAGTATTTTGTAAATGTTGTGAAGTATGAATCTGTTGTTTTCATGTGGCCACATAGAAAAAGGAAGGAAATCAATGAATGTTGCCATGCGAGCTGGTCATTTTGGAAACAGAAAAACACATTTTAACTTCTAAAATACAAGAATTATTTGAGTAAAATCGATCCAATTCAACAGATTCTGTTCTGTTGTTATTGATGATATTGATTATTTAGTCCCACATGCACGAAATCAAATAATACAGACACAAATTTCAACATATATTGATAATTTTAGTCAGCATTAAATCGGTGCGTTTAGAAAGTAGAAAATATCCCTACTAACGAGGTATTCCAAACAGTGAAATGTCCATGCTGAAATAATCCATCTGATTAAAATTCAGCTCTCTTTATTTCGTAATCTATGTAAAATAATGGAAGCAATACAGTAGAATTATTGAGTGCTGAAATGAAAGGTATTATAGGTGGCGCTATGATAAGCAATTTGATGTTTAAATTGTTGATTATTAATAAAGTTTTGAATTTCTTAATTGATCCCTTTTCTATGCAATTATGCGGTGGCGGATCTAGGGTCTCAGAGAAAGGGGGCCGAATACAAATTTTAAAGAAAATTGTTCATAGAAATAGGGAGATAAAAATCAAGAAAAGTCAAGATAACTGAGCGGTACTGTAGCCAACGATCCATCCTATGTCTGGTATATTTAAATTATTTATTAATTTCAATATCTTATTTACTATTATTTTTTTTACAAGGGGTGCATCAAAAAGGTTGTGTTGAAATTGATACATTTTTTTTGAAATACAAAAAGATTTCTATTAGAAAGAAAATTTTGATCACGACAAAAAGGGGATCGAAGCCCACTCATACTCCTCTAAATTCGCAGTTCCAACACATTAGCAAAGACATCACAATGCAAAGTAAGCTGATAAAAGCATCAAATAGTGCCAAACAATTCTGAATTAATGACTTTGTGCAAAGGGGGGAGGGCTTCGTTTTTTCCCCTTCATCTGGGCTGGTCTCGAACGAGAAAAAATTAAGCCGGAAAAGCGAGGGGCGGGATAAAATAGGGTATGTTGGGTTACCGGAAATATACATACTTTTTAAGGCCTTGGTGAAAAGTATTATTATAACATTAATATGTCACCTAAGATTTCCATAAGTCAACAAAGGGGTGTCCAATTTACCCCTCATTATATTATAGTGAAACCTACCATGTACATATACTAGTATTATCTCGTGATATTGACAGTATGTCAACATAATTAATAACCTCAATAGAATTAGAATATAGCAGCAAATTATGTACAGACAACGTTATATGACGTCATTTTCAGTGTAAAATATAGCTGACCATACTGTTTTCAAATTAGTGTAGAATCGCAACGGGATAACCGATTCTCAAAATTTAAAGTGATTTATTTTCTGTAAATCCTGTATTTTCAATGTTCAATGTTTGTCCCAGTTTTGAAATTGGGCTGCTTTTGGCCCTTACCGCCCCTTGCCCTTTAAAATAATCACAACATAGATTATTCTATAAAATTTGGGGTAAATAAGGAATAATAGATAAAAACTATTCAGTAGGCGGTAAACATAATCTAAAGCCTTTCCTGATAAATCTTGAGAATTAATCTTGTGGTCAGAGAGACATGTTCAGTCCAATCCTTTCACATTCAGAATTACTTTATGTTCATGAGAGTCATTATCATGTTTTTGCATCAATGCATTGAGATTTTGCAATACCTATAAAACAGTAAAATCATCATGTTTAGAGATGAAAGACCAATGGAATGACTAAATGTGGAAAGACATATTTGTTTTTTTTTTGTACAAATAACACGTCTTGTAATTTCATATCTTATCATAAGAACCAGCATGTTGGTAAAAAAGATTAAAGGACAAAGCGACTTAAAAACAAGTTCAAAGAATAAACTTCCATTATATTGATAGTCTTTCATCGAGTATTTTCTCGCTCAAAATAACTTATTTTTATCTTTATCTTATGATTAATAACTCGTTCCCTCGTGTTATGGAGAGGAAAAAGAAAACTGAAAGGTTATTTAAAGGCCGACGTTGGCAACCACTGGGTCATAAATATGCATACCTGAGTGACATACGCTTGGTAGGCGTAGTACACCGTCTTTGAAAATAACGCCGTCTGCGAGTGGAGTGTTACATCAAAGACATACCGACAGGTAATCTTTTATTATGCTAAAGATATACCCGAGTCTCATCTGTTTTAAGCTGTCAGTCAAACTTTGATAGTTATAAAAGGATAAAAAAGAAACCAATCAGATACCAATTAGAGATATTAACCCTATAGCGATCGAGGAAATGACAGAAAGTTTACCTGTCCCCTTATATAGTCCCCCGTCGGCCTTTACGATATTATGTATTAAATGGTCCCATTCCTATTACAGGATGCTTTGTTTGTTTTTTTTTTTTTTGCATGCCTTCAGTTTGTAATTTTCTAAATTATCTACTTTGTGCTATGTATTTGGATATGATCATATCCATATGTGTCAACATGTCAATAAGAATGAAGTTAAGGAGGGATCCTAAGAATAGAATGTTTAACATGTTTTAACTTATAAATGAGCAAGCTTGGTTTTGAAAGCGCCAGATTCCATAAATTCATTTCTTCCGTATTATTGCACTGGATATTGTTAATTCGATTGTTAAACGTCTTCAAATTCAGTAGCTTTATTTTAGAACATATCAATTTGCAGCATGGACCAGACAAGGACGTTTCGGGTATTTAACCCTTTGTTTTTCTCTGTCTTTTTTTCTGTATTTTCCTTTATCGTGAGAAAGGTTTAATAAAAAAATCGTATGTCTTTTGATCGTGATATTGGGAATTCTGATTTTGCGTCTTGGATTTGACTTTTTCTACTGATTTGTAAACGGATCAAATTTGATTTTTTTCCAACTTCACAGTGTTTCGGCAACTGACTTGAAATATCCGCCACAAACACATCTAAATCTAAGGGCAATCTCCCTGATGACAATAATGTCGAAGGGTTCCAACTCTATACCTTCTTGAAGAAATTTCAAACCAATTTCCATGCACCAGACACGTGTTTCGAATAATAAATCCTCATCAGTGATGCTTCCAGCGGAGCCACCAAAAATAATATCAGTAGCGCCCTCTTTAATTTTATGAAGTTCGAATAATTAATCCTCATCAGTGATGCTTCCAGCGGGGCCACCAAAATAATTTCAGTAGCGCCCTCTTTATTTTTTGAAGCAAAGCTCTGCCCAAGTTCTTTAGTAGAACTATGCATTTGACTATGCATTTGTTGTAAATTGTCTCAATATGTGTTTTATGATGAGGTTGAAATAAACTTGTAACTTGAAGATAATTTATGTTACGTTTTTATTTTCACTTTTTACTATTTCTTATTATTTGGATTTCCTTTTCTCGGCCTCCAGCATTACTGATGAGACACACTTTGTTGAAATGCAAATATGGCGCACTGCATTTTTGTAATATATCGATTTTAATACTGATAATTTGGATAACCTGGTCTTGCTATTTTCGCTATTGAATATCAACCTTTAATAATAATAACAAATATTCCACATTAACTTAATCTAATTCGAACCATTTCATTTTTTTGCATATCTTTTTTATATCGATGCATTCTATCAATATGTCTTATTTCTTCCGAATAAGTTATTCTGATACTTTTTTAATGTATATTCCTCTATTGGAAAGTAGGATTTTTTTCTGATTATAGCTTATGCTTTTTATCCTTTTGACTTCCTGTCCTGAAAGGTGAAGATACAAACTAAGAATGACACATTACCTGATACGATTTTTGCATCTTCTTCAGGTCATGAAGATTCTCTGGAACCCATATTTTGATTGATAACAATTTTCTAAAAAGCTCGCTTTTAGTTTAAGAGTGTACTAGCATAAAATAAAAAGGTTCATTAGTCCCAGTATTGTATTCTCCTTGGTGTCTTTCTAAGAAAGACTGATTGATGTCATGGTTTTCCGTTGTGTCGCTAATTTGAACTCTCATTAGATACACTAGTATTCTGCTCAGAAAGTCATAGGATATAATTTCTCTTTCATCATTTTTTTATAATTGTCTTTTCTTCTTTGACAACTAAAGATGTCAATTTGAAAGTTCTTTTCCATGAAACAGTTTCTCCTCATTAGAGACAAAAATGTAAAGTTTAACGTCTTCAAATTCATTAGCATCATTTTAGAGCCGATAAAGCTACAGCATTGACCAGACATGCACGTTTCAGGTATCTAAACATTATCAGTGATCCTCAATCTAAGTAATGTAATATGACCAAAATCTTTGAAAAACATGTCCTTAATATACCGAAAGACGTAGCAAAATGGCTGGGATATCATGCTACAGGACCTAGGTTTTAGAAATTTGAGAAAATTTTGAAAACAGAAATTTTCAAATGCGTTTGAAGAATTTACCAACCGAAATTGATCGACCTTGGCTACATGTGCCCTCGGGGACTCTTGGTCCACCAGCAGTGACATCCACCAAGTGGAACAAATGTGTAACGTCTTCAAATTCATTAGCATCATTTTAGAGCAAATAAATTACAGCATTGACCAGACATGCACGTTTCCGGCATTTAACCCTCGTCAGTGATCCTCAATCTAAACAATGTAATATGACCAAAATCTTTGAAAATTATGTCCTAAATATACCGAAAGACGTAGCAGGATGGATGGGATATGATGCTACAGGTCCCATGTTCTAGAAATTTGAGGAAATTTTGAAAACAGAAATTCTCAAATGCGTTTGAAGAAACGACCAAACCAAAATTGATCGAACTTGGCTACATGTGCCCTCGGGGACTCTTGATCCACCAGCAGTGACTCTCACCAAGTGGTACAAATGTTTAACGTCTTCAAATTCATTAGCATCATTTTAGAGCAGATAAATTTACAGCATGGACCAGACATGCACGTTTTGGGTATTTAAACCTTGTCAGTGATCCTCAATCTAAACAATGTAATATGACCAAAATCTTTGATAATTATGACCTAAATATACCGAAAGACGTAGCAAAATGGCTGGAATATGATGCTACAGGACCCAGGTTTTAGAAATTTGAGAACATTTTGAATGAAATTTTTAAATGAGTTTGAAGAAAAGACCAACCGAAATTGATCGAACTTGGCTACATGTGCCCTCTTCAAATTCATAAGCATCATTTTAGAGAAGATAAATTTAGAGCATGGACCAGACATGCACGTTTCAGGTATTTAAAGAATATGAACTATACTACTATTGTTCATCTCTGGAGACCTCTATGTATCCAGATAAGTGAGAGGGTTGTGCGCACGAAATCCGGATAAGCACACCATTTGCTAATACAGCTATCTGATTATAGAGACGATAAGTACTAAACGTACTTTGTGCAACAAACCAGGACATTTAAAAAGGGCACAGTATAAAACATTGACACGGCACATTTTCTATTCCTAATATTCCAATTTAACAAAATTTATAGATCACGGAGTTTAATTTCATAATATTATTTTTAATATATATTGTTATGCTACTGCTTTTTTTTTTTTTTTTTTTTTTTTTTTTTTTTTGTTTTGTTTTGTTTTTTTTTTTTTTTCATGCGAAGCGAAATTACTTAGTGATACATGCAACAAAAGTATAAGGGTAAGCAGTTCTTGTAATTACATCCGCCGCTTCAAACTAAATATGATTAACTTTGTATTCTTACGCTTGCCGTCTTATTGTATATTAGATTTACAGTATCTAAAGTCAACAGATCTAGAAAGGAAATGTATAAAATGGCCGACGGTCAACAGTTGACAATGATAGTAGCATTCGGGGTCAACGGTTTACTGGTAGACAGTTGACAGTGATGGAGGTAAGATAAAATATAAAAGGTCAACGGTTGACAGTAGACAGCTCACAATGATTATAGTATTGAATGTCTACGGTTGACAATAATGGTAGAATTGAAGGTCGACAATTAAAAGGTAGACATCGATTGAAAGAAAAAGAAAAAACCGAGGATAATTTTGTAGGTCGACCGTTCGCAGGACGACAATTGACAATGATTGCAGTATTAAAGGTTAACGATTGACAGGCCGCCTGTTAGCAGTGATTGAAGTAAGGCAAATATAGAAGGTCGACAGTTGACAAATATTGTAGTGTTGACAGGTCAGCATTTAACAATTATTGTAAAATTGACGGTCGAATGTTAAAAGGTTGACAGTGATTGAAGTAAGGTAAAAAAGAAAATAAAAGACGATGGTCGGCAGATGACAATAATTGTATTGTTTAATATCGACGGTTTGTAGGTCCACAGTGAACAATAATTGTAGTATGATGGGTTGACGGTTGTCAGGTCGACTGTTGACAATTATTGTAGTATTGACGTTCGGCACTTAACAGATTGAATGTTGACAGCTATTGAAATAAGGTGAAAAGGAAAAAAACAGAGGGTTTACAGTTGACAGTTATTGTAGTTTCGAAGGTCGACTGTTTGCAGGACGAGACTTGACAATGATTACAGTATTGAAGGTTGACGATTGACAGGTTGCCAATTGACAGTGATTCTAGTATTGAAGGTCGACGGTTGACAGTTTACAGTGATTGAATTAAAGAAAAAAAGGAAAACGATCCGGCGGTCGACAGTGATTGAAGTCAGATAACAATTAAAAAATAGAAATTGCCAACGGTGGACAGTTGACATTTTTTTTGGTCACTTGAAAAAAAAATAAATAGCATGAAAAAAGGTACAAGTGTCTACGGCACTGAAACGTGTTTAAATCCAGCGGAAGGAACAGTCCGTCCCTTAGACCATGCATGCATTTTTATACCCCCGCTAAATAATGGTGGGGGTATATAGTGATGCACTTGTCCGTCCGTCCTTCCTTGCGTGCGTCTGTCCCACCTTTGGTTTCCAGACATTTAAAGGAAAACTATTACAGATAATCAAAACATTTCTTGCACATAGTTTTTAGATACACGCCAAGTTCGAATATGGGTCAAGTCCCTCAATTTTGTGCAGAGTTATGCCCCTTGAAACTTAGAAAAAATCAAAATTTTGTGGTTTCCGGACATTTAAAGGTAAACCGTTACAGATAATCAATTCATTTCTTGCATATAGCTCTTACACTAAGAAATACAGGTCAAGTTCAAATATGGGTCAAGTCCCCCTTTTGGTGCAGAGTTATGCCCCTCGAAACTTAGAAAAAATTAAAAATTCTGTGGTTTCCAGACGTTTAAAAGAAAACCGTAACAGATAATCAATACATTTCTTGCATATAGCTATTACACCAAGAAATACAGGTCAAGTTCAAATTCCCTTTTCGTCCAGAGTTATGCCTCTTGAAACTTAGAAAAAATCAAAATTTTGTGGTTTCCGGAAATTTAAAGGTAAACCGTTACAGATAATCAATTCATTTCATGTCCCTCAATTCTATGCAGAGTTATATCCCTTGAAACTTACACAAATTCAAATTTTTGTGGTTTTATTGACATTACAAGGACATCTGTTACAGATAACAACTTCATTTCTTGAATGTAGCTGTTATACCAAAAATTACAGGTAAGGTTTGAATATGGCTCAATTTCATGCCGATCTGTGCCCCTTCAAACTACGAAAAAAATCAATGTTTTTTTATGCTTGCCTGACATTTAAATGAAAACTGTAACAGAGAATATATTTATTTCTTAGATATAGCTTTACATTGAGAAATACAGGTCAAACTCAAATAAAGGGTCATGTTCCTCAATTTTGTGTTGAATTGTGCACCTTCAAAATTCTGATTCATTGCTTATATGTACATGTAAAATATGCTGGGCGGGGGTATCATTGATCCTTAGATCAACAATAGATTTCATGGATATTGTTTTCATTTGGCGTGAATATTGACGGCGGGTGCGACTAGCCAAACAGGGGATGCTTACTCCTCCCGGGCACCTGGTCCCACCTCTAGCTTGCTAGGGGTCCGTCGATGCTTAATTTTGTGCTGTATTGTGAGTGTTGTTGGGATTATCGTCAGGATTTTCTTAAATTCATTTGTGTCAAATTATGCTCTTTGCCGTGTGGAGCTCGTAAAAAAGTTCGCCGCGAGGGAATTGACAGAAAGTGTTTTGAATATTTTCCCCTTACATGGTCGCCATAGTACTTCCTATATAGACGTAATTTCAGGCAGTGCATGCATTAGGAAATGCTTACTCCTCCTGGATACCTTGTCCCACCTCTAGCTTGCTAGGGGTCCGTCGATGCTCATTTTTGTGCTCTATTGTAAGTGTTGTTGGGATTATCGTAAGGATTTTCTTTCACTCATTAGACAAGTCGGACACAAGTACATATCTTACACACTTACATGCAAGTCAAAACCTGCAATGTACTGTATATATGAATATTTTGGGCCATCCAAATGACGCTTCGATGGACCATGTGTTACTATCGGACCTGCTCGAAACAACGACCTTCGATTTCCTCCAAAAGCTCTTACAAGTGTCTATCCTTTGATAAATACATTATAAAGGTAGCTCATATATATAGACCAATCATCGACGTGGATACAATTCACAAGGTTTTACGTCAGCGCCCAATGTATTTGGATCACATTATTTAGGAAATAAAGACTTTCCGATGCGTATCTTCAATTTACAGACACAAAAACCATTATTTACTTTGTGCATGTATGTTAAAACGCAGTGTAAATTTTCTTAACATTGTTTTATCTATAAACATGTATTTTGTCATAAAAATAGATGTATATATCGTTATTTTACCTTATGCCACACACTTTACGTCTTATTATTCGTACGACAACCGTTGCTTAAATCAGATAACTCTAATAGGAAATGCCTGTCTAAAGTGTTTGATGTTTCTGAACGTCTGTTTCTATTGTTTTGTATGATTTGCTTATGAATATTGTTGTGTCTTTTTGTCCTCCGCTTTCGCAAAAGCACGGGACATTAAAACCGGTCCGTCCGTCCGTCTGTCTGTCACAAAAACTTTTGAGAAGTATGATATGGCTTTCATTTTTCACATGTGTATTCATTTTGACAAGATATTTCCACGCATACCAAAAATTATGACCTCGTGACATTGACCTTGGAGATTGACCTACTTTTCAAAAACTTTAACCTTTACCATAGCTTTTGAATGGAAATTGCGAGGGCTTTCATATTTCACATGTGTATTTCTTGTGACAAGATCTTTCCATGGATGCCAAAGTTTTTTACCTTGTGACCTTGACCTTGGAGTTTCATCTGCTTTTCAGAAACATTAACCTTGGCCATAACCATTGAGTGGTGAGTGAAATAGCTTTCATATTTCACATGTGTATTCATTATGACAAGATTAAAATTAGCTGATATGTTACATGTACACAGGATTTTTACTGAGTGTTTTATTGCAATAGTTATTAATATACATGTACTACATGTAACACCCCGTACCTACATCGAATCTATTATAAGAAGGAGTCGGCATTTACGATGTTTCCATTTCATCTATTTCTTTCTTGGAAATATGTATAATGGTGCCTCGCATTACACCTTATCTAAGATTAAATGGAGCCAAACAAGAATTAAGTGATATCAAGATATTTAGTAGTGTTACTATAAATTGTACCTTAGAAGTCCCATTTCGTCTTTATTGATAGACAAAAAAACGTTAAAGCTAGAGTCTGAAAAAATAAATGATATCTTGATCACGTTTGATGACCGACAGGGGGATATTCTATTCAATCTATTATCTTTCTCTCTTTAAGTTCCTTTGAAATTATGACTCATACATCTACTTCATAAATAATACTCTATGTGATAAATGGGTATGCCATTTGAAGGAAATGGGGAAGAGCAATATAAAGATTTATAAATACATTTTCAAAAATCTGATATGTTTAATAATATTTGAAACAAAACCCACTTACTCTATAAGGTATCTTTATTTCATTCTAGTCCTTGTCTATGACCATAGTGCTAAAAAACCACAATTTGTAAAATATTAAAGATGTGGAAGCGCTTTGAGGCTCTCATAAAATTGCATTAAGCTGTTTCTTACATAGAAATAGTGTCTCGTTCCCCGCGAGGGGTTTGACAGTAAGTGTTTTGAATATTTTCCCTGACATTGTCGCCATAGCACTTTCTATATAGACTTTACCTCAGACAGTGCATGCATTTTATATATTGTTTTCATTTTTGTGCATGAACATCGACGGCGGGTACGGCTGGCCAACAGGGGATGCTTACTCCTCCCGAGCACCTGATCCCACCTCTAGCTTGCTAGGGGTCCGTCGATACTCAATTTGGTACTCTATTGTAAGTGCTGTTGAGATTATCGTCAGGATCTTCTTTAACTCGTTTAACATCTATATATAGTCGTAGTTCAGGAGTGATTTCATAAAAACAAAACTGCCTTGATCTCGATACTGCATAATCTAGGGGTTGTTTCCAGCAGCTGATTTGTGGACCAAACAATAAGTGTTTGAAATCAAAAATACGCAATTTAAAGGTATATTGACCACCTCGTCCTAATTCACTCTTGTCCAATACATAAATCTTAAACATAACAGCGGAAGTAAGGGACGACAAAATCGTATTTAAAACTGTGCGCGTCTGGTTCAATACAGACCGTAATCCGTAGGGCAATGTCAAGATCATTCATCTTAATATGTTGTAATTTTTTAATCGTTATGCGTAGCATCGGATTACAAAAAAATAGGGTAAAAAATAAAATCCATACACAGAAATTATAGCAATGATGCAAGCTAAAAGAGAAACAAAATAGCAAAGGGGAAATCAAAGGACTTAATGAAAATAAGCATCACCAATAAGACTGAAGGGTCAATTATCTTTTATAATGACTCAATTATTAAGATGACTTATCCGTGCGTGGATTAAAAAGAGGGAATATGACCAACAATGAACTCAAGAATAAAACGCCAAATTGAGAACAATCTGTTCGCACTTTCATAAACGGAATGAGAAATTTCAAGGCAAAATTATAGGGCAATTCATTGTCGCAGAGAACGAAAAAGTCCATTTTGTATATAAAGAGGTTTCAAAACGTGGTAATATCTTTTACAAAATCATTGCCTTAGTAGAAATTAATTTGGATTACCCTCTCTTTTCAGAGTGTAAAACAAGGGAGGAGATCTCCAAATAAACCCGGTGCAGCATCAACAGCAAAACACCAAAACACCCGATGCAAAAACACAAAAGACGAGTACAGCACGAGAAGGAAAAGAGACACACGACATGTAAACATCAAACACAAAAGACTACACATAAACCGACGAGACCAATGGGCAACCGGTGCCGACTTTCGACGGCCATTTGTCACGCAAGTAGCAAATGGTGTGGTTATCCTGGATAACGTGCGCACAACCCTCTCACTTCTCCAATTACCAAGAGGTCTCGAAGAACGTACAATTGTGGTGTAAAACAACCTCCGCACTGTAAGATGACCTCACAGAAACAAGACCACGAAACGTAGAGGCCCCAGAAACCCAGATGAATATGTAAACGGATATAAAAAGAGGGCATGCGTAATACAGTCCGTGCTCTGCTGGCTGTAGCGAGCTTATGTATGTAATTACCCGAGGAGTCCGACTGACATTCAGAGAGGACAGGTGGTCGGGGCCCTGTCTTCTCTAAAGAGGTTTGGACAGGGCCTGTCATGGAGTCCCGTCGTCACAGTCAGTTAGAGTGCAAGTCTCAAGGATGCGCTTGTACAAGACTGTAGATTGGTAAAGTACCAAGCCTAGTGTCCGTCTGGTGATATTAGGATCATATCCACGGTATAAAAGGCGTTTGATGATTCTGACGCATTTTCGATGGTTATGCTGCTTACCTTTGGTCCCTCTAATTTTGTTTATCATATCACAATAAAAGACAGGTTGTGTCATACCCAAAGTAATGTACTCTGTTGCGTGTATAGATCCGAATTTTAAAAGAAGTTGACTGTAATTTTTGTAAAATTTCCAGAAAGTCTTAACTAGTTTATGAAAGCGAAAACCTTGACCTAAAAGTGTTTTGGTAATTTTTAAATTTCTACTGTGAAAATCCAAAATATCAGTACATGCTCTAACGTACCGGATGAGCTGTGATATGTAAATGCCGCATGACGATAATCTTGGAACATCACCGTCAAGCCAGGGGAAATTTACTATGTTGAATCCAAAATCACCCCTTTTGTCATATACACTTGTATGAATGTTTCCGTTTACAATTTTGATATTTAGGTCCAACAATGGTGTTTCTGTATTTGTAACGTTTGCCTTGCTAAGTGTTAATTCTTGTGGATAAATTTCATTCTTATATAAATCAAAAGCAGGATTGTCAATGGTTAGAATTTCATCCAGATACCTAGAGGTATTATTGAAACATTACAGATAATCAAATTTTCTTTGCTTTTGAAGATTTTTGATAAATTCTTTTTCATAAGTTTTATAAAAATAAATCTGCAACCAGAGGCGCATAGTTAGTACCCAAAGGAATTCCTACAAACTGCTTGTATGGATCCTCACCAAATCTAACATAAATATTGTCCAAGAGGAAGGACAAGGCATTACACAGGTCACTACATGTCCATGATTTGTAGTCTGTCGAGGAAAAGAAACCCTTCGATTCAGATGTACAAATGTAAGTTTTCCGCTCTGGATCAAAACACCATTTAATGAGATTCGATAATCGATCACTAATTTTGTCATGAGGAAGTTTTGTGCACGTATTAGAGAAGTCGTATGAAGAAATCGTATTGACTTGGAAATTTCCAGATTTCATTTTGTCAAACACATCCCCTGAATTCTTAATAGACCAAAATAAATTTACATCGTTCTTGTTTAGAACCGTTTCACAATATGTTATGTGGTCTTTAATAGCAGTAAGTGCTGACTTCAGATTTCTAAACAAAATTGTAGTGGAGTAGTTACTAGAATTAGCAATAAATCGAAATTTGTAAGGAGACTTGTGCAGTTTCGGTATGCAATATAGTGTTGGGAGATCCAATTTAGAAATTAGAATTTAGAGGTATTGAATGAAGACAGTTCACTGTTATGCTTGCTTAAAATGTCAGATGCACTTTCATTGCTTTTGATATATGTATTAGTAGACGGAAGTTCCGAAACCAAAGTTGATATGTAGTAACGTTTTCAAATGATAATGATGTTGTTGGCTGCTTTATCAGCTGGTGCAAAGACATATTTTTCATGTAATTTACTTAGTTTAGATTTGAAAGATCTTTCTGATTTGGAACGTGGATTTTGAAAAAGATGAGGGTTTTTATGGAAGTTATCTATTTGAATATCCATTATATCTAAAATGAGGTATTTCCAGTCATTCAGAGCATGCGGTTCGACTCCTTCTAATTTACACCATTTTTTCGTATAATTATCTAAGGCTTCCGTAAGCACCTCACGGCATTTGAAAAAATCATGCTGTTTCTGTCTCGTTCTGCTAAAGTTTAGCTGAAATTGACCGAAAGAATTCTGTAAGTCATTCCTTTGAATCATATATCGGTGAACTCATGATCAATCACAGTTTTTCTGTTTATTCGGTTCTTTTTTTAAGGAGAGGGGTTTACTGTTTAAAGTTTTCTATGAATTTTTCAAGGTTCATAACACTATTATTTAACAACTAGAAAGTTTTTCTGTTGGGGTATCTGTCTGAATCTTTTAAAACAAAAAAGCAACTCCTGATCGATCAGTTCAATACATGAAATAATGATTTCACCCCTACGAGCCAATGTTTTTGGAGCAATGTAATAAGTGTTATAAAACAAGTCACTTTAACAGAGTAAACAAGACAATTTACAGCATCCTTATTTACAGAACAAAATGATGTAAAGAAATGCAAGAGAACAGAATCATAATCATATCTAACAGTGAACCTATACATGCCATTTCTCCAATTCCATGAATATATTTTCACTAAATGCGCACAATGTAACTAAATGCTCTTTTTCACGTAGCTGATATCCTCTTGCTCTGTTATTTTCATCTCTCGGAAATCAAAAGAATGGAAGCTTAGTATTGTATAAGTGTGGTATGGTCAAGTCACGCAACTCAATTTAGGTCGGTTTATAGAGCAATGCATGTTTTATGTCAGATTATAGTATTCAGAAAGAAACAATCTTGCAACAATGGATCATATGATATCAACTGAAATGACTAGCATGGGAGAACTGATATACAATTAGCTTTTTATTACAATGCATTGTCTTTTCCTTTTGAAACTATAACTCAGATACCTTAATGAGTCTCGATTTGAAAAACAAAAGGAAATTCTATTGTAAAATATCCCCATGTATTTCCACAATTTTATATCAATCTTCATGAAATGGAAATATATTTCAGTATAATTACAGACTCGAAAAATATAAGCCAAACCCAAAGGTATCTTTTTTTTCATGGCAGATAAAAATCATCTCTAAGGTTATAATACTTGAGGGCTAGAGTGTTTGGAGAATTTGTAGATGAATATCCTTGAGGGTTCTCAATGAAGGGAGGGATGTACTGTATAAGCATAAATTCAAAAACGAAGTTTAACTCTTATACTATTGACAATATTGAAATATATGTATTATAGTACCAATTGTATTGTACTAGACACGTGTTTCGGATATTAAATCTTCGTTAGTAGTACTTCATGTCAAACAGCTTAAATAAAGCCAAAGTGAATTTTCCTGGCGCCATTTACAATACAGAGCTTTAATGTCCTCTTGCGCCAGGCAAATTCACTTTTGCTACTACTGACGAGGATTAAAATATCCGAAACACGTGTATAGTACAACAGAATTGGTACTATTGAACATATATTTCAATATTGACAATTACAAGCACTAGGCTGGTTTCGCTGCTGGTTGACTGTAAGTCTCCGAGGATATCGTTCACCAGACACGTGTTTTGGTTTTTAAAATCCTTATTAGTGATTCTTCAAGCCAACTTGATTTCCAGGCAGAGCCAGAAATCATTTTAATAGCGCCCTCTGGTTTCATTTTTTTTACTTTACAGGGGCTGGGGCACGAAGCCCGATATTGGCCCTAATTTTGAACATTGTACTTCATAGAATTTTAACCTGTGATTTGACATTTTGAAACGTTCTCTACTCAATCACGAATATAACTTTTGTATACAGTGCGTTTATCAATAGCTTTTAGCCGTTTTTAATAATGCGGAAGGTTTGAAAACACCAAAATAGGTCATAATCCGCGTAAGTTATGCAAAAACTACATATTTCTATTAAATAAGCAATGGCGGCATGCATTAACTATTATGAGAGGAGCTGTTAAGATAAGGGCCGGATTTAGCCCTGAAATCACTCGATTATTTCTCGTGCGTTGTCCTTCCAATTTAGATAAAAATTGGCAAGGATAAAAATATAAAGTATTATAAGATTCCTAGTGGGTATTTTATTTAAATAAATTTGGTGAAAGATGTTATAATTACGGGTTGAAGAGGTAGGGGTACAGATGACGGAAAACGTTGAAATTGATCGAAAATGCACAAAAAATGCATCATTTTAAACATTTTTACGTTTATTATGCTTCTGTTACCTTTTCATGTCAAAATTGGATAAGCAAAATTAACTTTGAGGTTATTATATCAATATAATCGGCAAAATCTGCAATCCGGAAACTGAAACACGGTTTTATTTCGTTCTTCTCAGTCATTTATGTAGCTTTCTGGCGCGAAATACACACGGTGTAGAAATAGACAACTTTCTTGTTTATTTCCTTCCAAACGGTTAAATATTTGATCGGAACATACTCCGAATAGATTTTTCCGTAATATAAAAAGATAAAAGCGACAATATAACGGACTTTAACGCTCAAGAGGCAAATTTAAAAATAGTCATCCATCCCCCTTTTGTTTCGTTTTTCGCCTGTGGGACATTGCCCCCCCCCTCGCTTCAGAACCCCATTTTGTCAGAAAATGTATTTTATTGATATACACCTTTGGTGAAAGTGGCATTGTAAAGCGAGGGGGGAACGATGTTGTATAAAACTTTTCCGTTTTCCATTGATTTCTGTGTATAAAACGCTTATTTTGACCCAAATATGGGTCTTATTTTGCATAAATTATCCCATCTGAAAGCAGATTCATATGCGAACCAAATTATTTGAAATATCTACCGAAAAAGATTCTCAATTTTTGCATTTTGAAATATCGACTTTTCAGGGCACTGCCAGATTCTACGCCTTATCTTAACAGATCCTTTATATGTGAAAGATAATTATTATATCCTTGTGTCATAAAAGTTTTATCCCAATTAACGCATGCGTTCGAATTGAATTCTTCCACAAAAAGACAAAATTCCCAGCAATTTTCGCCATATTTTGTCGATAACGTCAAAATGATTATTGTCTTATATTTGTGGTTAAAGTCTGATCTGCTTTTGATCTTTCTTTTTTCAATTATATGGCCAAAATCGTTGGAGGGTAGGCACAGGAGGCTTAATTCTAAACATGACCGAATAAAAATGTGTCGAAACCCAGCTAAGGACAGATCTAGGTCTAATTTGATGACAGGAAATTTAAAATATATTTCAATGGAGTGCATAAACACTAAAACTAGGTGAGTGATATCCTCGGGAACTTACAGTCTACCAGCAGCGATACCAGCCTAGTGGTTGAAATTGTCAATATTGAAATGTATGTTCTATAGTACCAATTTTGTTGTACTATACAAATGTTTCGGATATTTTAATCTTCGTTAGTTGTACTTCATGCCAAACAGTTTGAATAAAGCCAAAGTGAATTTTCCTGACGCCACCTACAATACAGAGCTTTCATTTCCTCTTACCAAAATGAGCGGCTCCAAATTTTATGTAGGGTTTATTCAGAAGCGTATCTAATGAAAAAATATGGCCAACAATCGTTGGAGGGTAGGCGCAAGGAGCTTCTAAACATGACCAAAAAAAATTGTGTCGAAACCTAGCTAAGGACAGAGCTACTTACACTCCAAAAGCAACGATATTAGCCTAGTGGTTGAAATTGTCAATATTGTAATATATGTTCTATAAAAGAAGGGAGGGGATCTCCAACAAGACCCTGTTGCAGCACCAACAGCAAAACACCCGATGTAAAAAACACAAAAGACGAGCATACTATGAGACGACATGTAAACATCAAACACAAAAGACTATACATAAACCGACGAGACCAATGGGCAACCGGTGCCGACTTTAGACGGTCATTTGCCACGAAAGCAGCAAACGGTGTGGTTATCCTGGATTACGTGCGCAAAATCCTCTCACTTCTCCAATTACCCAGGGGTCTCGAAGAACGTGCAATTGTGGTGTAAAACAACCTCCTCACTGTTCGATGACCTCACAAAAACAAGACCGCAAAACGTAGAGGCCCCAGCAGCACAAATGAATATGTAAATGGATATAAAAAGAGGGCATGCGTTATGTAATACAGTCCGTGCTCTGCCGGCTGTACAGAACTCATGTATGTAATCACCCGAGGAGTCCGACTGACATTCAGAGAGGACAGGTGGTCGGGGCCCTACCTTTTCTAAAGAGGTCTGGACAAGTCCCGTCATGGAGTCCCGTCGTCACAGACAGTCAGAGTGCAAGTCTCACGGATGCGCTGGTACAAGACAGTAGATTAGTCAAGTACCAGCCTAGCATCCGTCTGGTGACATTAGGATCATATCCACGGTTTAAAAGGCGTTTGATAATTCTGACGCATTTTCGATGGTTATGCTGCCTACCTTTGATCCTTCTAATTTTGTTTATCATCTCACCATAAAAGAAAAGTTGTGCAATACCCAAAGTATTGTACTCTGTTGTGTGCATAGATCCGAATTTTAAAAGAATTTGACAGTAATTATTAATAAATTTTCCAGAAAGTCTTAACTAGTTTTTGAAAGCGGAAAATCCAAAATATCAGTACATGATCTAGCGTACCGGATGAGCTGTGATATATAAATGCCGTATGACGGTAATATTGGAACATCACCGTCAATCCAGGGGAAATTTACTATGTTGAATCCAAAATCATCCCTTTTGTCATATACACTTGTATGAATGTTTCCGTTTACAATTTTGATATTTAGGTCCAACAATGGTGTTTCTGTATTTGTAACGTTTGCCTTCTTAAGTGTTAATTCTTGTGGATAAATGTCATTCTTATATAATTCAAAAGCAGGATTGTCAATGGTTAGAATATCATCCAGATACCTAGAAGTATTATTGAAACATTTCAGATCATCAAATTTTCTTTGCTTTTGAAGATTTTGGATAAATTCTTTTTCATAACTGGTTAAAAATAAATCTGCAACAAGAGGCGCACACCTAGTACCCATAGAAATTCCTACAATCTGCTTGTAGAGATCCTCACCAAATCTAACATAAATATTGTCCAAGAGGAAGGACAAGGCATTACACAGGTCACTACATGTCCATGATTTGTATGATTTGTAGTCTGTCGAGGAACAGAAACCCTTTGATTCAATTGTACAAATGTACGTTTTCCGCTCTGGATCAAAACACCATTTAATGAGATTAGATAGTCCATCATTAATTTTGTCATGAGGAAGTGTGGTGTACATAGTACTACTTTTGTTGCACTTTACGCGTGTTTCGGATATTTTAATCCTCGTCAGTAGTACTTAATTCCAAACAATTTAAATAAAGCCAAAGTGAATTTTCATGGCGCCATCTACAATACGGAGCTTTAATTTACGTTTGTTTATTGGGTTACCGTTAAATGAAAACAAAGGCAATTCCCAATGATACAAACTCTGATGCTGGAGTTGTTCCAAATTTTGAAAGAAGTGCAGAAGTTTTTGTAGTTATTGGAAATTTTCCAAACTTTATGAAATATCTAGGTCCTTGATTTTATGAGTTTTTTTTCAGTAATTTGTTCATTTATACCATGGACTGTTTGGTTTATATTAAGAAATTTTCCATCATTATCTCCTATAAGGATACACTTTGCACACAGACATCTTTTATTTGTATAGAGCAAAAGATACCCTCAAGATATGGTACTATTATCCAAACTATATGTATCAAGACTCGAAACATGATGATGTCTGATTCAAAAGAATTACTTAAGAAAGAAAAGTGCAGTATGTCAGGAAAGACAGATAAGATCTCTTTAAGGCCCTGTCACACAGCCATTTACGAATAAATTACGAATAATTTACGAATGCAATTTGAAAATCTGGATTTATATGCGGAGATACGTTTATATTTTCCGGGAATACGGTAATTTTGACAGATAAATTTCGCAAGAACGACATATTCTACGCATGAAACACGAATAAATTGCACAAAGAACACATATATCTTATTATTATTTATTCGTGTTTCATGCGTTGTTTATCCGTAGTTTCTGTGTCGTTCTCGCGAGATTCATCTATCAAGATGTGAACTGTGAAAGTATGTCCAAAATATACCGAAAGACATAGCAGTATGGCTGGGATATGATGCTACAGGACCCAGGTTTCAGAAATTAAAGAAAATACTGTAAACGCTATTTTCGAATACGTTTGAAGAGACGACCAAACGAAATTGATCGAACTTGGCTACATATGCCATCGGGGACTCTGATTCAACAGCAGTGACACTCACCAACTTGTACAAATGTTTAACGTCTTCAAATGTATAAGCATCATTTAAAATAGATCAATTTACAGCATGGACCAGACATGCATGTTAATCACTTCAAAAAACGACAAGCTTACAGAAGTAAAGAAAAGGGA
Source organism: Pinctada fucata (assembly GCA_028142955.1). Lineage (NCBI taxonomy): Eukaryota > Metazoa > Mollusca > Bivalvia > Pterioida > Pteriidae > Pinctada > Pinctada fucata. The sequence goes on from AP027115.1 coordinate 7,525,521, forward strand.
AGGAACAAGTGTGTATGTGAGCTTCGCTTTATCTTAGCAGACTTTAAGGCATATCATTTCTGAACTAAGGAATTTCAACGATTTTATGAAAACCATATTAAATCATAGTATGTGGCAGTTCTACCAAATTGAAGCGGCGGCTGTAGCATGCAAACAGGAGATGCTTACTCTTCCTGGGCACCTGGTCTCACTCCCATATCGGGAGTTCGCTTCTTTTCGTGTGGTGGAGGTTTTTGTTTGTTTGCTTTGGTTCCTGTTTTGATTTGTATGCCTTCGGTTTCTGATTTTCTGAATTATCGATTTTGTGTTGTATACGGGGATGTGGCCATTAGCCATATTTGTCATTCATGTCGATAAATTAATCATTCTATTTTGATATCATCAGTGATGAAAATCAAGACTTTTGCTTATTTGTTAAACAGGGATAAATATGAGTTAAATATGCTTGAAATTTGTTGCTAAAAAATAGCACATTTATTACGAAAGAACAAAAGTACTTAAATCCACTCATTTAATTTAAACTTAACTTTTCTTTGTTTACAAACAATAAAACAGGTCAGAAACTTTAAGTTTCACCGTAGGTTCCAAATTCGCAGATCATTTAAAATTCTCTTTATTTTACACAAAAATTACGAAAATCATCTAAGTTTAGGTCAAAACATCAGAGATACTGAATAGCATTAAGTTAAACAATCTGTAATTTTTCGGTATTTCTCTACCTTATCAAACAGATTATGTCAATAATATTCCATTCGTAAAACGATATTCATGGGTTATTTCTTACGTAAGATGAATCCGAACTGTTTAAAAGATTACCACCAGCTAGTCAGAAATGATACATTGGTCATCATAAATTGAAATATCAAAATAATTCAAACTCAATTAACTTACAATGTATTCATTTTAGATCCACATTATCTCTGTTGGAGGTTGTCTTAAACAGATGGATTTTTTCAATCAAACGAAGCAATACAAATAAAAGGAAGATCACACGGTAAAATATTAAACTTTGAGTTTATTGTCATTTAGATTTGATTTAAATCAAATTACATTTCTATAGTTATCCTTGACATTTCTATTAACATGATAAAAGTGTTGTAAAGGAAACGAGTCTAAATGTCAAGCTGGTGTTTTGAATACTTGAAATTTCCATTTTGAGACTAGAAGCATCTGACTGATGCACAACAAGATAAAGGAACAATACTTCAGCTGCTTAACGGTTATATCAGATATATGTTTTCCGTTGAGATAAGGTCCGAAATATCACTTGTCATATGGAATCAATCAAACTGACATTCATAGACAGTATCGAATATCTACTAAACAAAGAACCGATTTGACGATTTTACCCTTTACGTAATTATTAGCCAGAGAGTGTTAGCTTGGGAGAGGGATTTAAATTTACCATGCATGAAAACCCTTGTGTTCAATTTGTCAATATTGAAATATATGTTATATAGTACAGATTTTATTCTACTAGACACGTGTTTCGGATATTGAATCCTCGTCAGTAGTACTTCATGTCAAACAGTTTAAATCAAGCCAAACTGAATTTTCCTGGCGATATCTACCATATAGACTTCTAATTCCTCTTGTCAAAATGATCGGCTCTATATGTTTTTCAGGAATTATTCAAAAGCATAATATTTCAATCCCTTTCAATATTTATCTTAGCTAAATATCTTCTTTTCTAATCGTTAGCCGGATGGTTTTTACCCATGTTTGTATATTCCCTCTGATCAATGAAAATTATTATGACAAGGCAATATTTTGTCTTCTTTTCATAACAACTAATTAATTATACATTTTTCCAAAAGTGTTTTGAAAGTGACTTTACTTTGCTTTTCTGTTCATTTTTCATTTAATTAATGTCTCGTTCAGTTTATTCGATTGTTTTGTTTGTAAAATGTTAGAATACAAATGACAGATTCGAAATATCTGCTGCTGATTGCAATAAGTATCTTTATATAATATCCTATTGTCCTGGATTAAGTTATCTCTTAGCCGACGTACTTGATTACATTGCGCATTTAGTGCAGAAGTGTTATGTCTCAATTTTTTTACAAAAAATGAGGTAAACATACCAATGGCACCTTTAGAAACTGTTCTGTTGATAAAAAATGAATTCCAAATGAGTTAAAGAAGATCATGACGATAATCTCAACAGCACTCACAATAGAGCACCAAATTGAGCATCGACGGACTCCCAGCAAGCTAGAGGTAGTACCAGGTGCCTGGGAGGAGTAAGCAACCCCTGTTGGCTAGCCGCACCCGCCGTCGAATATCTATCAAGAGATATTCACGGAATTTACTTGTTCTGTCTGACAAAAATGCTCTTTTTAGTGCAATAATGTTGTAAATCCTTAATGACCAATCAATGAGTATGATTTGATCACGTGACTACTCTTTTTACGGAGGTTGCGTGCAATATTGTCCTATCCCCTTTCTATTATTGTTAATTTTCCATATTTCTTAATAATAAAGAACCCTACACCCTACATACTTTCTCAATTTTTGTAATTATTGTCATTGTGTTGATTATCAGACATATTGAAAGTTGTTGAAATGAATAATCATTGGATTTCATTTGAGGCAACAGAAGGAGGGAGGGTATTCTAAAGGAATAGATGTATGTAATATTTGGTCTCTTTCGTTAGAAAAACATCGGAAAAGGTAGAGAAAAAACAGACAGGGAAGTTGAAAGAGAAAAAATACGGATTAGGTGGAAATTTTTGGTTGAGTGGTGGTGATGTTGCACTGCTTTCCGTAGCTACATTTTTTTATTCTTAATCATTGATGTTACGGGTTTGAGAATTATTGTTTAAAATTGTTATTATTAAGTTACAACATAAATAAATGTATTTCTTTGTTTTATTCTTTTAATGAATCCTTTATTGCTTTCGGAACACTGATGTACTGAAGAAGTGTACTTGGATTTAGTCTGACTGTTCCATCTCCATATAAAAAAGTTCGAATTTCATGAGGCAAACGCAACTGTGTGATATATACTATTCATGTATTATTTAATAGCCATTTTCAGAAAGGACCAAAATCGAGTGGCACGGCATGTCAAGGATTTTGATGATTTTCGGTATAATTGGTATATATTAAGTACTGACCATGAAAATAACACTTTTCGGCTAATGTGATCTCTCGTTGACATGGTAACGAGGTCATAATAATTATAGAACTTTTCGGACCATGAAATAAGCCAGCTCTTGGTACTTCGTTGCCATGGATACCCCTGTAACAGCTTGTTCATTTTTATGTAATGTATTCTTCCTTACTTCCATTCTTACTTAGTACACTAAGTTATGTAATATGTAAACGTCCTCAAATTAAATATGGGATATGATGCTATAGGACCCAATTTTTGGAAATTTCAAGAAATTTTGATACCAGAAATTTAGAATGCGTTGAAGAAACGATCAACCGAAATTGATCGAACTTGGCTACATGTGCCCTCGGGGACTTCTGGTCCACCAGCAGTGACACTCACCAAGAGGTATAAATGTAAACGTCTTCAAATTGAATAGCATCATTTAAGAACATATAAATTGGCAACGTGGACCAAACATGCACGTTTCGGATATTTAACCCTCATCAGTGATCCTAAATCTAAACAATGTAATATGCCAAAAAGTATGAAAGTTACTATGTCGAAAAAGTATACCGAAAGACGTAGCAGGGTGGGTGGGATATGATGCTATAGGACCCACTTTTAAGAAATTTCATATATAAAATAATTTTTTTTATATTCGGTTTTTCTCGACCAATCAGATTGCAAGAAATTTGCCAGAGGTGGGATAAAATCCAATATAATGCCTAGATAGTTTGATAGATGTTGTGTTTAAATTCATCGTATTGAAATCGTTTAGCCGATTTTTGCCATAACAACTAAATGTGATGTTGCTTTGCATATAAAAGGAAAAATTAGCCCAATCAAATTTTCATATTAATGTATAGTACAAAGATGATACTAATTTGGATAACTATAATTTGGACTTCATAAATTGGTGCTATAATGAAATTTTCAACCTTGTAAAACAGTACAAACATGCAAAAAAGGGTCTTGGACCAAGAGTCCCCGAGGGCACATGTAGCCATGTTCGATCAACTTCGGTTGATCGTTTGTCTCTTTAACATGTTTAACGCATTTGAAATTTTCTGTTACATAATTTCTTGAAATTTCTAAAACGTGGGTCCTGTAGCATCATATCCCACCCATTCTGCTACATCTTTTTGGTACATTTTTGGACATAATCATTTTCATACTTTTTGGCCATTTTAAATTGTTTAGACTGAGGATCACTTAGGAGGGTTTACATGGTTTAGTACCCGAAAGGTGCATGTCTGGTCCATGCTGTAAATTTATCAGATCTTAAATGATGCTATTGAATTTGAAGACGTTTAACATTTAAGTGCCAAAAACAAAGCCTTTTGATACCCTGTTTTGGCCCAATTTTTCATCTTGTATACAAAAGGCATCCGAAATGAATGTGAAAAACTTTACAAATATGCATAATAATAAGGACTTAAAGAAAATAATCAAAGTAATTTCAGATTAAAAAAAACCTGTTTCCATGGTAACAAAGCCTTCAAGTATGCCTCGTCCTGTAAATTTTGAAACTTCAGACACGGTTACCATGGAAACGACAACCTTTTTGTAAAAAAAAAAACTGGTGTTGATTTACATTCTAGTATTTCATATTGAACTTCCAAACCAAAAATCTCTAAAATCCATGACATGCCGTGCCAACATGTCATTGATATTCTTTTGTTCTAACAGAGAATTGCTGTTAAATATATAATACTTTATGGCATGTATCATGGCATTAAAATATGAAACAGAAACATTTTCAAGGTCGATTTTCGAAAACAGGAAAATGGCAGATAGAACACTCTTGCACATTGCGCAAAATAGTAACACGATAAATTCAATTTCCATTAATGCCAAATAGCCGAATGACCATTCATGAGCGAAAAACTACCATACTAAATCATATAGCCTAAATTAATTTGTTTCTTCATTTCAATAACTTGCCAAAAGCAAATAATATGACTAATTGCATCTTGACATACTTCGATCAATCATTCTAGATGTATTAAGAAACTATAACTACTCTAACTTGAGCCTCGCATGGATCCTGTGAACAATAAAAGGAATTAAGTTCCATACAGCTAAAGTCATTTCAAAAGCACGTCATATCCTTTTCTTACAAAACCACTCGTAGTCATTTCATATAGAGATATTTTTAGATATTGTGTTATATGTCTTGAACAACATCTTGGAAAAAGCATTAACATCTGCGATATCACATTGGTAAAAGTAATCTTCCAAGTTATATACAAAATGTGAACATTGCTGAATAATATTTACAATAATAGATACATCATCGACTCTACAGTAAACATAATCTGTACATAATTGAAACAGTTATTGTATCGTAAATTTGATGATTTTTAGAAATAAATGAAATGTCCTAATTTTGCTTCCACACCAGAGCAGGCTTTTGACAAAATATTCTATTTCGATCAAATCTTAGTTAAATACCCATTTAAGAAAAAATATGGAAATGGAACAGGTTTCCCTAAATTTTAGAATGTTTCGGTTTTTTCCTTTTTCTAGTAATACAATTAGTGAATGAAAGTCAAACACAAAAGCCAAAACCATATTCCAACAACCACAATCTAAAAGAAGGGAGGAGATCTCCAACAAGACCCCGTTGCAGCGTAAAACACCAAAACACCCGATGTAAAAAAACAAAAGACGAGTACAGCACGAGACGGAAAAGAGACACACGGCATGTAAACATCAAACACAAAAAACCACACATAAACCGACGAGACCAATGGGCAACCGGTTCCGACTTTGGACGGCCATTTGTCACGCAAGTAGCAAATGGTGTGGTTATCCTGGATTATGTGCGCACAACCCTCTCACTTCTCCAATTACCAAGAGGTCTCGAAGAACGTACAGTTGTGGTGTAAAACAATCTCCTCATTGTAAGATGACCTCAAACAAACAAGACCGCGAAACGCAGATGCCCCAGAAACACAGATGAATATGTAAATTGATATAAAAAGAGGGCATGCGTAATACAGTCCGTGCTCTGCCGGCTGTAGCGAGCTCATGTATGCAATCTAAGGCTTATAAACTTTGGGAAAAAAACAAAACAGAACTTTCTTATGCGAAAAGAAAACTTAGACAACTTATCTTAAGAACCATCGCTAGTGCAAATGCGGAAGGCATTGTAGAATGCCCTGTAGGTGGCACTGGTTAAACCCGCCGTACTAATTATTTCAATATATAAATCAAGAATCATGTATCATGTCTAATGCAAGAATGGTGTCCAAGTAGGAAGGACCAGAATGGAAGCCCATCCTAATCTAGTGTTACCCACAGTTTCGCTGCTTGGCTACGGAATAACCAAAAGTTGATGTTGTAACAATACAATCAATTCAAACATTTTGCAAAGAAGCAAAGGTGAGTTACCACTATCCCCGGGGAAAGTAAGCATCTCTTGTTTGTTCGCAACATCCGACAATTAGATAGTGCAGAAAAAAAGTACCCGGTAAATTTTTTAACTCAGTTGTGAGCACGTTATCCGGATAAACAGAATGTTAATATTCAGTCATTTCAATTAGTGTTAAATATCACCCCATCGATGATGCCCCAGGGCAATTGGAAAGATTAAATATGAAGCCCATATAATTTAAAAGTGTTATTTGACCACTATGGAAATTTCCAGGCACAAAAATGTATTATCATTACGGTTCTTATTTGCCGTATGTTAAATACCAAAATTTACTAGGTAAATTCATAGTACCTACTAGGTAACATACATCCATAGCTAAAAAGATACAACAGTTTTATTCCTTTTTTGAGAAAGATGATTCAGAAGTAAAGACCTCCATTAGGAAAGTTTTTACAATAAATAAAAATAAACATTCAACATTCACACATTTTCGGCCACTCGGCCTTTATTTAGTGGAAAACACGAACATTACATTGTGATTCATTCAAAACTAGCAAATGTATTACCACTATATTCGTACACTATAATTGAATTGAGAGCGAAAATCTAGCTTGTTTTGATCAGACTTTAATTTCCCTTCAAAAAAAAGATAAAGATACTTTATAATTAGCCTTTTTCACATAACTGCGGTCCAGTTGTTTTGGACGGCAAAATAAGTTCTTTTCCCGTAATATGACGTCAAGGACAATTAATTTTTACCTGTGACGTAACGAGATTCTGTACTTGCCGTCCACAAAATGCTAGTAACGCATTTACATATTAAAGGCTTATTCAGTTTTAACGTTTGGTTATATATCTCATTCAAAGTGGCCTATAGTGTCCAGAACAGTTTGTGTGATATTGTTATATTCTGTATCGAAATGTTTTCGTCAAATTGATCAAATTATTTCGGAGTCAATAAATACAATTTGCTTTTTATAGCTTTTGCCTATTATGTTTTACAATATGATTCAAAGAACAAACGCTCTGAGATTATAGAGAAATAAACAAAATGGAAGATGTAACCGATAGAAATGACAAATACTTTCCACAACGTGATATTTTCTTGAAATGAAAACTTATCTTTAATTAAATGATAGAAATTGCAGCAACTATGAATGATGCCTGTTTATTTCTTTTTATCTCATGTGTGTTCAGGAGAAATCATTGTAATTCCGTTATATCAAGGATCTTCATTGCAAATATAGATGCTTGACTGATTATATATGATGCTTATATTTGAGTTGCGAAATATCTACATTTTTATCAGCTTGAAGCGCCCGAAGGAACTGCATGTAAGCCTATGTATTCAACTTCATTTTCCCCACAAGAGATAATAATATGCCGATTCCTTTTTTAGAATCTTATCAAGTTTCATACGTTATGTAATCAAGACATAACATCAGACAGTGCATGAGTTTTATAAATTTTCATTTTCATGCTGAAACATCGACGGCGGGTGCGGCTAGCCAACAGGGGATGCTTACTCCTCCCGGGCACCTGGTCCCACCTCTAGCTTGCTAGGGGTCCGTCGATGCTTAATTTTGTGCTCTATTGTTTGTGCTGTTGAGATTATCGTCAGGATCTTCTTTAACTCATTTGTGTCACACTTATGCCCTTTGCCGTGTGGAGCTCGTAAAAAGTTCCCCGCGAGGGGTTTAACAGTAAGTGTTTTGAATATATTTCCCTGACATTGTCGCTATAGCACTTTCCATATAGACATAACGTCAGACAGTGCATGAGTTTTATAAATTTTTATTTTCATGCTGAAACATCGACGGCGGGTGCGGCTAGCCAACAGGGGATGCTTACGTCTTTCGGTACACTTTTTCGACATAGTAACTTTCATACTTTTTTGGCATATTACATTGTTTAGATTAATGATCACTGATGAGGGTTAACTACCCGAAACGTGCATGTTTGGTCCACGTTGCCAATTTATCTGTTCTTAAATGATGCTATTCAAGTTGAAGACATTTACATTTATACCACTTGTTGAGTGTCACTGCTGGTGGACCAGGAGTCCCCGAGGGCACATGTAGCCAAGTTCGATCAATTTCGGTTGATCGTTTCTTTAACGCATTCTAAAATTCTGTTATCAAAATTCTTGAAATTTCTAAAAAGCGGGTCCTGTAGCATCATATCCCACCCGTCCTGATACGTCTTTCGGTACACTTTTTCGACATAGTAACTTTCATACATTTTTGCATATTACATTGTTTAGATTTAGGATCACTGATGAGGGTTAAGTACCCGAAACGTGCATGTTTGGTCCACGTTGCCAATTTATCTGTTCTTAAATGATGCTATTCAATTTGAAGACATTTACATTTATACCACTTGGGGAGTGTCACTGCTGGTGGACCAGGAGTCCCCGAGGGCACATGTAGCCAAGTTCGATCAATTTCGGTTGATCGTTTCTTCAACGCATTCTAAAATTCTGTTATCAAAATTCTTGAAATTTCTAAAAAGTGGGTCCTGTAGCATCATATCTCACCCTTCCTGCTACGTCTTTCGGTACACTTTTTCGACATAGTAATTTTCATACTTTTTTGGCATATTACATTGTTTAGATTTAGGATCACTGATGAGGGATAAGTACCCGAAACGTACATGTTTGGTCCACGTTGCCAATTTATCTGTTCTTAAATGATGCTATTCAATTTGAAGACATTTACATTACTCCTCCCGGGCACCTGGTCCCACCTCTAGCTTGCTATGGTTCCGTCGATGCTTAATTTTGTGCTCTATTGTTTGTGCTGTAGAGATTATCGTCAGGATCTTCTTTAACTGATTTGTGTCACACTTATGCCCTTTGCCGTGTGGAGCTCGTAAAAAAGTTCCCCGCGAGGGGTTTGACAGTAAGTGTTTTGAATATATTTCCCTGACATTGACGCCATAGCACTTTCTATATAGACATAACGTCAGACAGTGCATGAGTTTTATAAATTTTCATTTTCATGCTGAAACATCGACGGCGGGTGCGGCTAGCCAACAGGGGATGCTTACTCCTCCCGGGCACCTGGTCTCATCTCTAGCTTGCTAGGGGTCCGTCGATGCTTAATTTTGTGCTCTATTGTTTGTGCTGTAGAGATTATCGTCAGGATCTTCTTTAACTCATTTGTATGAAATAAGGATTACTAATCATGAAAAAAAAAATGAATTGTAAATCTTTCACATTTTTTTATTCTCCCTTTTTGTAAAAAAAAAGAGGCCCAAGGGGGCCACATCGCTCACCTGAGGAGACTGTATGTATGTTTTCAATCAAAGTCAAGACCTGAAGGAAATCGCTTTTAGTGAAGCTTTGAGAAGGACAAGGTGTACTTACTTCCTGTAAAGTTTGGTGACATTCTGTGCAGTAGTTTAAGAGGATAAGTCAAAAAGGTGTCATTCAAATAGAACTTATAGTGAACATCTTGGATTTCCGATCGGCTCGAAAAACACAAACTTGGTAGAGGGCAATGAGTACTTGCTACCAGTGAAGTTTCAAGAAATTCTGTGAAGCGGTTTCATAGGAGAAGTCGAAAATGTATCAGCCAATCAGATCCTGTGGCGGCCATCTTGGATTTCCAATCGGCTCGAAAAACACACACTAGGTAGAGGGCAATGAGTACTTGCTTCCTGTGAAGTTTCGTGAAATTCTGTGCTGCAGTTTCAGACCAGAAGTTAAAAATGTGCTAGCCAATCAAAGTCTGTGCTGGCCATCTTGGATTCCCGATCGGCTCGAAAACTACAAACTCGGTAGAGGGCAATCAGTACTTGCTTCCTGTGAAGGTTTGTGAAATTCTATGCTGCCGTTTGAAAGGAGAAGTCGAAAATGTGTCAGCAATTCAGAGCCTGTGGCGGCCATCTTGGATTTCCGATTGGCTCGAAAAACACAAACTTGGTAGAGGGCATTGAGTACTTGCTTCCTGTGAAGTTTCATCAAATTCTGTGCAACGGTTTCATAGGAGAAGTCGAAAATGTATCAGCCAATCAGATCCTGTGGCGGCCATCTTGGATTTCCAATCGGCTCGAAAAACACACACTAAGTAGAGGGCAATGAATACTTGCTTCCTGTGAAGTTTCATAAAATTCTGTAAAGCAGTTTCAGAGGAGAAGTAGAAAATTTGTCAACCAATCAGAGCCTGTGGCGGTCATCTTGGATTTCCGATCAACTCGAAAAACACAAACTTGGTAAAGAGCAATCAGTACTTGCTTCCTGTGAAGGTTTGTGAAATTCTATGCTGCCGTTTGAAAGGAGAAGTCGAAAATGTGTCAGCCAATCAGAGCCTGTGGTGGCCATCTTGGATTTCCGATTGGCTCGAAAAACACAAACTTGGTAGAGGGCATTGAGTACTTGCTTCCTATGAAGTTTCATCAAATTCTGTGCAACGGTTTCATAGGAGAAGTCGAAAATGTGTCAGCCAATCAGAGCCTGTGGCGGCCATCTTGGATTTCTAATCGGCTCGAAAAACACAAACTTGGTAAAGGGCATTGAGTACTTGCTTCCTGTGTAGCTTCGTGCAATTCTGTGCAGCGGTTGCAGAGGAGATGTCCAAAATGTTAAAAGTTTACGCCGGACGGACGATGGACGGACGACGGACGGCGCGCTATGACAATAGCTCACTTGAGCTTCGCTCAGGTGAGCTAAAAAGAGTAATCAGAGTTTACATTGATCGCATTGGAGCAAAACATATCTTGAAGCAGTTGTTTGTAATCGATTTTTGACGATATATATCCAATAAAGGGGATATAACTCCTAAAATATACCCATTCAAGACGACCATAAACAACCTTAACCTAAACATAACACAACAGACTTCTCATAAACAACCAAGACCAATGAAAAACACATGGCGAGTAAGGACCATCTTGTCTAAGGACGTTCACGTGAGCACATTGTGTCATTCATAGAATCACCTGTGCATAATCATCACACTTGTCCTGTTAGCCAGCGGTATCGTGTAATGCACGATTGTTGTATATAAGAGCCTTCATATTGTAAAATGACGGCACGAAATATGGTTATATACTAATTTTCTTGCATTTGTCATTTACTTGCTCCTTTGGTTTTCTAGTATTGAAATTTAAAGACGTTTTTCATTTTAACTACTTGGTGAGTGTCACTGCTGGTGGACCAAGAGTCCCCGAGGGCACATGTAGCCAAGTTCTATCAACTTTGGTTGATTGTCTGTCTCTTCAACGCATTTGAAATTTTCCGTTTCAAAATTTCCTGAAATTTCTAAAACGTGGGTCCTGTAGCATCATATCCCACCTATCTGCTACGTCTTTTGGTACATTTTTGGACATAATAATTTTCATACTTTTTTGGCCATATTACACTGTTTAGACTGAGGATCACTGACGAGGGTTTAGTACCCGAAACGTGCATGTTGGGTCCATGCTGTAAATTTATCAGGTTTTAAATGATGCTATTAAATTTAAAACGTTTTACATTTGAAATAATTGGTGAGTGTCACTGCTGATGGACCAAGAGTGGGCACATGTAGCCAAGTTCGACCAACTTTGGTTGATAGTCTGTTCTTTTCTCTTCAACGCATTTGAAATTTTCTGTTTCAAAATTTCTTTAATTTTCTAAAACGGGGGTCCTGTAGCATCATATCCCACCCATTCTGCTACATTTTTGGTACATTTTTGGACATAATAATTTTCATACTTTTTATCCTTATTACAATTTTATTAGACTAAGGATAACTTACGAGGGTTTAAAACCCGAAACGTGCATGTCTGGTCCATGCTGTAAATTTATCATGTTTGAAATGATGCTATTGAATTAAAAGACGTTTTACATTGTTCTTTGTCGTAACTTCATGATATTGCACACCTGGTGTTTACATTTTTTCGTTAACACGCATGTTTAGGGGAGCTTGTCTTTCGTTTTAGCCCTATTAGCCGAGCACTGGAAGAATATAACAACAGTTAACATACACGAATGAGTGGAGGAAAGGCGTCTTATAAAGGAAGCACTACAAAAGGCGATATGCACATCGATTTAAGGAAAAAGGGAAGAAAAAATTACGCGAACTGTGCTTCATTATGCAAACTTCAACACAGAGCTTAATTTAGATGTACTGGGGAATAATATTATTAAAAGAGGGATTATTCTTATGCATTTCTCTCATAGTCTGTTCGCGCTTAATCAAATAAGCGAATGGATCCTTCTTCACCGCGTGGGATCGAAACGTATGGTATTGTGATTCCTTTCATAGTTTTATGGTGCTTTTATTTTCTAAATTAAGCTTACAAAACTGATGAACCGTTGCAGTAGGGCATTGCCTAATAAATCAATCCATATCGTCAAGGTATATGAAACGTTTTTAGTTTTTGCAAACACTTCAATATTTTGTCGACGACAGAAAATCATTTCTGCTGACGAAATTTTTGCAAAAAGTTTAAACTATAGACTTTTCAGATATATAAATGATATGGACTTACTTACTAGGCATTGCCCTACTGCAACGTCTCATCAGTTTTGTGCAGAATCAGTTAAATGATGAAAATCCATAGAAAAGCTCCTTAAGGAATCACAACACCATGCATTTCGATCCCACGCGGTGTTCATGATTCGTTCCAGTTTTTATTTCTTTTTTTTTCTCCTTTAAACAATTAATGACATTCACAGACTGTTTTATTTGCATTAAGTAATAGAAACCCGCAAGAGAAAGAATCTTGGAGCATCTGACATTTATCAAAATTCATAACATGATTAAGCCTGATTGAAAAGAATTGTCTGAGAAAGCAAAGAACAGAAAGTCACGGAAAGACAAACAATTTGGCATTATCTTATTCACATTTGATGCATTGCTTCTTCAAGAGATTTATTTCATTTCATACACATGAATAAATGGTGAAACGACAGGTTATTTGAATTTGAAGAGGCAATGAAAGAAAAGAAAAATCACGCTGTATATTATCTCTATCTTTGAGTTAAATTGTTATGGAAATTTGATATAGATAAATAAATGTCTCATAAGCGGAACTTGTTTCTATACATTTCCCATTAATGCCAATAACAGAACGACGATGTATGGGCGAAGAGCCGAAGACTACGATACTAAGTTACAAACCCTAATCTTATTTGTTCCTTCGTTTTCAATAACTGTCCGAAAGGAAATAATACGCCTTATCGAATCTTGACATATTTCTATAAATCTTCTGAGGTATCTATCAGCAAAAAAAAAACACTCGTATTAGTTCCCTCTCTAATTATAGAAAAGGTATATTTCCAACATTTCTATGGAGGGGGGGGGGCGGACACGGGGTACCTCTCTCCCCCTCCCACCCCTTTACCTCACTCCTCCCGCCCTTCAGACCCCAGTCAATAAAGACGTCATCAACATACCTGAAACAAGAAACTACATATACGAGACGTGCAGTGCAGCTGAAACAGTTTTGATAAAACGTCTGAACCGTTTCTTGCAAAACCACTTAATTCGATGTCTGATAGAAATTTGAGTTATTATTCTTAACTGACATGTTGTTCGAAACATAATCTTCCACAGAATAACATTAATAAAACAAGTCTTCAAATTGTATACAAAAAGCTGGCATTGCTTAAATATAAAACAATAAATTTATCATCATCTCTGTAGGAAATCCCACCTGTACATGAATTAAATTTTGTTTTCTATTCTCAGTCCGATACTTTTGTTCGTCTTTAAGCGACTTGTCAGGTAGGCAAGACGCAACTGTAAATCCATACAACAATCTTGATGCTTCTGTCATTACATAGTCGGGAAAGAATAAGTATTTACTGCCAGCTGGAAGAAGCAAATTGTCTAGAAACATATGAGGTAGTATGTCACTCAGATGAAATAAGATTATACAATGTACATGGTACTGACTCAACTTCCTGCCTACATGTAGGGGAAAACGAAAGAATGATTTACAATCGTCAGAATAGCAGCTGTCGACCTAAAAACTTAGAAAAATGTTTTATATTGCCTGCATGTGTCAAACGTTTTATTTAAAAAAAAAACTCATCAGATTTTTCTTGCAGACTTGTATGCTCTTGTACTCTTAAAGATGTTGAATTCAGTGAAAACCATAAATCAGGATCCAAAAGTGAGAACCAATTGAAAAACTAAACGACAACAAGTACAAAAGCATACAAAATTTCTAATTCTTATATGAAATCAAATCACAATACCGTAAATCATATTCCAAAAATAACAATCAATACGCATACTTCTTGAAAAAAATAAAATAAAACGACAATAAGGAAGAGATCAATAACAGTGAAAACAGCGGAACACATCCTCACGAAACACAGCGCGGACAAACTGACGGAGACAATAACACCGCATGATAAAAACACGAAGGACAAACTCCACAGAGTCCAGTGTTAGAACGGATCATTCTGGAAAGGAGCTAAAGGGGAATCTCCTCCCTTCTTTTTGAAACCTTCTCTACGTTAAATAAATAGTGACAGATACAGGTAATGCCGTTACAAATCATTTTTCCGGTGTTTCACGGTACTTCCATTTTCTAATTGTTTTTAGGAATTAGAGTACAATATCATAACGACACTATTAAATACACTATATCCATGTGATTTGTATCTATTAAAGGGTAGGTCGTTATCTGAGATTCGCACCAAGTATTAAATCACAATTCTACATTTGTTGTAGCTTTATCTTATCAAATTTCCTGTAAAGATCTAAATTGAGGTTATCTTCAGTATGCTTTCATGATAATAATTAAATTGACCTCTTATTATTATATATTACTTTGGGTATTTCGCAACCTGCATTTTATGATGACATGATCAACAAAATGAGAAGAATCAAAGGTAGACAGAATTACCCTCGAAATTGTGTTAGAATTATCAAACGCCTTTCATACCGCGGATATAATCCTTAATCACACGGACACTTGGCTTGGTACCGGAACATTCTACAGTCTTGTACCATCGCATTCTTATGAATTACACTCTGACTGACCGAACGACATGGCTCAATTACATGCATGAGCTCGCTACATCCGGCAGAGTACGGACTGTATTTCGTATGCCTTCGGTTGTTTAAATCCATTTACATATCTTTGGCCCCTGCGTCATGTTGCCTGTTTGTATGTTCATTTTACAGTGAGGAGATTATTCTACAACACAATTGTAAGTTCTTCGAGACATCTTGGTAATCGGAAAAGTAGGAGGGTTGTGCGCACGTAATCCAGGATAAACACACCGTCTGCTACTGACGTGGCAGATGGCCGTATTAGGTCGGCACCGATTGCCCATTGGTCTCGTTGGTTTATGTATAATCATTTGTATTTGATTTCCCCGGAGCATTTGCGTATCTTTCTGACGGTGTCTGCTTTGTGTTCCTACAGTGGGTGTTTTGCTGTAGGTGCTGCAACTAGGTGTTGTTGGAGATCCCCTCCTTTCTTTTCGAAGGGAAAGTGCAGATGCAAAAGTTGGTAGAGTGACATTGTATGCATTATTTTTTACAGAGAACATCAGCTATATTTTTAAAGGAGAAAATAGGAAATATGGCTTTTACAAGTTCCAATTCCCTTCATCTAATGAGCTTTCAGAGCTGTCTCTTACAACCACCTAAGATTCCTTTGATATGACTTCTAAAAGTGCTAATGAGATAAAGAGGATCCTGACAATAATCTCAACAGCACTCACAATAGAGCACAAAATTGAGCATCGACGGACCCCTAGCAGTTTGGAGTGCGAAGTAACGTCATATGTAGTTACACTTAAAACTCAATAAAAAACACAC
Source organism: Pinctada fucata (assembly GCA_028142955.1). Classification (NCBI taxonomy): domain Eukaryota; kingdom Metazoa; phylum Mollusca; class Bivalvia; order Pterioida; family Pteriidae; genus Pinctada; species Pinctada fucata. The sequence continues at coordinate 7,541,770 of AP027115.1, forward strand.
TTGTTATCCCACAATCATGTCCGTTTTCTCAGTTCTGTCAATGATTAGCGCATCCAAATATATAATATTAACAAGCTTCATAGGATACACTTTTCTTTAGTTTTTTTTCAATAACTCTCGTTTTATCTATTTTTCTTGGAAAGAGAAAATCTTCAGGATCATTCTTCAGGAATATAGACAAAACAAAGTCATTAAATCGGTGTAAATGATAAGGTAAAGAGTATTATTATTTTTGGAGTTCGATTAATAAAGAACGATGTCGTCATTTTTCATCTATAGCGCTCTCAATCCTAAAAGTGCAATTTACAAAAAAATCATTCTTATTAAAATATGCACTTTTACCGACAAATTCCATAAAAATAAACATAAAAGAAGTACCTAACAGTTATTCAGTCTCCAAGTCGAAAAGGCAAGGCCACTATCGTGAGAATTCCTATCAGAACGGTTGCTAAAAGAGAAAGGAGGGTGATCTCCAACAACACTAGGTTGCAGCACTCACAGCAAAATCCCAAAACACCCATGCAAAAAAAACACAGAACAAATACCCACAGAAAGAGACGCAAAAGGGACAAGGAACACCAACTCACAACATAGAAACATGAAACATAAAAGACTACACATAAACCAACGAGACCAATGGGCAACCGGTGCCGACTTAGGACGGCCATCTGCCACGGAAATAGCAGACGGTGTGGTTATCCTGGATTACGCGCGCACAACTCTCCCACTATTCCGATTTCCCAGAGGTCTCGAAGAACGCACAATTATGGTGTAAAACAACCTCCTTACTGTTAGATGACCACACACAAACAAGACCGTAAAACACAGGGGTCCAAGCAACACAGATGAATATGTAAATGGATATAAAAAGAGGACGTGCGTAATACAGACCGTGCTCTGCCGGCTGTAGCGAGCTCATATATGTTATCACCCGAGGAGTCCGCCTGACATTCAGAGAGGACAGGTGGTCGGGGCCCTGTCTTCTCTAAGGAGGTTTGGACAGGGCCCGTCATGGAGTCCCGTCGTCACAGTCAGTCAGAGTGCAAGTCTTAAGAATGCGCTCGTACAAGACTATATTGGTCAAGTACCAAGCTTAGTAGTATAGCTTAAAACCTATATATGGTTCTTATTCATGTAACATCCATATATTTGCACAAGCCCAAACAATAATTGTACCACTTTTGAATGGTTAAACGTTTATTTATATTTTTTTCTTATTTCCAATGGGCATGTTGTTACGTAGAATTTCCTCTAAATATACATCTTATCCTTATTATTTTCATAGTTATTAATTCTCTGTACAATTCCATATAAAACGTACTCATATGCTTAAATTGACAAAATAATGGATTGTATAATGTACATCCCACATTCTCTGTAATATATCAATAAAGAAAAGTTTGGGGATTTACATGTAAGCAATCCATTATTGATTTTGAAGACGTTAAACATTTAAACCACTTGGGTGTCACTGCTGGTGGACCAGGAGTCCCCGAGGGCACATGTAGCCAAGTTTGATCAACTTCGGTTGATCGTCTGTCTATTCAACGCATTCGAAAATTTCTGTTGTAAAAAAATACTGAAATTTGTAAAACGTGGGTCCTGTATAATCATATCCCACCAATCCTGCTACGTCTTTTGGTACATTTTAGGCATAATAATCACACTCTCAGGCCATATTACATTGTTTAGATTGAGGATCACTGACGAGGGTTACGTGCCCGAAACGTGCATGTCTTGTCCATGCTGCAAATTTATCAGTAACTGTTCTTAAATGATGCTATTAGATTTGAAGATGTTAAACATTAACTATTTGGGATACAAAATATCGAAGAGACACGTAAAATTGTGGATTGCAGGTAATATCATTATCTTTTTCGTAAGCTGTCCAAAGTAAACAAATTGTGACGTCAATAAATTCTAAGGAAACCGATGATAAATTCAGAAAAAAAACATGCTTCAAATACGACATGTGTGTAGGAATTTTTATATCACAGTAATGCATTTACGTCATATACTGTCCAAAATAGGAAATGGTCATGGTTCACTAAAATAAAAAAGTCCTAGTAAAGAGTTGGCATCGATATTACGTATGTCACTGTGTCACTTATTTTCGACTGGAATTAACAAGCTCCACTATTTCAAATTATGCAACACGTCATTTTGTTGATTCAATAATTCTGCAGCATTTAAAAAATAAATCAGAATTAGTTATGCCAGCATAAGCCAGAATGTTTAGACATTTTGCAGTATTCTTCCTTCATATCTCCGTATGAAGTCATTTTTGATTTGCGCAAGGTGAACATGTCCGATGTTTTATGGACAGCAAGTGGCGGACTTTTAGGATCGTTTAATGATGTATGTCTGTACCTTTATCAATTTTAGTCTTCGTCCAAAAATGATAAAAAGGATTTCAAAACATGTGCTAAACTAAGTCTGTCAGTCTATCCATTTGTCTAATATTTTGCAGAACTAGCTTTTTCTTATGCAATTTACCAAAGGCTTTTGGAATAAGCAATTAAAGCATTGATACAGAATATGTACTTTGTAGTTTTATTTTTTCTAATTTCTAATTGTACAATAATTTCTAGCTTGTAGCATCATATTCCATCCATCCTGCTACGTCGTTCGGTACTATTTGGACATATCATTGTTTGCAATGAGGATCATTGACGAGGGTTAGGTATCATAAATATGTATGTCTGGTCCATGCTGCTTTCATCCAAAGTTCTTAAATGATGCTATTGATTTGAAGAAGTAACATTTGTAATACTTTGTGAGTGTCACTGATGATGGACAAAGAGTACCCGAGGGCACATGTACACAATTCCGATCATTTTCGGTTGATCGGATCTTAGATTTCTGCTCGCACATTTTTCTCGACATTTCTGAAAAGCTGGTCCTGTAGCACCATATCTCACCCATCCCGTTACGTCTTTCTGTATTCTTTTAAACATAATTTTCACAGTATTAGGCCATCTTTTATTGTTTGGATTGAGGATCACTGACGAGGGTTAAGTATTCTAAACGTACATGTCTGGTCCATGCTGAAATTTTTATGTTTTTAGATTATGCCATGAATTTGAAGATGTAACATATATACCTTGAAGTCCTTAAAACATCGCCTCCCAATATTTGAGTTATTTCGTGATACCTCGATTCTTACACTTCACAAAACATTGAACCATCGCCTTTCTTTTCATTTCTGTTGTGGTCTTTGATTTATTTTGGGTTAGCTTAAAAAAAAGATATGTGTGATATGTTTTCCTAATCCTTTTTTTTAATAAAGGAATCATTGTGTGCCTTTTTTCAAGTTGATTGAAGGTGGAATGATCATTTAACATTATAATTGTGCGTTCTTCGAGACCCATGGCTAATATGCTATTTAAATATGTTACTTAATCGACCCTACAGGAAATTTAGAGCCGCGCACTCCCTGAAATTTAAAAGTAAATGAAACAAAGGAGGGGATCTCCAACAACACCAGGTTGTAGCACCAACAGCAAAACCCCAAAACACCCAATGCAAAAACACAAAGCAGACAAGCACAAAGAGACGCGTAAGGGACAAGGAACGTCAACGCACAACACAGAAACATCAAACACAAAGGACAACACATAAACCAACGAGACCATTGGGCAACCGGTGCCGACTTAGGACGACCATCTGCCACGGAAATAGCAGAAGGTATGGTTATCCTGGATTACGTGCGCACAACCCTTCCACTTTTCCGATTACCCAGAGGTCTCGAAGAACGTACAATGGTGGTGTAAAACAACCTCCTCACTGTCAGATGACCACACACAAACAAGACCGCAAAACGCAGGGGCCCAAGCAACACAGATGAATATGTAAATGGATATAAAAAGAGGGCGTACGTAATACAATCCGTGCTCTGCCGCCGCGAGCTAATGTATGATATCACCCGAGGAGTCCGACTGACATTCAGAGAGGACAGGTGGTCGGGGCCCTGTCATTTCTAAAGAGGTTTGGACAGGGCCCGTCATGGAGTCCAGTCGTCACAGTCAGTCAGAGTGCAAGTTTTAAGAATGCGCTTGTACAAGACTGTAGATTGGTCAAGTACCAAGCCTAGTGTCCGTCTGGTGACATTAGGATCATACCCACGGTATAAAAGGCGTTTGATGATTCTGACGCATTTTCGATAGTGATGTTGTCTATCTTTGATCCTTCTTATCTTGTTAATAATGTCACCATAAAATGCAGGTTTGTGAAATACCCAAAGTAATATACTCTGTTGCCTGTATTGGTCCGAATTTCAGAAGAAGTTGACAATAATTTTTGTAGAATTTCCAGAAAGTCTTTACTAGTTTGTGAAAGCGAAAACCTTGTCCTAAAAGTTTCTTGGTAATTTGTAAATTTCTACTATGAAAATCCAAAACATCAGTACATGCTCTTGCATTCCGGATGAGCTGTGAAATATAGATACCATAGGACGGTAATCTAGGAACATCACCGTCTAGCCACGGGAAATTTACTATGTTAAATCCAAAATCATCTCTTTTGTCATACACACTTGTATGGATCTCTCCATTAACAATTTGATATTTAGGTCCAAAAATGGTGTTTCTGTGTTTGAAACGTTTGCCTTGTTTAAAATCAATTCTTGTGGAAAAATAGCATTTTTATATTTCTCAAAAACAGGATTGTCGATAGTAAGAATATCATCCAGGTACCTAGAAGTACCAATGAAAGATTTCACATCATCATTTTTCTTTGTTTTTGAAGATTTTGGATAATTTCCTTTTCATACGTGTATAAAAATAAATCTGCAACAAGAGGCGCACAATTAGTACCCATTGGAATCCCTACAACCTGCTTTTAGAGTTTCTCACCAAATCTTACATAAATATTGTCCAAAAGGAAGGACAAGGCAATACACAGGTCACCACATGTTCATGATTTGTATGATTTGTAATCTGTGGCGGAAAAGAAACCCTTCGATTCAGATGTACAAATATAAGTTTTCCCCTCTCGATCAAAACACCATTAAATGAGTTTGGACAGTCGATCATTTATCTTGTCGTTAGGAAGTGTGGTGTACATATTAGAAAAGTCGTATGAAGATATCGTATTTGCTTCAAAATTTTTTGATTTCATTTTGTCAATCACATCCCCTGAATTTTTAATAGACCAAAAGAAGTTTACGCCATTCCTGTTCATGAAAGTTTCACAGTATTTTGCCACGTGTTCCTTTATAGCCGTGAGTGCTGACGTCAGATTTCTAGACAAAAGTGTTGTTGAGCAGTTGCTAGAATTAGCAATGTATCGAAACTTGTAAGGAGACTTGTGAAGTTTTGGTATACAGTATATTGTAGGGAGATCCAATTTAGAAATAGGGATGTTTAAAGAAGAAATTTCACTGTTATGTTTGTTCAAAATATTGGGAACACTTTCGTTGCTTTCGATATAAGTATTAGTAGAGGAAAGTTCCAAAACTAAAGTTGATATGTAGTAGCGTTTTCAAATAATTATGGTGTTGTTGGCTGCTTTGTCTGCAGGCGCGAAGACATATTTTCATGTAAATTACGTAACTTGGATTTGAAATATCTTTCAGATATAGAAATTGGATTTTCAAAAAGTTGAGGATTTTTGTGGTAGTTATCTATTCGAATATCGGTAATATCCAAAATGAGGTTTTTCCCGTCATTCAGAGCATGCGATTCGACTCCTTCCGATTTACACCATCGTTTGGTATAGTTATCTAAAGCTTCCTTTAGCACTTCGCGACATTTAATAAAATCTATCTTGAATGGGATTCTATACTTAAGTCCTTTCTTAAGAAGACTATGGAGCTGCCTGTCTTTGATAATTGAAAAGTCACCTGTAATAATATGACCAGCTGGTTTATATAGATATGCAGACGTTGCACATTCTCAAGAAGCAGGACATGATTCAAGTATTTTAGGATCTTGTGTAATTTTGTTGTAGTTAAAAACGAAATTTCGAATAGGTCTCTTATATTTGTAACAAATAAGAGGAGGTTCTAAATTTTCAAAATATTGAGGAATGGCACTTTGTACTCGATGATCCCGTAAAATATTAGAGATGTTCAAAAGATCAAACCCTTTGTTAATAAATGGAATTTTTATGAATCGTCTTTTAGGGGAGGTGTTTTTAACTAAAGGATATAGTTTATTTGTGCGAATGCAACAATGATATTTAGCCTAAATCAATCAGTGTTTCTTAAGAATGCAACCAGTGCTTCATCCAAGATAGATTTTAATTGAACTGCTGGAACTGAAGAGAGAGCATGTAGCAGTTCATGTCTGCCGCCGTTGCGTGCAATGATCAGTAGATCTTTGAGGGTACGATGTACTCTAGCTCTTTTTCTGAGTTTTTTGTTTCGCCTTTTAACGTGAGACCTATGCTTCCTTTTAGTGTTAGGGCGGATTGAAAAAACATTAATATTTGAAGAGGTCGAAGAAATGTTTCCTTGTCCATAAATCTGATCGTTTAGACCAAGGGGGTACGCAGTTTGTAGTTTGGTTATCCAGGCAAATTCAGCTTGTAAGCGGCATTTTTTAATTTCAGTTTTACTTTGATTTTTAAGTTTTTGGAATGACTGAACTGGAGTAATTGTTATATCCGAAATTGAATGATTGTATTTAACAAAGTGTTATATAGGAAATTTATTTGTTTTTTCTGACGCAAGTTTCTTATCTGATACGAATGACTTCGAAAACGAGATTTTAAGGCCTGGCCTGTTTCCCTACATATTGGGCGCCACATCCCTTGGCGTGTCATGTAATGACATAGATGACATCTTGATACGATCAATCAATGTTCTTATCAATCTCGATTTTAAAGGTCTGCCCATTAACACTAGATTTAATTGCTGTGGAATTGCTATTGATGAGCGGACACCTACCGCATCTTTTCCCGTTGCACCTGCAAATGGTTGAGAACTGTCTATGTTTGTTGTTAAATGTAGAGCCTGCAGATGGAGAAGTGAGTGCAATACGTCTACGGGGTTTTAATTTTAGATGTGATAGAAGAACTTTTGGTGAGGAAAAAGTTTCTTACTGTTAAATGTTGATGATGGCAAAGTGACTGTAGTAATAGAGGGTAATCTCAAAGGAGTTAATTTGATACGAGGCGACCTTAAAAATGCCATGATGAAATGATCGGTGAAAGGTGAATTATGATCCTGCGTAGAAGACACTACAACTTAGTCAAGTTAGAGAACGTAATGGGATTAAAACACTTTAAACATCGGGTCGCGGGGACACATTTAAACTAACAAAAAACTAAAATCAGAGGACGCTTTTAAATGAATTTTGGCGGCTCTATGTGGTATGTCTCTTGTTGTGCTTGTCTACTGCGTGTTTTTGCATCAGGTGTTTTATTGCTTTGTTATGGGTACTGCAGCCGAGTATGGTTTGAGATTATTAATAAGTTGGCGTGCATTATTCTGCGTCAGCTTTTATAGAATACATACATTCAGAATAATAGTAAATACATATTCGGCTTATTCAAAATTATCAGCATTTAGGTGAAAGGAAGAGTTCCCCAACAGCAAAACAGCAAAAACATCAAAACATCCTAAGTTAAAACACAGAGAAAACACACACAAGAAGAGACACAAAAGGGACAAGGAACAGCAAACACGATATCAAAACATCAAAAATGACCACACATTAACCAACAAAACCAATGGAAAATCGGCACCGACTCAGTACGGTCATCTGCTAGGTTAGTAGCAAATGGTGTAGTTATCCGGATTACGTGCGAATAACCCTTCCACTTTTCCGGTTACCCAAATGTATCGAAGAACGCTCAGCTGTAGTGTAAAATCGTCGCCTTACTGAAAGATAACCACAAAAAAGAAGACCTCAAAATGCAGACGCCCAAACAACACACGGATGAATATGTAAATGGATAAAAAGGGGACGTACGAAATACATTCCGTGCTCTGTCTGCACCCGAGGAGTCCGACCGACATTCAGAGAGGTAGGAGTAATAACTTATTTCGATATTTAGTGATTTATTTTTCATTTCAGTATATTTCTATGATAGATTAAGAAATTCGAGTTAAATCTAATCATTGTCCCTTGTAACACCTAGCCATTTAAAGTTTTGTTTTCTTTCTCTTTGGTGATTTTATGATGAATTTAGAAATTCATTTAGAATACATACACGTTATATCAAGTATTATTGATTCATTTTTAATCATGTACTGAATAAATGCGTCTTAATCATGTTAATATCGAACTGATGCTTTCAATAGTCGACGTGTCAATAATGCCAAAAGAGGACATTTTATGGATACAACATGAAGTTGGGAGCAGTATTGCAACTGAAAAGGATTGCATGAAATATATGTTCCCTTTGCAGATAAGATCCGATGTACCAAAGTCCGTATCGAATCAATCAAATATGACATTAATGGACATTTTCGAGGAAACATCTACTCCTCTTTATGAAATAAATACAGTTGTTAGCCTATTCAATACTTAGTTAAAAATACAGATGCCAAAGGTTCTTTCTATATCGGCATAATTAAAGTCAGCATGGTTCTTTTATCATGACGACGTTTTTTCTTCTTATAATGAGGAAAATAGGTCGTTTGCACCGTTTGCTTTATTGGACATCAAATGAGGGATGGTCAAAGGTCCTTCATCGCACTTCTTTTAATGTCATCTTACAGTGAGGATGTTGTTTTACACTACAATTGTACGTTCTTCGAGACCTCTGGGTAATTGGAGAAGTGAGAGGGTTGTGCGCACGTAATCCAGGATAACCACACCATTTGCTACTTGCGTGACAAATGGCCGTCCAAAGTTGGCTACGGTTGCCCATTGGTCTCGTCGGTTTATGTGTAGTCTTTTGTGTTTGATGTTTACATGTCGTGTGTCTCTTTTCCGTCTCGTGCTGTATTCGTCTTTTATTTTTTTGCATCGGGTGTTTTGGTGTTCTGCTGTTGATTCTGCAACGCGGTCTTGTTTGAGATCTCCTCCACTTCTTTTCATTATAAATCTGTCCCTTCCTATTACAATGAGCAAAATAGAATGTTTGTACCGTTTGCTTTATTGGGCATCATCTGATGAATGGCCAAACGTCCTTCATCGCATCTTTCAATATAAATTTGTTCTTTCCTCGTCGCTCCCCGTTGGTTTATTTTTCACATTGGATCAGTTGATGAAATCTACATGGATACAATTGATTTGACATATCCTAGTATACTAGTAACCGTTAATGTACAAAACCAGAATGACCATCCGTGAGCAAAATCTACGACACAGAGGACTGAATTAATTTGTTTCCTTATTTTCCAATAACTGACCAACAGCAAGCAATATGCCTAATTGCATTTTGACACATTTCTATCAATCAATCTATGTCTTTCTATGAAACATAAACACTCTCTCGAACGGAATAACAAGGCAATAAACAAATTAACGTTTCATGATGTTGAAGCTATTTTCATCGAAAAATATAGAAATTATAAGGCGGTTAACATCTTAGAACCATCCCTCCAATGCTATTTTTGAAAATAGGTTCTATTTGAATGTGTAGTTAATCGATCCTACAGAAATATGGAGCCGTGCACTCCCTGCAATTTAAAAGTTAATGTACACAATTTAATTCAAAAAATAAAACCAGAGGGCGCTTCTAAAATGGATTTTGGCGGCTCCTCAAAATCACTTTGGCTAGGAGCATCACAAATGAAGATTTAAAATATCAGAAATACGTGTCTTGTGCACTGAAATTGGTTTGAGATATTTAGTTTTGGAAGGTATAGAGGTGGATCATATCTGCATTTCCTTCCCTGTATAATTTATAATAGAGATATTTATAAGTTTTGTTGCTATCTGTTTTAAGATAAAGACCTGTTCTAGGAAATATATACTTCTGCGAACTCACACTGATATAACCTGATTCTCCCAGTTATATACAAAACGTAGGTTTCTATGATATACAACAATAAATACATCATCAGCTCTAGGGCAGTCTTCGGTTGTAAATGTTCTGCTCGCTTTTGTTTGACCTGTCAGGTAGTAAATAAAGACGCAGCTGTAAGTTAATCTACCATTGTTTGACATGACTCCTAAAAGAGCAAAGCTCGGAAAGTTCAAATCACGTAATATGTAAGGCAGTGTCATTGGTCATTTTCCGTTTTCTCAATTCTGTCAGTGATTTGCGCTTTCAAATATATGATATTAACAAGCTTCATAGGAAACACTTTTCTCCCACTTGAGACTAACAACTCTCAAATTTCCCTGGGGTGAGATAAATCGATCTCACCCTCTGACGTCATCGATCTCACCCTCTGACGTCATCGCTACCAAAGCGACTTTATGAAAGTAAGGCAAACTGGTGATTATAACAGACACTTTAGATAGTCGATAACGTGGGAGAAAAACAATCAAACACCACCATGAGGGAAGGATTGCGATTTCTCAACCCTCTTGTAAAAATTTTGCTTGTCCATGACTCGGCAAGCCTCGTCATGGACTTGCAAAATTTGTACACTCGGGTTTAAAAATCGCCATCCCTCCCTCATGGTGGTGTAAGATTATATTATTCCTTAGTTTTTTTTAAATGACTCTCGTTTTATCTATTTGTTCTTGGAAAGAGAAAATGTTCAGGATCATTCAACAGAAATTGAGACAAAACAAAGTCATTAAATCGGCGTAAATGTTAAAGTAAAGAGCATTATTATTTTTGGAGTTCGATTAATAGTGAACGATGAGGCAATTTTTCATCCTCAGCGCTCTACAATTTACGAAAAAGAAGTGCACTTTTACCGAGAAATTCCATTAAAACTTATATATGGTTCTTATACATGTAACATCCATATATTTGCACAAGCTCAAGAAATAATTTGACCACTTTTGAATGGTTAATCGTGTATTTATATTTTTTCTTATTTCCAATGGGCATGTTGTTACGTACAGTTTCTGATAAATGTGCATCTTATCCCTCTTGTTTTACTAAGTTATTAATTCTCCGTACATTTCATATAACACGTAATACTCATATGCTGGAATTGATCAAATAAATGAATTATATACATGTACATCCCGAAACTTTTCCTAATTGATCAATAAGGCGGCATACTTTGAAGATTTACAAGTAAGCAGTCCTTTATCAACTATTTAGGATACATAATTATAATAATCTATTATATCGAAGAGACACGTAAAATTGTACATTGAAGGTAATATCACTATCTTTTTCGAAAGCTGTGCAAAGTAAACAAATTGTGACGTCAATAAATTCTAAGGAAACTGATGTTAGATTCAGAGAAAACATGCTTCACATACGACATGTATGTAGGAATTTTATTTCACAATAATGAATTTACGTCATATACTGTCCAAAATAGGAGAAGTCCCGGTAAAGAGTTGGCATCGATATTACATATGTAACTTTGTCACTTATTTTCGACTGGAATTAGCAAGTTCCGCCATTTCAAATTATGCAACACGTAATAATTCTGCAGCTTTGCGAAGCTAAAGTGAGCTATTGTCATAGCGCGCCGTCCGTCGTCCGTCTTCCGTCTGGCGTAAACTTTTAACATTTCTTACATCTCCTCTGCAACCGCTGCATGGACTTTCACCAAACCTTACAGGAAGCAAGTACTCAAGGTCATCTACAAAGTTTGCGTTTTGCATGCCGAACGGTCAACAAATATTGCCGCCGAGGGCTCTGATTGGCTGACACATTTTCGACATCTCCTCTGCAACCGCTGCACAGAATTTCATCACACTTTACGGGAAGGAAGTACTCAAGGTTCTCTACCAAGTTTGTGTTTTTCGTGCCGATCGGCCAACAAATATGGCCGCCGAGGGCTCTGATTTGCTGACACATTTTTGAAATCTCCTCTGCAAACGCTGCAGAGAATTTCATGAAACTTTACAGGAAGGAAGTACTCATGGTCCTCTACCAAGTTTGTGTTTTTCGTGCCGATCGGTCAACAAATATGGCCGCCGAGGGCTCTGATTAGCTGACACATTTTCGACATCTCCTCTGCAACCGCTGCACAGAATTTCATGAAACTTTACAGGAAGGAAGTACTCATGGTCTTCTACCACATTTGTGTATTTTGTGCCGATCGGTCAACAAATATGGCCGCCGAGGGCTTTGATTGGCTGACACATTTTCGACATCTCCTCTGCAACCGCTGCAAAGAATTTCATGAAACTTTACAGGAAGGAATTACTCATGGTCCTCTACCAAGTTTGTGTTTTTCGTGCCGATCGGTCAATAAATATGGCCGCCGAGGACTCTGATTGGCTGACACATTTTCGAAATCTCCTCTGCAACCATTGCACAGAATTTCACGAAACCTTGCAGCAAGCAAGTACTCAAGGTCCTCTCACAAGTTTGTGTTTTTCTTGTCGATAGGTCAACAAATATGGCTGTCAAGGACTTTGATCTGTAGAAGTATTTTTGTGACTTTTAACCCTTTGTCTGCAACTCAGGTGAGCGATGTGGCCCCCTTGGGCCTCTTGTTAAAAATAAATTTGTTGGATCAGTTACCGCCATCATTGGCCAGAATGTTTAGACGTTTTGGTAATTTTTGTGATGGATTTAGAAATTCATTTAGAATACAGACACGTTTATCAGTAATTCTTGATTTATTTTTATTAATATGCTGAATAACTGCGTCTTAATATCGTACTGGTGTTTTCAATAGTCGACGTGTAAATTTTGCCACCAGAAGACGTTTATCGATACATAATGTAGTTGGAAGCAGTATTGCAACTGAAAAAGGATTGCATAAAATATATGTTCCCCATTCAGATAAGATCCGAAGTACTAACTTCCATATTGAATCAATCAAATATGACATTAATGGACATTTTCGAGGAAAGATCCACTCCTCTTTATGGAATAAATATATTTGTTAGCCTATATCAATACTTAGTTAAAAATCCAAATGCCAACGGTTCTTTCTTTATCTGCATAATAAAAGTCAGCATGATTCTTTTATCATGACAACATTTTTCTTTTTACAATGAGCAAAATAGAACCTTTGTACCGTTTGCTTTATTGGGCATCATCTGAGGGATCGCCAAACGTCGTACATCGTACCTTTCAATATAAATATGTCCTTTCCTCGTCGCTCCCTGTTGGTTTCGATTTTTTTACATCGGCGCACTTGATTAAACCTACATGGATGCAATTGATTTGACATATCCGAGTATACTAGTAACCGTTAATGTACCAAAGCAGAATGACCATCCATAAGCGAAATCTATGACACAGAGAACTGAATTAATTTGTTTCCTTATGTGCTAATAACTTACCAACATCAACCAATATGCCTTATTGCATCTTGACACATTTCTATCAATCAATCTATGTCTTTTCATGAAACATAACCACACTCTCTCGAACGGAACAACAAGGCAATAAAAAAATTAACATTCCATGCTGTTGAAGCTATTTTCATAAAAAAAATATAGAAATGATAAGGAGGTTAACATCTTAGCACCATCCCTCCAATGCTGTTTTTGAAAATAGGCTCTATTTGAATATGTTACTTTATCAATCCTACAGGAAAATTGGACTCACTTGCAATTTTAAAGTAAATGAACATATTTAAAGTAAAAAAAATGAGAGGGCGCTACCTCAAGATCACTTTAGCTGGAAGCATCACTAATGAAAATTTAAAATATCCGAAACAAGTACTGCATATAGAAATAACAATTTTCGAATTTTGGCGAAGTATTTTGTACCCAAGAATAAAAACGTATATAAAACATATATTTGGGAGTCAATCTATGTCAGTAATATATAGATTTTCAAATTATTTAAATCAAATAAATTAAAAGTATTGACAAAATAAACGTGAAAGAAGGACTTTTAAGTTATTCAGTCTCAAAGTCGAGAAGGCACGTCAAAATCATAAGAATTTTCATTGCAACAGTTGCAAACCTCCGAATGAGCAATATTCATGAGAGAGAACAGGTGCCCGGGAAGAGTCAGCGTCATCTGTTTGCATGCATGTTATGGACAGTTCAATCCATGTGAGACCATGTGTAACTTTAAGTTTCGACTCGTTGAAAGAGCAGATAATTATGATTGATAATATGATCAATTCTTATTTTCCTTTATAAGCTCATTTGTGTCTTTTTTTTTTCTTCATTTGTGTTAATGAATATATATATATATAAATATACCATACCCAACTAAAACAAAACTATTTTTTATCTTTAAATATTCATTCATGTATCATATCATATCATCATGAAAGGCGTTGGCATTTCTTTCACTGAATCCTTGCAATTGATTGTATGTACCGTCGAAAAAATTACTTATGGTCAGAAAACCAAATTCTTAACCTCATTGTTTCCTCCTATCACCATAGAGATCATGTTTGATTTTCTTTTATTCAATCATTTTCCGCGTTATTACTTTTAGTCGCGAAGATTTACAGTAGAATCGCTAGCATTTATCAAAATTCATCGCAGGATTCTGTAAAACGTCTTACAATTCAAAAGCATCATTTCAGAACAAATACTTTGCAGCATGGACCATGCACTTTTCGGATACTTAACCCTAGTTAGTGATCCTCAATCGAAACAATTAATATGGTCAAAGAGTGCAATACTTATTATGTCCAAAATGTACCAAACGATTTAGCAGGATGGGTGAGGTATGATGCTACATAACCCGCGTTTTAGAAATTTCAAGAAATTTATGGACATTTTCCAGGAAAGACCCACTACTCTTTATGAAATTAAGATAGCTGTTAGCCTATTCAATACTTAGTTAAAAATCCAAATGCCAACGGTTCTTTCTATACATGTATCTGCATAATAAAAGTCAGCATGGTTCTTTTATCATGACGACATTTTTCTTTTTACTATGAGTTCGTACCGTTTGCTTTATTGAGCATCTTAACCCTATTTGATAACAGAAATTTCCGAATGCATTGAAGAAACGATCAAACGAAGTTGACCGAACTTGTCTGCATCTGCCCTCGGGGACTCCTGGTCCACCAGCAGTAACACTCACCAAGTAATACAAATATCAGACTAAAAATAATCCCTAGCGAAATTAAGGAATGGAATGTCACGGAAAAACATAAACGTCTAATTCATTTGAGGTGCATTATTTCTGCAATAGCTTAACATAGATTCACACTGTCAACGCAATCGTGAACGATGGCCATTTGTTATTTCCATCCTAGATTGAATAAAATTACAATTTTGTAATGAACAAACTACCGTTTATAATTTCTCCCTTATTGGGATTTCAAAATCAAAATCAAAGCGTGCTTCCCTTTTCACATGTACATCTGCCATTTTCTTTTTTATTAAAGTCTTCAAACATTATTTATTCAACTTAGATATCAAATAAAGGTTCAAAGTTTAACATGTCAATTTTGCCACCAGAAACGTTCCATCGATGTGAAATGAAGTAAGGAATGATATTTCAACTACATGTACATAACTTTATGTTTTCCTTTAAGATGAACCATTAAATGTTAAACATCTTCAAATTCAATTGCATCATTTATAAACGGATACAATTGCAGCATGGACCAGACATGCACGTTTCGGGTACCCAACCCTCGTCAGTGATCCTCAATCTAAACAATGTAATATGGCCAAAGAGGGTAAAAATTATTATGTCAGAAATTTTACAGAAAGATGCAGCAGGATGGGTGGGAATGATGCTACAGGACCCACACTATGGAAATTTCAAAAATTTTAGTATCACATTTTTTTGGATATGAATGAGAAACGATTTTATGTTTTCAATATTATGTTTTTTAGACATTTTTATCTCGTTACAGTGATTACAACGAAAAAACCCAAACAAACAAAACACTCATGAGTGGAGAAAGCCGGGACAATACATGAAACCACACCAACAACAAACAGACAGAATAGAAATGATCTTTTCACATTTTCACAAACCTAACAGAACTCTTTTGGAACATGATCGACAACTCGAGTACCTTTCTTCTTCACATAATTATGCAAAATAAAAGCTCGGAGCTCCTATCAGTTTCTGATGAAGTTATTCTTCGGCTTACTTGAACATGTTGAATAAAAGAGTAGATGTTTATGGACATAATTCGTTTCTCCATACCATATATATGTGAAAACGTAATGACTACGTACAACGGTACTGTAAATCAACCATAAATTAATATGTTTCCTCGTGTTCAATAACGGATAAGAGCAATAATAAGGAAGTATTCCAACTCATTATCTTCTTGAAGGAAATTTCATAGAAATTTTAATGCACCAGACACGACATGTTTCGGATAGAAATCCTAATCAGTGGTGCTTCAAGCCATAGTGACTTTCAATGATTTACAAATAGTATGCTTAATTGAATCTTGACGTGGTTCTATAAAATGTAAACGTCTTCAAATTGAATAGCATCATTTAAAAACAGAAAAATGCTAGAGAAAAATGTTATGAAAGACGTTTTTTCCTACCATGCATGTCACTTATGGACAAAATACATGCGATTGAAGCTATTTTCAAGACTCGATCTCCTTCCGTAGCCGATCATAATTATTTCCGATAGAGATATTTAGCTTTTCGTTTTCTGTTTTTACAAACATGATACAGGAAATATAAACTTCTGCGGATTCGCATTGATAAGAACTAATCCCCCAAGCCTAATAAGAGAGGTGATATTCCTTACATACAACAATAAATAAATCAACAATTCTAGGGCGATCCTCAGCTGTGCATTAATTACACCGTTATTGTATGGTAAATCTGATAATTTTGTTCGCCTAGATGTGTCTTGCCAGGCAGGCAAGAGGCAGCCATGAGTAAATCTATTAAATCTTCTATTTTGTAGTTCTTCCATCATCATACATTTTGTACTTTGTTGGCTAAGATTAAGTGCTAAATTTTACAAAAAATTTAATAATTGTAATTGAAAGTGGCGGGGTTCCGTCATAATATGCATATATCATTTGAATAAGATGAGACAGTATATGTCACCTAGTTTGCTTTTTTTGGGGGAAAGTTGTCAGTCCATATCCTAAAATATAATCGAAATTAAATGCAGTTAATATCCTAGCACCATTCCTCCAATTTTATTTTGGTCATAGGTGTTTTTCAACTATGCTACTGAATCGAGCCGCGTATTCTTTGCGAAGTTCATGCATATGCATTTTGTTTTGGGTGTAAGTTTATGCTTTTTTTTTCTTTTAATCACTTTTTTGTTGATAAAGACATACAATATTTTTTTTTGACAAAACGGCCTTTTTATCTCCTCAAATATTTAATACTTATGTCTGATCAAGCATTATTTTGAAGATATAAGACAGAGAAGAACGAAAGTCAAATCTTAATATAAAAAATATTAATCTCGTTATTTCGGAAAAAAATCGTAATTACAAGTAAAAAATTGAAAATACCATCTTTTCTCAAAGAGAGTTGACCTTGATTTTCGACCTAAGACAAGAAAATTGACAAGGTGCTATACTTGACTCCTTGGAATAGTGTATAAATCTCCATAAGATTTCGACTTATGGCCACGAAACAATTTTTCAGGTTGTATTGCTTATTCCGATCATTCTGGCATATAAAGTATAAATAAATTACCATTATTGAATTCTATTTCTCATTTTTTTACAACTCGGATGTTCCAGACATATATTACTCAGATCCAAAGAGGAAAATTCTTTCTCCTTAAATATTAATGATTATCGTTGTATATTTATTTCGCCTAATAAAATAAAATGTCCTTTTAAATTCCTCATTTGCGACAAATCATTCAAATAGCACCGTAAATCATTACAGAAGCTGCTGAATGATTATCTAAATTGGAAGAATTGTGAATGATGTCGTTTCTCTTCACATTCAGTGTTATCATTCTATAAAAGTGCAATACAACATTTGAAACCTACCTGAATTAATTATAGTTGATAATTTAAAATAAATTAAATTAATTATTTTTTAAGAAGAAACTATCAACCGAAATTAATCGAACTTGGCTACATGTGCCCTCGGGGACTCCTGGTCCACCAGCAGTAACACTCACCAAGTGGTATTAATGTTAAACGTTAAACGTCTTCAAATTCATTCTCAGAATTACAAACTTTCCTTTTCTGAGTAGCAATCAGTCAGGGATATGTTTGTGACCGACTAACATTGTCACTTAGAAGTTCTACGGTCGATATGGGGAACTCGTCATACACTATGATGTCCCACTTTTCAGAATGGTAGATGATATTCAGTCATAGACCATCTGTATCATCCAACTAAAGATTGTAGTCTTGTCTTCCGAAATGGAAGTAACCGGATGTGAGATGGTGGAGGTTTTTGTTTGTTTGCTTTGGTTCCTGTTTTATCCTGATTTTGTATACCATCGGTGTCTGATTTCCTGAATTATCGATTTTGTGCTGTATACAGGGATATTGTAATTGTCCATATCTGTCATTGTACGCATGTTACAGTTCATAAATCATAATCGATAGTATTTCAAGCCGAAATCATTCAAAGAGTCGAAACTAATTTTAGTGCAATTCGCCCGCGCCATTGGACATAAAAAATGCAATAATTAAGATGAAGAATATTACCATTCCATATCGTGTATATATATATTTGTATATATTTTACATTATCTGGTAATTGGTTAATAAACCTGTCTCAGAAAATCTCTAACAAATGAATCTATTATCCAATTTCGTGAATTTATTACCACAACGTGCGTACAATATAATTAATTTCAGAATGGACTTCTAATTAATATATTATATATCTTTAATCAATCATTTCTGTGCAATTGTAAATTGCTATTAAGGTATGGACATACATCTCTATTAAGGTGGACTTTTGAGCCCAGACCAACTAATGTGTTATCGGAATATCATAGATATCAAGAAGAGTTTCGCCAATTTGATTACATTATGAATTATTATGGCTGACATGAGGATACAATCTGATTTCTATCTTAGCTATTTGTTCTTTTCGAATAAGAATTCGTAGTACTTAATCATCTGTGAAAAAAGGGAACGGGAAAAGGTAATGTATTTGCCAATATTGAAATATATTCCAATTTAAAAATTCAGTGCACCATATGCGCATTTCAACGAGTTTTGTCTCGCTAGCGATGCTCGAGGCCGAAAAAGAGGAAGTCCAAATGATATAAAAAGATGAAGAGCAAATGCCTTCACTTGACCTGAATTTTCAGTCATTGGTACAATATTCCCAAAATTTGGGTAAATATGCAAAATGAGGTGAACATAGACATAAGACGACGTTACAGTAATCACAGCGAAACAAACTCGCATAGGCGATAAATAGGTCGAACTCACATAAGCCTACCACGTCAACAAACAGAAAAATAAAACAAAATCAATCACATTAGAAAGGATAAACAAACATCGATAAAACATGAGGAACATCACAGTAGCAAAGTAAGAGGCCATTTGGAAGAAATCTTTCTGAAGAGAGTCGGAACATACAATCATTTACTGTCTGTTGTATAATTATTTCCTTGCAATCAGGGAACTTTGTCATAGTAAATTATGCTTGAAACTTATTATTTTCAGGGATTAAGACGGAATGGCCTTGAGGCTCTCAGGAACTATATCAAACTTTCATTTAAATACAGAATCAGTGTCTCCATTATTTCTGTATAAGTAAATAAAGAATAACATTTTATGTAGGTATCGCGAGTTTTAAAGTTGGTAAAATCTGAAATCTGAAGAAAATGATAAGAACAAAAAGAACAGAAAAATAGATATTTTCAGTTAATCTTAGGATGATCTATTATCCATAACACTTAACCACCACAATAGCTCAAGTTAGTTTAACCAGTGTCAAAGGTCTAAAATTAGAGTAAGAAATTTACCCCCCCCCCCCCCATACACAAACACAAACAAAAAAATTAGCATAAAAAAATCTTATTCAGTGTGTACACAAAATAGCTAAAATATTGAACAAAGAACAAATTTCCATTGGAGATAACAATATGTATCCGGAAAGAGTGAATAATTTCTACATGCAAACCACAGCATTTAAAAAGTCAAAACCGTAGAAAAACTCATCATTGAGGACAGCATTGAAATTTTATCTCCCTTGTTTTTCCGTTTTAGGATTTTCTTTCAACAACTTCTTACATAATAGGTTTTCTACACAGACATATACTATTTGCATTAATTTATATATCATCTCTTTGATAGTGACAATAAAATAAAAAAGCTGACACTGATCAAAACTCAATAAAATAAGATAAGAATAATCTTTGACGAAAGAAGGGAACAGAGAGTCACGGCATACAAGTTCAAAAGATTATCTTATTCATTTGAGGTAATTCATTTCTGCAGAAAAATTACCCAGATGAATCCTTTCAAAGCAATGAAAAACAATTATCATAGGATAATTCCTTCCAAGATAGAATTAAAGTAGCTAAAAATAAGTGTCTGTAATCTCTTTCGTTTTGAATTATTCATTTAGAATATCGATTTAAATCCCTAGTATTGTCTGTCTGTCTTCAACAATTAAGAGTCTAAATATCAAACTAATGTTCTCAATATTTGATATGTCCATTTTGTCACCAGAAACATCTATTCGATGACAGATAAAGTGGAAAACAGCATTTCAACGTAAAACTGATAGGACAAAGCGAATGTTTTCCGTTAACACTGAACGTAACACTTAGTTTATAGAATCAATCAAATATGGCGTTTATGGTTTTGAATCAGAAACGATCAATTCCTCCGAGATCTAAATATAAATATTTTTCTTCGTCTATTTAAACATCATGCAGTTACTATAAACGGGTTAATTTCGCGATTTTTATATCCATACATTACGCATGTGGTAAATCTGCAATATAAAAACCTCTGACTTTGCAAATTGCAGCAGCGATTATTTTGAGTGTTCACATTTTTCACGAAGCCAGTTAATTCTTGAAATATGCGAAAATTACCCCATGCGAAAATTCCAAGTTTATATTATTTGACCCTATAAGTCCAATGGGATTATATCGCTTTTGGTGTTGCAATAACTTTTGTACTATGATGGTAGGTATTGGTAAAGGGATTTGTTCAAATGGGGTATTTTAGGAGTTATCTCCCCTTGATATAGAATCCTTAAAAAAAATTTGTGAAAGATCTAAACGGTGAACTTGAGATTTGTCGGTGAAATTTGATAAATATTAATTTCTAGAAATTTATCATTCATCCATATTTGAGCCCCTCTCATGTTCTTGGAAAATATAGCTGAAATATTAGTTTTTCCATACACTTCAATGTTATATCGAAGAAGTATCCATCAGTTATCATCAGTGATAATTCATAAGCAAGTAACAGCGCTACGGTACCGTGAAATTGTAAGTTAGGATGCCTCTTCGCCTTCAATAAAGGACAAGATGATTGTATGCCTTATTGAATCTTGTCATATATTAATTATTCGTTTCGTATTTTTTAACAACGTACCTTGCAATCTTGGATCTTCTTTAACTCATTTGTGTCACACTTATGCCCTTTGCCGTGTGGAGCTCTTAAAAAAGTTCCCCGCGAGGGGTTTGACAGTAAGTGTTTTGAATATACTTCCCTGACATTGTCGCCATAGCACTTTCTATATAGACATAACGTCAGACAGTGCATGAATTTTATATATTTTCATTTCCATGCTTCGTAAACATCGACGGCGGGTGCGGCTAGCCAACAGGGGATGCTTACTCCTCCCGGGCACCTGGTCCCACCTCTAGCTTGCTAGGGTTTCGTCGATGTTTAATTTTGTGCTCTATTGTGAGTGCTGTTGAGATTATCGTCAGGATCTTCTTTAACTCATTTGTGTCACACTTATGCCCTTTGCCGTGTGGAGCTCTTAAAAAAGTTCCCCGCGAGGGGTTTGACAGTAAGTGTTTTGAATATACTTCCCTGACATTGTCGCCATAGCACTTTCTATATAGACATAACGTCAGACAGTGCATGAATTTTATATATTTTCATTTCCATGCTTCGTAAACATCGACGGCGGGTGCGGCTAGCCAACAGGGGATGCTTACTCCTCCCGGGCACCTGGTCCCACCTCTAGCTTGCTAGGGGTTCGTCGATGTTTAATTTTGTGCTCTATTGTGAGTGCTGTTGAGATTATCGTCAGGATCTTCTTTAACTCATTTGCAAAAAGCGATGGCACAATATAAGAAATTAAGTTACATGCAAGAGGCCATTTTTTATAAGATGTCATTTCCTTAACCACCTGCAGTCATTTCTAATAGAGGTTTTTATAGATTTTTGTTATTCGTCGTGACAGCCATGTTATCAGAAACATAAACTCCCGCGAACACACATTGATCAAAACTCATCCTCCAATATATATACAAAACCAGAGCATCCATAACATACAACAATAAATATATCGTCAGTTGCTTTCGGCAACGTTTTGCTGCACATGATTAAATCGTTATAGTATCGTAAATCTGATAAATAAAAGCATCTTGATTTCTCTTGTCAGTGTGGCAACACGCAGTGTGGTAAACTAATCTAACATTGTTTATCCTTCTTTCATTACCTTGGAGGATAAGAATAAGAATTTACTGCCATTACAAATGAGATATAAACTAGGAAACATATAGGATCTCAAATGAATTTTCATTTCATACGATGTATTATGAAACGAGTCGTATGTTTTATATCCCCGAGCCTTGGATATAAAACGCACAACGAGTTTTATAACGCATCGTATGAAATGAAGATTCATTTAAGATTCGATTGTTTTTGTCACATGATTCTGCCAAAATATGTTTATTTCCAAAGTGAAACCAACGATTCTGAGAACTAGATGCAAATCACGCCATGGTCTAGTAGTCGTCTGATACGCAACGAGAGGTAATTTCTCCTTCCTTTAGATGTTCTGTGCGTAAAGAGAAAAATATTTCAAATTTTGTTGCAACTTTGTACTTTAATGCAATGATTATTTGCACAACAACAATTTTAATCATTGATATTAAATTGGCGTCTTGATATAACATATTACCGATATTGTGACAGTGTAGGTGATGAGGCTCCAAACTTGACCACTCATATTCAAGCAAAACGATATGTAACGTGTTATCATAACATTTGATTATGAAATGGATTTATGAAACTACATAACGGGTGTATCATGTCATAATAGTAATTGAAATAATAAAAAGGCCGAATGAGGTACAGTATTCAGCTCTAAAATGATGCTAATGAATCTGAAGACGTTAAACATTTGTATCACTTGATGAGGATATTAATAATAAACATCAAAGAAGTACCCAACAGTTATTCAGTCTCAAAGTCGAGAAGGCAAGGCAAAATCGTGAGAATTCCCATCGGAACGGTTGCGAACCTCGGAATGAACAACACTCATGAGTGTCACTGATGGTGGACCAGGGGTCCCCGATGGCACATGTAGCCATGTTCGATATATTTCGGTTGGTCGTTTCTTCAAACGCATATGAAAATTTATGTTTACAATATTTTCGCAAATTTCCTTAACCGGGGTCTTGTAGCATCAT
Source organism: Pinctada fucata (assembly GCA_028142955.1). Classification (NCBI taxonomy): domain Eukaryota; kingdom Metazoa; phylum Mollusca; class Bivalvia; order Pterioida; family Pteriidae; genus Pinctada; species Pinctada fucata. Next base: position 7,565,224 of record AP027115.1, read on the forward strand.
ATCCAAACCATCTTGCTATGTCTTTCGGTAAATTTGTTAAGATTGAGGAGGGTTAGATAACCGAAACGTGCATGTCTGGCCCATGCTGTAAATTTGTCTGTTCTAGAATGATGCTAATGAATTTGAAGACGTTAAACATTCAACATTATTGTGTCTGGGAACGACATATTATGTCTGGGAACTAGATAGCTTGCTTTTTGCATTCTTATTTAAAAAAACAAAAGAGAGCAGAAAACCACAAAAGAATCCAAGTGACACCAAAAATAACAATAATTCTTGAAAAATATCTCTAGATCATCCTGATGCGTTCGCTTTGTCGATATGTGCTTCGATTCGGACGAAGACCCTTTTTTACCTGTAATGGCACCACCTGTTGATTTGAGACATGGGTATAATGAGTATAATGAAACATACTAAAATTCACTAAAATCCCTTGAATGGTTCCTGAAATGACAAATATGGATAATGACCATATCCCTGTATACAGCACAAAATCGATAATTCAGAAAATCAGAAACCGAAGGCATACAAAATCAGGATAAAACAGGAACCAAAGCAAACAAACAAAAACCTCCACCATATGAAAAGAAGCGAACTCCCGATATGGGAGTGGGACCAGGTGCCCAGGAAGAGTAAGCATCTCCTGCTTGCATGCAACATCCGTCGCTTCAATTCGGTAGAACTGTCACATCCGGTTACTTGCATTTCGAAAGACATAGAGTACAATCTTCAAAGTTGTCCTATGTGTATGCGATCCTCCACCCCTTTCATATTTTACATCAGAAATAAATTCATGAAACGTCACAAAAATAAATTTAAAAAATCAATATAGATTGAATAACTAAAATATGACAAATATGAAGTAAATGAGTGCCCAAAACCTCACATTTATAGAGTTATTCAAAGAAATAGCCAAAAAAAATGGATTTCTGACAAAATCCAAAAAGATGTCAAAAACGCGTCAATTATTTGACTTCGGACTGAAACCAAAAACAGTAACACTTTTTTAGACATATCCTTTTAGATCATCCTGATGCCCTTGTTTTGTCGATATATCCCTCGGCTCTTAAGAAGTTTGTCAAAAGAGTTTCATAAATATCCCTTGAATGGTTCTGGAAAATGTAAAAAGTTTATGACGGACGAACGCCGAACGCCATGCTCTTGCGCTTCGCTCAGGTGAGCTAAAAACAGTAATATATAAAACGAAAAAAAATATTTATCACATAATCGTGTTGCAGTATAAAAGAGAAATATCTAACCATCAGGATAACACAATTCATGACCGCTGTATGCTAGCCATTCGATAATCAATTATTAATGTCATAACCCAACATTTTCAGTGCATTAAAATTGGTTTGAAATTTTCTTTTAAAAACTAGAGAACACTTCCGTATTATTACTACTACCATTATTTCAATTAAATTACAAATATGAAGTTCGACATAAAAGTAAGTGTCAAATTATACTCAAAGTGCTTTAACTGTTAAACTTCACAAAAATGAAATGAATGAGTGCAAACAAAATACACTTACTCTCCCGGGGCGCCTGTCCTCGCTTGGAATACTGTTTATTCCGGGTTCGCAGCTGTACACATGGAAATTTGTAATGATTTTACCCTACCTTCTCGACTTTAAGACTGATGAAATGATGGATACTTCTTATTTTATTCTTAAGGAAAGGAATAAATAGAAAAGGGGATGATCTCCAGCATAACCACCCAGCGAAACAAACCCACAAGAAAGTGATACGTAAATGACATCAGACAAAAACTACAAACCACAAAAAAATTACGCGACAATAATCACTAGAGCATCATACAAAACAATCACAACATACGTACATAAACATCAAACATTAATAACAACACTATAAGCTATAAGCAAATGGTGTGGTTATCCGCATCACGTGCGCACATATGTAGCTTTTTGACGTTGAATTTTCATGTCTTGTTATTTTTCTGAACTTCATACGGATATTTAAACAGAATGGAGACGATATCCATTAAACCATCTTGCATCTGAATCTCAGGCGATCACCCATTGTCAAAATCAGTGTGTTGTATAATTATTTTGTTGGTATATATCGAATTTATCCGTAACTGTATTGTATCTAGGAACGTATCGTGTCTATTCCCAAGTCCATAAACCAGTGCACAAAATTGATTAAGAGATCGACGTTACAATCGACGCTATTTCATAGTCTATGGGATCCATATTTGTATAGTAACAAAATACATGCAGTTTATGACCGCTTATAGGTAATCGGTTTAATGACAAATATGGATAATGACCATATCCCTGTATACAGCACAAAATCGATAAATTCAGAAATTAAATCAGAAACCAGAATGCTGTAGCTTTCATAGTTACGTTTGGTGTCTAAAGAAAATTCTTTTTCTACAATCAAAGCCAAATTGATTTCTTATAAAACAAACAAAAAAAGAATTCGGAACTTTACTTCATTACGGTTTGATCGATAGATATCATACATTTCTGGATTCGATGCGGATACGAGTACGTCTAAAGTGGAATTTTCAAGATGACGCACGTCGAATTTCGCACGAATAGGAGGGATCTCCAACACGACCCGGTTGCAGCACCAACGGCACAATTTGAGATCCTATATGATATTTCGTAACTCTTTCGGAGCTCGTAAACAATAATGTCGAAGGGTTCAAGTTCCCCGCGAGCGGTTTGACAGTAATTGGTCTCGTCGGTTTATGTGTAGTCTTTTGTGTTTGATGTTTACATGTCGTGTGTCTCTTTTCCGTATCGTGCTGTACTCGTCTTTTGTGTTTTTGCATCGGGTGTTTTGGTGTTTTACTGTTGATGCTGCAACGGGGTCTTGTTGGAGATCTCCTCCCTTCTTTTTATCTTGCACGATGCCTGTGGACAATAAAAGAAATCAAGTTACATTCAGTTGAAGCTATATATTTTCATAAGATGTCAGTTCCGTGTTCTTTGCATCGCCACTCGCAGTCATTTTTGATAGATATATTTATAGATTTTTGTTATTCTTCTTGACGGGCATATTATAAAAACATAAGATCCCTCAAACACATATTGATAAAAATAATCGTCTAAGTTGTATTTAAAAAGTGGGAATCTCTAACATAAAGCAATAAATATATCATTCGCTCTACGCCAAACTTAAGTTGTACATAAATTGGATCCATAATAAATCGTAAATCTGATAATTTTGTTCGCCTTGATTTGTCTTGTCAGTTAAGCAAAACGCTGCTGAAATCTAATCTACAATTGTTTATTCTTCTATTATCTTCTATTTCAGCAGTAGTGGGCTGCCAGCACAGTTGCTTGACAAATAAAATACCAACTACGATCCTAGATAAAGAAGGCAGGATCAGGTACATGTACCCTCCTGAACACTTATCAATGTAATGAAGTTAAAACCGAAGAATATATCAAACTTTCAGTATTGAGGACAACATTGAACAATTTTTCTTCCTTGTAAATTTTCGTTTTAGGATTTGCTATCAATAACTTCTAAGATATTAGGTAGACGAAATACCTATCTCTTCTTTGGATTAATCTATACAGGTACAGTCCCACCTTTGTTAACGGACACCTTTATATGCCGGACAACTGTACATAACGGACAATTTCAGTCCCCCCCAACGTTTTTTATGTTATAAATGTCTTTTGTATAGCGGACACCTCCGTTCTCCGGACAACGGACACCCTTCTGGTACCCCAATCGGTGTTAATAACCTCCTATAACGGACATAATTATCTCGGTTCCGCCTCTGATAACGCATAATGTCTTTGTAAAATCCTTTGATCCGCAACCTTTTCTATCGTGGCTTCACTAATTAATGGTAATTAGGGACGGGTAATTAGTGGCCAATTTATGTTTACCTGTGTATACATTAATTAAAACAAGAACGTATAAACTGAGGCTTTGACGCTTGATGAAGGGTGTAATAATGGAAAATCGCAAGAGTACAAGAACCTTGTATTCACAATAAAAAGCCTTCGTTTCACAATAGAAAGTTTATATCCCGACTTCATTTATTGCAAAGCTACTGACCACAAGCCGGCACGCGTCGCGGACAATTTACCGATCGATATTTTTTCAATGAGTTCGACATACTTTTTTCTCTCAAGAATTTATTGTTATATTTCAGATTCGATTGATAATGACGTTCATGATTTTAGAGGCATTCACGGACCGCCGACACGCGACAAATGTCTGTTTAATCCTTACATCAACGTTATCCGTAAATGTAAGGATTTAAACTAACGTTTTATCAACAACGTTTTATGTACCCGAGTACATACATGTAATTTGATCAACTAGCGATTTAATGTCAATCAATCTAGCCTTGGTTTCCGTATACACGCTGTACGCTGTCCCACTCACGGGCCCTCCTGAAGAAGTGAAAATCTCGGAGATTTCAATAGGCAAGATGAGAAACCGCAATACATTCCGAGCCTTGTACGTGACATGGCGCTCGCGTGATATTTATCATGAATTACGTCTCCCCTTTCTCATAAACTGAATGGGAGGAAAGTGGCATTTTGAAACTTTATTTCTCAGTTTACTTAAGGAAATTCTCTCTTATGTAAAAAAAAAATGTTTGCAAAACTTAATGCTTTACTTATATTGCAAGAGTACTCTTGATAAAAAAAAATATACTACCTTTCTTAATTTCCTTTTTTGTGGTCTCAATAATCTGAGAAACATGATTTTAATTCTATTTGACCCAATTATATGTATAAGTACATGTATTCTGTTTTATTATTAATTCACCTTGTAAAACTACTTATCAAAAATTGACGGAAATTATTGCAAACTGCATATCAAACTGAACCTCTGCATAAAGGACACCTCTCTATAAAGGACAATATTTCATTTTCCCCGAGCCGTCCGTTATAGACAGGTTAGACTGTATATCCTCTCTTTGATTGTAACAATAAAATGAAGCTGTTGACACTGATCAAAAACCATTGCATGAAGATATCTGAATAAAAATTATCTCTGACGAATGCAGAGAACAGAGAGTCACGGAAGACGTACAAGTGCAGTAAATTATCTCATTTATTTGAGCTAAATATTTGCATTTCTTCTGCAGAAGCTTTACTTAGATGAATTCTTTGAAAGCAATGGTAAACAATTATCAAAGGCTTATTCCTTTCAAGAAGGAAAGAAAGTAATGAAAAAATAAGTGATCTATAATTTTTTGATTTATTAATTTAGAATATCGATTTAAATCAAAGCACGTTTCACTCGTATTGCCTGTCAATTTGCCTTGAACAATAAAGAGTTTAAATATCAAACTAATGTTCTCAATATTTAACATGTCCATTTTGCAACCATTAACATCTCCTCGATGCGATATAAAGAAGAAATCAGCATTTCAACTTAATACTGATAGAACAAAATATATATTTCCGTTAAGATAAAACTGAAAGTAACACTTAGCATATGGAATAAATTCAATATAGCGTGTATAGGTATCAATGAGGAGAATCAATTCCTCGTTCGAGATTTAAATTTCATTTTTTAGTCTATTTAATCATAAGTTACTATAAATGGGAATTTTCGCGATTTTAATATCCATGTATTACGCTAGTGGTAAATAACTGCGATTTAATAGCAGTTCTCTGTAAGGACCAAAATAATTTCAATAGCACGTGGAAACAGCATGTCTCCAATTTTGAAGATTTTTGGTGTGGAAGGTGTATATGATGCACTGAGACAAAAATAAACTTTCTTTTTACAAATTAAGTTTTTGTTGCCATGGAAAAAAATCTCGTTCTTTGTAAAATGCAGCAGCGATATTTTTGAGAAGAGGAAATTTTCACGAAGCCCGTTGATTCGTGATATACACGAAAGTTTACCCCACGTGAACATTTCTAAGTTGATAGTATAATGCGATATAGATCGAATAAGACGAGAAAATGAGGATAATTCGTACGCCTATAGTGTCAAGAAACAGACAAAGTTAAAGAGACCAACAAACAAGGTAATACACCATCGAGACACGAGGAATAACACAAGCACATTTTTTTTAAATATGCGAAATAGGAGCACCGATGATTTCTTTACGCATTCGCGTTAAAACTCGTTAAGTGCGATTGATTAACTTTTAAAATCTACTCCTTTTTCAGAATTTATTTACTCTAGATACATACAGGTTTCGTTATAGTTTGGTGATTATTATGAAGATCATTCTATTTGTTATGTTCTGTTGTCTCAAGGTTAAGGACTTTATTACAGTAAGTGCAAAATGACGTGTCACTAGTCTTTGGCCATGCAAACCATGTAGACCTAAATTGGCTGTCTTCTATTGTTATAAACATCGACGAAGTACCTATCAGTCATTCAGTCGCAACGGGGAGGCAATAGGAACATTTACGAAACATCATCTGCATTTTCAATGTTCCTTATTTCGTTCTTCTAGATTTAAATTGAATTTAAGAAGTGAAATAAGCGTTGGAGATCCCCTTGTTTCTTGGACAAGCAGAAAATTATTATAATACGCTATGCCAGAGCAAGTACTAAGTATACGAATTTTGGTCTGAGAGCTAGGCGTCTTTCAGATAAGCTTCTCAGTCAGGGATACGTTTGTGACCGACAAACATCGTCACTGAGGAAGTTATACGGTCGGTATGGGTAACTCGCCATACACTATGATGTCCCACATTCCAGAATGGTGGATGATATTCTGTCAGAGACTATTTGAACCATCCAACCAAAGATTGTGTACTCTATGTCTTCCAAAATGGAAGTAAACGGATGTGACATTTCTACCGAATTGAAGCAGCGGGCGTTGCATGCAAGCAGGAGATGCTTACTCTTCCTGGGCACCTGGTCTCATTCCCATATCGGCAGTTCGTTTCTTTTTATATGGTGGAGGTTTTTGTTTGTTTGCTTTGGTTCCTGTTTTATCCTGATTTTGTATGCCTTCGGTTTCTGATTTTCGGAATAATCGATTTTGTACTGTGTACAGGGATATGGTCATTATTCATATATGTCATCGATAATCATGACTTTAGTTTTTTTCTTAAGCCTATTTTGTCTGATTACACATGGGCAAAAATTGTTTAGACGTATTAACATTGTTTTGCAAAGACAGAGTGACATTTCATAAGCGAATAACAGCGCTAGGGTACCGTGAAATTGTACGTTAGTATGCTTCTTCGTCTTCAATAAGGGACAAAAAGCAAATTATATGCATTATTGAATCTTGACATATTTTGTCAATATTTCGTTTTGTATTCATTAAACGACGTACTTCTTCCATCACATGAAGCGTTTGGACAATACCAGACAATATTAGAAATTAAGTTACATGCAATTGATGCTTTTTTATAAGACGTCATTTCCTTCTAAGCCACTCACAGTCATTTCTAATAGAATTGTTTATGGATATTGGCTATTCGTCTTGATAGGCATGTTATTTGAAACATAAACTCCCTCGAACACACATTGATCAAAAAGTTATTCACAAAAAGCGGACATCCCTAACATGTAACAATAAATACATCATCGTAAATCTGATAAATAGAAGCGCTTTGATTAGTCTTGACAGTCAGGCAAGACGCAGCTGTAAGCTTATCTATCTTGTTTATCCTTCTTTCATTATCTTGGTGGGTAAGAATAAGAATTTACTGCTAACACGGTTGGTTGACAAATAAAATACAAACTAGGCGCCTGGTAATTTATTAACATCTGAACACTTATCGATGTAATGATCTGTGGATACAGCACGTATTTATTATGCTTTTTTATTTTCATGTTTGTGTTTTTGGGTTTTAGTTTCACTCCTTTATGTTTCCAATCCACTATCTTGAAATATCTTACAATAGCATAATATGATACATGTGTTTTGAAGCATACATAGTTTGTAAAAGAAATAATGCATATACAAAGTCATAATTAAGCAATTATCAGTCTCAGTTTATTTTGTGCAAAATTTATCAGAAAAATGGGACGAACCATTAATTCAGTGATAACCTAATCATAATCTCTATTCCGTAAATCATCAAATGACGAGCTTTCAAAGCCATTCTTATTGGACAATAAAGCCAACAAATCGAAATTTAACAGTGTTATAAAACGTAATCTCCATGACTCGGAATGAGGCTAACCGTCCTGCATGAATCCCACATTGAAATTTTTAATATATCAAGATTTGAGAGGAGATGTCAAACATGATATCATTGGTGCGACAACAACGTATCCCACACGCATAACACGCGTCAGATTAAAAAGACGGAAAACAGACGGAGGCAATAAGAACAACCAAGAAGTTCCATAGAAATCCTATGGAATGACAAATATGGATAATGACCATATCCCTGTATACAGCACAAAATCGATAATTCAAAAATCAGAAACCGAAGGCATACAAAATCAGGACAAAACAGGAACCAAAGCAAACAAACAAAAACCTCCACCATATGAAAAGAAGCGAACTCCCGATAGGGGAGTGAGACCAGGTGCCCAGGAAGAGTAAGCATCTCCTGCTTGCATGCAACACCCGTCGCTTCAATTCGGTAGAACTGTCACATCCGGTTACTTCCATTTTGGAAGATATAGAGTACAATCTTTGGTTGGATGGTTCAAATGGTCTATGACAGAATATCATCCACCATTCTTGAGAGTGGAACATCATAGTGTATGACGAGTTCCCCATATCGACCGTAGAACTTCCTCAGTGACGATGTTAGTCGATCACAAACATATCCCTGACTGAGAAGCTTATCTGAAAGACGCCTAGCTCTCAGAACAAAATCCGTATATTTCGTACTTGCTCTGGCATAGCGTATCAACTGAGATATGAACACGCCATAAGCAGGCGATGAAGGGATGTTGCTACTCAGAAAAGGAAAGTTTGTAATGCTGAAATTGAAGTCGTCACGTTTGTCATAGAGTGAGGTGTTCATGTGACCATCAGTGTCGTAGGACAACATTATGTCCAAATAGGATGCTGAATTATTTGTCTCTGTGGTTTCTTTGACTTCAAGCTCCGAAGGATAGATACTGCTCAGGTAATCCGCGAATTTTGGATTATTGATGGACAACACATCGTCTATGTATCTGTAAGTGAAGTTAAAGTCAGAAGCTAAGTATCTTTTCCCTTCAGAGACCAGAGATTGAATGAATTCAGCTTCGTACGAGTAAAGGAAAATGTCGGCAAGGAGTGGGGCACAATTGGTCCCCATTGGAATTCCGACAATTTGCTGGAAGACCTTTCCTCCAAACACCACAAAAATGTTGTCGATCAGAAAGTTTAACATCTGAATAATGTCTGTTTCAGTGTACTTATTTTCAGAATCTGACTTTTCTTTTACAAAGTAGGTTTTGTCATAGTTAACAACAATAAATTTGTATTTGCGATTACCGTTCTTACTTGTAAACGCATTACTTATAATTTTTGCGAGTCTTTCTTTCAATTTAGAATGTGGAATTGTAGTGTAAAGTGTCGAAAAATCAAAGGCTTTGATCGAATGGACTCTACTAAAATGAGAGGATTTCAGATGTTCTAAAAGTTCCTTCGAATACTTTAAAATCCACATCTGGTTGATACCACTGCGAGAATACACTGTCGAACAATATTTTTGAAGCCCAGATTTGATTTCAGATAAAACTTTGGTGAGTAAGATCGATACAGATTTGGTAGAACATTTTGAGGAACCAGCGATGAAACGTTGTTTGTACGGATTCTTATGCATTTTAGGTATGCAGTACAAGTATGGTAAATCTAAATCTAAATTGGTAGTGTCGAAGCCAAAGGAAGTAAGAGCTGATTTGTGGTTATCTATTATTTCAGAGGCAGAAAGGTTTGTTGGGGTGTAAGTGGGATTTCCAGGTGTCGAATTTAAACCCAACTCTTTAACTAGACTGTCGAAGATCAAAATTCAATATATGTGGTGCCTTTGGATATAGTTAATATGGTGCTGAACTGATGGTTCAAATAAATATAAATAGACAAACATATCATGCCGTACTATTGGTACGCTACCATCAATTTCTATTTTTCAAAAAAAAATCCTTTGTTACTTTGTGTAAAAATCAGCGAATGAAAGTCAAACTTAAAAGCCGAAACCAGATCCCAAAATCCACAATCAAGGGATAAAGAAAATGTTTTAGAATGAAAAAAATGTTTTAAAATAAAAGAATGTTTGAATGACATTCAGTGCTTCACATAATATCAAGGCAAGTATCATTTGGTATGTTTGAAGATATCATTTTCATTATTGTTCAAAATTTCATTATTTCATTTCCTTTGAAGGGATCATTCAAAATACATGCAATTAAAGAATTAAAACCCTGTCAAAATATGAATTTGTCTTCCGGGGTCGCCACCGTTCCAATGGAATTCTAATGATTTGCCTTGCCTAATCGACTTCGAGACTGAATTACTGATGCGTACTTCTTTGATGCTTACTTGAAGCAGATATGAATTTGATGCCACGAAAGGAAAGCTTAAATAGATCAGATGTGTCTGACCTTAGATGAAAGACATCCTTGTTTGAAAATAAATCCTGAAAGAACTGTCAATTATCACGTAGACATAGTAAATTGGGTTGCTTTCAGATATGCCCCCTCTAGCCGGAGACAGAATAAATAAATTGTTTTCACAGATATCCTACTTCTCTTTGTCTTTGTTTTGTTTTTTTTTCGGGGTTTTCTTAGCCCACTGGCAGTAATATTTTGGTTTTGTGTTTATCTGTCATTTCCTTCAGGATGTATAGTGTTAAATCATTCAGTAGATTTTAAAAATTTCTCAGGACATTTGATTCGTATCTCCACTAAGCCATACGCAAAACTAAGATGCATCTAAATTCTGATAATGATACAATTTCCAGCTTCCTTCTGACAAACAACAGCACCAGGGGACACAATGCTCATCTGATTCCCATGCACACCCCTTACATACATGCATCATGATAGTGTCAATGTCAGGATTTGAACCCGCAACCTTTTGGCTCATATGCACATAAATCAATCTGTACCATCCTTCAGAGCTTGAAGTCAAAGAAACTACAGAGACAAATAATTCAGCATCCTATTTGGACATAATGTTGTCCTACGACACTAATGGTCACATGAACACCTCACTTTATGACAAACGTGACGACTTCAATTTCAGCATTACAAACTTTCCTTTTCTGAGTAGCAACATCCCTTCATCGCCTGCTTATGGCGTGTTCATATCTCAGTTGATACGCTATGCCAGAGCAAGTACGAAATATACGGATTTTGTTCTGAGAGCTAGGCGTCTTTCAGATAAGCTTCTCAGTCAGGGATATGTTTGTGACCGACTAACATCGTCACTGAGGAAGTTCTACGGTCGATATGGGGAACTCGTCATACACTATGATTTCCCACTTTCCAGAATGGTGGGTGATATTCTGTCATAGACCATTTGAACCATCCAACCCAAGATTGTACTCTATGTCTTCCGAAATGGAAGTTACCGGATGTGACAGTTCTACCGAATTAAAGCGGCGGGTGTTGCATGCAAGCAGGAGATGCTTACTCTTCCTGGGCACCTGGTCTCACTCCCATATCGGGAGTTCGCTTCTTTTCATGTGGTGGAGGTTTTTGTTTGTTTGCTTCGGTTCCTGTTTTGTCCTGATTTTGTATGCCTTCGGTTTCTGATTTTCTGAATTATCGATTTTGTGCTGTATACAGGGATATGGTCATTATCCATATTTGTCATCCATCCTGCTACGTCTTTCGGTACGCTTTTTCGACATAGTAACTTTCATACTTTTTTGGCATTTTACATTGTTTAGATTTGAGGATCACTGACGAGGGTTAAGTATCCGAAACGAGCATGTCTGGTCCATGTTGCCAATTAATCTATTCTTATTAAATGACGCTATTGAATTTGAAAAAGTTTAACATTTAAAAAATTCATAAAATTAAAATAAGATGGCACGAGTCAATTTTCCATGACCCTGTTGTTGCCAAAGAACTCTGACCTTCATGAAAAATATATCATTGTTCCTGCTGGCCAGGCGGCAGGCAGTTTTGCTTTTGTTTGCAGGTCATGCTGTTTCGAATACCTGAGAGGGGGCTGGGGTTGCGTTCGGCGCCTTACTGTCCAGCGTGCACATTTACAGGATTGTCTGTATCTGAAATAATTGACATGACAACCACATGTCTGTTCTTGAGTCGTTTGGTATTCATGCTGATGACTCTGGTCTTGATCAACTGTATCAACTGGATTCCAAAAATGTACAAAAGCTTATTACCGGTACATCCAGGTGCTCCACAAAACCTCTTTCCATTTTGCATACACAAATATCAAATCGCATCGAGCAAGGTCTTCAAACATACTGCGAGGCAGCATATTCCAAAGATGAAGCCAGTCAGATGTGGATCCTAGAGTGTTCTAGGGAACTTTCGGAAAATTTAAAGGACACCAATTTCAATCATATAACCAGTATATAGTCTTTCGTCTTCTCCGCTTCTCCGCGCTCTGCGCTACCATTTCGCATCAAAGGCTCAAAAACACTTATCATTCGCAAAACCTTTCTTTCAAAAAATGGGAACAGGGGACACAAATGCCTTGTCATAGCGCGGGAGGATGCTTGTTTCATGAAGGAACACTATGATTCAAACCGAAGACGATATCATCCAGATGCTTTTGATTGCCAACATGTTTGTGGTGTTTGGAGGAACTGTGTTACGGCATGTGGTTGGCAACCCCATTGCGCTCCACCTCTTATGTACACATGGAGCAGACTCCATCCAGACCTTGCTCTCGTCTAGGCGAAAGCATCTCGCATCTCAGATCAATTTCACCTTCAGATACATAGATGACGTGTTATCCATCAATAATCCGAACGTTGAGGATCATCTACATGGAATCTTTTCTTATGGGCTAGGGATAAGGGAGGCAGCCGAGAGCGACAGATCCGCTTCGTACTGGATTATCCTTCTATCTTCAGACGCAAACGACCATTTGAACATCTCACTTTATGACAAGCATGATGATTTCAGCTGCAACATAACTAACTTCCCTTTCATGAGTAGGAACATTCAGTCTTCTCCTGCTTATCGCGTTTTTGTTACCCAGGCCATACTGTTCGCCAGGGTATGCTCCAAATATGAAGATTACATCGTTTCAGCCAAACGGCCTGCAAGTAAGCTACTTGTTCGGGATTATATTGTACAACGGTCGAAATCATCTTCGAGGAAGTTCTTCGGTCGTTACGGGGATATAATAAAAGCATATCATATCCCCCTTTCCAGAATGATTACTGACATTCTTGATTGTGATTGAAAGGCTGTCATCATCACCAAACAAGAAATACTATATCGAGACAATCACCGAATTGAAAAGTTTCCATGGATCTGTTGCAACAGGTGTTGCATGTAATCAGGAGACGCTGACTTTTCCCGGGCACCTTGTCCCACTTTGGAATATTATTCATTCTATGCATCGCAACCGTTCCTATGGAAATTCTAATGATTTTTCCTTGCTTTCTTGACTTTGAGACTGAATAACTGATAGGTACTTCTTTAATGTAAATTTAAGCATGAAATATATCACATCATTTAGTAACTTGAATATTAAAATATTCAATTAAATGAAATAAAAATGAAATTATAGTTATTTTAAAGATGACTCAAAAGTCCATATAAAGCTGACAAAATGGAGAAAATGACAAAGGAAGAAGGAAAATTGGGGATCCAGGTGCCAGGGCTTGGTTCCATGTGCACAGTAAACATATCTAGTTACGTATATTGAAAACAAAATTATAAATCGATAAAATAAGATATATAGCATATAATGTATATGTATCAAAGCATTAAGTAACTTTAATATAACTAATATGCAACTAATGAGTGCAGAAGATCATACATTTAATATTTTTATTTAAAGATATAGTTGAAATATAAGCATTGTTTACACAGTCTGAAAAGACGCCCAAAAACGCGTCAAATATTTTACTTCTGAGTTGGACCAAGAATAACAACACTTCTTGAAAATCTCTCTGATACTCTCGGTTTGTCGATATGTGCTTCGATTCTAATGGGAAAAGTTTGTAAAGGAAGGTTCCCTAAAGAAAGGTACCCTCAGTGACGTGTTCTTGTCTATGATTGCGCCACCTTCACAACAACACAATGAGTACTTCGCTCCTATTCAGTTTTATTAAAATCCCTTTGATGGTTCCGGAGAATATGTCAAATATGTATCACAGCCCCCAACCTTGGTCTTTTACACAAATCAATAATGTTGAAGGGTTCCATCTCTCTACCTTCTTAATGAAAATTCCAAAGCAATTTACATGCACCAAGCACGTGTTACGAATATCAAATTCTCATCAGTGATGCTTTCAGCGGCGCCACCGAAAATAATTTCAGTAGCGCCCTCTTTAATTTTTTAAAGTTAGATTTTTACATTTACATTAGTGAGTGCGCGCGGCTCCAAATTTCCTGTAGGGTCGATTCAGTAGCATTCCAAATAAAATCTATGTCCAAAATAGCATTAGAGGGATGGTGCTAAGATGTTAAACTCCTTTAATTTCGATGATATTTATCGGTGGAATGTCTAGTTTCAAAAATAGCAAAAAAATATATTTGAAGTCTCATTGATAAAAGGCCATAACAAAGCTTCTTTCATGTGACAGAGCTGGAAATAAGTAATTAATACACTTGACAAACCATCTAACCAAAGATTGTACTCTATGTCTTCCGAAATGGAAGTAACCGGATGTGACAGTTCTACCGAATTGAAGCGACGGGTGTTGCATGCAAGCAGGAGATGCTTACTCTTCCTGGGCACCTGGTCACACTCCCATATCGGGAGTTCGCTTCTGTTCATGAGGTGGAGATTTTTGTTTGTTTGCTTTGGTTCCTATTTTATCCTGATATTGTATGCCTTCGGTTTCTGATTTTCTGTGTTGTCGGTTTTGTGCTTTTATGCGGGGATATGGTCATTATCCATATTTGTCATCAGGCCACGGGGACCGATTTTAACTGCTCCACACTGCAACGTGAAATCGCAAAATAAACCCAGAAAAATAAACTTTCAACTAAAAAATCATTGAATGACTTAAATATGACAAAAAAAGAAGGGAGGAGATCTCCAACAAGACCCCGTTGCAGCATCAACAGTAAAACACCAAAACACCCAATGCAAAAACACAAAAGACGAGTACAGCACGAGACGGAAAAGAGACACACGACATGTAAACATCAAACACAAAAGACTACACATAAACCGACGAGACCAATGGGTAACTGGTGCCGACTTTGGACGGCCATCTGTCACGCAAGTAGCAAATGGTGTAGAGAACACAATGAAATTAAAACACTTCAAACATCGGGTCGCGGGGAATTGCTTTACCAACTCCACACTGCAACACGAAATAAGTGTAGATATAAAAAGAAGGGAGGAGATCTCCAACACGACCCCGTTGCAGCATCAACAGTAAAACGCCAAAACACCCGATGCAAAAACACAAAAGACGAGTACAGCACGAGACGGAAAGAAACAGTTAATGAGTGCACAACACGTTTATTAACGTATCCAGTGTACAAATGGAGATCTCGCGGACATCTCGTCCATTTAAACAGTGTTAAAATTATCTCGGTAATCTTCGGCAGTGTCTCGATAGTTTCCGTCGATTGAGCGAAGGTTGGCATGTTAACTTTTGATGATAGAAACCATTTTTTACGTTGTATAATGTATATTTAGGTAAAAATATGTCATGATTCTAACTATATAATACACTTGATATTTATTTGTACAATGGATACCTTAAGTTATTCAAAGAAATAGTTTAAAAAGAGCATTTCTGGCAAAGTCCAATAAGATCTCAAAAACGCGTCAAATATTTGACTTCATACTGGAACAAAAAACAAAAACACTTGTTAAGCAATCCTTCTAGACCATCCTGATGCCTTTGGTTTGTCGATATGTGCCTCGTTTCTGAAGAGGTATGTCAAAGGAGAGTATCTGTGAACAATTGTTCAGTGTGTTGGCGTCAACTGTTTACGGATCCGAACGAACAAGGAAGGCGCTTGTACGGGACCATAAGCACTTCATTCTTACCACCTTTAATCAAAATTTCTTCAGTGGTTCTGACGAAAAAGTCAAAAATTCCAAAAAAAAATACTGCGGACGACGGATGAACGGACCTATCGCCACGCTATGACAATAGCTTACTTGACCGAGAGATAGAAGATCCTGACGACAATCTCAACAGCACTCACAATAGAGCACCTAACTGAGCATCATCGACGGACCCCAAACAATCTAAAAGTATGACCAGGTGCCCGGGAGGACTAGGCATCCCCTGTTGACTAGTCGCACCCGCCGTCGATGTTCACGCACGAAAATGAAAACAATATCTGCAAAACAAGTACTGACTGAGCTTCACTCGGGTGAGCTAAAAACAGTAATTATACTATTTCTACATAGTGTTGTAACACTATAAGAGAGAAATATCTAATCATAACGATAGTATAATTATTGGCCGCTTCATGACGATCCTTCCATAATCAAATATTTATGTGAAAAACCACTGTTTCGATAAAATGTGGTTACTACTACAATTACTTTAAATTGCAAATGAATGTGAATTTCAACATTAAAAATGCAATAAATGAGTGCAAACAGGAGACGCTGACTCTCCCGGGGCGCTTGTTCCCACTTCGGGATACTGTTTATTCCTTGTTCGCAGCTGTTCAATTGAAAATTCTAATGATTTGCCCTACCTTAATTCTCGACTTTGATACTGATTAACTGATGGGTACTTCTTCGATGTTTATTTAAAGAATTGTGTAGCTTTTTAAGTTGGATTTTATATTTCCGTGTTCTTTGAATCAACATTCAGAGTCATTTCGATAGAGATAATTATAGATTTTTGTTACTCTTTTTGACAGGCATGTCATAAAACACATAAACTCTCGAGAATAAACATTGATAAACTCTAATTGTCTTAGTCTAATTGTCTTTGTCTAATGAAAATATCTAACATACAACATACAGCTCCACTGGAAACTTCAGTATACCATAAATTTAATCCTTAATAATCGTAAATCTGAAATTCTTTTTTTTTTTTGTCTTCATTTGTCTTGTCAGGTAATCTAGACAGCTGTTATATAATCTTTATAATCTACAATTGTTTATTCTTCTATCAAAATAGTGGTGGGTAAAAAAAGTTAACCGCCAGCACATTAGCTTTACAAATAGAATTCAAAGTTAATTACGGTCCTAGATATCAATGAAGAAAGAAGGATCAGGTGCCCTCTCGAATACTTACCAATGTAATATAGCGTAGAAACAATATGTATTCATTATACATGTTATAATTTTGGTATTTAGATTCAGATTCCGGGTTTTGAGTGCTCTGCTGTACCTAATCCATTGAGACATTTGACTGGAAAATTTAATCCGCTTTAGAAAAATTATCAATGGTATACGTCTTAAAATTCAGAACAGATAAATTTGCAGCATTTACCACACATGCACGTTTCGGGTTCTTAACCCTCGTCAATGATCCTCAATCTGAACTATGTATATTGCAAAAGAGTGTGAAAATCGATATGTCCAAAAAAATACTGCCGGGCACCTGATCCCAACTCTAGCTTGCTAGGGTCGTTCGATGCTCAATTTGGTGCTTTATTGTAAGTGCTGTTGAGATCATCGTCAGGATCTTCTTTATCTCATTTATGTGGCTGATGGCCGTCCCAAGTCTGACTAATTGTCTAGTTTGTTTTATGATGAAGTATTCGGTGCTTGGTCTTCCTTATCTCCTTGGTATCCTTGTTTTTTCGACTGAATGTATTGCTGTAGATGCTGCGACCAAGTTCTGTTAGGAATCCTCTCCTTTATCTAATTTTTTACAGATATTTGACAGAAAAGAATGGATGAAAACATTAATTCGGTATTTACCATTATCAATCATATCCCAAAAACTATTCACAAATGTCCGTTGTACGAATGAAACTAAAAGTTGTCGACACCTCAACAAATATTTAATACGGTATCGCCTTAAATGAGATAAAGACGATCCTTACGACGATTTCAATAGCACTCACAATAGAGCATCAAACTGAGCATCGACAGATCCCTAGCAAGCTAGACGTGGGACCAGGAGCACGGGAGAAGTAAGCATCCCCTGTTTGGCTAGCTGCACCCACCGTTGATGTTCACGTACAAAAATGAAAACAATATCTATGAAACATGCACTGTCTGATGTTATTTCTATATAGAAAGTGATATTGCACTGTCCAAATAAATAGAAATATATAAATATATGAATAAACACCATGTTACTGTTAGATAATTTTTTTTTCAAACAAAAAGATTTTACTAACAAACGTCATTGGGACTGAACAATTTATTGATTGCTATTAATTCCCTATTTATGGAATAAAATGATTGAAAAAAGATTTTGTTCGATGTTAATTTTATCAAAAAAGGTAGATAAAACCTTTTCCTTCCAACGTTTCGGTCTCAGAGGTTTTTCTCAAGGTATGTTGTGAAAAAAAAAAAGAAAGCGAAACATAAATAATGTGACGCTAAATTTGAACTCGTGATTCTCTGTAAAGTAAATGTTCAAATCTAAATTCAAAACGTTAAAGAGGGCGCTACTGAAATGAATTTAGGTGGCTCCACTGGAAGCATCACTGATGAGAATTTATTATTTGAAACGCGTGTCTCGTGCAAGAAAAATTTGTTTGGAATTTTCGTCATGAATGTATAGAGTTGGAAGACTTCTGTGTTATCGTTATACCTTGAAAAGGTCAGTCATGCCGAAACTTAAGAATGTAAAACGTCATCAAATTCAATTGCATCATTTAAGAACAGATACATTTGCAGGATGAACCAGAGAAGAATTAGTTCTTTACTAACATTTTTATTTGTTCCCTCTTCAACTGTATTGACAATTTTAAGATTTTATAATGAGAAGCTGTTTGAATGACACTTGGTGCAACACCCTATATCAAGGCAAGTATCATTAGTCAAAATTTCATTATCTCCACTCTCCTTAAAGAGACCATTGATATACATACAACCAATGGAGAAAAGCCCTTTGTCATACTTAATGGAACTTTTGACTAGATCAGATATTAATGAGTTCAAACAGGAGACATCCTCGTTTGACAATAGATCTTAAGGGGTAACGAGTGGCTGATAAGCGAGCTAACTCGCACAGTCAATAACTTCGTTTCAATCCGTGTTGAACTGTTTTCCCGTTAAAGTCAGAGTCAAATTTTACAAATTATCGGAACTCTTTAACAAAGAGTTACATAAAAAGGTTGCGGTTTGACTCGCACCAAAACGTTTTCGCACTGGAAATATTCGCATTTGACAACCCTTTACTAGTTCAACGCGGGAATGCATGCACAACTTTTTAATACATTGAGGATATAATCCAAATGATTTGATTGCTAAATAATGGGAATATTCACTTAAAATTTTACGGTTAAACGAAAAGACTAGGGCATCTATATTTGATATAGCATAGTTTTTATCAGTTCTGGTGCTCTGGATCAGTGGAAATCGTCAGGACTTATTCTTTTTTCCGATGATTTCCTCAAAATCGTATTCCCATTACCTTAAATTTAATCTTATTTGGCTGATTTTCTCGTCTTTATACGTATAAATTTTATAACAACAATAGGTTAGAGAACACCCCCTCATTTGCTTGGAACTCCCCCCCCCCCTCCCCCCGCCTAGGAAAAAATCTAATAACGTTCATTTAGAAAGTCTAAATATTTCTAAAGAGGACAGGTTTTTATTCGAAAATGAGAAGAAAATGACATGTCGTGTGATTGCCTTTACTTCACAAGAATATATTATACAAGAAAGATAACTCTAGCAACTTTTGTATTTGAAACTTTGAAGCTGATCAGATTTGCCGAGCTGTAACATAAAAGTATTGATGGATACCTCAGTGTTTAATGATTTTTTCTACTTTTTATGTCCCAGTACATGAATATTACATAAGTTGCATCCCCCAAAAAATATTCTGCAACAGTAAATTTTTTAGATTTCTATTAGGTGTACAAATTTTGTGCATTGTCTCATGAGACTGTCACCATCTTCAATATCAGTTTCTGATGAAGTATTGATGGAAAGGTGTATCAAAATTACTGTCATATGCTTCAAAATCATTCATATTTTCAGTAAATAATAACAAATAACTGAAAAAAATTATTCATATTTTTATTTTTTTCTGTCATTTATACAAGCAGACACTCGTTACCCCTTAAGGTAGTCGACCCATAACTAAAGAATGGATAGTGCGCAAATTCCCAATTCATCATATTTCAATTTGCTATATCGATGTAACAAAAGTTGACACCAATGTTACAAAAGCTGACGACTTTGCGATTAGTGTATTCCAAAAAAATGGCATCGAAATTTTATGAACTTATTTTTTTTTTTCGAGAAAAGCTAATCCATGTATATATCTTTGAAAAGGTATTTTCGAGACGGACATTTAGTGCGAAATTTAAAACAAAAAAGTTATTAGCAAAAATAAATTTGATGACAAAAATAATCAATTGAATTGAGTGCTTATTCATTTCGAAGCATTTAATCGGGGTATTGTAGTCGTGTTTGGAATCAAATGAGTAAGAATGAAGTCTTGCAGATGAAAATGAAATGAAAAAAAAACAAAATGCAAAAGAAAGTGTTGGGATAAACAATTTGTATTTTACAGCTGAGTTCAAAGGTGTACCTATAGTTGCCGAATATCATTATACCATCAACATATCATAAGTCATCGACAGAAAGCGTAATTTTGACCGGAAGGAGGCAGTCATGGGCTTACTACCTTAATAGAACTGTCAATTATCATGGAGATCCTTTTAAGCCGGAGACAAAATAAATTCACTGTTTTCAGAATTAAAAATAACCAACTTCTCTCTGTTTTTTTTTTGTTTTTGTTTTTTTTTTTTTTGCCCATTGGCAATGATTTCTCTATTATACTCGTTCTCTATGTGTATTTCGATGTGTTCCTGTGATTGCTAGAACCGATTTATGTTGGTTTTTTTCCCGAATTCAGTTCAATTAATCGCATTTCGGACGGTCCAACAAATGATCAAAACACATACAGGGAAAACTGAAACATGAATGACTCCTAAAGGTGCGTAGCCATAGTACTTTTGAAGTGGAAGCACTTTCAATCAGGGGTTTGGGGATCTCTTTGATGCCAAAAATGCGTTCAGGGATAAACCGTTATGTGTGTCCAAGGGGCAAAGTCCCAGAAGCAAATATATTATACAAATTTATAGGGAAGTTTTCTATATTAAAATGACCCTTTGTACACTTTCTTTCATTTATTTTTATTCATTTATTTATTTGTTTATTTTTAGCAATATGCGATATGAAAACATCTGCGTACTTGCGCACGCCTGACTGCGGGTCAGGACACGCTAACAAGGGATGGCCAACATGCAGAAGAAGGCGTCCACTACTATCAGCCTTTCACAACAAAACAAAACCGTAGTCATAGAGCCAGAAACAGATATGTGATGGTAAAGAATAAGGAAGTGTGCCAAATCTTTACCTTCTGAAGAAGTCATGAAACCCCTGATTGATAGTGCTTCCACTTCAAAAGTATAATGACTTATAACAACTGTCACACTCTTTCGTCAAATTACATTGTTTAGATTGAGGATCAATGACGAGGGTTCAGTGCCCGAAACTTGCATGTTTGGTCCATGCTGCACATTTATCTGTTCTTAAATGATCCTATTGAATTTGAAGCTGTTTAAAATTTCATAGAAATGTCATATGTTCTTATTGAGCCTTTAACCTCTTTACAAATTAATTTCTATAAATTCCGGTATTATTGGTAGCACAGAATGTGTGGTTTCTAGTCCTTAGTTTTTTCTATTTCTTATACTATTTCTTAATCCTAAGAATTTTGTGAAAGAAAGACTAATACCATGAGCATCTTTTAGTACCTCAAATTTAATAAATTTACAATCCACATCAAGTAGATCTTGTAATAAATAAATTTCTTTCTCATAAATCTGATTGTAAAATATTGTTTAATTATCAATAGTGATACTCGGATTATACCATAAAGAATATTCCAGTAATTTTATTAATGTGTTTGAAATACTTCATGAAATTCTGTTATTGAGATAAAAATTCCTTCCAAAATGGATTTGTTATTTCTTTAGCTTTCTTATTTGTATAAACAGCTCCAAGTTGACAGATGTGTTTTATATCGTAATTATTGATATGACAGAATGCTTTTTTCCAGGTGCATTCACTAGATAGAAGCCGTCTCAGCCATGTTATCTTCAAACCCACCATTTGGGTAATTTTGATATAGTAATTTCTTGGCAATTTTTTTCAGGTTTATTTTGCCAAATGAATTCATAAACAGTGCGCTCTCATTCTCTTATCCATTTAAAATTCGGTTATTGCTTATTACTTAACAGATAGGATTCAAAATCAATATGAAAGAAGAACAATTTATCCAAAAATGGCAGACAGTGACCATTTTATGTAAAATTGAATTTTGAATTATAATAATGAAATATGAATGAAATAAGCAACTTAGACCGATACATACTAGTAGTATTAAAATGTAATATTGTGTCTATTTAAGTAAGAAGATCTAACAAAATATTGAAGTATGAGACTCTGTGAATGTTGTATAAAATATGAATTATTTTTCCTTTCTTTTCTTTCCTTTAACCATCTCTAAAACAATGCTCATTATATATGATTGTTTTACATGTACATTGTCAATGTCAATGCGCTTAAAAAAGTACCTCGGCAAAATTTTGAATCGCTACGTTATAATTCATCGAAGAGCTTCGTGTGTGAGTTCACAAAAGAAAAGATCGCCAAAGTATGTGATGTCCGTAGACTAGCTATCAAATGAAACATCTCGGAAAATAGTCTATTCTTCCAAAACGAAAAACTAACCAGATTTTTTCAAGGAATTCCACCACCTTATCAAAATATGGAGTTTATGCCTTATGAATCAATCATTGGAACAAAAACATCAGATCAAGTGTACGGTTATCAGGTGTGGCAGGTGTGTTATAGCACCTTGTCTTGCCCAGGGGTTCGCCATTGCCATGCTAATGGAGACTAACATATTATGCCATATTCCCCTGGATCTTTGACTTCTGAACTGCGATTTGTACTTCTTCTCTGGTATAAATTTTATGTTTGTATCTTTCGAAATCGTTGAAGGTATTTCCCGTTTGTTTCCTATATTACTAGTTAACCTTACTTTTTTTCTCTCTCTATTTCTTTTTTTTTTCTTTCGTTGTTTCCATCACATGACGTATGCCGATAGATCGCATCAAAATGTTTTAAATTTTATTTACAATCAAATAAATGTTCACTCTAAAACCAAGAGGGTCTTTTCTTATTTGTATATATGTACTTACCAAACGGTACTCTCCACCTTCAAGAAACCAATACCATTCTTCAAAATACGGCATACACACATTTGATTGGTATAAGGGAGTCGTCACATCTGACAGCACAATCTGGCAAAATGAACGTCCTGTATTAAATGTTCTGGCGAGTGGTTAATATTTCGATACCACAACGTCCATGGCGAATCAAAAGTGAAATTAATCACGGGCAGCTTTGACAGGGGGTTAAAGATTCTGGTAAACAATCTGGGGAGCCTTATGGTCGGGGATCAACAGTATAAATGTAGCCAAAGTCTACTCCTCTATCTTATATATTTACTTTGCTGAAAGAGATTCGTTCTTTGCTATTGATAGCTTTGTATTCGTGCGTGTTCGAATCGATACTTGCGTGGTTATACCTCATTTTAATGCATTGTGAATATATCTATGATATCCTGTAATTATTCATATATCTTCAAATCATACTGGGATTTGTTGGTTTTCTTTTGTCAGCACACAATGAAGCTAATGTTTTCATACCTCGATTTACCTTATTTAGATGACTCTTCTTTTGGTTGAAAATGCAATGTTCTAAGAGGATTTATTTATTACGAATGAAAATATGCGAATGTATAGAAACCTTTTTATAAGCCTTCATTTTAATGACTTAAACAAAGAATTTACATTGCAAATGAATTTATTCCAGGATATGATATAGACAACATTTTCATAATCTGTAAAATACACAATAAGATATCTATAGATTTGTTTTAAACAATAAAACATTGTAGTAAGTAATAAAAAGGACATATGAAATTAGAGAAAAATATTGTTGCAAGAAACATGGTTTATCGCTTCATTCAAAAGTGCATAAAGGCAAGATTGAAATTTTGAGAAAACTGCCGTATTCGAGACATATCTTACAAATTCATTTACATACAACAATTTGGAATTTACTGACTGTCTACAGGGATTTAGACGGCGTGCACGTGGCGCAATTTACGCAATCCGATTGATTCCAACTAATCCAAGGCATAATTAATAAAACATGATATCCCCTAAAATTTTAAAGATGCTTGGCTTATTTACAACAGGGACACTATCTACATACTAGATAACCATGAATAAAGTACTAGGCAAATTTCCGAAATTCTTCAATAGACAAAATTTTTAGGAAACAACACATATTGGTCAGTAGACTTCAAATTCAATAGCATCATATAAGAACAGATAAATGTGCAGCATGGACCAGACATAAAGGTTTCGTGCACTTAACCCTCGTCATTGATCCTCAATCGAAACAATGTAATATGGCAAAAGAGTGTAAAAATTATTATGTCCTAATATTTACCGAAAGATGTAGCAGGAAGGGTGGAATGTGATACTACAAGACCTACGTTTTAGAAATGTTCAATGCCTAAAGTACATAAAGGCAAGATTGAAGAGACGATCAACCCATGTTGATCGACTTTGGCTACATTTGTCCTTGGGGACTGCTTGTCCACCAACAGTGACACTCACTAAGTGGTACAAATGTTAAACGTCTTCAAATTCAATGGCATCATTTAAGAACAGATAAATCTGCAGCATGGACAGACATGCTTGTTTCGGGTACTTAACCCTCGTCAGTGATCTTCAATCTAAACAATATTCTATCTATTGTTTAAATAATTAGATTCAACAATAAAAACTGGGAAATGAAACCTCTTTCACGGTCAGGCAAGTGCATCTTAATAATTTTCTAAAATTCATATCAGAACATCCTATTTATTTGTTAAAAATACGGAAGTTATCAAACTCTTTACCTTCTTGAATGAAATTTCAAACCAATATAGTACACACCAGACACGGGTTTCGGATATTTATTCCTCATCGGTGATGCTTCAAGTCAAAGTGATTTTCATACGCAGCCAAAATTCATTTCAGTAAAGTTATATCAGTAAAGTCATATCAGTAAATTCATTAATTAAAATGTTATTTAATCAGGTAAAGTGGGTACCTAGAGAATATAAGGGCGCTTCTAAAACGAACGAATTGTCGCAAAATAAAATGAAATAAGAGGGTGCTACTAAAATGAATTATGGCAGCTCCGCTAGAAGCATCACTGATGAAAATTTAATATTCGAAACACGTGTCTGGTGCAGAAAAATTGGGTTGAGATTTTTTTCAGGAAGGTACAGAGTTGGAACACTTCCGTATTTATTTATTTATTTTTTTTTTTGCAACAATGACATATGTTGCTAGTAAGAAGAAGATGCTACCTCATTCCAGGAATCTTCATTTGCGACTTAAAATTGAACCTTTGCAGAAAGTTTCAGTTCTTGTGTTAAACATCTTCAAATTAAATATTATCATTTAAGAACAGATAAATGCACATTTTGGACACTTAACCCCCATCTAAACAGTGTAATATTGCCAAAGAGTGTGAAAGTTATCATATCCAAAAATGTACCGAAAGACGTAGCAGGATGGGTTGGATATGATGCAACAATCTCACGTTTTAGAAATTTCAAGAAACGATCATCATATCATTGAGTTTGCATTTACCATTGTTTGTAAGTCAATCGATTACAATTTGTGAGATGTCATTGACTGTCACCCGCTAATACCAATGGCAGATTCATGTTATAATATTAAAAAGAGAACCTAACAATTACATTTATTTATAAATTTCACATATTACACATAAATAAATTAGTGAATGAAAGTCAAACACAAAACCCGAAATCAGATTCAAAAATCACAAAAAAAAATCAAAAGGCTTACAGATTCTTGAAAAAAAATATAAAACAGTACGAATACAGTTTTATGAAATCAATGTTTTACAAATTAATTTATCTAAAATGTTCTCTTTGCAATATCCACTTACACCCTATGTTATCATTTCATCCTATCAACTAAGAACAACACATACTCTTACTTGTATACACTTGCCGTTGTGTTTCTCGTTGTGCAGGGAACAGATTATACTTCTTTAAATACACGAGAAAGTTGATCGGCCTATTTTACTATTGCAATGGTTTTTGTTGTCACATGAATTATTGGTCTCTATTTAATGATTGCGTTATCGTAACCGTTGAGGTGAAATGTCTTTAAAATAACAAAAGCAATTTGTTTTAACAGATCTAATTTCAAATAAATCAATTTATAGTTGATGCTCGTAACCTAAGACGGGGATGTAAACAACGAAATTAATCTTTTAATGCATAGCATTTGATCCATTTTCAACAGATTTTAGATGCATTGGAGATATCACATATTTATCAAATTTCTTTTATTTTACGTTTTTTTTTTTAATCAGGCATCTTTTATTGAAATTTTTAAATAGAGAATACGTGTCTTAGTTTGTCCTTTGTTACGGGTATGCAACATACATTAAGTACATTTATCGTACTTGTAATGCGCGTTAGCGCATTACATGCGATAAATGCACTTGCTGTGTGTTGCATACCCGTAACAAAATACAAATTATGACATTTATTCTATACATATGCACTGTACTTGTCTGTTTCATTCTTGTTTTCTGAAATTGCTTTTTCTATGTAAAAGGGCGACGTTAAAATCCATCTAACCGCGAGTTCAGTTTGCAAGTTAGAACAGCCGTCGCGGCATGTTTCTTTGGATCGTGTGCATTGTAACGTCACGTGTATTAATACACGAATTGCAGCACGTTCCTTTCAATCGTAACATCTCAAGGAATTGCGTTGCCTGTGTATATATAATGTTTTACAACCATTAGATTATTTTTGAATAACACATACGAAAAAATCCATAGAGAAAACTTAGAATGAATTCCCCGAGTTCTAGCAGCAATACATGTAGTGATTCAATTTTAATTTGAATGTGAGGACGTTTAACATTAATATAACAATTTGATGGCTCATCATCACTTGGTGATTCAACATGTAATATACTAATATAGGAACCTCAAAAAGCCGATGCACAAACAGTTTAAATAGCGGTGCGAATTATACCATGTCGGTGCATCGGCTTTTGAGGTTATTTTCCAATTACTAAAAGAATTTTAGAAACATTCCTTATAGTTTTATTTAAAGTTATATTGTACATTTTTTGCATTTTATTAGATCTAGGAAAATCGTGAAAATGCTCCAATACACAATGCAAAATGCCTGCGTAGGCATTATCTCCCTCGTTGCTAATAACAACTGCCGACAGTGCAAGAATGGAGGCTTATAGGCGAATGGCGCCGGCATTTGTTTTCATAATTTTCAGCCCGAGTCTTTTGATACATATTTAACTATGAATATGGAATGTCTCGGATGATACAGCATCTGACATGTTTGATAGTGGTAGATTTGGATTAAAATGCAATCTTTCAACAGCGTGACCTATCATCGCACCGAAAGGATGTGTTTACCAACAATCTCGTTGTACTTCATTTAAAATTATTTAGGTGTTCCTACACTTGATTATTTTTTGTATATAGAAAGATGAAAATGGCATAATAGACATGTATCTTGTATTCAGTCCTCATCCTCCAGGTTATATTCAGTGTTTCAAGTTTTCGGGATCTGCAATTTTGGCTAATTTCGGAAATATTTCCAGAAAAGGGGCGTAATCTCAAATTTCAGGTGATGGAAAATAACCTCAAGTTTATGGTTCTCCTTACGTCAGCTTAAAGTGAGAAGTTTTATGTTTATACACCAAGTGTGTGTCTATGGAGACCTCTTTGTATCTGGATAAGTGGGAGGGTTGTACGCACGTTATCCTGATAACCCCAACATTTGCTAAAAGCAGATGGCCATCCAAAGTCGACATTGGTTACACATTGGTCTCCTTCCTTTATGTGTTGTCATCAATGTTTAATGTTTCTGTACGTCTGTTACGATTTTTTTGTATGATATTCTAGTGAATATTGTTGTGTCTTTTTTGCGATTTGGAGTTTGTATGATGTCATTGATGTTTCACTTTCTTATGGGCTTGTTTCGTTTTGTGCATTCAGGGTGGTCATGCTGGAGATCATTCCCTTTTCTTACTGTGACATTAACCTTCATTTAGCCATAAAAGTATGAATGGTTCTCACTTCGGAATGTTGTTCATTCCGGGGTTCGCAACCGTTCCTATGGGAATTCTCGTGATTTGGTCTTGCCTTCTCGACTTTGAGACTGAATAACTTTAAGGTACTTCTTTGATGT
Organism: Pinctada fucata; assembly: GCA_028142955.1. NCBI lineage: Eukaryota > Metazoa > Mollusca > Bivalvia > Pterioida > Pteriidae > Pinctada > Pinctada fucata. The sequence continues at coordinate 7,593,720 of AP027115.1, forward strand.
TTATCTCAATTATCGTAAGCAAATATTTGAATTGAATATTTATTTGTTTTTTTTTTCTGGAGGATGTTTCATTTTTCTTTGGGATGGACACTATGTCTTTGACACATGATACTTTGCCTCTCAGTGTAGAGATGCGCAACCGGTGAGTGCACATTTTCAATCTTATCGTCTTGGGTAGCTATCCTATCATGTCGGTCACTTTCTAAGGGCTATCGTAAAGGATTCTAACGTAATTTCTATCTAATCGGGTTCTATAGAAGAAGGGAGGAGATCTCCAACAAGATCCCGTTGCAGCATCAACAGCAAAACACCAAAACACCCGATGCAAAATCACAAAAGACGAGTAAAGCACGAGACGGAAAAGAGACACACGACATGTAAACATCAAACATAAAAGACTACACATAAACCGACGTGACCAATGGGCAACCGGTGCCGACTTTGGACGGCCATTTGTCACGCAAGTAGCAAACGCTGTGGTTATCCTGGATTATGTGCGCACAACCCTCTCACTTCTCCAATTACCCAGAGGTCTCGAAGAACGTACAATTGTGGTGTAAAATAACCTCCTCACTGTAAGATGACATCACACAAACAAGACCGCGAAACGTAGAGGTCCCAGAAACACAGATGAATATGTAAATGGATATAAAAAAGAGGGCATGCGTAATACAGTCCGTGCTCTGCCGGCTGTAGCGAGCTCATGTATGTAATCACCTGAGGAGTGTGACTGACATTCAGAGAGGACAGGTGGTCGGGGCCCTGTCTTCTCTAAAGAGGTTTTGACAGGGCCCGTCACGGAGTCCCGTCGTCACAGTCAGTCAGAGTGCAAGTCTATAGGTTACTATCGTGCTCTATGGGTTCATATCGTGCTCTATGGGATTCTATCGTGCTCTATGGGATTATATCGTGCTCTATGGGATTCTATCGTGCTCTATGGGATTCTATCGTGCTCTATGGGATTCTATCGTGCTCTATGGGATTATATCGTGCTCTTTGGGATTCTATCGTGCTCTATGGGTTTCTGTCGGGTGCCAGCGGTTACATCTAATTGTACTATTTGTAAAGATGTGTGGTTTCCTATCATTTGTTGTATTTCTCGAAATAGATCATTAATGATAATAATAAATAAAGCCTGTGTTTGTGAAACACGAATGCCCCCGGTGGCATCTTTGTTAGTATGAACACTATTTTCTGTTAAGTACATGCATGTGAGGTCACTGGGTTAAAAGGTCAAAGGTCAAGGTCACGAGGTCAAAAATTTTGGTATCAATGGAAAGGTCTTGTCACAAGGAATACACATATGAAATATGAAAGCCCTATCACTTACCATTCAAAAGTTATGCCAAATGTTAAAGTTTTTGAAAAGTAGGTCAAAGGTCAAGGTCAAGGTCACGAGGTCAAAAATTTTGGTATCAATGGAAAGGTCTTGTCACAAGGAATACACATGCGAAATATGAAAGTCCTATCACTTCCCAATCAAAAGTTATGCCCAATGTTAAAGTTTTTGAAAAGTAGGTCAAAGGTCAAGGTCAAGGTCACGAGGTCAAAAATTTTGGTATCAACGGAAAGGTCTTGTCACAAGGAATACACATGTGAAATATGAAAGCCCTATCACTCCCCATTCAAAAGTTATGCCCAATGTTAAAGTTTTTGAAAAGTAGATCAAAGGTCAAGGTCACGAGGTCAAAAATTTTGGTATCAACGGAAAGGTCTTGTCACAAAAAATACACATGTGAAATATGAAAGCCCTATCACTTCCCATTCAAAAGTTATGCCCAATGTTAAAGTTTTTGAAAAGTAGGTCAAAGGTCAAGGTCAAGGTCACGAGGTCAAAAATTTTGGTATCAATGGAAAGGTCTTGTCACAAGGAATACACATGTGAAATATGAAAGTCCTATCATTTAATTTCCATTGTCATTTTCAAGAAACGAAGATTCTGATTGGCTGAGAAATTTTGTTGATACATCGATCAACACAATTTTTCACGGAAGTCTATTTATAGCACTATTTTTAGAACCGGGGGTTCCCTCAAACACGAATGAACTCGTTGCTGAAAATACAATTTGTTGATGTCTGCTTATCATTTCTAGGGTTCCATTTCTTTTCTACTTACTCAAAAATTAACAGTGCAGGTAGAATTTGCTCAAACTGGTCCTTATTCCAAAGATATAGAGGGACGATCGTTCGCTGTTTGAATCATGGCGGCTGCCATAACTTGTTTTGGCAGACGTATCACTGCAAAACCTTCCGATTTACGAAATATAGTGCGGTGATTGATTGTTTTTAGATCAAAGAAAACAGTCTGTTTTCCATAATTAAATGATAAGAAATGAATCTTATATTTTTTCTGTTGATACAGGTATCACCCGAAAAATTGTACAGAAAACTTTTGCATCAACGCGCTACGCGCATTGATGCAGTTTTCTGTCCAATTTTTCGGGTGATACCTGCATCAACAGAAAAAATATAAGGTTCATTTCTTAAATCACTTCCCATTCAAAAGTTATGCCCAATGTTAAAGTTTTTGAAAAGTAGGTCAAAGGTCAAGGTCAAGATCACGAGGTCAAAAATTTTGGTATCAGCGGAAAGGTCTTGTCACAAGGAATACACATGTGAAATATGAAAGCCCTATCACTTCCAATTCAAAAGTTATGCCCAATGTTAAAGTTTTTGAAAAGTAGGTCAAAGGTCAAGGTCAAGGTCACGAGGTCAAAAATTTTGGTAGCAACGGAAAGGTCTTGTCACAAGGAATACACATGTGAAATATGAAAGCCCTATCACTTCCAATTCAAAAGTTATGCCCAATGTTAAAGTTTTTGAAAAGTAGGTCAAAGGTCAAGGTCAAGGTCACGAGGTCAAAAATTTTGGTATCAGCGGAAAGGTCTTGTCACAAGGAATACACATGTGAAATATGAAAGCCCTATCACTTCCAATTCAAAAGTTATGCCCAATGTTAAAGTTTTTGAAAAGTAGGTCAAAGGTCAAGGTCAAGGTCACGAGGTCAAAAATTTTGGCAGCAACGGAAAGGTCTTGTCACAAGGAATACACATGTGAAATATGAAAGCCCTATCACTTCCCATTCAAAAGTTATGCCCAATGTTAAAGTTTTTGAAAAGAAGTTCAAAGGTCAAGGTCACGAGGTCAAAAATTTTGATATCAACGGAAAGGTCTTGTCACAAAGAATACACATGTGAAATATGAAAGCCCTATCACTACCCATTCATAAGGTATGGCCAATGTTAAAGTTTTTCAAAAGTAGGTCAAAGGTCAAGGTCAAGGTCACGAGGTCAAAAATTTTGGTATCAATGGAAAGGTCTTGTCACAAGGAATACACATGTGAAATATGGAAGCCCTATCACTTCCCATTCAAAAGTTATGTCCAATGTTAAAGTTTTTCGGACAAACAGACAGACAAACAGACAAACAGATAAACAGACAAACAGACAAACAGATAAACAGACAAACAGACGGACAGGCCAAAAACTATATGCCCTCGAATCTTTGATTCCGGGGGCATAAAAAGAAAATAATTATAAATGATAAATAGTAAATAAACACCTACCCCACTGGGTGGCGCCTTATTGGAATGTCGTTAACTGTTTAATTGAGAGGTACATGTACGTCGACGGGAAATAATTATCAAATGAGTTAAAGAAGATCCTGACGATAATCTCAACAGCACTCACAATAGAGCGCAAAATTAAACATCGACGGACCCCTAGCAAACTAGAGGTGGGACCAGATGCCCGGGAGGAGTAAGCATCCCCTGTTGGCTAGCCGCACCCGCCGTCGATGTTCACGAAGCATGAAAATGAAAATATATACAATTCATGCACTGTCTGACGTTATGTCTATATAGAAAGTACTATGGCGACAATGTCAGGGAAGTATATTCAAAACACTTACTGTCAAACCCCTAACTAATGTTATAATATATAAAACGTGGGTTTAAAATACCTCCTCACCAGAAAAATTCACTTTTGCTTTATTCAACATTGACATTACATTTGACATTAAAAACTACTAACGACCATTAATATTGACAACATATAAAATACTTTACAGCCTTGTCGTTGTATTCTTCCAAGGTCTGTGCTGGGAACATATTCTTGATTATTATACACAGCTGAGAACACTAATGTACCTATGTTACTATGACAATGGCTTTTTTGGTTTTAGATGAATTATTGCTTTCTATTTAATGATTGTGTAATCGTCATTGTCGAGGTGAAATGCGTTTGAAATAACAAAAGCAATTTGTTTTAACAGATCTAATTTCAATTAAATCAATTACAATGTTGATGCTTGTAATCTAAGACGGGGATGTGAACAACGAGATTAAACTTTTAATGCATTATATTTGATCCATTGTCAGCAGAATTTAGACACTATTCGTAATTTGGAAAAATCACATTTTAGTCAAATTTCTTCTATTTTGCGCTACTTTTACTGTATCGGGCAATTTTTGTTTGAAATGTGCAAATCATCTACAAGCAATAGATTACTTTTCACTACGTACGGAAACATGCATAGACTAAGCTTAGAATACGATTCAAGTTTAATGATGATATAACATATGATAGGCTAAATATCAAATACTTTCTTTTTGATGAGTCATCATCACTTCGAGTACATTACTATGGGTATTACACAACCTGTCTTTTATGGTGATATAATAAACAAAATAAAAAGGATCAAAGGTAGGCAGCATAACCATCGAAAATGCGTCAGAATCATCAAACGCCTTTTATACCGTGGATATGATCCTAATGTCACCAGACGGACACTAGGCTTGGTACTTGACCAATCTACAGTCTTGTACAAGCGCATCCTTGAGACTTGCACTCTGACTGACTGACGACGGGACTCCATGACGGGCCCTGTCCAAACCTCTTTAGAGAAGACAGGGCCCCGACCACCTGTCCTCTCTGAATGTCAGTCGGACTCCTCGGGTGATTACATACATGAGCTCGCTACAGCCGGCAGAGCACGGACTGTATTACGCATGCCCTCTTTTTATATCCATTTACATATTCATCTGTGTCTCTGGGGCCTCTGCGTTTTGCAGTCTTGTTTGTGTGATGTCATCTTACAGTGAGGAGGTTGTTTTACACCACAATTGTACGTTCTTCGAGACCTCTGGGTAATTGGAGAAGTGAGAGGGTTGTGCGCACGTAATTCAGGATAACCACACCATTTGCTACTTGCGTGACAGATGGCCGTCCAAAGTCGGCACCGGTTACCCATTGGTCTCGTCGGTTTATGTGTAGTCTTTTGTGTTTGATGTTTACATGTCGTGTGTCTCTTTTCCGTCTCGTGCTGTACTCGTCTTTTGTGTTTTTGCATCGGGTGTTTTGGTGTTTTACTGTTGATGCTGCAACGGGGTCTTGTTGGAGATCTCCTCCCTTCTTTTCGTAAGCCAATATGTAATGTATCAACCTATTTGCATCTTTTCTATTGAAATTGGAAGCCCCTTTGAACAGAATCAACTATACTGGCATATTACATTGTTTAGATTTGAGGATCACTGACGAAGGTTAAGTATCCGAAACGTACATGTCTGGTCAATGCTTCCAATTTATCTGTCCTTAAATGATGCTATTCAATTTGAAGACGTGTAACATTTACCTTCATTTCGCCATAAAAATAGGAATGGTTTTCAATCATCTGTAGCAAACATGTGAAAAGCTCCTTTGCTTTGTTCGAGGATGTTTCATTTTTTCTTTTGGACTGACAGTGTGTCATGATAATTTGCTCATCGTAGTATAAGTGCTGCATGGATAAAGCCAATTAAAGGTGCTTAACAATATATATATATCCTTGTGTTTTCCCAATTTATCTCCGCAACGAAAAAAAAAAGATTTGCGTCAGTGATATTATCTTTGTGCATGATAATAAATTGGAATATACGGTATTTTCCTTCATTTTTTTTCCAGTGGGGAAGTTATGTTTTCTATTTTTCCCAAAAAATCGTATGCTTTTCTATTGTGGTTTTTTTAATATGGTTTCGGATTTTGTGTATGAATTTCCTCACTGATCTAGGCATGATTTGTCATATGAACAATTACGTCTACAGCAATTTCCTTGAATCGCGCGTTAGCGTCAAATCAACATATTCACTACAAACATACTGAATACAGTCTTTCATAGAATTTTCAGCCAAAGGATGCAGTATGTAATTAATCGTTCGGGTATTTTGGACAACCAAAACATTTGCTACATAGATGGTTGTCCTAGGTCAGCATAGCTTATCGGCAAGCTGTATCTTTTGTGATAAATGTTTTGATCTCGTCTTTGGTGAGTGGTATTCCTTGTCCCTTTTGTCTCTCTTTCTTTGTCCCTCACGTTTTGGCTTTTTTTGTGTTTAGTTCATTTGCTGTTGGTGCAACCAAGTCCTGTTGGAGATTCCTTCCGTCCTCTAATTTCAAACTATTCAAACGACCCGTCTTTCGTATATTAAATCCTCACCAGTGCATGATGCTTCCAGCCAAAATGCTTTACATAAACAGTCAAAATTCATTTCAGTAGTGCCCTCTGGTTTTAATTTATTTATTTTTATTTATTTATTTATTTATTTATTTATTGAAGTTAAATGTGTACATTTACTTTACAGACACAGCATGAGACACCGAAGGGACAAGATAGATTAAACACTTAAACATAAAAAAACGCGATCAAAGCATTTAACTTGAAAAACAACACGTATACATGATAAAACAATAGTACAAATATCTAAGGTTGTTGAGTTAGATGTTCGTGGTTTGTTTCATCCTGTGTATGTGTTCCGCTGTGGACTTCCTGGGGATGTCTTTCGTGTCCTTCTTTAATTAGATCTAAATAGATACATTCCTTTAGGTGACCGGAAAAAGGATAGATTGTGCGCACATTAGCTGGATAACAACACCACTTTCTACTTGTGTTGCAGACACTGCAATGACATCTTGTTGGAGATCTTTACATCATAATGTTGACGTTCAAACAACGTATTCAGTAGAACTGCACTATCGATAGTTTTCGAATTTATGTAATAATAAAGTAGATAGACACAAACATGTCTAGTCGCTCTTTATTGCCAATTACTTATGTCAATAAATGGTTGTGCAAGTCTTCTATTTCTGTTTTCGATACTTTATTTGTCTCAAGAAATGAGAGTTTTGACTGAAACATTTTACAACTACAAAGGCAAAATAATTGAGATGCAACAAAGTGATCATCACTTTCTCCTGATTGCGTAATATTAGAAATGAAACGTCTTTGAAATAACAAAGTAGTTTTAGCAGATTAATTTCCAGAGGCATCAATTTAGATGATGCTTTTAACTGAAGATATTGCTTGAAAGAAGAGGTCAATGTCTTTTAATGCATTCTATTAAATCACTCTTTATTGTTATTTGAACTCCTGTTTGTTAGAATGCATTAATTTACGCAATTCACATATTACAGTAAAGGTGATTATTTTCGCTGGGGAAAATTCCTCGAAATGTATGCGTGGGGATAATTTTGGCGAACACGGGAGTATTCAATTTACTCGTCTGATCTTGCGGGGATTTTTTTTTTGATAAAATCGCAAAAAGAAAATCCCCACGTGAAAATGTCAACGTTTGCGGCATTTGAATTTACCAACGTTTGCTTCATTTCTTCGTCTTTGCCTTACCTACTCTGTGCATTTACCATTTGCTATATTCCATTAAAGAATGATGAAAAGATCCCCAGCAGAACTATCTTGTACCGACCACAGCGGAACACACACGATGGGTAGCAAAAGCTGTGGACAGCAAGCAAAACAAATTAAACAAAGAACAGGGGACAACGAGTCAAATGTTCGACAACACACAAGTAAAATTGAACAAAATGGAATACATGTAACAGTAGACATACCAAAACATAAAACATGATTGACGACTTATAAATGCTAGAACCTTGTTTCAAAATGACATTTCTAATTTGACCATATGTGCAAAACGTTTCTTTCAGATTTTGACTTGGTTTATGGTGCCGGGTCCGGAAAATTGTCACAATTTCACTTTAAAACGATACATGTAAAAACAGCTTCTCGGTAAGTGGATTATTGTCTTCCCTTGACAGAAAATGACATCTCGAACGTTTCAATTTCCATCGAACATAACCACATTCATGTACTCTTATCTCATCAAACGCCTTTATACCGTGGATATGATCCTACTGTCACCAGACGGACACTAGGCTTGGTACTTGACCAATCTACAGTCTTGTACAAGCGCATCCTTGAGACTTCGACTCTGACTGACTGTGACGACGGGATTCCATGACGGGCCCTGTCCAAACTTCTTTAGAGAAGACAGGGCCCCGACCACCTGTCCTCTCTGAATGTCAGTCGGACTCCTCGGGTGATTACATACATGAGCTCGCTACAGCCGGCAGAGCACGGACTGTATTACGCATGCCCTCTTTTTATATCCATTTACATATTCATCTGTGTCTCTGGGGCCTCTGCGTTTCGCGGTCTTGTTTGTGTGATGTCATCTTACAGTGAGGAGGTTGTTTAACACCACAATTGTACGTTCTTCGAGGCCTCTGGGTAATTGGAGAAGTGAGAGGGTTGTGCGCACGTAATCCAGGATAACCACACCATTTGCTACTTGCGTGACAGATGGCCGTCCAAAGTCGGCACCGGTTACCCATTGGTCTCGTCGGTTTATGTGTAGTCTTTTATGTTTGATGTTTACATGTCGTGTGTCTCTTTTCCGTCTCGTGCTGTACTCGTCTTTTGTGTTTTTGCATCGGGTGTTTTTGGTGTTTTACTGTTGATGCTGCAACGGGGTCTTGTTGGAGATCTCCTCCCTTCCTCTTAATAAACTGCAAGATTCCATTAGAACATGGTAATCTAATTTCTTGTTTTAAGTACCGAATTTTTTCTGGAAGGTACCGGTATCCTTCCGCCAGACATGAAAACACACAAACACAAGATTAATATGAAGGAATTTTGATAGGAAGACTGAAAACATAAGAGAAAACTAACCTCAAGTGAAGTGGATAATTATTACTTTATCTTTAGAAACTACTATTATCTCCCAATATTAACATTGATTAATGATGGTACAGTCATTTCATGGTATTCAAGATCATTTACTGATATTTCTAACCCGAAAAATACATGTTTGTGTGGATTTTTTTTTTCTGGTGAAGTCTCGTAAAAGGTACCCGCCCGCGGACGTAAAACAAAATATTTAATTATTATAGCCTTATTTGATTGACATGTACCTAATGAAGACAGTGACTACCATTGATAATCATTTGTCAACAACATAAAGAGATTGTGATGAGAAAGTGGCAAATAAACTAGCGTTATTTATCTCTTCCTCTTTGGCGGTATCATGATTATATGTTCTAATGAAGCTCTGTTGGAAGCCTCATTAGGAAATGTTTCCTGAACTGTTGGAAGGGATGTCAAGATGAGAGTTTAAAAGGTGGCGGTCCTTATAATATACTTCCTTATTCTATATGACTTCAATTGAATGAAAACTTAATTTTATATAGTAATGATCCAAGACTAATTACGTGTAAAACAATTTACTGTATGATAGAATGCTCTTCTTAGAAATCTCAATTATATTCATGCAGTTCTGTGTTCTGTATTCTGTATTGGTTTTGCAATAATCAATTTTATCATGATTTGAACAAAGTCACGGTGGGTAGTTCATTTTATTTTAATTGATACATAGGATGAAAATACAAGGAAGCAATTGTCTATTGACATAACAGGCTGCACTTTTTATATCGACTCATATATCCCTAAAGTTATTTGGTAAAGATCAAACATTGAATCAAGTATTTTTGTCAAATTCTTAATGGAAGCGAGTCCATCACGCTTAGAAATTAGAAACTAGCTGGTATTAACATTCACATATGCCCTCGCTACCGAGCTACGATCGTTTATTGCTTGTAAAATGGGTACCCTAATATAACCTACTTTTCTCTGTGGAAGACAGAATGCGAGCACGTGCACTTATTTGAATAATGCTTGTACAGTAGCAAAACAAAACAACATGGCGGACTTATAACATGTGAGACGAAAAGGAATCGACAATCGGTATTATCAAAATCTGAGAAGAGAAATGTGATAACCGATAAAAAAAGAAATAGTTTTTGGATTGGCATTGGACAGATAGAACCCTTAGAGGACGACTTTGACATTGAAACTGAAGTCGGACGAGAAATTAGCCAAAGGTAGCTACAGTGTACATGTACATATACGCATGTTAAGTTCTCGTTTATGTATTAATGAGATGTATAGATATAAGTTTGATGTGTATATATACATAATATTTACATTGCAAGTTGATTTCCTATGTTAAACGCCTACTCAGTTTTGACATTCATTTCACGATGAAACAGGTTAGCCCCAATTACATAACGAGCGCGCAAGAAGTTCGAACAGTGGGCGAGACATACTGATGCTGAATGTGCGATCAGGAGGAGATTGCTGTACGGGGAATGAGACGATATCAAAGAGAAGAAACAGACGGGGACAACAACAAAAAAATCTTGAAACTTTTGAAATATGTATAACAACTCTACGTAAGTGTATATTTACAGTTTCCACAGAGTTCATGTGTACGTCAATATAGATGGCTTTACCGAAATGAATTCATGCAGCGCTGACTACTTTGATATTATAGATAAGGCTTTATTCTCTTTAAATTGTATATAAAAAGTTAAATTCATTATGAAAACATTAAGCAGATACTCACAACATTTTGAACTTCCACAGAGTTCAAATGTACTTGAATGTAGATGGCACTACTGAATTGAATGTATGCAACACTGACTTTTCTTATTATAAATAAGGCCTTATTCTTTTCAAAATTGTTTACAAAAAAATTAAGACTAATCGTGAAAAGATTTTAAAAATAAAAATTATTCGGTAATTTTTAATATCAAACCGTATATTTTGGTCCTTTGCAATGGAGTATTTCTTGCCCTTCCTGGTAGGGAGAATTGACACATGTGAAACTTTTAGGTCTTAATTTTCACTTAATTTTTATAAAATGTCGAGGATGTTTTCAAAGATATTTTACATCTGAATGTTTCTGAATGTAATATAAGGAAAAATTATCTTATTTCTAGCGTTCATGGCTTTTACACTCTGGTTCGACAGGCGCAAAACTTTCGAGAACCGCTTCGCGGTTCACGAGATATGCGTCTGTCGAACCAGAGTGTAAAAGCCATGAACGCAAAACATAAGACACTCATTTCTTAAATATATACACAGTATTTTATATGTGTATATATACATGTATTCACAGTCTATATCAAATATTTAAAAAAAACTTCAAATCATAACTAAATACAGGCTAATCCTCGTTCAGGATTTTGTAAACAAACGCGCATGTGCATAGCAGACTACAGCTGTCTTCCATTCAAGCCGTCATACACACTGTGAGTCATTTGAAAGTGGCTGTTCGATTTTCCACGTTTCATATATAAGATCAACCTTGAATTTGCAATTAATGAAAAATATTTATTTGTACTACCTAAAGTATGTTAGTTGTTATTTTTTTTCTTTTGGTGAGAGTGAAGTAGCAAATATATACACGTGGTTTGCTACATGTTTCGTAGTAATCTCCGTTCATTCTTGAAAGCGATTGGCTGATCGTGGGAACGTGCTCACTCTGACCTTAGTTTACGTGACATATTTCTACATACTGTATATGCAAATAACAATTTCCGAAGTTTACCGAAATCGTGTGTACTCGAGAATAAATTTTATAAAACAAAAATGTAAGAAATAATAAGAATAAAATAAAAAATAAGAAACAGTTTAATCCCTGCGAAACCATATGTAACTACTAACTTTGCGTGCGGGTGTTGCATGCAAGCAGGAGATGCTTACTCTTCCTGGGCACCTTGTCTCACTCTCATATCGGGATTCCACTTCTTTTCATATGGTGGAGGTTTTTGTTTATTTGCTTTGGTTTCTGCTTTATCCTGATTTTGTATGCCTTCGGTTTCTGATTTTCTGAATTACCGATTTTGTGCTGTATTCAGGGATGTGGTCATTGTCCATATTTGTCATTTAAGGTCAGGGTGGCGACTTTTTATAGAAATGAGGTAGAAGAAATATGGATAGATTCATATGTAGAGGAACATCTCCTCGAACTATTCAGACCAAATAATCAAAATTTGCCCGTCTCGTTTTTTGGCTATAAACGTCCTTTTTTGGCCTATTTCAACATTTTTGAAATTTTGGAGAATACCACATCATAACTTTACATACCTCTGAAATGCATGAAATTTTAGAAAATCATATTCATCCTTATTTTTTCAAGATTCTTATGGCTTGTGGATGAATTAAAGACTTTTTGAGAAATTCTGATAAAATAATCAGTTCTAAGACGAGTATTTTCTTACAAAAACTATGTTGCTGGTTGCCATGGCAACAACTCGTTATTTTTATTAATAGCTAGAAGGTCGCCAGCTACACAATTTTTTTCTACATATATATCTATGGTATTGCTTTATCCTAAAGCAGTCAAATCAATATGTACCCGAATTAGTTTTTGAGCACAATAATCTATGCAAAAGTTCAACATTTTGACCAAAAAAACATAGATTTTAACTTGAAGTTCGAATTTCTAATTATCTCACTTTTCAAGAGTATAATGGATAGTAAATATTCTGATGTTGTAATCTTTGGTAGCAGAACTCGTACGAAAATGACATTTTTTTTTTCCTATTTTCAGCAATTTTTCATTGAAAAATATGCATTTTACCTCAAAATATCCATTCAGCAATGAAAGTTTCAAGGAGTATTATTTTTTTTCGAAAATAATGTAACAATCTGAGCTTATACCATGTAGTGTTTATGTCGGTTTCAAATATTATGTGATATGAAAATAGAGTTATCTCCCTGTAGTCGCAACCCTAACCTTAAGGCCTGTCAACGAGCAACGGTCATTCTATGGGGTTCATTGATGAAAGTTATTCTAGGAAAAGTATGTCCGTTTTAATTGCAGTCGCCGAACAAATATTTTCTTATTTTTCTCTTATTTTCCCTGAAATGATGACATTCTTGTCTAAACCAATCCCTTGATCCCTCAGGAGATACTGACCGACCTTATAAAGCATCAGGCAAGAACGTACGTAGGTCTATGAAATGTTAAACGTCTTCAAATTCAATAGCATCATTTAAGACCTGATAAATTTACAGCATGGACCAGACATGCACTTTTCGGGTACTAAACTATACTTTTTTATTTCAGAAAATACTGTACATTTCCTATACTACTCAATCGCTAGTTTAAACAATATTTATTGGTACCCGTATCAAATGAATAAATATGCAGTGAAACAATGGATTAGACGGAAATTCATGCACCCGCTAACCAATACATATAGAATGGATCTTTAAAACTTAAAGTTCTTTCCTACATGACAGTTGACTGGTGGGTAAAATACATACTTTTTTCGTTCTAAATAAAAATACACTCAAATGCACAAATTTTCGGCCCTTGGTCTTTAAGCAGTGTCAAAAAAGGACAAGCTAGTGAAGCAAAGAATTTTACTGGATGGATTTTACTTAGTTGTCATATACATTGTCGTTTTTAACATTGGATAAAGGCCAAGGGGCCGACAATTTGTGTATGTGAGTGTTTGTGTTTTTATTCTAATCTTCTTCCTTCCTTAATGGAGTTGTCCTCATATCTGAGAGTGGTAATTAACTCAGTTTAAAACAGGAGGCTTCTTCCAATAAAATGACAAATATAGACAATGACCATATCCCAATACACAGTAAAAAATCGATAACTCAGGAAATCACAAAACGAAGGCATACGAAATCAGGATAAAACAGGAACCAAAGCAAACATAAAAAATTCCAACCGCATGAAAAGAAGCGAACTCCCAATTAGGAGGGAGACCATGTGCCAAGGAGTGACCATCTCCTGCTTGCATGCAACACCTGCCACTTCAATTCGGTATAAGGTCAATCGATAACTCCCACAAAGGAAGACAAACGTATAAATTGTTATGTCATGGCACAAAAGGTCTAGGTCAGAATATCATTTATGACTCTGGACAAGGGTTGTCATAGTGTGCTACCATTTCCTAATATCGTCCAAAGAACTTCCTCAGTGACGATGTTAATCGGTCACAAATGTATCCTTGACTGAGAAGTTTAACTGAAAGCCTCTACCTAGACCAAAATCTGAGTATATGGAACTTGCCTGAGCATAACGTATCAATTAAGAAATGAAAACGCCATATGCTGGTGACGATGGGATGTTGCTACTCAGAAAAGGAAAATTTGTGATATTGAAAGTGAAGTCGTAACGTTTGTCATAGAGTGAGGTGTTCATTACTATTAGCATTTTATAATTATTTCATTTTTCGCCGAGTTTTAATAATTTGAAAGATGCTATACCCGTATAGTTGAAGACCAAATAAGGATGAGGCCTTCTATGCATGCAACAAACAAGAAGAAAACACAATACTTTTATGCATCATAATACAGAGAATGACAGATTCGCGTATTTTATGATATGCTGTCAATTCAGGCCTCGTTCTAAAGATAATATCATCAATGCATTGGGCAAATAGGAAACAAATCCGGATTTTGCATGATGAACTAAATTATCTCTACATGCTGACTTGTAACGCGAGGCAATGAGGTGACACCCCACATGAAGATTCCTCATGTCAAAACCTTTCATTTGAGACTGTGACCTATTCTCGTTCATTGCGATCAAGGCGTTGAGTACGAGCCATGTTTTTATCAATGTGTCGTCATTCATATTTTGGTGAGTCTGCTTGATTGTTAGTTTATTGATGTGAGTGTGGTTGTGTGTCTCGTTGTCCTTTGTTGCTTGCTGATGTTGTTTTGTCTTGTTGTTTCTTACAGTGAGGAGGTTATTATACGCATCAATATTTTTGATGTGAAAAATGATATCTATGTTGTGATTAAAGACAGGTATAAGCCTATTCACATGTATGATGACATTTGCCTTTGCGAAGAAACTCCCACGTACATCAGTATTTTGTTCTCTATTAATGTTGTTGTTGATGTTGTTCTAAATGACATACTTAAATGAGAATGACTGTTTGAGAGTAAATCAGAATACATACAGCTGTTTAAGGAGAATTTATCTATATTTTCCTCGTCTTGTCTAATCATCCACGTTGAATGACAAATATGGATAATGACCATATCCCAATACACAGTACAAAATCGATTACTCAGGAAATCACAAACCAAAGGCATACGAAATCAGGATAAAACAGGAACCAAACAAACAAAAACCTCTACCACATGAAAAGAAGCGAACTCCCAATATGGGAGTGAAATCAGGTACCCAGGAAAAGTTAACATCTCCTGTTTGCATGCAACACCCATCGCTTCAATTCGGCAGAAACATCACATCCGGTTACTTCCATTTCGGGAGATACTAGTATAAGTATATAGTCTGTGGTTAGATGGTTCAAATGGTCTAAGACAGAATATCATTCACCATTCTGGACCATTTAAGGTTAAAAAGATTAAAACTATATACACAGTGGCTGTGTCCAAGGCACGCTGTCTATTATTTTCTTGAGCTCCTCCAGTGAGGGAGCTGCTGTTGCCGACTCAGGCAGACGATTCCAGTCCCTTATCGACCGAGGGGAAAAGAAGTGTCTATACTGGTCCCTGTTGTTCCGTATCTGCCTATATATATGGTCTCCTCTAGTCCTATTGTCCCCAGGAATGTAATATTTGGCTAGGTATATGTCAACCAAGTGGTTTCTGATCTTGTAGCAGAGTACAAGTCGCTGCTTGGTACGCCTGTGTTGCAAGGTGCCCCACTGTAGTTGGTCCAGTAAGGAGGCTACACATCCTGGGGAGGTGTCGGTGTACTGACTGCAGGCGAACCGGGCTGCTCTCCGCTGTACTTGTTCCAGATCTCAAATCAGTGTGGCTTGATGGGGATCCAGAATTGATGACGTATATCCCATCGATCGATGGTCTGATCAGGGTGCAATATGCTGTTGCCTTAACTGATGGTTTGCACCGGCCCAGGTTCCTACGTAAGAAGCCAAATGTTTGTGAAGCCCTTCCGATTGTGTTATACATATATGACATTCCAGGTGTAGGTCTTGGTTGATGGTAACAACAAGATATTTCCCTTTGTCAACCACCTAAGGTTAATTACCGTTTTCACCCAATCTCAATATAAGGTCAAAATAGACTAAAATGAACTATGCAAAAAAAAATAATCAATTTAGTAGAACATTTGTGGGGTTTTTTTTTAATTAACCTAGCGTTCGTAGAAAACGGATCAAAACATGGGTTTTCGTGTACATTTTTGTAATCTCCAAATGAATATGAAGGATAACTCGTTGAAAGTGGTAGTAATATATTGAAATTTATAGGCTCGAAATGAACGTGACAAGCATTCTGAGGACAAATTGTATAGGAACTACACAATGAACTTGTAATGCAGAGCTGATGTAGACATAGACATAGACATAGAAATAAGCAAGCACATACCGTACCCCAACGAAAATAAAAAGGGGAAATGATAAACACGTAGCCAACATTCCTGTCTAGAATGCCCTTCTTTTACAGTTGACAATTTTTTTTCTGTATATTAATTATCCCCTCCAAACTTGAAGTACATAATCCAAGAAAGTAGCCCAATTTCATTGTCAAACTATACATTTTATCAATAAATAGACCATTCCCATTCGAATTCTAGCAGTGATTGTCGTGCGATTGCTACTGCACAGTATATAACTACTGATTTACCTACCGGTGTCTTGTAGTAACGTACGTTTCGTTGATTTTCTTGTTTGTTTTGCTTCTTTTTCGATAGAATTTAGTCAGCATAACCATGACCTTTTATCTTTGATTCGTTTCATTAAGAAAATAAACAAGACATACTTAATTGACCAATCTGTCTTTGATTTCGTTTCATATAGTAGAGAACAGTGTTAACTGATGAAAGGTACCTTTCAGATTTCAATACATTATTATACGTTTCAACTAACTATTAAATGACTGAATCTGAAAATTGACAAACACTTTAGTTCTAAATATACAAATGATTCCACTGGTCCTCAGAAGAAAGGCCACAACAGAAGTAACGTACAATTCACAAACGTGCCAGTGCCAGAACTCTACATAAAGTTTTTACTTAAGAAATAAAAAATGACAAGCCGGGCTCTATTGTCTCATAATGCCCGAGCGTCCTCAGCCAATCACGTTTATTAAATGTACCGAGCCGCGTCAGCGGCGAGGTGATAAATGTGATTGGCTGAGGACGCGAGGGCATTATGAGACAATAGAGCCCGACTTGTCATTTTTTATTTCTATTCTAATGATGACCAAACTTAGACCTTTTGATTCTTGGTAAAACCAGTTCCTGCCGGTTTATCTGCTTTCATAAAATGGGTACATGTAGGCGTTGCTCATCGCTATAGGACCTATATTGGAGAATAGAGCCCGGTTCGCGTCTGTTGTCTTAATAGGGGAAAAGAATCAAGTCATATTAGAATAATCAATAATTTTATATTTTAAATTGCGCTTAAATGATTTCTCTTTATCATTCATGAAACGTTTACGGTGAATAGTACCTTATGTTTACGCTTCTAATGATCGAATATTTACTTCAATGGTACCCATCTGATTTTTTTTTTCATTTGCACCTCTACTCTTATTAAAAGAAACTCAATGTACCAGTGTACTGTTTTACAATCTGTTCGTATCGGATTTGTAATTCATTCATGCTTGTTCCTGTTGAATGTGTTTTCACTGATCGCCAGCCTTTGGTAGAACATTATCATTTGAAATGTACGTTACCAAAGAAATTAGGCACAATTAAGGAGAACACAAACAAGAATGTATCATAAAAGAAACTGATTTAAAGATTTATTATGTATACCATAGCAATGTTCTGATTTTAACGTTTCTTTATGTAGAAAATTACGTACGTAGCGAACAATTCCTATACTTTACTGTACCTATCGACTTGCATTTTCTGGATTGTACTTTTAAGATAATATACAATGTACGTAGAACTGCTTTAACTGTCATTATCGAATTGATGGCATATATAATTTTGCGGATGCATATGTACATTGTACATACTCAAAAAAGTATTTCCGTTAGTAAGCATGAAAGATACATTTCAGTAGTTTCAACTGACTCGACTTGTTATCTAGTACAGATGCTTCCGATGGCGAATTACATGTACACACCGAGAATCGAGTCTTTAATCATCGTTAGAGACAGTTGTCATTAACAGTGATGTAACAATCATAGCATCGTTCTATACAAATATACAACCAAAATTTTCGGTGAAACGCAAAATTATATACTTTATATGCTCGTATTTTTAATAAATTACGACTATACAACGTTTTATGCCTAGGTCACACATTCACGGATGAGCATCCCGGTCCAGCACGGATTCAATCCGGCATCAACCGTAGATCATCGTAGAAAATCGTAGAAAACCGTATTACTCCGTATTTGATCCGTGATTATCCGTAGCTGATGCCTCGCACCGTACTGCTTTTTTTAACATGTTCAAAAAACCAGTACGGATTACTTATAAGACCCGTTCTTACCCGTACCAATCCGTTCTAAAACCGTAGGAAAACGTACTGAGAACTTGTCAAACCGTATTCGTACGTAAACACCCGTAGCTTGACGCCGAGGTACGTATTAGTACGGATCAGTACGAGTATGTTACCGTTCAAATACGGATTTCTACGTGTTATAATACTATACTCCCATCATCCTTGAATTGATTGTTGGCGGTCTTCATACCCGAAACAGTGTCACTATACGCATCTTATGGAATACTGGACATGATGATATCAAGTGGTGACAGGTCTATATCTTCAACATCTAAGAAGCTTTTTCTTTAGAACGTACAACATGCTTCAATGATTGTTGAGACTATGTATATTTCGGCACTGTCATATAGGACAAAGATAATGAGAAGCTTTTAGAAGCATACGAAGTTTACATCCTTGCGAGCGAAACATGACTGAAATGTACGTTATTCTGATATTTTAGTACGTTCTAAAGAAAAACTGGCCTATATATAAACA
Source organism: Pinctada fucata (assembly GCA_028142955.1). Lineage (NCBI taxonomy): Eukaryota > Metazoa > Mollusca > Bivalvia > Pterioida > Pteriidae > Pinctada > Pinctada fucata. Next base: position 7,612,793 of record AP027115.1, read on the forward strand.
GGTGCACTGGATGTAAAGAAAGGGATAGTGAAAGCTAGGAGTAGGATGTCCACTGGGGTTTACCATCTACGAAAGCAAAAAACTTTTTCTTAAAGCCAAAATTCAGTAAAGGCACAAAAGATGCCAAACGTCCACTCTGCTTCTTAGATGTTGAAGATATAGACCTGTCACCACTTGATATCATCATGTCCAGTATTCCATAAGATGCGTATAGTGACACTGTTTCGGGTATGAAGACCGCCAACAATCAATTCAAGGATGATGGGAGTATAGTATTATAACACATACTGGCATCGTTAATATGTGCGAACCATTGTATATTTTAATTTTTAGTTAGAATACGCTCTTTTTAACTTGTCAAGTTGATGTCCTTGTGCAGCTTTGCTTGCATGTTTTAGTTCTCGTTTTTACAGATTGACCTTTTTATCGCCAGAGGGCGAGTACTCCAACGACTGGAGGGAAATATCCAGGGAAGAAGAAGAGCCACCTGTGTTTCCAATCCATTTCAGTCTACTGCAATCTTTTCGTTCTTTAAATAAGTAAAACCTTTTAACCCATCTTCGAAATCCGGAAAGATTTATGCGCCTTCAGTTAGGATTTTATTATCGCCAGCAAATTGACCAATAGATGACGAGAAATGTATCTGCTCCGTATAAAGCCAATTGATTTCCGGTTTTTTGTGTGAAAAATCAGTAGTGATGAAAAACTGTTCGAAGACGATTTATATGTAGACTTTTTACTTATTTTTCTCTTAAATGCGAAGAACCATGTCCCAAATAAGAACTTATTGTAATTTGCATAACTGTAAAGATCGTTTGATTGCTCTACAGGGGACGAAATTTTAACCGGTGATACGGTACGGTGTTGATTTGGGCAATTTTGGCCGACCGGTCTTTGAAATCTAGTCAAAATCAAAGATAAGGTGGCATAATAATGTTAAATTCCCCCATATGATGCACATTTGAGAAGATAATTTAGAAAAGATGGGCAACAAAATCTCTTGCTGCGTATACTCTAGTCCAAAGGGGAGCAGAAAAAGTAGAAAGGAGGATGCTTATGTTTACCAGCCAAAGAATGAAGATCAAAATAGGTTAACGCCAAACAACAGAAGTGCTGCATCTTTGCCGGGTGTTCCCCACATCAGTGAACGCGAAAATTACCCAGAAGGTGTGAAATCATTGTGAAATTCTTGTCAATTCAATGTACATGATGTAGGGCTGCAAAGTTTCACTGCGTTTCTTGATTATTGTTCACGCGACTCACTTTTGGAAACTGTATAAACGCAGTTGAATACTTTGTCGAACAAAAATTTTAATGAAATTGATAACATACATGTATTCAATAGACATGATAGATCTTGCTTAGTCATAAGTTTCAGTATCAGTGATACGTTAGTCATTGCTTCAATCAAACTTTAAAACAAAAACAAGTTTTAGATAGTAGATTTCCCATGATAATTTTTCACCTGATGTTGTCACTTGTGACACTCTTCATAGGCTCGATGATAAACTTGACGACGTCATGCTGAAATTTAACATTGTCAATTTGAAAACATCGCATCTTAAAAGTATTTTGTCTGTATTACATGATTGCATAAACGCACGACCATATATACCAAAATTTACCATCAAGCGAGATCTATTGAGTGGTATCAATTTCATTAAAATTTTTGCACGACAAAGTATGCGTTTATTCAGTTCTTAAGTGAGACAGTAACTGTTGTTTGCGTTGATGGTTTGATTCATAGTATGGCACTATCTCCGTATTGATTCATTTGAAAAATGCAAACAAAAGTTTCAAAATATATTATGTATGATACAGAGATTAATCTACCTCTCACAGTCTCTGTATTGACTATTGTGTCCCTGACGCATAAAAATTGCCCAGGACCCATTGATTTCTGATTGCAATGTTCATGTGTTCCATGGTATGCATTTTCACATTCGTTTATTAAATGGGTCCACTTCAGTACAAGTCAAGGAGGTGTATTGAATCTGGAGATCATGTTTCTAAATCATAGTAAATGATTGGACATAATTTTGCCGCTCATTTAAACCTTAATTAAAGATCTGAGAAACAGTTTATCATGTCCATGGTATGGTTACATTTAGAAATATCGTTGCAAAGTGTAGTAAAAAACCAGGGGGGGGGGGGGGGGGGGGGGGTTCGATAAAATGCTATAAAGCTACATGTATATACCGGTATTTGCATTGTCCAATGAGACAATAACTTCTTGTCATTCAGATGTTTACAATGCATCTATAAAAAAATTTCCGTTGCAAACTTTGCATGATGTAGTGAAAAGTGTTTCACACCTGTAACATGTGTAAGTACTGTCTTCGTGTACCATATATAATTGATTTGTTTGATAGCATTTTTCCGTACAAATGTAGGCAGCCTCGCTTGCATAATTACAGTAGCAACTATATAAACCATAAATTCCTGTTGATTAGGAATTCAAGCATGTCAAGGCTAAATTATATTTTTCTGAAATACACCTCATGATCATAAAACGTCGCAAACTATTCATCTCATGTGTATTCATGAATTGCAGACGCCCCGAAAGAAGACAACAATATTTGGGACTTATTAATTTTTGCTACTGCTAGAACCCATTGTTTTGACTGGGGACCCATAGACCAATGAGTCCAACAGACTGTTTTAGATCAAATTGTAGATTAATCTCTGTTTGTATGAGGATACACATAAAGTTGTGTTATGGGTCAGAATACCCCAAAACGCCAGCAAAAATCAGACAAAGACAGAAATATAAATTAACAAGTTTAATTATGTACAAAATATATATATATTTGAAATGATTACAACTTACAATACAATGTCCGGATCAAAGTGTCCGTTACGGTCCACAAAGTCTATCGAATGTATGGTTTCCGGTAATCACAAACGTTCTCGAAAGATCGGTGTCCAAACGTTGTTAAATGGATTAAAGTCTCAACAAATAAAGTGTCCCAGTATATCAGAATAGATGAATGAATCGTGTCTACGAATGTGTACGAATGTCCCCTCAACACAGTTCCTCAGAGGTATATATACTTAATAACAATGAATTAACCAGAAGCTTCTAGAACAATGACTCATTACAAATGATTAACAATAGAGTAAATTCTAGAAATCACAGTCATGTGATGATAATGATGTAATAAAGAACATACTGGAATATTCTCTATTGAGATAAACATGACATAGTAAAATCTAGAAAGAATTATTATGAAATCATTAAATAGCATGATTAAGTACATGTGTACCTACACATAAAGTAAAACTAAAATAATACATGACCCACAACACCTCCCCCCTTAAAAAAAGTTTGAATGTCAATGAAAACTTAGGTGGTAAATTCTGCAAAAATCACTCATGAAACTCTCGATAGTGCATCTGCAATCACATTGTCTTTGCCCTTGATATGGTTAATAATAATATTGTACTCTTGCAACAATAAACTCCACCTTGTAAGTCTTTGATTCTTGTTTGACATTTTGTGCAAAAATGTGAGAGGGTTGTGGTCAGTAAACACAAGAATGGGATGTAAAGTAACGTTCAAATAAACATCAAAATGTTGTAAAGCTAACAATAATGCAAGACACTCTTTTTCAATAGTAGAGTAATTCTTTTGACATTTTGTCAATTTCTTTGAAAAATAACAAACAACTCTATCTACACCATCATCATTTTCTTGAAACAAAGCAGCCCCGATTCCTACATCACTGGCATCAACAGTAAGCTTAAATTGCTTATCAAAATTTGGAGCTGACAGGACAGGACTATTCATAAGAACACATTTGATTTTCTTAAAAGATTCGTCACAGTCATTGGTCCATGCAAAATTCACTCTCTTCTGTAACAGATTGGTAAGTGGACCAACAACCGACGAGAAATTTGGACAAAATTTTCTGTAAAATCCTGCCATTCCCAAAAATCTCATTATCTCTTTCTTATTGGTAGGAATCGGGAACTTTGAAATAGCTTCCACCTTGGCCATGATAGGAGTAACAAAACCTTGACCTACTTTGTGACCCAAATAATCTACAGTCGCATGACAAAATTCACTTTTCGCAAGGTTCACTGTGAGGTTTGCTTTCGCCAGTATGTCGAAGAAAGTACGCATGATTCGGAGATGATCATCCCAGGTGTTGCTGTAGATGATGACATCATCGATGTACGCCTCGCATCCTTCGAGATGATTTAGGAGCGAATGAATCATCCTCTGGAATGTGGCTGGTGCGTTTTTCATACCAAAGGGCATTACTTTATATTGGTATAGCCCATCTGGAGTCGCAAATGCGGATATTTCTCTGGCTCTCTCGGTAAGCGGGACCTGCCAATAGCCTTTAAGCAAGTCAAATTTACTGACAAATTTTGCACTGCCAATTTTATCGATACAGTCATCGATTCTTGGGATCGGATAAGAGTCAGTTTTGGTGACTGAATTGACTTTTCTAAAGTCCGTACACAATCGGTAAGTTCCGTCTGGCTTCGGAACAAGAATACATGGGGAACTCCAATCACTATTGCTGGGTTCAATAATGTCATTTTCAAGCATGTATTGAATTTCTTTCCGCATGTATTGAAGCTTTATCGGGTTTAACCGATAGGGATGCTGTTTGATAGGTGACGCATCACCCACAATGACGTCATGATGAGATGCATTCGTCTTTTTTGGAACGTCCGGAAAGATGGTCGTATATTCCCGCATTAATTGTTGCACTTCCTCTTTTTGATGCACAGTCAAATGTCCGAGCTTCACTTCCGGACTTGTCAGAATTTCGGAATTCTTCAAACGGACACTTTGAGTGAAGTCTTTTTCGACAGTCTCTTCATTACATTCAGATTCAACACAATTTTTAAATGTAGTAAAATTGGCCAAAGTGGAAACTGGTTTTACAAAATTTCGGTCACTTCTATCAAAATACTCTTTCAACATGTTAACATGACACACTCTTTTTTCTTTTCGCCGACCTGGTGTCTTAACCACATAGTTAACATCACTAATTTTACTCTCAATCTCATAAGGACCGAAATATCTAGCTTGCAAAGGATGACCAGGGATTGGCAAAAATACAAGAACTTTATCGCCTGGTTTAAAAACTCTGTTTCTAGCATCTTTGTCATACCATGATTTCATTTTCATTTGTGAGGTTTTGAGATTTTCTTGAGCTAATTTGCAAGCATTATATAATTTCTCTTTGAAATTAGACACGTAGTCTAAGAGATTCAAATCGCTAGTCTCAGTCAACCATTTTTCCTTCAACAACTTCAATGGCCCCCTGACCATATGCCCAAAAACTAGCTCAAAGGGACTGAACCCCAGGGACTCCTGAACCGCTTCTCGTGCCGCAAACAACACGAGGTGAACCCCTTCATCCCAGTCTTTTCCATACTGGTGACAATATGTTTTCATCATAGTTTTAAGGGTTTGATGAAAGCGTTCAAGTGCCCCCTGGGACTCAGGATGGTACGCAGAAGACTTATACTGCCTGATACCTAGCTCATGCATAACCTGCTGAAACAATCCTGACATAAAATTCGAACCCTGATCTGACTGAATAGCCTTGGGAGCACCTACGAAACTGAAAAACTTTGTAAGGGCCTTAACTATGGTCTTTGCCTTAATATTCCTAAGAGGTATGGCTTCAGGAAACCTAGTCGAAGTACACATAATTGTCAGTAAGTACTGATTACCTGACCTAGTCCTAGGCAAAGGACCTACACAATCAACTAACACCCTACTAAAAGGTTCCTCAAAGGCTGGAATGGGTTGGAGGGGAGCAGGTGGTATAACTTGATTGGGTTTACCTACCATCTGACAACTATGACAAGACTTACAAAACTCAGACACATCTTTTCTCAACTTAGGCCAGTAAAAGTGACTTAAAATCCTATTATAAGTCTTATTGACACCTAAATGACCTGCCATGGGTGTGTCGTGAGCTAAACTCATGATGTCCCCGCGATACGCTACTGGAACCACTATCTGGTGAACGACCCGCCACACGTCATTAGGGGGTGCATCGGGTGGTCTCCATTTCCGCATAAGGATGCCATCTTGTATGTAGAAGCACTCTCCGACTTTGTCCGCTTCTTCTCGGGGAAGGGCCCTCTTACTTAGTCGGATGATCTCCGGATCTTTAGTTTGCTCGGAGAGGAGCTGCTCACGGCTTAAGGCATCTGTACCCCTGTCTGAAGGCGGATGGGAATCATCACCAGGTACTGCCGGAGACTTGTCAACATGAAGTCGTACTGACGTCTCAGGTACGCTGTCATCAATGGTAGACATGAATGTGTCAGAAAGGTCTATATTTTTGGAGGGATGGTCCTCGTTAAGTGCAGAAGTACTCTCAGCCTCTTTTAGTCTGTTCCTGGCCATCGCCCTGGTAACTGCGCAGGCTGGGTACAAGTCGTCGTCTTCATCATCGGACACGACATCGGACGTGATTTTCTCACAAACAATCGGATCGGCTACAACTTTGCCGCCAGCTAAATCGTTGCCAAGCAACAAGGAAACGCCTTGAACGGGAAGAGTAGGTCGAACACCTACGATAACAGGTCCAGTAATTAAGTCTGACTTCAAATAAATTTTATGAAGGGGAACATCAATGACGCCTAGCTCCACACCCTGTAATAAAACTGACCTACCAGTAAAAGTGTGCTCAGACAAAGGCAATGAACCCTCTAACAATAAAGTCTGGGCAGCACCAGTATCTCTCAAAATCTGAACAGGCAACACTTCGCTAGAATCACTGAGTGAAACAAATCCCTGTGACAAAAAGGGCTTATAATGATCCTCCACAAAATCATCAGAACTGGACTTAGAACCCTGAATCTCAGGAGTGTCAGAACAAATCGAATCTAAGGCTTTCCTATCATTTCTAACAGACGCACAGGCCTGTGACTTAAGTTCTTTTTTCTTCTTAAGCTTCAAACACTCACCAATAACATGACCTTTTTTCTTACAATAATTGCATGTAGGAAGCGACCCCACCCCTGGGGATGCCTCAGAACGTTCGGACCTAGGACCGGACGTAGAACCACCTTGAGATGGTGACTGGGAACTAATGGACGACTGAGACTCTTGTAAATTTTTCTTTGGAAAATCTGACGTTTTTGCACTATCGCTAGATTGAGTTTTTGACACAAAATTTTTCTTATGAGTGAGAGCATACGTATCAGACAAAACAGCGGCTTCTTCAAGAGTTTTAACATTTTTGTCTTCCAAATGAGTTCTTAAATCTTGATGTACACACTCTTTGAACTCTTCTATCAGAATTATTTGACGCAAATTGTCAAATGAATTGGGAATTTTCTTAGATCGAAACCACTGATCAAATAAATCTTCTTTCTCTCGAGCAAATTCAACATATGTTTGATTTTCAAACTTTTTGTACTTTCTAAACTTTTGTCTGTACGCCTCAGGTACTAACTGATATGCTCTCAAAATCGTGTCCTTGACCTTGTCATAGTCTGAACTCTCAGCAATACTGAGCGCCGAGTACACTTCAGCCGCTTTGCCAATAAGTACGCTTTGTAACAAAGTTGGCCAAAAATCACGTGGCCACTTCAGATTGGCCGCGATTTTCTCAAAATGTGGAAAATATTTGTCCACGGACTTTTCTTGAAATTTTGGTACTAATCTGATGTTTTTGGCGGCATCGAATTCAGACTTGACAGGCGAAGGAACAGGATTTTCCTTAGTGCTTTTCCCTAACTTTAACTTTTCTAACTCAAACTGGAGTTCTTTCTCGTGCATACGTTCCTGTTTCTCTCTTTCTTCTTTTTCTCTTTCAAATTGTAAATGTCTTTCTTTTTCTTCTTTTTCAAATTGTAATTGTATTTTCATTTTCTCTAATTCAAACTCATATTTTGACATTTTGGTTTCGCTTGAAACAGGTTCAACAGGAAAATCGTATGACGAAAAGATTTCCTTAGCTAAAAGCTCTTTAGCCACAATATTTCTGATTTCTTGTTTTCTCATAGAAGATCTTACATCTAACTTCAAGTGAAGACCTAAACCAATCAAATCATCTTTCTTCAATGATTCGAACTCATCTACAGTCGGTGATTTCAAAAATTCAGTGACCGAAAATACCATGATTGATTTCTGCTGGCAAAAGTTTGGAGAATTTTCCTTTTTTCAAAAAACGAACTTTACGTTAAAGTGCAAATATGCAGAGATTTCTATCCCGGACGAGCCCCCAATTCTGTTATGGGTCAGAATACCCCAAAACGCCAGCAAAAATCAGACAAAGACAGAAATATAAATTAACAAGTTTAATTATGTACAAAATATATATATATTTGAAATGATTACAACTTACAATACAATGTCCGGATCAAAGTGTCCGTTACGGTCCACAAAGTCTATCGAATGTATGGTTTCCGGTAATCACAAACGTTCTCGAAAGATCGGTGTCCAAACGTTGTTAAATGGATTAAAGTCTCAACAAATAAAGTGTCCCAGTATATCAGAATAGATGAATGAATCGTGTCTACGAATGTGTACGAATGTCCCCTCAACACAGTTCCTCAGAGGTATATATACTTAATAACAATGAATTAACCAGAAGCTTCTAGAACAATGACTCATTACAAATGATTAACAATAGAGTAAATTCTAGAAATCACAGTCATGTGATGATAATGATGTAATAAAGAACATACTGGAATATTCTCTATTGAGATAAACATGACATAGTAAAATCTAGAAAGAATTATTATGAAATCATTAAATAGCATGATTAAGTACATGTGTACCTACACATAAAGTAAAACTAAAATAATACATGACCCACAACAGTTGTTCAACATATCTCAAGGTGATTTACACTTTGTAGCCTTATCCATACCAGCAGAAAATACCATTTAAGAGTGCCAAAAGCCCTATCTTAAATTCTTGAGTCTGATAAATTTCATCTGAAAAATCAAAGGATTGCAATACGAATCGTACCTAAAGGAAGTATTGTGGTACATATCAATTCATGAGCATGGTGTATTTTTGCAGCTCTTATACATCATGTACATATAACAGTTATTCAATGTATATTTATTGCTGAATGCCTTAAAACACGTGGCAGTGCATGTACCCAGTCTTAGTGAAAACTCACTAGCCCGACCGCCCTGGCTACCAAATATTTCCTCGGGCTATCAAAATTTGCTGCTGAACTAGCCCAACTAGCTAGTGACTTTTGCCTGTTTACTGAAATGCAGGGTTCTCATTAAGAGTCGACAGCCGGCGATTTCTCACCTCAAACTTAGAGTAGAATCGCCGCCTACTTTCCGTAAAAAAATATCCGTCATGTCTCAATTTCTATCACTCATGGTTAAGTACATTTGTATGAAATGTTTATTTAAAATCTGTTCATTTAAAAATTGTCACAAGGTACATGATAAATATTTCCATAACCAAACTGTCCGTTGTTTTCTGCTCGGTGTGACAGGTTACAACTAATCTGCAATTATAATACATTCAATAAAACAATAAAATCTCAACTGAACATTGAAATAAATGCTAACAAAAATATTATAGATTTTGACCATTTACCACCAATTTTATTACCGTCTTTTTAGCATGTATGAATGATAACAAATAAGTTCTTTTATTTTTCTTTCTCGGAACATTTTCTGAATGTAAAAAGTGTATGTACCAAGAATTCATTGTATTATTAATTTTCATCAATTACATATACTTTATGCGTGAATTTTGGCCTACTTAATGGACATATCTATAGAAAATGATGGGTCTGTATAGCGTTTTGATATTTCTTCAATGGCTAGTGAAAATTTTGGTTGGCTAGTAGATTTTGGCATTCAAATAGCCCGAGTGGCTAGTGGGCGAAAAAAAGTTTTCATGAAGACTGTGTACCTGTTCTAATTCTTTGTCCCATGTTACTTTTTTTAGTCCCCTACCGGCAACGCCGAAGGGGACTCTTAGTTTCCTCTCGGTCTGTCTGTTTGTCCGTCTGTCCGTCTGTCCCATTTTCAGTTTTCAGGACTTTTTTTCGCTGTTGTTGCATATATTGAACTCATTTTTGGTATGTGGATATATCTCAATGGGATACAGATCAAGTTTGAGTTTGCTTTCAGTTGACCTAATTTTACAAGAGTTATGGCCCTTGGACTAAGCAAATTTTATGAAAAGTTCAGTTTTCCGGACTTTTTTCTGCTGTTGTTGCATATATTGAACTCATTTTTGGTATGTGGATATATCTCAATGGGATACAGACCAAGTTTGAGTTTGCTTTCGATTGACCTAATTTTACAAGAGTTATGGCCCTTGGACTTAGCAAATTTTATGAAAATTTCAGTTTTCTGGACTTTATTCTGCTGTTGTTGCATATATTGAACATATTTTTGGTATGTGGATAAATCTCAATGGGATACAGATCAAATTTGAGTTTGCTTGCGATTGACCTAATTTTACAAGAGTTATGGCCCTTGGACTTAGCAAATTTTATGAAAATTTTCAGTTTTCCGGACTTTTTTCCGCTGTTGTTGCATATATTGAACATATTTTTGGTATGTGGATACATCTCAATGGGATACAGACCAAGTTTGAGTTTGCTTTCTATTGACCTAATTTTACAAGAGTTATGGCCCTTGGACTTAGCAAATTTTATTAAAATTTCAGTTTTCCGGACTTTTTTCAGCTGTTGTTACATATATTGAACTCCTTTTTGGTATGTGGATATATCTCAATGGGATACAGATCAAGTTTGAGTTTGCTTTAGATTCACCTATTTTTACAAGAGTTATGGCCCTTGGACTTAGCAAATTTTATGAAATTAATTTCAGTTTTACGGACTTTTCTTTGGTTCTGTTGCAAATAATGCACTGATTTTTGGTAAATGAATACATCTCAGTGTGATACAGACCAATTTTGAGTTTGATTTCCATTGACCTATTTTTACAAGAGTTTTGGCCCTTGGACTTAGCAAATTTCATGAAATTTTCAGTTTTCCGGACTTTTTCATGCCTGTTATTGCAGATAATGAGCTGATTTTTTGTATGTGAATACATTATAGTGTGATGCAGATTTGAGTTTAATTTAGATTAACTAATTTTCATAAGAGTTATGGCCCTTGGACTTAGCAAATTTCGTGAATTCAGTTTCCTAGACTTTTCTCGGCTGTTTTTGCAGAAGAAAAACTGATGAACAGAGATGCAAGTCATAAATTTATGCCGCCGGTAGGGGACTTATATCGCACAGCGATCATTGCATTTTTTTCATTGTGATATACATGTACATGGAACTTCCATCTGACCTTCCCACAAATAGTAATCCTACAAATGTAATACTATATGTCGTAACTGGGTAACCTTGATTTTGCAAACAATCATAAACAAATATGATTTGTCCCTTTAACCTGTTTTATATTACCACTGGACTTGCACATGTTGCATTATGAGCTGCTGCCAAGACCTGACATAGGGACATTTCAATAGCAAGCTGATAACTCAAAAATCTGTGTCAGTCTAAACTCTAATACATGTACATGTACAAATTAATTAGTCCTCTACCGGCAACGCCGAAGGGGACTCTTAGTTTCCTCTCAGTCAGTCTGTCCGTCCGTCAGTCTGTCCGTCTGTCCCTCCGTCTGTCCGTCTGTCCGAATATCAGTTTTCCGGACTTTTTTCTGCAACGGATGGAGATATTGAGATGAAATTTGATACACAGCTTGGTCTTGGATAGTTACAGAGCAAGTTTGACTTTCGTCACGCTTAACCTATTTTTCGTGGAGGTATGCACCTTGATGACTTTGAAAATTCAGTTTTTGTCAGTTTTCCGGACTTTTTTCTGCAACAGATGGAGATATTCTGATGAAATTTGATACACAGCTTGGTCTTAAATAGTTACAGAGCAAGTTTGACTTTCGTCACGCTTGACCTATTTTTCGAGGAGTTATGCCCCTTGATGTCTTGGAAAATTCTGTTTTGGTCAGTTTTCCGGACTTTTTTCTGCAACAGATGGAGATATTCAGATGAAATTTGATACACAGCTTGGTCTTGGATAGTTACAGAGCAAGTTTGACTTTCGTCACGCTTAACCTATTCTTCGAGGAGTTATGCCCCTTGATGTCTTGGAAAATTCTGTTTTGGTCAGTTTTCCGGACTTTTTTCTGCAACAGATGGAGATATTCAGATGAAATTTGATACACAGCTTGGTCTTGGATAGTTACAGAGCAAGTTTGACTTTCGTCACGCTTGACCTATTCTTCGAGGAGTTATGCCCCTTGATGTCTTGGAAAATTCAGTTTTTGTCAGTTTTCCGGACTTTTTTTCTGCAACAGATGGAGATATTCAGATGAAATTTAATACACAGCTTGGTCTTGGATAGTTACAGAGCAAGTTTGACAGTCGTCACCCTTGACCTTTTTTCGAGGAGTTATGTCCCTTGATGACTGGTAAAATTCAGTTATTGTCAGTTTTCCGGACTTTTGTCTGCGACATATAGAAATATTCAGGTGAAAATTTGATACATAGCTTGGTCTTGGATAGTTACAGAGCAAGTTTAACTTTCGTCACGCTTGACCTATTTTTCGAGGAGTTATGTCCCTTGATGACTTGGAAAATTCAATTTTTGTCAGTTTTCCGGGCTTTTTCCTGCAACAAAGAAAGATATTCAGGTGAAATTTGATACTCAGCTTAGTCTTGGATAGTTACAGGGCAAATTCGACTTTTGTCACGCTTGACCTATTTTTCGAGGAGTTATGCCCCTTGATGACTTGCACAATTCAGTTTTGTCAGTTTTCCAGACTTTTTTCTGCAACAAATAGTGATATTCAGGTAAAATTTGACACTCAGCTTAGTCTTGGATAGTTACAGAGCAAGTTCAACTTTCGTCACGCTTGACCTCTTTTTCGAATCGATAAAACCTCAGAACTGAGCTGCACAGACAGTAAGTTTAATTAAAACTCATGTTTAATTGAAGAGTAATTCATAGGCAGAGTTGCAGGACATAAATATATGCCGCCGGTAGGGGACTTATATCGCTCAGCGATCATAACATTTTATTTAAGTGGTTGCCTTATTAGTGAACAAGCATTTATAGTGTCACTTATGTTTTCCTATCACACTTGCCTTATTATCACACTTGTTTTTATTAACAGCATGATTAATACACTTGTTCTATTGATACACTTGTTTTGTTATCACACTTGTTTTGTTATCAGTGTATATCACACTTGTTTAATTATCACACTTGTTCTATTGATACACTTGTTTTGTTGTCACACTTGTTTTATTATAAGTGTATATCACACTTGTTTTATTAATACACTTGTTCTATTGATACACTTGTTTTATTATAAGTGTATATCACACTTGCTTTATTCATTTATTATCACACTTGCTTTATTATCAGTGTATATCACACTTGTTTACTTTATTTATTATCACACTTGCTTTATTATCAGTGTATATCACACTTGTTTTATTTATTTATTATCACACTTGCTTTATTATCAGTGTATATCACACTTGTTTTATTTATTTATTATCACACTTGCTTTATTATCAGTGTATATCACACTTGTTTTATTTATTTATTATCACACTTGCTTTATTATCAGTGTATATCACACTTGTTTTATTTATTTATTATCGCACTTGCTTTATTACAGATGAGATGGGAGATCCTACATCACATCCGACAATTCGGCCAATTTTCCCTTCGAGGTCTCAGAGTGAGATAAATAAAAGTGAGTACCATTACATATGCTCGACTAATTTATTAATAAGTGTTTGACAAGATTATTCACATCAATTTCATTTAAAAAAAAAGAATTACTTTGTATGAAAACTTTGAAAATCAAATTCATATTCTAATTGTGGACAGAAGTACATGTAATGAGAAATATCTCATCTCAATTGTATAAAGTTTGTTAGTCTGAAATATCCGACCATAAACAAGGCTTTGAAGATTATATTGGCAGTCAAGAGCTGGCTGTGGTCAGAACATATCCTATATTGAAAACCGTACATTTCAGCGTTTATTTATTCCTGGATTAGTTAGTGTTGTAATGATTATCGCCTACATCGGCGACATCATTGCTAATTGACCTCCGATTTCAATTAATTGATTATGTTTTTAAGAATCGATTCTAATCGGAAATATACAACGTGGAAAAGAATGACATAGTTTTCGGTCGAATTCGCGTATGACAATTACGAATAAAACAAAAGTAGATCAACGACCATTTCTACGAGTTAAAGTTATGGGTGTAGCGTAAATAATTTGAAAAGAATACACTTCTAAGGCATACAATGGATGGAATCAGGATTCTCATCGAATTTAATAGTAATGACAAGTACTCTAACTTATAGAAAACTTTAACGTCAGATGCGATACGGGCTTGGGATACGTCAATATCTACTCATCTAGAAAAAAGAAATGCGCCGAACTCATGAGCTTTGTAAGAAGGACAAGGTCATTGAATTTCACAGTGCTGTTTGTCTAAACTCCACGAAGATATTACTTGATTCCTCATTGAATGAGCAAAATCTTAAGTTAACTCTTGGGTTGTATGACCCCTCTCCCCAATCCCTGCATCTGCCGTATAAAGTTGCTGTGATCTTGACAAAATATTTCATTTACTAGACAGGATTTTATCATTCTGTAGTTGGAGTTCTTTCTAGAAATTTTGCTCTGTATATTAGCATAAGATTTAGTGAAGTTTATTCATTACTTGTCATATTCTTTTCTGTAAAAACGAGAAAGAATTATTTCCGATTAAATCGAAGTAATTGATTAAAATTCTCTCCGATTATAAACCGATACAATAATCGATTATAAAATTTTTCCGATTATACAGCAAGGATTAGTTATGATGCTGCTTAAAACTTCCAATTCTTCTTGAATCTGTTGTCATACTAGTCTTGATCAATCGTACACAGAAAGCAGTGCCGCCAGGCGAGAATATCACAAGTGAAAAAAAAAGGTCTCAGCTGGTGATTTCACAGCCAATGGAATGTAAATCCCATGACCACATACGTGTACGTCATGTAAACAGTCAGGGGTCCAACTTATATGAGTACATGTAATAACTTCTTGAAGTTAATTAACTTGCATCAGTTATAACTTATACAAGTTATGTTCATGAGTCTATAACTTGTATAAGTTACAAATAAAAAAGCAGATTTTCCTCAAAATTTCTCCAATAACTTAAACAAGTTATAACAGTGTTTTTGATTTAAACATGTTTTATAATTCAAAGCATTGTGATTCATTGTTAATATTCACATTCAGATGATGCATCTAGGTCTTTACTATGTTTCTGACCTAATTTTCTTGGGAATTAGATTGTCTGTTGCTGGTAAATAGGATTTAATTACAGAAATATTCCCCAGAGAACCCTATTTTTGAGAGCCTTGCGCCAGACTTCCAGAGCATGCGCTGGATAGTGAGATCTACCAGGAGGTTGTCCAATTTGATATCTATTAAGTTACAAATGCTCAGTTCATAAGAAAAATGCTCAGAGGAGATATTGGGGTTCAGAGTTTGCTGCTATAACTTGTTTAAGTTATAAATACTAAAATCCAGTTACTTGGGCAAGTTATAACTTTTTTAAGTTGGACCCCTGACTGGTAAATGAGACTTGTGTATGTGACGTCACTAAAATCGATAAAGCCCAGTGTGATGGCGTATTCGGGAAGAAATACCTGATCCAGCCTATATCTGGCCAAAAATACAACATAAAGGCTGTTAAATAGATCAACTGTGATGTGTCAATAGTTTTTAGGTTAAAATAGAAAGGCTGAGTGTGCCACTCTTCTAAGGTTTCCAATATAGGATTTGTTCTGACCACAAAAAGCCCCAAGCGCCCAAATAAATGTCAAAGGTTTGTTTTGGGTAAATTATCATGGTTTTTTTCGGACTTAAAGATTGACAGAAAACATTGCAAAAAGATTTCTGTAGTTAAAGATAGAATTTGACCTTTTGTCATCCAAAATTTTACTTACTTGTTTTACTTGTCCTCGAGACCTTCATAGGCTTTGCCTATCTGAGTGGGGGGGGGGAGGGTTCAAGTGTATGAGGTGGGGGGGGGGGTTCCAGCATATGATTCAGAAAAAATTGTATTAAAGTATTGGAAAGAAACCCCAGAATTTTTAGGAAATTCCAGGGAGTGGAAGAGGATTTCTGACCTCAAGATCTGCACTTATTATAGGAAGATTCTAGCATTGAGCATATCAAATTGAAAATGATTATTTACGTACAAGTGTATGACTTTTTTTTCCAGACAATAAGAATAGAAGGAAGAGTCAGTATGACAACAGAAATCTACAGATCAAGGTAAGAACTGGCTCTGTGCTGGTTAGATGGGCGAGTAACCTGTACTTGTATCGTTTATTTATCATGTCAACCAGCTAATGGGAAAAAGGCCTGTTTTTGTGTCGCCTGCAAAGCATAGCAACACTATGGATCACTTTGTCTGTTTGTTACATTGTGGATGTCACAAACCGTAACTTTTTACTGGTGAGTGATAGAGCTCTAAATCCGCCAATATCATCCTATAATTGTATACAGTCCATACAACGTTATTTTTGTCAATTCAATTGTATCGTATCCTGCGTTTATCGTATAGTATCATGCAAGTATCGTATCGTATCGTATCGTGCCTTTATAATTTCATTTAACGTGTATCATATCGTATCTTATCCTATCGTATCCTATCGTGTATCGTGTATCATGAATCCTATCGTATTGTGCAACATGTAACGTGTATCCTATCGTATCAGGTAGCCAATCAAATCGTTGGAATTTCTTTTCCGTTTATCTTGTTTATATTCGGATTGTTTTGATCTCTTTATGGATTCTTCAGTGAAAGCATGCATTGTTGAGGAACAATAAATATACCTATTACATGTATATACTTCGTTATACTTAATTCAACTGTAATGGAGGATAAAAACTCAAAGGTAGGTGTAGAGTAGCCGGTAAAGTAATTTGACCGATCGATGCCTTCAAATGTTACCTGGTCAATGTACATATGATGTATCTTTCTGTCAAAATGACATCAGTACTATTGCATACATGTATATGCAAATCAATTAAAATACATTTATTTTGTTTTATTTCCATGCAGTCAATTCGTTTGATTAATAATGTGCCCTGCCAATTAGGTCCCCTTTTTTTTACTATTACTTATTGGCGACATGGGTAGAGTAAATGAAAATAATAGATTCCAAATCACGGATTTGATATACGAAAAAAAATGTGTGTGCTTTTTTTAACTAAAACGAATACTATTTATTATCATACAAATATTAACAATAAACGTACAAAACTCACAGATTTTATTTCCTATCGTATCGTGCACAGTTGATTTGTTTGCTTTATCGTGTTTATGCGCTGTACGATGCAAGCTAATGCACATTATTTAACGTTTATTCTATCGTGTCGTGCGTAATGTACATCTTCTAATGTGTTTTCTTTCGTATCGTGCAACGTGTATCATTTCCTATCGTGCATCGTGTAACGTGTATCCTTTCGTATCGTGTATCGTGTAACGTGCATCGTATCGTATCCATTCATATCGTTTCCTATCGTGTATGAGGTATATCGTGTTCGTTTGTGTATCCTATCGTATCATGCGTGTATCACATCGTATCATGTACCTTGTAAAAAATAACATTGTATGGTCTGTAACTGTTACAAACCTGTAAAGCGTCATGGTATGGATGAACATGAAATACTTCACTAAGTACTCAGTTGTTTAGTATTAGTTTAAGGCCTACAGCTACCTAGCTGACAAAGTGACAAAAATGATGTCTTGTGAGTGGAAATGTTATCCATACGATAACGTAGATTAATTGGCTTGTATCTGTCTTTAGTGGAAAGCCTTGATCATGGTGAAGTCAAACGAAATGGAAATTTATGTCCCTGGATTCAAAGATTCGGGGGCATATAGTTTTTGGCCTGTCCATCTGTTTGTCTGTCTGTTTGTCCGAAAAACTTTAACATTGGATATAACTTTTGAGTGGGAGGTGATAGGACATGTGTATTCCTTGTGACAAGACCTTTCCTATGATACCAAAATTTTTACCTCGTGACCTTGACCACTGTTGACCTTGACCTTTGACCTACTTTTCAAAAAACTTTAACATTGGGCATAACTTTTGAATGGTAAGTGATAGGGTTTTCATATTTCACATGTGTATTCCTTGTGACAAGACCTTTCCATTGATACCAAAAGTTTTGACCTTGTAACCTTGACCTTTGACCTACTTTTCAAAAACTTAAACATTGTGTATATCTTTTGAATGGTAAGTGATAGGGTTTTCATATTTCACATGTGTATTCCTTGTGACAAGACCTTTCCAATGATACAAAGATTTTTTCATTGACACCAAAATTTTTTTTAACCAAGGGACCCTGACCTTGACCTTTCACATACATCATGTACATGTACTTAACAGAAAATAGTGTTTAAACTAACAAAGATGCCACCGGGGGCATTCATGTTTCACAAACACAGTCAGGCTTTACTTTTTTTTTATTAGTCATGTTAGTTAGCATGTATATTTCACATTAAAAAAGCCTCCTCATTGTGTTAAAGTGCTTTTAAATAAAATTGAAGGGAAGGGTAAATTTTGGATATACATGTATTTCTGTCACATATTTGCTTGTACTCTTGCACAAATGTGAGTTGATCATTTGCATCACAGACAAAAGACGACATAGAAGAATAGTTACATAGGCATGAGAGGTTGAAGCAAGGATATTCAATATTTGATATTTGCTTATGCTCTTGGACACATGCGAGGTGATCATGTGCATCAAAGACTAAAGTTGGCATATGAGAATAATATTGTTACATACATGTATAGATTCAGGCAAGACTACTTTGCCGAGTTTGCATTGCATAGTGTCTTGATACATGTAGTAAGTTGATTATGTGCCTCATATTACAAAAGACCACGGAGGAGACTAATAATTTGTTCAAGCAAGTATACATGTACATTGTAGAGTTTACATTGTATGGAGTCTCATGTCTGCATGTGGGAGTTTATCACGTGCTATGTTGAAATAATTGGAAAATATCAATTTATAGAGTTGAATCTCCTACCGGTAAGAAAAAGGTTTTCACCAACATAATTAATTCTACTAGATATTTTTGTGGAAATAATTGGAAAATAGCAATTTATAGTGTTGAATCTCTAACCGTTAAAAAGATGGTTTTCACAAAAATATTTATTGCGCTAAGTCTGCCAGATATTTTTGTTGAAATTATAATTGAAAAATAGAAATTTATGGAGTTAAATCTCGCACCAGTAAAAAAAGGTTTTTACCAACAGAATTTATTGCAGATATTTTTCATTCTTTTTTTATTCTTTATGCATGTGTACCAAATGTTTGATATAAAATGACTGGCTGATGAACCAAGTTTGACTATATGTAAAAATACAGGTTTTTCACCTTTTATCAAAGTATTAGATTATTAAAAAACAAAGAATGCAAAGCTTCCTTTCAGGCAATAACTGCCCCATAATAAATTTTATACCCCCACAAATGAAATTTGTGGGATATATAGGAATTATCCTGTCCGTTTACACATTCTTCTGTCCAGCTGTCTGGTTCAGAGGTTCTCAAGGCAGATATCTCTTTAAGTATAGTGAAAGGGCTTTCTTATTTCATACACAGACTCACCATAATAAGTACTACTAGGGCTGATTGATATGTTGTGAGCCTCGTATTGAAGGAGATACGCAGGGATGTTCTTTTTAAGTCCTGCTATTCTCTGAGTATATAAGGCCATGTACCCAAAGACTGGCCTAATTTCGTCAATTTAAATTGACGAGGTAATACTCCAAAGTAAACAAGACAAGTTGCTCTTGCAAAATGGACAAAATCGGTGAAAGGGCAGTGATCCAAGATTTGCATAAAAAGGTTTAACACCTTAGGATATCCATAATGATATTGTAACAACACTAGGGAAAAATGCCCCTTCATATGCTACAGTGAAAAGGCGGGTGGAGGAATTTAAGCGCGGCATTCAGAGCCTTTAGGATGACCCTTGTCCCAAAGGAACTGTCACTGTTGCAACTCCAAAAATTACCAATATAGTCTATGATATTGTTATGACTGATAGACGAGTTACAGAAAGATATATAGCCAGTAAAGTTGGGATTTCACAGGAATTTAAGAGTACATTCCATTCTGACTGAAGATCTTGAAATGAGAAAGCTTTGGACCCGGATACCATGATCTCTGACTGTTGATCATAAGCACACCAGGCGTACTTTATCGCGTGCTAATCTTAACCTTTTTGAGGGAGATCCTGTCAATTGTCTTCAAAGATTTGTCACTTTGGATGAAACATCGGTCCATTATTTTACCCCAGAGGCCAAACGACAGTTGAAACAGTGGAAGCACCCCGGCTCACCCAGGCCAAAGAAGGCAATGACTGGTTCTTCAGCTGGGAAGGTTATGACCTTGGTTTTCTGGGATGCAGAAGGTATTCTGCAGATAGATTATCTCCAAAAAGGACAAACAATCAATGGCACATACTATACTTCACCTATGACACAGTTACGGGAAAATATTAAACTTAAGTGCCGTGGAAAGCTCACTAAAGATGAGTTGTTCCATCAGGACAATGCTCCTGTTCACAAGTCTGTCACTGCCATTGCTGCCATTCATGATTGTGGCTTTAATTTGATTGAGCATCCGCTTTATTCACCTGTTCTTGCTCCATCAGACTTTTCATCTATTCCCAAAACTGAAAGCAACTATTTCTGGCACCCACTTTCAGTCTGATGATGACATCATACTTGCACTGGATGGCTTTTTGAGCAGTCAAGATTAGGGGTTCTTTAAAAGTGGTTTTGAGGCCCTTAAACACCAGCAGCAAAAGTGTATAGATCTTGAAGGGGATTATGTAGAAAAATAATGTAAAATTTCTTATAAATTCAAATCCTTCAATACGAGGCTCACAACATATCAGCCAGCCCTCGTACATTTTGATACTAAGACATTTGACCTATTGACCTTGACCTTAAATTTTAAACCTTATTGTTATATTTATTTGATTAAGAAGTTATCATTATATTAAACTGTATGAACAGACAATCCACCAAAAAGGTAGTTCCTGCACTTGATTTAATGCTCAGTAAAGGTGAGCAAGTGATGGTATTATTCACGTATGAGCAGAATTAGCACCTTCACCAGAGTGCTAATTTAAGGCTAGGCTAAAATCCTTTTTGTTAGTGAATTAAAACAGAGAACAGGGCATGGATGCTAATCAATGATACATGTACTTTCTAACTGCCATGCTTCTTTCCACTTAAGGTATTAGGGGTATGATAATAAAATAATCAAAAAGCTATGTATTATGTACTTCTAATCTTGCATATTTTAGGCGAGTTGCAAAACTTGGCTCTTGATTTGATGTGAGACAGGCGGGTGTCTGGGCTGTCAACAATTGGTTTCCGGACTATAAGTCTAGTATGATAGATGCTAGTGCTATGAAACTTCATACACTTACTCACTCGACGGCGAGTGCGGCTAGCCTACAGGGGATGCTAACTCCTCCCAGGCACCTGGTCCCACCTCTAGCTTGCTAGGGGTCCGTCGATGCTCAATTTTGTGCTCTATTGTGAGTGCTATTGAGATTATAGTCAGGATCTTGTTTATCTCACTATGAGTCAAAGATTGCCCTATTGATTTTGGGGTCCAAAGGTCAAGGTCTTAGGACTCTGATGATTGAAAATGGTTTCCCGACCATAAGTCAAGTATGATAAATGCTTGTGCAAAGAAATTTCATACACTTACTATGAAACAAGGGTGATCCCTATTGATTTTGATTTAGGGGTCAAAAGGTCAAAGGTAATAGGATGATGATTGAAAATGGTTTCTGGACCATATTAGAGCCTGTATTGCTCCTATTATTATGAAACATGCCAGAAATATTTCCTATGAGTCACGCATGACCCTTGGGATCCAAAGGTCAAGGTCATAGGACTCTGATGATTGAAAATGGTTCTCGGACCATATTAGAGCCTGTGTTGCGTCGATTATCATTAAACTTGCCAAAAATGCTTCCCATGAGTCAAGGATGACCTCAATTGATTTTAGGTTTTAGATTTTGACTCTGATGTTAAATGTCTTCAAATTCAATGATTTATATGGTTTCCAGACAATATTAAAGCCTGTATTGCACCTGTTATGATGAAACTTGCCAGAAATGTTTTCCCTGATTTAAGGATACCTCTGTTGATTTTGGGATCAATAGGTCAAAGGTCATGAGACTCTGATTATTGAAAATTGGTTCCAAACCATATTAGAGCCTGTATTGCACCTGTTATCATGAAATTTGACAGAAGTGTTTCCAATGAGTCACTGATGACCCCTATTGATTTTTGTGGCCAAAGGTCAAGTTTATAGGACTGATTATTGAAAATGGTTCCGCACCATATTAGAGCCTGTATTGCATCTATTATCATGAAACATGCAAGAATTGTTTCCCATGAATCAAGGAAGTATCCTGTTGGATTTGGGGACAAAAGGTCAAACATGTACAACTCTGATAATTGAAAATGGTTTCTGTATCATATAAGAATGTGTCTTGGACCTATCAACCCTGAGAATGAAATTAATGTTTCCCATCTGTCAAGACCATGTACAATTCATGTATATTGTAAGTCTGCATATTGAGCTTGCTTCAGCCAGCAGAGCACATACTGTTATATGGATGTCATAGAATTTTATGTTTATATAACAATTGTGCGACTATGGAGACCATTTGGAATTTGGATAAGTGGAAGGGTTGTGCGCAAGTAATTCGGATAACCACACCATTTGCTAATAACAGATGACCTTCCAAAGTCGGCTCCGGCTTTTATATACTACTGGTAACTTTTTAAATCTATTTACATGCATCTTATTGTTTTCATTTTAGACAACTGGAACACTCTGTTGATATGTCAAAATTGATTTAATAATATTTCATAATTTTACAAGAACAGTCTTTTGAGATCTTCCGTTCAGGAATTTATAACCCTTGACAAGTCGTTTGGCATGACACGAGCTTTAGAACACTCTGTAGAGTTTTCATTTGTGTCCATTAGAACTCTCTGTTGTTTTGAAGTTACTGTCGGTGAACAAAGATTTTTGTAATCCATGACAAGTAATTGGAATGACACGACAATTAATACATTGTTGAGATGTGATTTGTGTTCATTACCACTCTCTGTTGTTGAGAACGTCCTGTCCGTGCACAAGGATTTTTGTAAAGTCACGACAAGTCATTGGAGTGAGGAAATCATAAGAACATTTTGTTATGATGTTTCTCATTGTTTGCTGTCATGTGTGTCCATTAGCTCTTTCTGTTGTTGAGAAATTCCTGTCGACGCACAAGGATTTTTATAAGCCATGACGAGTCGTTTGGAGTGACGCAAACAAAAGATTCCCTCTTTGAATGCTTTGATACAAGCAGGATGAATCGACCAGTAATGCCCCTTCCGTGGACGATGACCTGCCTTCTCTTTCTTTATAAAACATACATTGTGAGAAAGTGTGTGGCGTACACCGTTTCTCCAGTCTTGCCGCCGAAGATATTGTTGATGGTTCGTTTCGATATATTGATAGATTTCGAAGAGCGTCATCCGGCAGTCAGGTTGACTCATTATGGCCAAAGCTATGAATGCAACTTGTGATTTTGGTTCCTTTGCACCTGAAATTTTTGGACTGGTAGCTTTCACTAGACTTTTATTTTCCTCTTGAAATTCAGCGGTAGTATTCATTTGTGTTGGGTTTGCCGGAAAAGAATTTCTCGTCGATAGCATGCTCGAGGCTCGGAAGTTTTCCTGGCTTGGTGTTTGGTGCATATCGTGGAATTGTGGAGAAAAATTACTGTTCGACTGATTAATGTATGTATTTCTCATGAGGTCGTGTTGCAAGTTCAGCATGTTTTGGTGCTTACTTTCTGAAACAATGTTGTTTTCTACACTATCATTCATAACGCCTGACCAAACGCTAAACTGATCATCCATGTGTGCTGTGTGTGATATGATTGGCCAACTCCTCTGTTCGGTACCTTGATTTCCATGTTGCAAGGTCATTTGTGGATCTTCTCTTTGGTCTTGTATTCCTATCTGCATGTTTCTCTGATCTTCAAAGAACCTTTTCATTTTGTCATCATTAAATTGAACCTGTGGAAAGTTCTGAATACCTAATACATTGTACTCCACTGGGCCGTGGCTGTTTAGGATCATATTTCTGTTATTCGGAGAATTCTCATAAAATGGAGTATTTGTATGTAGATATGTTGTTGAAAGTTGCATATTCCCCGGCTGTAAGGTGTTCTGACCATACGATGATATGTCTCTTGATGTAGTTTGAAACCAGAAAAAATCATCTTCGTTATATGCATTTCTGTTCTGATGAGGTAGACCGGACTGAATGCTTTGATCCATGGATCTTGAAGTAGTTTCAATCCGTTTGTTTTCGGCAAAAGGAGCAAATCCTGTGCATCTTTCGGGAGCATTAAGATACATGTCAGATCTTGTATTTTCTAAGCCCCCCGTTTCCTGCTGAGACCCTTCTATTGTTATAGGAAAGTCATTTTTGTTGTCACTGACGCTGTTATTGTCACGGAAGTTCTGGATGTCGTTGCATTCGGAGTCTGAAGAGATAGATAAACTTCCATGTCGGCGATATCGGTGATTGCTAGATGCGTTTGAATTGACCGACGTTAAAGAACCATTTGAACTCGATCTCCCATCACCTTCATTGTTAGGATCTTGTGGAATTGCCTCTAACGATGTCACCGAAGAATTACTTCTAATACTTTCAGATGCTGTACTGTTATCTCTTTTGAAACCATCCAGAGATGTTGACGGTGAAATGACATTTCTGCAGGATGGCAGTGTGGAGGAAGTATCAGAAAATGAATCGAAGCCTTTAGTGCTACATGAATGGAGTTTCTCGTTGACGTTTGAGAGAGAAGACTTACTGCTGCTCTGAGAAAGACTCTTTGGCATGCCACTTATTCTGTTTCTGTTGTCGGATGTTCGAAATTTCTTTCGGCTTTGGTTCATATCTTTAGTGGACGAAAAGGTGATGTCCATTCCCCTAGAGAATTTTCTTGCAGATAGATAATCTAGAGAATTTTGAAATCTGTACTTTCTGTGTTGTTGAAAGTTCATGTCCAGTGATTCTTCCATGTCCCTTGAGTTGACGGTATATGCATTTTGCCTTCTGTCTTCTGGGGAATTCTCCAATGGTGAATTATCTTCTGATGAATCTTGTGAGGGACTGGAACTTGAAGTACTTTGGCCGTCTGAAGATTCCAGTTTTCTCTTCTTTATGAAGAAATCGGTAAACAAAGGCTCGTTCATCGTTTTTAGCAAATCACCTCCGTCACTACTGCTTGAGCTTCCAGGGGAATTGCCTGTTATTCTGCAGAAATTTTCTCTCCCTCTGATTACATCACCTTGGATGTTTTTATCACTCTTTCTTTTCAAGTTGCAACTTTCATGACTGGACTTCAGCTCACCATTATTTTCATTTTTTATCTCCAACATATCCTCTCGGATGAACATGGCATATGAATTTTTCTTCTTTAAAGGACTTCTTCTCAGTGAATGGCTTTGAATAAAGCTTCGACCTCAATGTAAAGATATTTATGTGAAAGATTTTCGCACATTGCTCTCTTGTCATACATTAATTTTGCGAGAACGAGATGAACGTCATTGGTGTTCAGTCTGTCCAATAGCCTCTCCACTAAGGAGTGCTACCAATAATATATACTATAAATGTGACTATCTAGACAAACTTTTATCAACGTCAATCTTAATTGTCATATTGTCATCGTCTTAGAAAAAAGTAAGTCAACCACCATAAAAAATCAATGAAAAATAATATGAAACAGAAAATTTACCATCAAGTGTGATTGGTATTGCGTGCAGAGCTGTCACAATTTTTAAATAGATTTCATGAAAATTACATGAAAAAAAATTTCTACATTGTATTTTTGTCGTCTACTTGAACAGAACTTTAAAAGATACAGCTGAGAAGGTAGATATTTCACATGTGGATCATGATTAGACATATCATTTGAGGTCTGATTTTTACTTATTGAGCTTGTCAATGATCTTTAAGTTTGATCTACTTTTCTATAAGACTTTGACCTGGGCCATGTATTTTGATCTGTAAAGGATAGACCTTAGACCTTTCTCATGTAGATACCTCAGAAGACCATTGTACATGAAAGTGGATCATGTGGATCTTGACCTTGACCTTTGACCTTTTTTCAAAACTTTAATCAGATGGTGAGACCATATCTTACTGCTGTTTCGTAATACGATCGAAAACCTACATGGAAAGCAATATTCTCTTCTGACAAGACAAGTCTTGTATACATTTTATTCATTTTTCATGTATATAGTAAACCTTTTTGTATGAACAATGATTTTAAACATCTTTTCATTGTAATATTTTAACTATATATTGCGGTGTAGAGCCCCGTGACACGGATGATTCTCAAGTGTATTAATTACTTCTTTCCAGCTCTGTCGCTTGAAAGAAGCTTTGTTTTGGCACTTTATCAATTTGACGTTATAAATATTATTTTGCTATTTCGGAAACTTGTCATTTCATTCAAAATATCATCGAAATTAAAGGAGTTTAACATCTTAGCACCATCCCTCATATGCTATTTTGAACATCGATTTTATTTGGATTTGCTACTGAATCTACCATACAGGAAATTTGGAGCCATGCACTCTCTGCAAATTGCACGAATATAACCAGAGGGCGCTACTAAAATGAATTTTGGGTGTTTCTAAAACTCACTTTGGATGGAAGCATCACTGATGAGGATTAAATATCGGAAGCAAGTGTCTGTAGCATAATAAATTGGTTTGAAATTTTCTTCAGAAGGTATAGAGTTTGAACACTTCCATATAATTATTTTCAAAAATGTTCACCTTCTTCATCTGGAAACTCGTTTTGTCATTGTACATGTAGTACTAAATGACATTGAGTGTTGGGTAAATGTTTGGTGAATGCTTTGTTGATTTGGAATACAATAAACAAATATATTTATAAGAGTTCTCTAATTTCATGGGTTTTTTTTAGATCACCTGAGCGAAGTTCAAAGTGAGCTATTGTCATACCTCTTCATCTGTCGTCCGTAAACTTTACACAACTTTTTGATGCATTTTTGACATCTTCTCGGACTTTGTCAGAAATGCTCATTTTTGAATTTTTTTCTTTGAATATAAACTCTATGAATGTGTGCACTTATTTACTGCATAGTTGACACATTTAATTAATGCTATTTAATTAATTTTTTTCCTTCAATTTTATTTCTTTAAATTTATTTTTTCTTTAAAAGTACAAAAAAGTGATAGGGAATTTACTTTCCTAAATATGCAAGAGTTGTCTTTCTTACATCAATTGGTACACATCCTGATGGTACCTGTAGGTACTTTCATTTGAACACAAAAATGTGGATCTGCCCTGCTTAAGTACAACTACAGTATGTATGTATCATTATGCATTGTTAGTGTGGTAAGAGTGTGCATGGTTATCAGGTGAGCGATGTGCCCCATGGGGCTCTTGTTTCTATGTAGATATACCTGAAGTGTTTTATATTGAACACGCCTTTAGTTTAATTCCTTCATCATTGAACCTTTCATTCTATCGATACCGTCGCTGCATTGATGAATCATAATTGATGCAAGTCAACCTGCTACATGTACCTGGGGGTTTTATGACTAAGAGTTCAATTCTAGACTATAGGGTACTTCCCAAGATGACAAAAGAATGTGGGCGGTAATGAACAAATATTTACATTATTGGAAGATTCCCCCTTGCCAATGGGCAAATAGAAATTAATATATATTCAGATATGGTGACAACATGTTCAAATTTTGAATATATGGAGAATTTACCATACTTTTGATGGTGTTACACAAGATCAAAGCGATAGTATGAATGAAAATGCCTTTTGGTGTGCATGGGTATATACATAAATTGAGTTGGTCACGTGCAATGTTTTCTAAAAATCTCCATAAAAGCAAGAATGTAGTTCATTAAATGTCTGACTGACTTTGGATGCCCTTTGCAGTGTATTCTGGTCAATTACAAGGAAAATTCTGTGAATTGCAAAACGATTCTTGGAAAAATAATGTGTCCAACCAGAATTAGATACATTTGTACTAAATAAATTTAAAAGATCAACCACCCAAATTGGCATGGATAATGCACTGACTGTATGTCCCATGTTGTGATAACGTTAAAAGTATCTGAAAGTTGGTTAATCATGTTAATTCTTTACCTTTCAAACCTGAAATGTAATGTCACAATAGGCAACCAGAATAAGAGACTGAGTAGAAATCATTTTGCCCTAAGAGTATCAGACAAGTGAACAAAATATCTTACTCCCCTTTTCATATGTCATACACGAAACTGTGTCTCTGATGAGTTTCGCGGCGGAGACATCAGGCTCAAACTTCGAAAAATGACTAGAAATTTAAGCGCTTGTTTAATAATGTGTTTGTAAAATAGCTTGTGTATGAAAGTATAATAAAATAGAGACTCTGATAATGCTGATCTTGTCGTATATACTATCGAAGCAAAAGGGGGAGTAAGGTATTAAGTACACTTGTCTGGAGAAGATGTTTGAGTGTTTAACCTGGGGATTCTCTGGCAATGTAAAAATGCAGGACAGTCTGTCAAAAGCTCTACAGAGCCTCTTAAGAACTACTTACTGACTTCATTGCTTAAAATTTTATAACTATCTCTTTAAATGTATCTTGTAAAAAACCTTTATGACTTGTACATGTTGTATAAAATGTTGCGCAGGAAGATATTAGTCAGGCATATTATGAAGTGTTTTACAAATACCTCTTGTTTTTTGTTTTCAACACTCTGAATAACAATTCGAAAACAGGTTATTTCAATTAAAACACTTTGGATACCAACTTACTCTTCTCCTGTGTTTGTCGTTCAGCACTCCTCAAGTATAAAACTTCAACATTTCGTATAAACAACATATTATTAATAAATGAAACTTGAGGAAGGAGCGTCATAAAGTTCATGTGATCTAAAGGTATTGGGTGTCAGGTGTCAAGAAATGATGAAACATTCACCTTTTATTTCAATGGTTGATTTTTAGCCAGGACGAAAAAGTCCAGAGAGCTAATGTCATACCCTCATCCTCTTTGTCGTTGTCTTCGTTGTCCGTAGACAAAACTTTAACCTGGGCTCTTGACCTTGGACTTTGACCTACTTTTCAAAAACTTTAGCCTGGGCTATATCTCTTGAACTATAATGGGAAGGGCTTTTGTATTTCACTCGTAGATACCTTGTGACAAGACCTTTCAATTGAGACCATGACCATTGACCTAAAGACCTTGACCTTGAACTTTTACCTACTTTTCAAAAACTTTAACCTCGGCGTTTACTAAGTCATTTTTAGGCTTAATAGCAAGATAATAATAAGATAAGAAAATAGTCTATTGTACATTAACATATTGTTTTTCTTTTACAGGTCTCCCCTCCCGCCCCGCTAAGGAAATACAGCTCATGCTCAACTATCTTCATTGACGATTCCACCGTCAGCCAACCAAACTTAAAGAATACAATCAAAGCAGTAGCGTTTGCCATATATTTCCATATACGGAATAGAGATAGTAATAGAACACTAGAAATCTTTGATGAAAAGATTCATCCTTTATCGGTATGCACTTACTGTTTTATTATTCACATTTTGAATTCATATCTGAGTGTAAAAATTATATCAGCCTCGTATTACAAAATTTGTCATATCATAAAATAAGTTAGTTCATATTGACCCTTCCGAACGCGGGAAAAATTTGAGAAATTCCATGACGTCACAATGCAATTTCGATGTTTGACCGAGGTTCGAAGCTTGTTTGTCCGAGGTAAACACATGGTAAAAGCATTGTGACGTCACGAAATTTTGCATTTTTTTTCCCGCGTTCGGAAGGGTCAATTAAAATTCTAATTTAGCATTTTGATTGCGCTCATAAAATTTTGATTGTCACTGACGGTATCTCTTTTATTGTTCCTTCACCTGGCACTTACCATATATTTCTCTTGGGCTATAGTCTCGTGAAATAACTCACTTTTGGGATCAGTAAAAGAACAACTTCTCTCAGAACCAATCCGTAACTTTCCAGTTAAAACATATAATAGCATTCTTCAGTGATTTTTGACTATTTTTCAAAGTGTCTTTGACCTCAATTTGGGAAAAATCAGCGACATAATCAATTAAATTTGGAATTGGAACAGTTTATTATCATAATACACCTTATAAAGCAATTTTTCTTGTTTTCTGGCCTTTTATCATGCCCATTTCTAGAAGTGAAGACATTTCGTGTAAAATTATTTCATGTTAAATCTAATTGTACTCTCTATTTTTGGGAATTTTAGGTCACATTTTGGGAAAAGTAGTACATTGTATAGCATTGGGAAAGGGCTGAATTTTGATCCCACTTTGCTAGTAAAAAAATCACTGTTCTATAATCATGATGATATTTTACAGAGAGAGATGGTTCCTGATGATTATGACAGGAGAGACCCTGAGCACAAACAGATCTATAGATTTGTTCGCACACTGTTTAGTGCTGCCCAACTTACTGCCGAATGTGCAATAGTTACTTTGGTAAGTACCAATGGTGATTTTTCTCTGGTATTTATCGGATTTCTGATATCATTTAATCTTGATTATATCATTATAAGTTCTGAATATTTTTTTTATAGTTAAGTCTCCTTTGAAGTCTTTTCTGATATTTTTGCTCAATGAAAAAATATCAGCACTGAAGTACAGTACTAAATACTAATCTAGTGTATTGTATACACCCTTTCACATTTTCTGCAATACCGTACTGAATTTGAAGTTCAGTTCTGGGGGATAAACAGTAAATTGCGCATCCACCAATGACGTAATCGATTGTTCCAAGACATTTTTCGTTGAACAAACAAAACACAACTGTGCTTTACGCCCTTGAACAGTCAAATTACATCACTCGTGCATGTGCAATCTATTGTTTGTCCTCTTGAACTGGTCCTCAATTTAGTACCGCAGAAAATGTGAAAGGGTCTATGTTGTAATAAGGAGAATTATTCCCTGCTACTTTCTTAAGCAATTTAATGAAAGTAAATCTTTTCACATTCGTTGACTCGGGCAGTGGTAGAAACTGAATCAATCACCAGATGTGATCAGGGACACAGAATTCTAACCCTTTTGTCCAGGTTTTGCTTCTGTCCACGAGTTTTCAAGCCTCGTCAGGATAAAAGCAGTTTCAAACCACCTAGGTTGGATTTCCTTGGCCCTAATCATAATTGGTCAAAGTAATCTTGTAAATGTTGTTGACTGGCTATGAGTTGTGTAGATGAATGTACTGTATCATTAAAGGAGATAACTTGTATAAGCTACATACAAATTTTATTAAACAATCTTTATATTTTCATTAGCCAAGTTTTTAATTTGCACTAGCTCTGTTTATTGGGAAAAAAGAGGTGAAAATAAAAGGGAGACAAAAATTTCTCTGTATACTATTATGGTATGGCTCCAAAGTACAAATGTACAATATTCATGTACAGAAATTCTGACATGAGACTTCTTGTATTTCAAATTGAATTTTGTCTCTTTTTGCCACAACAGGTTTATTTAGAGAGACTTTTACATTATGCCGAGATAGACATTATGCCGGCAAATTGGAAGAGAATCGTCCTTGGTGCCATTTTACTTGCATCAAAAGTTTGGGACGATCAGGCAGTGTGGAATGTAGATTACTGTCAGATACTGAAGGACATAGCGGTAGAAGATATGTGAGTTATAATCAGAATAATATATATATAATAGTACAGTCAAACCTGTGTTAGACGGCCAGCTTTTGGAAAAGCCAAAACTGGCTGCTTAAGACAGGTGACCTTTCATTCCACGGCATTGTTTTGGATAGTAAATCCTCATCAGTGGTACCTAGCCAAAGTGATCTCAGACACAGTGAGCCAAAGTGATTTCAGACACAGTAAGCCAAAGTGATTTCATACACAGTAAGCCAAAGTGATTTCAGACACAGTAAGCTAAAGTGACTTTCAGACACAGTAAGCTAAAGTGACTATCAGACACAGTAAGCTAAAGTGATTTCAGACACAGTAAGCTAAAGTGATTTCAGACACAGTAAGCTAAAGTGACTTTCAGACACAGTAAGCTAAAGTGACTTTCAGACACAGTAAGCTAAAGTGACTTTCAGACACAGTAAGCTAAAGTGATTTCAGACACAGTAAGCTAAAGTGACTTTCAGACACAGTAAGCTTAAGTGACTTTCAGACACTGTAAGCTAAAGTGACTTAAAGACACAGTAAGCTAAAGTGATTTCAGACACAGTAAGCTAAAGTGACTTTGAGACACAGTAAGCTAAAGTGACTTTCAGACACAGTAAGCTAAAGTGACTTAGCTAAAGTGACTTTCAGACACAGTAAGCTAAAGTGATTTCAGACACAGTAAGCTATAGTGATTTCAGACACAGTAAGCTAAAGTGATTTTCAGACAAAGTAAGCTAAAGTGATTTCAGACACAGTAAGCTAAAGTGATTTCAAACACAGTAAGCTAAAGTGATTTCAAACACAGTAAGCTATAATGATTTCAGACACAGTAAGCTAAAGTGATTTCAGACACAGTAAGCTAAAGTGATTTCAGACACAGTAAGCTAAAGTGATTTCAGACACTGTAAGCTAAAGTGAATTCAGTAAGCTAAAGTGATTTCCAGACACAGTAAGCTAAAGTGATTTCAGACACAGTAAGCTAAAGTGATTTCAGTAAGCTTAAAGTGATTTCAGACACAGTAAGCTGAAGTGATTTCAGACACAGTAAGCTACAGTGATTTCAGACACAGTAAGCTGAAGTGATTTCAGTAAGCTAAAGTGATTTCAGACACAGTAAGCTAAAGTGATTTCAGACACAGTAAAAATTTAAATAACAATTTACATGTACCTTAGACAACGATGTGTTGCAGCTACCTAGTCCCCTTCCTCCACATGTGCTCAACCATACATTTTTGTCTAGCACAGTTCAGTCAGTAGAGAGGTTTAGAAACGGTAACGTGTACGTGTAGAGGCAATAACTGTGTATGACATCATCATTTATTGCATACGGGAAATTGCTACAAGTTGTTTTGATAACATGTAAATTGTGAGCTACATGTACTTACAAACGTGTAGACATTTATGTTCATCATGTTTACATAGCAGATGTATTTCATGAATATTTGTACCGAGAATATTGTTTAAGTTTTAATTCAACATTTTATCTATATATTAGTCTAGCACATGTTTTACGTCATCGCTAAGGGCACATTACATGTATTTGTCAATTTTCTAAACCTCTGCTATTTTTTACGTGTAGATGTACTTGTAGACTACATGTACGTGTACCTGTACAAGAACATTGGCCTTCTTTACCTCTCTATTAATTGAGCCGACATGAATTTTCCAGAAATGGTAATAATTCTATTTTTAGGAATGATCTAGAGCGGCAGTACTTGGAGATGTTACAGTTTAACATTAATGTGCCGTCGAGTGTTTATGCCAAGTATTACTTTGATCTACGTGCTCTGGCTGATGCTAACGACCTCAGTTTCCCCCTGGAACCTCTCAGTAAAGACAGGGCGCTTAAATTGGAGGTCAGTATATGTAATAATTAGAGGTCAGAATATGTCATAGTAAGAGGTCAGAATATGTAATGATATGAGGTCAGAATATGTAATAATTAGAAGTCAGAATATGTAATAATGAGAACTCAGTAAAGACAGGGTATTTAAAGTTGAGGTCAGTATGAATTATGTTATAGAATGTGTATGATTTAATATAATAAAATTATTTAAATAAGAAGAAAAAATCTTTTTTTTAACACCTATGTTTGACCTTGTGACTTGAACTTTACCATGTCCATGTTTGTTCTTTGACTTATTACTTACTGACATGAGTAAGCTGCGAAGAGATACAATAAAGCATTGTGTTTCAAAAGCACATCTTGATTTTCTAAGTATAGGTTAGAAGGTAATTTAAAGTTTCTACATGAATAAGAAGTGGGTGGAGCGTCAGCGAAACCCTTTCTTATTCATGTGGTAACTTTAAATTGCTTCTAACCATCTTAGATGGTAACTACCCCAGTTTCGTAGAGGTAACATGCCCGGTTGGCATGCTGAAGGTCTGAAGTTTGAGCTGCGCTCAGACCATATATTTTTCAAGTATATACCGTTCAGCTTTTGTAGGATGCAGGATCTAGAAGACGGTTTCTTCACAGATTCTTAATAAATAAGACGAGCAATTTCAGAGCCTGTGATTGGCTTAGCTCAAATATTGCCATCTAAATTTTTTAATGAATTTTTTTTTTATTTGAATGATCAAATAAAAATTTGTTCCTGATATTAACAATTTTTTTGTACCTTCTACAGGCGATGTCCAATGAAGAAAATTTAGAGAAGATCTGCAATCGGCCAACGTTAACTAGGTCAAATAGTCTAGATGGCATGACCCACAATCCAAGACTCAGTGCCGCCATTATATCTTGACCTCATTTGTATAATAAGGTCATGCTAATTTATATAGGTCACATAACTAGGTCAAAGTCATTTTCAACTCCTATACACATTTATTGTAGTTTTTGTCCAATATTTTGTGGTGCATTTTTATTTATGAAGAATAAGAAGTGATTTATTAATGTCGCAGATGGAAGTCTTTCACCATATATACCTGACTGTAAATTGTACAGAATTTTGTCCTGATATATATTTGAATTTGTACCAATCTCTTTTATTTTGTATTTTCTGATATTGAACTTGAACATACATACATGTATATTAATGACTGAAGTGTTTTGTGTTCATTTATGGTTTTTAACTTAGTTAACTTTACTGAATGTACAGTGCTATTACGGTATTTTCTTGAGAAAAAAGTAGTGTGCTCTACTTTCATACTTTTACCTTTCGCATAAACTTTTTTAGACAAGGAACTTCAAGTTCTTTAAGAATCTAAGCATTAAAATTGGCTTTCTATCTGTATGGAGGTAAACATCAGATCTTATGTTGCTTGCAACACCAGAATGAATATAGGGATTACTCTGTCCAGCATCTGTTTGTCTGTCTGTCCGTCCGTCTGTCTAGTAGTCAAACTTTCACATTGATGTGCAGTATACTTGCATTATACTTGCAGGGATGGTCAGATATAATGAAGGTCAAGGTCACCTATATTTATTTAGAGTCAAGCAAGCATGCAACAGGCAACATATCTGTTCTTGAACAGTGCTATTTTATTTTGAAGAACAATATGCTGCAACATTAATCTAGTGAAACAAGTGGTAGAGGATTTTTGCTTTAATGGATAAAAAATAAATCATTTTATGTAGAACTGTGCATATTTTAGCAATGATCATGATTTGATTTGTAAGCAAAATTCTAGTCTACTATCTTTCACTTTTGGAAGGCCTTATTGCTAGTAAGCTGAAAGTGGCCTCTTTGTGATTCTCTTTATGTTTGTTTTCTATCAGATTTTGATTAATTGAAAGGACTAGGTGCGCTAACCCTCAGTTTGGCCCTTTGATTTTGATGAATATTATTTCTATTAATCTTATATTTATTATCACTTATTGCTAAGTTCATTATGTGAGGAAATATTGCATCATAATTTTGAGTCCATGTAACGTCAAGTGGGTGACTTATGACGTCATATTCTGACTTCATTTCACCCGAATAATGGAAAACAATGAAAAATCATCGTATTTTACCCAAATATCTTACAAATTCGAATGTATGCCAGGCCTGGCCCACAAAATTTTATGCAGATTGAATAGCAGTCATCATAAGATCATCAAAATTTTCACAAAGTAGAGGATGAGCCCTAATGATTTCTAAAGTCAAAGTTCAAAGGTTAATATGCAAAATCGCAAATACAGCGCATGCAGTGTGTCCGTTCTGATGTTCAAAACTTGGGCAACTTTTCTAACCAAGTAAATTGAGAGAGAACAATCGAAGAGTGTGCGAAAACGTTCATATAGTCTTGGTTAGAAGTATTTATGATCTTCCGTTCTGGCAGTAAAATTTATTTTAAGATCCTTTTACTGATTGCATAGAACATACAATTGTGAGGGAATGCTAAACTTGCATTGCCTTTATTGTAAACAAGAAAATTATGAATAGCTGAACTTCATTAAAAATAAGTCCAAAAAACAGGTTACTGCACCTACTCCTTTATCATAGTTGTACAATAAAAGTATGCAATCAATACACATAATATTATATTTGCAATACCAGCACTTCATGTAGTTGAAAAGAAGTGAATAGGAATACCATACAGGGTTTTATACATTCATGTCAATATCATTCATTGCATAAAATTGCTTTATTGTGTCAATTTATAGGTCTGTCTTGTAATCACACCATTACATTGATTTTGACATTTTAAAATTTCTCATCATATATGTCAAATTTTTTTACAAAATTCCAGAGAATGTAAAAAATCATACTTATAGTCAATGACTAGAAAAGGTCATGATCACCTTCAAAATGTCAATATAGGATCAAGCATTAATTATCATGATTATCAGACATTACATATAGATGAACAAAACTCAAGTACAGAAATGCAAGAAACTCAGTAAATATTGTAAAAATTTATCTGAAATGTCTCAATTTCCCTTTTTAACTGAGTTTCTAAGAAGATTAGTAATGTAGCATAGTTGCCATAGCTCCGTGTTTGTTTGTAATTGTATGCGTTTGACTGTATACTGTACCTTATTGACCTTAAAAATTTTGCAAAACTTAACTTTATTTAAGTAAGAAAAAAAACAACAACAAATTTCTTCTTTTACAATTGTTTCCATGGTGAGAGTATAGAGTAATGAAGGAATTTCGCTATGAATCCTCCTTAATTCATAAATACAGATAATTTTGACTTAGCTTCATTATGATCCAAGACATTGTTTTATATATAGACAGTCATGTATATGTATTTATGTATATACATGTATACATGATTTTAGCTCACCTGAGCCAGTGTCTCTAACCCTTTCAGCTCTCATATCGTTCAATGGAATCATGTATGAAATAAAGTTATGTCTAGGCTTGAGTATTGCAAGGTACCCTACGACACATACATTATCCGATACGGGGTACACGATATGATAGTATCACGATACTAAATTATTTTCGGAATTAGCAAATTTTGCTGTTTTGATATAAAACAATGTTTTTATTTTCGCGAGTAGAAACTTTCCCAATATGAAAGAAGATGGGTTTAAAAAATATAATAGGCAATGCATTTTCTATCATTTAATATTGTTAGATTTCTTGACATTCTTTCTATGAATTACATTGTAATGACATGTATCAAATATATAAATTTTATCAAGGTGTAAAGACACACTGTCAGGTAGAATTGCATTTTAATGAAATTCCGATAGCGACTGAGTGTGTAATTAATGAAAATTCTTGATATATTTTTTTGGTAAGACTTGTCGGGTTTTGAAGTAATTTGCAAATAAAGTGAAAATAAGTACCTTGAGAAAAAAATCTGCTTACTAGTTACTTCAAACTTAATAATATTTTCATTATGAATTTTTAAATTTACGTAATTGTTTGGCATCTTTGCTCAGATTATCTTGTTTGATTGTTAAAGATGAAAGAATTATCTTTAATAGGGTGAACGGAAAAATAATTATCAACTTTTGATGCTCTTTCCAGGGTTTCACTTATTTTATTTTCAGATAATTTATGATAAGTAAAAAATAAACTTTTAAGTCGTTAAACCTTGTTTTGAAGCAGTCAGACATTAACTCTTTCTATTTTAATAGACCAATATGACAGTATCCTGATACCTGGGTGGCGATACGATATGCGTATGGTACAATCTCCTGACACTATTGATATATTGTTGCAAGCCTAGTGATGACCCTTACTTGGTCAAAATATACCCTGTTTCAGAGAAAATGTATTATACCATTATGTATGGCTGTCCTATTTAAAGCTTATAGCCTGATTCGTATGTGACCTGTATTTAATTGAACATGTTGATATGGTCTACCAATTTAGATATTATTATAATGCAGGTACTACATGTTTGTTTACAATGTAATCAAGTGGTTGTTTTATTAGAAATATGAGATAATGGTAGGCTTCAGCATACACTGATTCACAATGGAAATTTTTGTTATGAGGGGGGGGGGATTATTCTCTAAACATGCTAAACTGCAGGTTTATTTTTTATTCAGTTTGGGTTTTTTTTTAAATTTCAATGTCAATTGCATTTGAAAGACAGACGTGTATGTACATTGACTGTGCACAGATCAGGAGGGGGGGGGATAAAATGTATTTATTTTTAGAATTGATAATTTGAAAGGGGGAGGGGGGTACCTGATCATTCAATACCCTTTTCTAGATCTTGCAGTCAGAATGCATATATTGTACCACTACCATGTACATGGTTGAATGTTTTTGTGTGAAAGGTCCCCAAATTTATTGTGCCAAAATCTTGTCTCATATTGTAAGCTATAAATGTGGCTTTGATTAATGTTTATTATTATCATCAATGTACACTGTAACCTATATGTGTATTTCATGTATTACTGGTGTATCATGAAAGATAAATAATACTGAATAATAAATAATAATAAAAACAATTAATACTAAAAGCTTAAAATACATATATTTAATAAATTATTCTTTATGATGTGTTTTTGTAAATAAAGATGGAACTTTCAAAAATTTTAAAGTATCATGAAAAAAATGAAATTTTGTACATGTAGTTGTGGTTTAAGTCTAAAATTTTAATTATCACATACTACAGAGATTTTTATCTTGTTTTTGAACTGTGGCAAAAGCATTTCATAAAATGAAAATCATCGTCGTTGTACATGTATATACAATGTGCAATTTTTTAAAAACAATGATGTAAGCTTTTAATCATCTGGGATTCTAGCATATTTATTTGTACACTTATGAGAAAAACTTCACCAATCAGTTAGTCCCATTATCGCATCGGAAAGTACTTTCCATAGCAACATAGGGATACACACTATTCGAGATAAGGTCAAGGTCATAGTTAAGGTCAAACAGTCAACATATTTACTTTATTGGCTATTTTTAAATGGTCAGCCAAGAAGAATTTATTTGGTTAGTACTATCTGTCACTTTTATTACGGTATGAGAATTTATTTGGTTTCAATTGAATTATCTTTGGGTCAATATAACCATAGCATGCCCAGCAAGAATATAAATTGTATCTTGTTCACGTAACCATGGTAACAATGACAAACAGTCATTTGTGTTGATCACAAATAGTCATGGCATTTATATGTATTTACATTATATTGTGCGACTTTGTAATTGCCCATGTGTAATAT
Source organism: Pinctada fucata (assembly GCA_028142955.1). Taxonomy (NCBI): domain Eukaryota; kingdom Metazoa; phylum Mollusca; class Bivalvia; order Pterioida; family Pteriidae; genus Pinctada; species Pinctada fucata. The sequence continues at coordinate 7,652,176 of AP027115.1, forward strand.
TGCTATTTAGACACCGTACGACAAATGAGAGTCAATCTGTACATTGTACATGTAATATGATTTAATGTACATCAATATAAGATATAGAATCTCAAATCTGTTTATTGTCTTCTTTTAACTTACTTGATGAAATGTGAAAAAAATTCACAAAGAAAAACAGCTGGTATTCTAAGCAAATTCTGAGACTTGTTGTCCTTCACTTTTTGGAGTTCTTCACAAATGTGGGTCAAAGGTCACACAGTCAAAGAATTTTGTATAAGCAGAAAGGTTAAAATATACAATTGTCATATCAATATAAAAAGACAACTTTATATACTAGTATATTTATACTATGCTAGTTTTTTTCTCCCTTGCTGGCTGTTAGGTTTTTCAATTTCAAAAGGGCACGAAGCAGTTAAAAGAAATGAACTTACTAAGTGGTGATAAAAAGACAGCTGATAACATTATAAAGGAATGAGGATTGTTGAATCCCCCAAAAAGAGACCGTCACTGTGGAAAAGGTCTTGTCAATTGACACCTGCAAAAAATGTGTTTTGATTAAGAAGCATAATTTGTTAGCCTTTTTGTTTTTGTACAGTATATAACAACTGCGCCTCTTTGAAAAATCTCTGTATACCTGAATAAGCTGGAGGGTTATGTACACTTAATCCAGATTACAACAAGATTCTGTTTGAATACAACAGTTTGATGACTTCCAAAGTGTGTGCACATGGTCCCCCTTCTTCTGTCTGGTGCCCTAAATTTGTTTCAAGTTTCGTTTTTGACCCTCTCTTACTATTTCATAGATCTATTGTCAGACTGGTCGTTAGCGTCGTTGTTTATTATCTCGTGTTTTTGTCATAGCGTGGCGTCCGTCCGTCGTCCTTCCGTCTTAAACTTTTCATATTTTCAACTTCTTCTCAAGAACCACTGAAGGGATTTTGATGAAACTTGGTATGGAGTGTTGTTGTTTTTAGTCCGGATCCATCATCAGGTGGCGCAACCACAGACAAAAGTAGGTCATGGGGGTTACCCTCCTTTGATAAACTTCTTCAGAACCGAAGCACATATGGACAAATCTAAAGCACCAAGATGATCTAGATAGATGTTTTAACAAGTATTGTTGTTTTTGGTTCCACTCCGGAGTCAAATTTTTGACGTCTTTTTTGGACTTTGTCAGAAATGCTCATGTTTTAAATGTTTCGTTGAATAACTCTAAAAAAGGTGCTTTTAAGCCCTTAATTACTGCATATTTGCCATATTTAAGGCATTTAGTGGTTGAAAATTGATTTTGGTTGAAAATTTTAATTTCATGATTTTTTTATGTGAAAAAGGAAAGGGGGTATTTTCATAAATATCGGACATCTCCAAAACCACTGAACAGAAGGGATTTTAAAACTTTGAAACTTCGCTAAAGCATTTGATTTTTAATCCGGATTGCAAGAGATCTCGAGATGATCGTGAGTCTTCAAAGGAAAAATCGTTCGATAATAAACCAGTCTACAGCTACTATACACAATTCCACAGCATTTTATCCATATTGCACTATTTTCGACCTGATCAGACAAACAAGATGGTTGCTGATCAGTTTGATTGGCTACATGTAGTGCATTTTCAACTTCTTCACAACCGCTTCACAGAATTTCACGAAACTTATACAGCTCTCTAGTTTTTTGAAAGTTCGTTGTCTTCGACCAGAACGATCATTTGGTCATGGAACAAGATGGCCACCGATGGTTCTGACTGGAAGACGCCTAAGATTTTTGTTTTTGTTTTTTGTTGTCGTTTTTTTTTTTTTTTTTTTTTTTTTTTTGCGATTGATGCACAAAATTAAAAGAAGCACGTACTCAAGATACAAAAATAACGAAGAGAATATATACAAAAATTCAAAGTGAAAAGGTTACTTTTCGAAACTCCACTCCATATTAGTCATGTTAATACTCGCTATATCCAGAGTTTACTTCGTGAATATCTTAAAATCACGACCTTAAAAATGACATTCATTTTGATAAGTTTTGGTGGTAAATTGATACAATGAGTACCGTTTCTCTGTGTCGTGGGCGTACAACAACATGAGACACCTCTCGGTGAAATATGTACTTGTCTGGATATCTGTACATTGTCGGTGGCGAAGCTTAGGAAAAATTTGAATGCCCATATAAAGGCCGACTGGAGGCTTTGCCTTCGATAGTTCGAATAATATTTTCTTTGGAAAAATTGAGTCTGTTAATAAAAATACATGTAACCTATAACAACGGGATCTCCCTTAGCAAAAAGAAATGGAAAATTTCCATTTACTTTTCATTTGTTTTGCATTGATTAACCATTTTGCATTTATATTCCATTTTATTTTCATTTGTCTATTGAAACATTATTCACTCTGACCATTTTCAAATCCATTTCTTTTCCATTTCTAGAAAAAAATGGTGTTGAATAGACCATTTTCTTTTCATTTACTAATCAAATGAAAATGAAAAATTCTCATACATTCACAGATTTTCATTTTATTTTCATTTCTTTTCTGTGAAATGGTTTCAAAAATGAATGGTCATAAAACTATGAAGAAAGAAAGGCCACATTTCTTTTTCATTTATCTAAAAATACAAAAGAAATGGTTTCTGTTAGAGATTTTACTTGTTTATCTGCTTTTGACCAATGGATTTAAATGTTACATTGTAAATGTACCAATAAGATGCTCCCTCTCAAAAGCTTAAACAAAGAACTTCTGGCTCCAACTTTTACATTCAAAACTGGTTTCTGGAACATGTGCAGTGCATTCAATTTGAGATTATACTTTGGCATGTGTATTTATGATTGCAAATTATTACAAGGTAAGGCATATATGAATACTTTGAATACTTGATTTAGTCCATCAACAATTCATTCTTGAACATTACAGTTATAAGTCTGATCAATATGTATGCAGTCTGAATTTCCTTTAGTTTTGATACGACATGGTAAATATAATAAAAATTTATACAGCATACACTTTTAGTACAGGTATAATAGTACGTACAGCATCAGCTGCATCTTTATGAAATAAATATTGAATGATTTTTGTAAATTATTGGAATTTTTATTTTTTCTGAACTTTATTACTCAGATATAAACTTTGAATCATTATTCCTTCATTATCAAATAAAGTTTCAATTAAAATATTCAAATGAATGACAGTTTAAAATCTTAAAAATACCCAGTACAAATTAAATTTAAACATATACTATCAATTTATTTAGTAGGTTGATTGACTGCTTGTTGAAAAATTGTTGCCTCTTTTTGTTTTCAATTTCTATTGTAATTGATAACATGTGATATTAGATACGTTTACATCTAATAATTTATTTGAAATTATGGTAACTTAATTAGGATCATTCTAATCAAAGTTTAATATTTGATGGCCTAGTGTAAATATAGGCACATTTTAAAACAATTTCACTTCCATTTCTCTGATGACATCATAAAAATGATTTATGCAAATGAGCATTTTAGACCATTTTCTTTTCATTTATCTATGAGGTCATAAAAATGGTCTAGCTCATTTAAATTTTTCGTGCTGTGGCAATGGAATTCAAATGAAAAGTAAATGAAAAGTAAATGTTGAATGAAAATCAAATGGTTTTTGAATGGTTTTCTCTATTCAAATTAGTATTGGCTATATTCTTCATTACTAATTTGCATAAACCAAATGAAAATGAAATGAAAATTAAATGGTTAGAATAAAAATGAATTCTAAATGAAAACTAAATTGATTTCATTTTGCTAAGGGATTGTTACAGTGCCATGAGTACCTTGACTTCGTTCTGTTGCATGGAATGGACGACGGCGGCTGACTATAACTTTAACCCTTTTACGCGATTGAACCCTAACTGTTTACAAAAGAAAACTCCGCAAGGTCATTCAATTGTCGATGGATTTTCTTGGTACAGAGCATTGATCACATGGTATCGTTTTCAGATTATTTTAAGATGTGAATTCTGTAAAGAAAAATACACGTAATCTAACAACGGAGCCCTGTAAAAATCAGAGTGCTTCCAACCATGACCACAGGGTCGAGGAATCATCGTTACAAAATATTTCCTCTGCACAAGCATCAAGGGGACAATGACATTTACTTCGTACATAATTGTGGCTGTCTAACTCTTCTCCCATGGGCCAGACCATACGATTTTTGAGTAAGTTGTCTCGTGGTGATCTAAACAAAAATTCATCCTAAAAGTTGCACCTGTCGAATCTAGATGTCTAGAGATCTAGAAGTTGAGACCATGCACATCATGTACAAAAGAGATATATAGGAAACTTCCATCCTTGGCGTGGAGAGGAAAGGTTTTGTGACTAAGCAACGATATCTTGTGACTATTGCTGCTGGACCATAAGTGTTTACCATATCAACACAAGCAAACCCTGAAATCACAGGGAAAGATGACATCGCTCTGATTTATAATACGTGAAGAACATACTTTACCAGATATAGAACATTCTCTCAAAATATTTGACAAGTTTACTTTATTTTGGGTATTGTTTGGGAAAATAATGTGTCTTTTTGGCAGTAGATGGCTTGATCTTTGGGCATAAAGCAATTTCTCGCCCAAAATATAACTGCCATCTATTTCAGACATATGCTATTGATTTGACGAATCATTATCATTATTTATGTGCTTCTTGTGACTGTGACTGAAACCATGTATTCATGAACGGTCAGCATCTTTAAAATATGTGTGTACAACTTGGATCCGAAATTGTCACAGCTGAACCATTAAGTTCCAAATGGACATTTTTCAAGTTGGCGTACTTTGGACTTCGCACTTTAGGGGTCATATTAAAGAAATCAAGTGCAATTTAAAAAGTAAAATATGAACACACAATAGACGAAATTATGCTTGAGAGCTTTAGATATACATATTCATACATAAGAATAAATGAATTCTTACATAAAGTAATCTAGGCTCATGGGGAACATCAACAATTTACGTTTGTGACATAGTCCCCTCCAAGTGCGGTGTCCGAAGTCCGGAGTCCGCGGACATGAAAAATGTCTAATATTATGAACATATACCATAATGTCGACCCATTAATCAAAGTTTCAATATCTGTTTCCAAGCTTTCGACACCATCTACACGATGACCGTTTTCTTTTCTTTTCTTTTTTTTTTATTATTGTCAGAGATATTCTTCATGTTCTTGAAGTGCTGAAAAACGGAACTGAAATCTGCTGCAAGCGTATAACATTGATTTAGGAGATTTTTTTTTTTGCATTAATTGATGTGTTAATTAAGGTGATGGTAAAATGATGCTGCATGTACCATTATATTTTAAGAAATGTTCAAAACGCTTTTTTTTCCAAACTGACATTGTTACACTGGCAACAAAAAATAACAACATAGGAAGTTCAGGGATTCAATATTCTATTTCATAGTGGTAAACATGGAGATGAAGATAATTTTCTAAATTCACAAATCTCCATCAAGTTCCCTTGGCGTTCTCCTTATTCAAAATAGCAATCCACGTTTCCGATTGGTCAGCAATCCAGGGTTAATAAGGTCTTTGAATGAATATAAAAATAAATAATACTAATAATAAATATATCGTCTATCCTCTGTATATGTAAGCACCATCAACCAGATAAAATTCTGGTATCATTGCTTATCATTTCATATTGCACATGTCCGTAACTTTATGACGTCACTTCCGCTATTCTGACCGGAAACGCACAAAGGGAGGGAAAAGTTCTAGTTTGTCTTCTGCTCCAGCTTCTATGATGAAGAAGTCGATGTCTGAAAAACATAATAAAGAACAGATTCATAACAATTCGTATGATTCTTTTTTTAAATTTTGATCTGTATGATACACAAAACTTTCATCTGTGATTATAAAATAATTTTCTCTTACCACATGGATACTTGACATTGTGCTGCGGCTACGCGACCTGAGCTTGGTCATCGTGCTCTCAGCAGTCTCAGCTCGTTCCTCCGCGTCTTCAAGCTCGTGCTGAACTTTGCGATATTTGGCGAGGTTCATGGCGGCAATTTCTTCCTGTTAGGTGAAAGAATATACGGAAATTTAGACTACAGTTAAGTTTACATAAGTTCAATTCCAATTCCAATATGAAATTTGTCCAAAATCACTTGCATCCCCAATTTCTCATACAATTTCAAGAAACTAGCCGACTCTCAATGAGAACGGTGGTGCATGACAAGTCAATTTGCATCAGCAATTGTCTCCGTTTCACTTTATTCATTATATTATTCATTATACTTTTTTACTATAATTTTTTTAGCTAAAAAGTATATTATGCATTTAAAGAAGCACAGACTAAATATTAGTAGACTAAGTATGAATTCTACGTACCGCTTCTTCGACCTGCCTCTTGTACACGTTGACCTTCTCAGAAAGTTTGTCAATCATCTCTTGACAACGCTCCAGGTTCTTGCGTTCCTCGTCACATTGGAACGCCAATTCCTTAATTCTGCGGTCAGATTTACGTGCGTTCTTTTGCGTCTCAGCATGGCGTCTTTGTTCGCTGTCAAGCTCGGATTCTAGTTCTCTTATCTATTGTACAAGAACAAGAAAAAAACTTATTTTAAGAAAGACACATTACATCTGATCTCTAGTTATAAGGGATCTCCAATGGCTGTGTAAGTCAGCTATATGTACATCAAAACTTTAACAAAATACATCGGAAAAATGGACCATGTAGCAGATATATATTCCAGCACTCAGAAAACAACAACAATAAAAGAACTGAAGGGGGTGTCAAAAATGACAAACTTTACAAGCCATTTAAGATTTCTGAAAACCTAGAACTTTAAAGCGGTACAAACTATGTCTTGACTGTAGCTAATGTCCTTAAATAACACGTAAATAAACCTACCCTGCCTTCCAGCTTGGCCACCATTCTCTTTCCGCCCTTCAGAGCTGATTGTTCAGCCTCCTCCAGATGTACTTGGAGCTCCTTGACCTGGGTCTCAAGGGATTTCCTGGCCTTCAAGCCTTGTTGGTTATGATCTTGCTCAGCGTGAAGCTCTTCAGCCAGACGCGCAGCTTCAGCAGCCGACTTCCTGGCGCGGTCATCTGCAGCCCTCATTTCGTTCTGAAGATCTTCCAAGTCGGAGGACAATGTCTGGACATCGCTCTCAAGTTTCCTCTTAGAAGCCTGTACAGATGTAACTTGACTGTTCAGTTCATTGACACGGTCATTGGCCTGGAAGAGATCGTTCTCGGCCATTTTGCGGGCTCTCTCGGCATTGTCCAATGATGAACGAATTTCATCTGTCTCTCCGCTGAGCATAGCAACACGTCTCTCGAATGTGGCCGAGATCTCAATTGCTTCCTGTGTCTTCCTCTGTTCATCCTCGAAGGCAGTCTGGATCTCCTATAAATAGAAACCAACATCAAGTTATTTTTGTTGATTTTTTTTACAGAAATTCAAATATTAAATATGCCCTTACATAAAATGCATCAATATATACGAGTTAAGACATAGAGCATATTTTAGGCATTGACGTAATTACCGTACCTTGACTTGAAGTTGGTATCTTTTAACGGTCTTGTCCATTTCAGCGCGTGCTCTGTTGGCGCCATCTAGAGACACTTCCAGTTCACTGACATCAGACTCCAGTTTCTTCTTTATCCTCTGAGCCTCAGCCTTGCCCTTTGACTCGGCCTCCAGACTAGTCTGCATAGATTCCATGGCTCTCTGGTGGTTGCGACTGAAATTAACGATTTTAAATGAATATAATTGTACAAGTGTGAAATATACCACTATAAGGAACTCATTTTTGAAGTCCTTAAAAAGCATGAAAACGACCAACTTCTATCAATTTGAATATGCCTACCGTGTGCTCTCAAATTCCTCTTCTTTCTCGTGAATGCGTTTCTCAATCTCGGAACGAATACCGGCGACTTCCATCTGCGCACGCATTACTTTAGCCTCTTCCGATTCGAGGGCGCTCTCTGCCTCTTCAAGAGCAGCTTGTAGCTCCTCTTTCTCCAATTCCAGACGGCGCTTGGCTTTCTCTACCTCGTGTACACTGCGGCCTCCCTCTGAGAGCTGGTCAGTCAACTCGTGGATCTCATCTACAGAAGATTGGAGGATTTCATGTCAGAAGAAATTGAGGTATTATATTGGTATCTTAATTTATTTTTCCTTTAATTTCAAACTCGTATAAGGAGACAGAAATCGATAATGTAAGGAATAACATGACTATTGGAGTTATCAACAAGAACAGAAAATTCCTTTTCCCCTTGAGTTCGAAGCTGGGTACTTTAATCGCAGGAACTTTTCTGTTGAACGTTACTTCTCACATTCAAGATATGAAGTTGCTTTTCTTTTAAAACTCTTACAAATTTGTTGTTTGACCACAACTGAGGTCATTTTTTGTCCGATAGGGCTTGTATTTTTATATATAGACAAATATTGTTTTCATCTGTAGAACGATTCTATACTTACCTGAGAGGTTCTTGTTCTCGCGGCGGAGTGATTCAATGGTATCTTGAGACTCCTCATACTGAGCCTTTGCACGGAAAAGCTCGGTGGAGAAGTTCCTAGATTCCCTGTTAACGCGGTCTACATCAGCCTCAAGCTCCTTAACCTTGGCCTTCCATTCGTCGATGGTCTTGTCGAAGGAACGCTGCTTTCTCTCAAGGTTATTAGCAGTGGTGGTTTGCTGTTAACAACAACAATACGTCAAAGTTCTAAGGTGCATGTAAGCTGAAACATTCTATCTTCAGATTGCTAGTTTACATAATCTATTTCTTAGATTTATATTCGACAAAGAAAATAATTGAACCGTAACGAAAGATTAGATAATAGAGAAAAGGTTTATTCAAACTACGGTAATATTGATTCAACGAGCTCAAAAACGATGGAAGTGAGAAAAACCTAGAACATATTACTGGAAAGTCTCTAAAAGGCACTGTCAAATGAAATGAGTCATTTTGCAGATTTCAGAGGTTTTAGTCAGGGGGTAGTACGAAAATGTATCTTCTATCATAATCATTTAGTGTACCAATTGCGCATTTTATCAAGTTATGTCCCATCAGTGATTCTCGAGGCCGAAAGAGAGGAAATCCAAATAGTTAACACAAGAATATGAAGAGCGAAATTCTAATCATGACCTACAATATAAGTCAAAGATGCTTTCTATTGACAATTAAACACATACTCTTTCTACTTCAATAACTAGGTCTTCCATTTCCTGGCCCATCCTCATCTTGGCCTTCTCCAGTTGACTGATCTTAACATTAGCAGCCTCCAGAAGCTGTTCTGTCTCGTTCAGTTTGTTCTGAACGCGGCGTCTGAAATACAAATGAGTTATATATAGTAATAATCAAAAACCATTTTCAATAACCATATTCAACTGGCTTCGCTTAAAAGAGTTAGGATTATGCCGAGCCCAGTAGATGACACCAATGAATTGGGTCAATTTTTTTCTTTTATGATGCATTTACTTTTTTGCAGTTGTTCTAAATGTTAAGTTCAGACTTTTTTTATCTTAGCTGATGTAAGCTATTGGTGAAACCATATCTTCTTTCTTATGTGAATTATGATCGTTTCACCAGCCACATGATGAATAAACTAATTGTAGATGGAATTTGATTCGTTTTAAAAAATCCAAAGCTACAATTCACTTAGATTCGGAAACAGTCCTAGTTCACTTCTATACCTAATAAAAAATTCAGACGTACTTAGATTCTTCAATCTCCTCAGCACGTGCACCGCCCTCACTATCAAATCTGGAGCGAAGTTGAGCCATCTCATTGTGTGCCTTTGATAGCTGCCTCTGAACCTCAGCCTTAGATTCTTGTTCTTCTTCAAGTTGTTCACGCACTGAATCGATGTCGGCGTTCAAGTTGCGAACTTCTCCTTGCAGTTTGGCACGGATCTAGAGATGAAAAAGTAACAGGTGATTAGAAATTGAGGCTGATACATGTAGTATATAAATAGATTCAAATAAGAATAAGAAAAAATTACTGTTTATATTGGTTATCCATTTCAACCATAGTTGAGAATGACATTTCAAAAAAAGCATCCACAACATGACATATTCCAAATGCCCCGGAACAGGAATAAAAAAAAAACTAAGAATCCCCTTCGGCGTTGCAGGTAGGGGACTAAACGACAAATTATGAGACAAAATGAGTTACAAATGATTAGATAAGTGAATTTATAAGGCATTAGTGATATTACACATTCAAGATATCCAAAACGTTCAAAGATATTGAAAATATGAAGTAGAAATCTTACTCTGGCTTCTTCCTCAGCAGACGAGCGAGCTTCATCCAACTGAGCAGAAACGCTCTGCTTCTCCTTTGTAAGAACAGAAATGCGTGCCTCAGCTTCCTCAAGCTGCCTCTGGAGATCCGAATTCTCTGAGGACAACTTGTTCTTGGATGAGTTCAGATCAGCTATGATCCTGTTGGCCTCGTCAATCCTGCCGTTGGCTTCAGACAGTTGAGATTCGAGATGCTTGGCCATCTTCTCAGCCGACTGCTTATTCTTAACAACGTGTTGAAGCTGTGCCTGAATATCATCAAGCTCACTCTTCAAGGCCTTCTTTTCTCCTTCCATCCTTTGGAAATGTAAGAATATCCGTAAGAATTTGCCTTCAGAATTCTTTGGCAATGCTAATGTCATCTAGTTCTATCATCATAATTAACTTATTGAATATACACATGATATATATGAAACGAAATATCAGTCCTGTAATTTTGTAAATTAAACGGCAAATATTGGTGCTGAAATAGAACAAAAATTTAGTAAGTCCATTATTTTTTCACTTACTTGCTCTTAGCCTTGTTCAAAGAGTCAATTTGGTCGGACATTTCATTGGCCATCTCCTGCTGCTTTTTGCGTAGAGCTGCTACCTGCTGGTCACTGTTGATGGCTGCTTCCTCGAGTTCCCTTCTGAGTTTCATGAGCTCGGCTTCACGCTTTTTGTTGATTTCAACTTGAACATTGGTGGCCCCACCTGCCTCTTCAAGTCGTTCTGTAAGGTCGTCGAGTTCCCTGGCAAGGTCTGCTCTCTGTTTCTCGGCCTTTGAACGAGCTGCACGCTCTGTTTCTACCTCTTCTTCAAGCTCTTCAATTCTAGCTTCAGCGTCCCTGAGTTTTCTCTGGAATCCGGAGCAGCGAGCCTGTTCATCTTCTAATTTGGAATTCATTGCACTGATTTCGCCCTCTTTCCTGTATTCAGAAATAATACATATATATGTGTGAAACTAATGTCCAAATTTTTTTTTCCAATGCTCAAAGTTAATAGTCTTTTCACTAGTATTGATAATATCTAGTAAATGACTTGTGATATGCAAAAGATTCCTACTTTTTAACTCCTCCTTCAAGGTCAGCTTTAAGACGTTCAAGTTCTTCAACTGCTCCTTGGGTTGCCTTGAGATCCTGTTCTAGCTTTCTCTTGGCCTTCTCAACATCGCCTCTCTGTTTCTTTTCTCTCTCCAAATTGTCTTCCATCTGATAAAAAAGTTAAGTATTATCTACTTTGAAGCCTCAATTTCGTAAATTATCATTTGTATCAAGAAGTTGAGAATAATAAATTGGTCACGTCAATTAAATCATTTTAGTAAGCTAGAGTGATTTTTGCCCATTATAATTTTACTTTTTTCGAGTACTGCAATATAAATGGGTGCTTCAAACCGAGTTTCCTTTCTAATGTATCGAAAATCGTAGTAGGAAGAATCCTTCTTTACACTTATTAATAGGGTCTTCATGATTTGAGTCAATTTACAAATAACTTTCTGTGTATTTTGGCATATTTTTCTATTACATTCAGAAACAACATGAGGAACGTGACAATTAATATTCAAAATGTACAAAGCATACCTCATCGAGAGTTGATTCAAGTTTCTGCTTGAGTTTGTTGAGTCCATTGCATTTCTCTTGTTCCTTGGCCAGTTCACCTTGTGTGGCTTTGTGGGCTTCATCCATAGCCTTCTTGTCTTTGCCCAGTTTGGCGATCTGCTGGTCCATGTTGGCCATTTCATCATTAAGAGTCTTGATCTGGTTGTCGCGTGTGATCTTTTCATTCTCGGCCTGTGGAATGTGTTTAAATGCAATTCAGTAATTAGTAAAGAGTTTACATAAGATCTACGTGGCGATTATTCATATGTATACTGTTGTCCCGTATGTTTATGTGATCCGTCTTTTTATTCCCTTCTTCGTCTCATGCGTGTGTGGGTGAGTTCCGCCGTGATCACTGCAATGTCGTTATGTTGAAGATCTCCTTCCTCCTTATCTAACCTTTTAAATTTTGTTGAATCTAATACTAATGTTTTAAAGAATGACCTGTTTATCTTTTCGTAAAGCCTAGTTCAAACCACTTCGATTTATTCATACAACATCCTTTAGTCAATTCATATATGCATCAAAGTCTACTTTTTGTTTTAAAGCAATAAAGGAAACATCGATGACTTATGTTACTTTGATGTCAAATTAACATTCAAAGAAAAACGAAGTGTCAAATGTTGCTGCCAGAGTGCAGCCTTCCGGAGAGGAGAAACATTTTGAAGTACTTTTATAATACTAAGCTTTAACACACCTTAGTCAGGGCTCCTTCCAATTCTTCAATGTCTTTCTTGAGCTCTTCAGCCTCACCTTCCATTTTCTTCTTCAGATCCTGGAGCTCATGGGCGGCATCTTCCTCGTCTAGAAGCTTCTCTTCCATCTCTTTAATCTGGAGAGATAAACAGTTTCAACATCTGGAGATATGATAAAATATTACCTTCAGAATGTTCTGACGGAAGAGTTGAACAGGAAAAATTTCAGTATGATCTTCCATTTCCTTGAGCTTGGGATCATAAGTATGACGATTCGAAGATCAATTAATCTATCCTATCGTGTTTACTACCAACTTATCCTTAAATGTGACTTAAAATAATCTGAGGTAAGAGTGGAGCATGACGGATTTCAGTATGACTAACGTACATGTATATATACATGTATCTGTCATAGTCCATTTGTACCGTCCAACCAAAGATTATACTTTATATCTTCCAAAATGGAAGTAACCGGATATGATAATTCTACCAAATTGAAGCGACGAGTGTTGCATGCAAGCAGGAGATGCTGACTCTTCCTGGGCACCTGGTCTCACTCCCATATCGGGAGTTCGCTTCTTTTCATGTTTCAAACGATTCCAATTTGATTTATTCAGACATAGTAAATATATACCTGAGCCTCGTGTTCTACTTTCTGGTTGATAAGTTGTTCAATTCTTGTTTCAGCATCAGACATAGCGTCTTGTTGGGTTTGCAGTTCTAGGTAAATATCTTCCTTTTGTCTGGCCAGGAGGACATTCTGTTCTTCCAATTCTTTCCTCATCTTCTCAGTTTTCTTCAGGTCTTCTGCCATCTTCTCCATTTCTTCCAGTTTCCTCTTCATTTCCTCTTCTTGACGGGCAATGTTCAACATGGGCTTGACCTTAGGGTAGAAAAATACATAAAGATCCATATATCTATGTAGAGAACTACAAATTCCCCTGCGTAAATTTTTATCAGTAGCTAAGATCATTTGAACGCCATTTTTTAAGCAGTTGCATGTAAGGTACTTTCGTTAAGTTGATAAATCAAAAGGAAGACGAACCTTTGCGTAGAGTTTCCACCACTGCCATCCCTTCAGGACCAACCATTTACGGATGTTCTTCTGGATGATTGAGAGAGCAGTTCTGCAATAGAATTACATAATGTATATTACGTACAATTCCCAGAAAATAATGTTTCCAAAATAAATATATAATTCGCCGAACTCAAGCATCATTTCATGTAGCCATTCAGGTTTCAGGCCTCTGCGTTTGTTTTGATTGTGGTCCATTTTTTGTGGATAATGTGTTATGTCCATTTACTGTTGCAATATAAGTATGTTCTGTTGTGTTAAGCGGAAAGTGGTTTCCGTAGTTCTTTTCCACATGTATAATAATAAGGATGTGTTCGAACTCTTTACCATCTTGAAGAAAATTTAAAACCAATTTTCATGCGCCATACACATGTTTCGAATATTAAATTCTCATCATCTGATGCTTCCTACCAAAGTGCTTTCATACGCCACCCAAATTCATTTCACTAGCGCCCTCTGGTTTAATCTTTAGAATTCAAATTTGTACATTTACTTTACAGAGTGTGACTGCAATTCTAATGCAACATGTGAACACTGCAAATCTATGTAACTTTAAATGCTAACTTATCAACAATGAGAATCTATGTAACTATAAATATTAACCGACCTCTGATCTTGCAGTTTCTTATAGTTCTTCCTCTGGATATATCCTCTGATGTGGGCCTGGAAGTTGGTAATGATCTTGGACAGTTTCTCTTCACGTAGTTCCTCAAGCATACCCAGGACACCGGCCTTGAAGAAAACTTTGGTGGATCCAAGTTTGTACTCTGCGGGGTCGAGTTGAAGAGCCAGAAGAACCTTCTCAGCTACAATTTTGCCTTCAGCAAAGCCTTGTGGGATAGCATTTGGAGCCAAGATAGAGTATCTGGTGATGATAAATGATAAGGTATAATATGTAACATATTAGTTAAAGTATGCCATACGCATGTCCACAAATTACTGTTTGTATATAACATGATGGTCAATACAGCACTACATGTCCGATGGTAAAAAGTTCAGAGCACCATATGCGCATTTAAACAAACAATGTATCATCAGTGATGCTCGAGCTCTAAATAGAGGAAATCCAAAGAATGAAAGCATAAGTAGCGAAATGCTAGGGCTCTAAACAGAGGAATTTCAATCGGAGATATTTTCCTTATTGACTGGGAAATATTTCTCAAAGAGCCATCTATATGTAGTAAGGATTAAGCTATTTCTGATGGAGATATTGTACATTATAAATACCCAATATGTTGCTTCTACCCTATTACTATTAGAGTATTTAATATCAATTTGATAATTTTGGGAGCATACAGATACATGTTGTTTTTCGGATTTTGCTGTTGCAATAATATCAGATCGATCTGTTTGATCAACATGATTCCTTACGATACCAACAAGTATATAAATCTCATATTTACCTCTGTTTGAACTCAGCATACAGTACTCTGCTGGGGAATCCTTTGCGACAGATACGGATACCCTCAAGTACGCCGTTACACTGGAGCTGGTTCATGACCAAGGCGGCATCGATCAATCCGGACTGCTTCAACTCGTTGGGGATCAGACAACGTACGAAATGAGGATGTGTACTGTACAAATTCTTCATCAGCTTGTTCAAGGATTCCTGTAGAATTAAAAATCTTTGAAAAACGCTCATGCTATGACTTAACAGTTAACCATGTCTTCTTGACGACGTTTATCCAAAGGCCTAGTTCTAAATGCAAATGACAATGGCAATGGAAATGAAAATGAAAATGAAATGGAAATGGAAATATTCTCCTCATTTTCATCCAAACCATAGACTTGTAATACAGTAAACAATAAGCTCTCTCCATCACATTCGTTTCACAGTTTGAACTGTTCGTAATCTTTTAATGCATGGGTGAATGAAATACAAAATCCAAAGGCTTACATATTAAAGATTTAGAATAAGCTTTATAAATTGAATTCATAGTTTCGTTTTGAATATGAAACAGATACTAGCCTAAGCCTAATTTTCATCACTCTTTTGTAGATTATTAGACACCAATTTCCGAATGAAAATTTGTAAAGGACGTACCCTGTGTACAGCCGAGATGGTCTGGAAAGCAGATGACTTCTTCTTCTTCTTGGCGCCACCTGTATCTGTACGTGATAAAAAAAAGTTTGTCTTTAAATTTTCAGTAAGTTATTAGAGATTATGCAAGGAAGATTTTGTTACAATTATGCAAGGGCAGAACTAGAATTTTTCGGGGCGGTCTAGCCCATCAAAAAAAGGGGAGGGTTAAGCTTGCAGATGCTTTTGAACAAAATTGTAGTAAAAATCGGGAAAATCGGGATTGTTTGGCATATTCCAGGAGAGAGGCTCCCTTCCCGCACTCATCTAAATCCGCGCTTGTCTAGTCTTAATTTCGAGGAGATTCTATCATTTATAACAGCCATACCAGTTTCACCTGGGGCACCGAAGAGGCTTACCACCCAAAGTTCTTTGAACTCAGACAGGAAGACTTGCCCTTACATCCCCTCTTTTAAAATATGCGCTTGGTATTTCCCTTTTGTGTATATTGTTACACTTTAGTTTAGAGTTTGATAAAAATTAAATATGATATAACAGACGTACCAGCCTCAGCAGGTGCAGCAAAGAGACTTGCCACCAAGTGTTCCTTGGATTCAGACAGGAGGGCTACTACGTTCTCATTGATAGGATCCTTGTTCTTCTCTAGCCAGTTGGAAATGTTGTATCCCACCTAAATGTGTAGATCAAGTTTTAACAAGTTTTCTTAATGAGATAAAGGAGATCCTGACGACAGTCTCAACAACACTCACAATATTAGAGCACAAAGTTGAGCATCGACGGACCCCTAGCAAGCTAGAGGTGG
Source organism: Pinctada fucata (assembly GCA_028142955.1). Lineage (NCBI taxonomy): Eukaryota > Metazoa > Mollusca > Bivalvia > Pterioida > Pteriidae > Pinctada > Pinctada fucata. Next base: position 7,668,619 of record AP027115.1, read on the forward strand.
GACCAGGTGCCCGGGAGCTGGAAGCATCCCGTTTGTCTAGCCGCACCCGCCGCCGATGTTCACCAGTTCTTAAGTATAAAAATATGTACCACTAAGGAGTCGCATTTCTACATAGTTTTCTTGTACGATCTGAATATGCAGGAGTTCGGTCATTAAATTGGAGTCTTCCAAAGTAGCATAAATCCTAGAACCTTATTATAAGTCTTAACTCAAAGAGACATAATGCCAACATGGATTGATGGAATGCAAGGTAATGTATAAAAGGGTCTTATTTGATAATGGATTATGATTTTGTATATTAACATATTACGTTTCTTCATGGTTTTATAATCCTGACAGTTCAGTCTGTATGGGAAATTTTAGTCACCGTATAAAGTTCTACTATTAGTTCTTGTGCATGTTTTATTAATGTTAATAAGTTGGCTAATTTTCTGTTCAGTGTTTACATTCATCAGATTTAAGGTTTCCTTACACTTCCTGCGTAGTGGAAGAGAGTGAAGTCAGGGGCGGGGACTCCGGAACGTGGGGCTTTTCCGGGTTTGCCAAAGTTAGCTGACTTGCCCATGTGATTGGTGTACAGTTTCTCCTTCAGAGATTTGTCCGAGGCTTTGGGGAACATGCATTCTTCCTCAAGGATGGACAGGATACCCATAGGCTGAAATTAAACAATTTATACAGGTCATCACACAAAAGTATTCACCAAATAGATGAATCTGATCCAGAAACGTGATATGTTACAAAATCAAGAAAAAATGGGATTTCATATAAATATACATAGAAGGGGAAGCAAAGTCAAGAATTTCTATGCTTTGACAGGGACGATTAAATAGCAGAAAATCCACGTATTTATGTCATTCTCTTGACATATAAATCCTCTGTTCTGGTCATGCTAAAAATCCCTTTCATCAATGTTTTCTTCAATTTCATTAAAGAATGTATACGTATTATAATATTATGATTCTCTTTAAATTTCAACTGACCTTCTCAATAAGCTCAATGCAAGCTTGCAAGTCCATGCCGAAATCAATAAATTCCCACTCAATTCCTTCTTTCTTGTATTCTTCTTGCTCCAATACGAACATGTGATGGTTGAAGAACTGTTGGAGACGCTCGTTGGTGTAATTGATGCAGAGCTGCTCAAAGCTGTTGAACTGAAATGGGAGGAAAATTGTTCTTATATATTCCATGTTACGGATCATGAGAAGTTTTTAAAACAGATGTATATTCAAAGATTGTTTTCAGAGGACTCGGGGGGGGGGGATCCGCTCGGCCATTTGAGTCGCATCTTGAGTGTTTTGAAAAATAACCTTGGAAATAGGAGATATGAGCATTTTGTCAAATTACAGGGGCTGCTTCCCGACCCATCCCACTCCAATCCCCTTACCTTCTCCCTTTATTTTAACAATCGCGCATATATGTAGGCATGTCATGGTACTCTTTCCTTCCAATAATTCATCCCCTTTAAACTTCTCTTCTACGTAAGCCGTGCAAAAGGACAAACATGCTTCATAGAGGGGTCTTATTTTATAAGGAAGAAATGAAATTGCTGTCATTGCATACGTCTGTAAAATTTCGAGACCAACCGATGATACCTTTAATAACAAGGATTAGGACTAAAACATCATGATATAATCATAAAAATTTTTTACTTGGTCTTATCTCAAAATTTCGAAACCGACCTATTGTACCTTTCACAACTGTTACAATATATAGCTGACCAGAATACAAGTACACGTACAAGTTACACGTAGGAAATCTCAACCTCTCTATTTCTCAGACCGAAAACATGAAATTTAATTACTTTGGCCTTACCTCAAAAATTTCGAAACCGGCAATGTCCAGTACACCGATGTAATAGTTTCTCTTGGCCATGGTGTCCAGTGTCTTGTTTACTCTCTTGACCAGCCAGTTGAACAAGCGGTCAAACAGGGATTTGGCCAAAGCAGAGATAGAGTACACAACCTGGTTGGTGTTACACAAAGAATAACATGTAACATCGAATTTGAATGTGACCTTATATTTACATGTAACATACATTTTACATGTAAAAAGGAAAGTTTAGAATTATTGTAAATAGAGAATAACGGGGGATTCGAACATTTTATTTCAAAGTGATTTATGGTTCCCATAACTTTCTCACTCTAATTCATTACTTGGTCCATTGATGAAATTCTTTTTTGAAAGATTTTTCTTTTCAATTTAATTCATACATCTCCCTACTCATTTTTTTTTACATCAAGCTATTTTGCATGAAATACCGAACTGTTACTACCATCTCAATTTTTAATGATTTCATAAGTTTACTTATGCATCCATCTTATATTGTCTTATATAATCACTATTATTCTCTCTCTCTGGTTGCTTTTTTTTTCTATTTTGCTCTTTGTTTTGTTTGTTTGCCTTTTGGTTGTTGTTTGTGTGGGATTTTTTCAAATTTGTTTTATTCGTCGTTGGCATACCTGATCCTTATTTCTGCCCTGGGTGACAAACTCAGTACCGACTTTAATCTTTGGTTTCAATAAACATTTGAGAAGATCGCCGGCATTGACTCCAAGCAAGAAGGCTACTTTCTCAGCCTCTGTAATTTAAAGATTTATAAAGTTAATATGGGCGGATCTCCAATCTTTTCATGGGGTGTCTCATAGAAGGGGGAGTCAAGGCTACATTTTTTGTATAACACGTTTAATTTCGAAAAAAAAAAAACTATTTTCAATATTGTATAAGGAAAGATAAGCTTTTTGGCTAGTTTCAGGGGGAGGAGTCCCAAAACCCTGACATCCAGCCCCACTCCCCGCCCTCTGCATCAGTCTGCGCTTGTTTGTGTCTTACATTCCTCGATGTCCTTATAACATATTAATTTCATTTCCAAATATCTACTAGCTAGATTACAAATATACGTTGTGATAGTAGAACGATATTATTGAGAAAATCTAAAGATCTTGACAATCGCGAAGTCATTCAATCAGGGCATATACATCAATATATCTAGGAAATTCTAAAGAATTCCAGAATCCTAAAGACAAAATTTGAATGTCCCGCCAAATTCAACACAATTTGAATTTCCCGCCAATTTGACAAATTCAAATTTCCCGCCAAGCTTACCAGCAGTGCCGTCTGCCTCTGCTTGCTCGCCTTTCTGGAGGAATTTCATTTCACCCATGTGTAAGATGGAGCCCGTACATTTGTAAACGCTCTGTTTTTCTTCAGCAGTGAAGCCGAGGACATCAAAGGAATCCTGAAATTAGAGTTATTCCCCTTACTGTTTGTACGTGATCAAGCAAATGTTCAAAACTTATTGAATAGTTTCTTTAAAATGGAGGGTTCTTTCTTTTCTATTTTCTCATTTTTTTTTCAATTTCTATTTAACATTGAGGATAAACTGTATGGTTTTCAAATTAATCCCCCCAGCTATCATATCCATACCGATCACTTATAAAAGCAAATCAGTGTAAGCTAAATTTTTAAAGTGATAGAAGCCACAACTTCAGAAAGCTGTTCAAAGCGCGATGCAAAAAGCTGGATTAATCACGTATATTTGTAAAGCATGTAATTATTATCCTTTTATGAGATAAAGAGAAGTAAAGTCTTGAACAGAATTAACGTTTTAATTTAAAACAGTAATAATTATCATTCTGTAGAAAAAATATTTAGCAAATAATTGCACACCCGTCTATCCGGTGATATTGATTTGTGAAATCACAATAATTATTTCTCCTTTTTTCCAATTTTGTCTGAAATAGAGTCCGATTGGGCATTTTCAATTACTCCCAAAACGATGAAAATGGCCGGCTTATTTGTACAAAAAGAGCTGAACATAAGCTATTCTCGATATCGATGTCAAATGCATGATTTCAAGCGCGTTATCGTGAACCTAATTACAAATATGAGTATGTAACCCACCGCTCTGACAAAATAAGAATATCAGACAAAAATTAATATTTTAAAAATTGTCTATAATTATACATGTACATTGTACAACATTTGCATATAGATGTAACATGTAAAGATAAATCAGGGGGTCTGATTACATGTATGTTAGCAAGGCAGAACTGCGTTAGTAGAGCTCTTATTCTATCATGGAAAAAAAAACATGCAAAAACTTTTCATGTGGCAGGCGAGTTTTCTTATAACTTAATAAATGTAAATAAAATAAAAATTCCGTTTCGCCAGCATAGGAGGATCTAAGAGATTTTTTTTGGGGGGGGGGGGGGGGGAGGGGAGGGGGGTCCAACATTTGGTTTTGAAAAACCAAATAACGTAAAAGGGAAGAACAGTATGTTTAGCTAATACCAAGGGGGCGGGAGGGGGTGGGGGTGGTGGGGTGTCAATGATACCCTCTCTAGATCTTCCATACATATACCAACATAAGCTAAGCATCTAGTGAATTAAATTCCTCTCTTTATAATATATCATGCGCTCTTTTAAAATATTTATTTACATGCATATGCTACACATGTGTATTTACAGGTGTTGGAAAAGGTTTGGTGACGAAGGAGACGGAATGTTGGGTAATTTATTTCCAAGGGAGGCAATCTCCTAAAAAAGAATGAACACGTGAAGGTAAAAACGTCACACAGTGCAAAATTCCTAGTAAGTTTATCAATTTACATAAGTAGTGAAAAAACACGTGTCTGTCATTATTTTAAAACGCGTTGGTTGATATTAAAAAAATATGATTATTAGAAATGCAATTGGTTTGAAATTCTTACTTAAAGAATAAATAAATGATAAAAAAGAACCATACGGGTGCATGTGTACTTACATCGGTAATTTTCATTTCTTCTACGTCATCAATTCCATTGACAGTAAGCGCTCCCTGATTGATGAAACTGTATAAACCGGGGTCGGGTGAACAAAGGAGAGATTCTGTAACCATTCATTTTTGTGAATAATGAGAAAATTTACATCACTCAAATCTCAATGTGTATTATAAGATCGTAGAGATGAAAAAGCTAGCAAGTAAATTTAGATGAAAACCTCGAGCTTCTACTTCGCCCCCTCCCCTTTTTTAAATTCATTTTTTTTTCTTTATTATCTTAGTCTTTTTGCATCAAAAAATTAAAGATTAGTTATCAAATAAAAATTTACATATTTGCGTTACGCTTTTCTATCTTCATTTATTAATTATTTCTTTTTAATTTTTTTGTATGTTCTGTTTTTATTCTACATTTTATTACTTACCAGTAATTGATGGAATAGCATTACTGAGAAGCTGGTAGAAAATGTGGTAATTTCTCTCTACAGTTTGTTGGTAGGTGACGCGAGATTTCTCTAGCAAGTCTGGAAAATTGCAAGAAAATAGTTTCAACAAAAAAGTTCACGAAAAAATGAATTCATCAGTGAAAGTTTTAAGCAAACGAAACGAATATAAAAAGAAACTCAGAATTTTTGCCTGTATGAAAATAAGTGTTAGAATAAGTTATATCGAATTGTGAAATCATAAATGAATTTTACGTACAAGTTTCAATATCAGCTCCGGCGATTTTTCCAGTTGGTCCAAAATGAATACGGACGAACTTTCCCTGTTTAAATATAGATATTCATTGAGAAACCATGTTTCTGAATATTTGAAAAAAGATATAGCATGTTTTAGTATTGAAAAGATAGATAACTCTTTCTTACAAAACGTGAAGAGTTGTTGTTCCTGACGGTTTTGGCGTTGCCGTAAGCTTCCAGCACAGGGTTGGCCTGTACAATCTGATCTTCCAGTGTGCCCTAGAAATAGATAAGATGTGGATCACTTCATAAAAAGAATCTATTATTTGATGCATTAAAAAAGAAATCAGTTAAATTCTTCAACCATAAGTTATAAATTTGCATTTGTCCATTTTCGATTCTTGTTCGCACATTCGTTCATTCTTCGCTTTATCATATCCAACGTATCATTTTATTATTTTAAAAAAGAATCTAAATTATTGGCGAACGGTGTAAATTCCTTCGTAGAGCTCAAATAACAATTTTTAAATTGTGAAGTCATTAATGTTCTCCCATACCTTTTTCTCGTCCTTCTTCTCTTCCTCTCCTTCTTTCTTCGCCTGACCTGCAGCGACCAAGGCAAAGTACTGAATGACTTTCTTCGTGTTCTCAGTTTTTCCGGCTCCGGATTCACCACTATAGAGAGAATCAAGAATGTCATGAACTTTTTCTAGATGATTAGTTAGAAAAAATAGAGAGAGAAAAGAAATTTAAATCGGTTGTATTCCGAACAAAAGAGACATACAATGTATCTATATTACAGTTTTTATTTTGTTCTTGTTTTGTTTTTGTTTTTTGTTTTTGTTTTTCTGTTGAAAGACCTATTTTGTTTCCAAAGCCTCGACCTGAAAACAGATTATTTTTGATTGGCTAGTTGTTACTCATGTGATCAAACAGGATTTGTTTTGATTGGCTGGTAATAACTCACGTGATCAAACAGGATTGGTTCTCTCTGTCCTGTACCATGTTTTGGTAGGCGTTGTCGGCAACAGCAAACAAATGAGGCGGCATTTCGGTTCTTCTCTTTCCTCTGTATTTATCCACCAAGCTTTGGGTGTAGATTGGAAGACGGCGGTAAGGATTTACAGCGACACAGAAAAGTCCAGAGTATGTCTGAAAGGAACACATGCGCGTACAACATCAAATTATAAAGCAAATCTCATGTAGCGAAAATTACTGGAGGAATGGAACAGATCATAAAATTCGAAGAAAATTATAACATTGAATATGAGGGATTGTATTTCTATTCTCTAAAGAATTTAAAAATCGAAAATTGATTATGAATAAATAGTTTTATCGCATCAATTCAGACTGAAAATAAAAAATAAAAAATAAATAAATAAATAGTTTTATATAATTACTTCCACAGTTCAATATGTCGGAGTATTGGGGTCTCTAATTCTGATTTTGTTCTATTACTAAGCCCCCGCTTCTTAACGCTTCGTATCGCCCTTTCCCGCTTTTCTCCTCCTTTTCCCGCTTTTTACCGCCCTTTCCTGCCTTATACAATTATTAGTTTCATATTTACATAGATTAAGATGTCGGGGACTCGGGACCTCATGCAGCTTATGAAGAACGGAAGCGTCGTCCTACTACACTGAACCCTCCACTCCCCAATTCCCTCTTCCGCCGCCTTTCCGCTTTTTAATACCGCCCTTTCCCAGTTTCCATCTTTTCCAATCATTAGTCTTATAAATACTAGCTTAGATAAACAAATCGGAATATCTGGACGTCAGTTTATGAAGTACAGAAGCTTCGTTCAACTTCACAGACCCCCCCCCCTTACTTTCCCCTCTTCTTCATCTCATATCACCCACCCCTTCCCGCATTTTAATCGCCCTTTCCCGCTGTCCATCTTCTTCAATCAAAAGTTTTATAAATACTAATTAGATCAACATGTCGGAGAATCGGGATCTCAGAGGCTTCGTTCAACTACACAGACCCCAAACCACACCCTCTTCCTCTTCCCACATCACCCCACCCCTTCCCACATTTAACCACCCTTTCCCGCTTTCCATCTTCTGCAATCAAAAGTTTTATAAATACTAAGTTAGATTAACATGTCGGAGAATCGGGACCTCAGAGGCTTCGTTCAACTACACAGGCCCCAAACCACACCCTCTTCCTCTTCCCACATCACCCCACCCCTTTCCACATTTAACCAACATTTCCCGGTTTCCATCTTCTCTAAGTATTATGAATTCTTACATAGATCAACATGTCAGAGTATCGGGACCTCAGATTGTGAAGTACGGAGGCTTCGTTCAGATAAGTCATGTTGGCCATGTCATCAATCTTCTCATACTTGGGGGGATTTACTGACTGGATCACATCTTTCTTCACTGTTCTTGTCTGCAATGCAAGTAATATGATTTTTTTTTTTATATAAATAGTCATTCTTGCATCTTGAAAGTATAAGATTTTCATTTTGCATGCTGAGATTCGTAAGTTTACATGGTAAAGGTGCATACATATTTTATGTAAGATATTCATCTATCTATTCCTTTTCATTTTTTTTTTCATTTGTTTCTGAATTTCAAAGGAAGACCATACATATGTCAAACGTCTTCAAATTCAATAGCATCATTTAAGAACAGATAAATTTGCACCATGGACCAGACATGCACGTTTCGGGTACTCAACCCTCGTCAGTGATCCTCAATCTAAACAATGTAATGTATACAGATATACCAGATATGTATTTATCACAAAATTCTATCAAATAAATGAATTACTCAATAAATAAAGCCCTCTTTCTCTCTTTGAAATAGAAAACTAACTTCAATTTTATCCCGGAAAGTTAAACATAATGTCTCTTTTTGAATGACTTGAAAAAAAGAAGAAGAAATAAACAAAAACAAATAAACAAAACAAAACTGTACTTCGCTCTTATCTACGGTTTTGACTGTGATCTCCTCGCCTTTTGTGGACTGAATCTCCGCCCTCAAGAATCCCTCCTTCTCGTCGGGGATCCAACATACTTTCTTAGCGTCAAAAGGCGTAGTCTGCTCTTTCAAAAGCTTCTTTCTGTCCACAGCCAGGTATTGAAAATCCGGATCCTTTGACCAATCCGACGACATGGTTTTGTTTTATACTGGAGCCGAACTCCACACGTCTTCAAAATGGTGATTGGCCGAAATCAGTCGAAACTGGAGACTACCAGAAGACCACGTGGGGAAACAGCAGAACACACTCTGGCCAATATCTGTTAATATAAAATAAGTAAGAAATGACGTGAACATTTTCTTCCTTAATCCCGGATGCCCTTTAATTTTTGGTAAATCAATAAGTATTTCTCCCTTTGTCATCTCTACTTACATGTATATCATAAAACAGAAATTTTCAAATAGTAAGAGTAGTGAAAATTGTAAAAACAAACATACATGCAATGATTTCCATATTCGAACAAGACCAACCAAAAAAAAAAAAAAAGAAAAGAAAAAAAAAAAAGAAAAAAAAAAGAAAAAAAAAAAAAAATAGGAAGGCTGAGAAAAAAATTAGAATTGAAATGAGTTATCTCGCTTTTGCTACCAGATCATAATCAGCTTGAAATCTAAATATCATTCATTCTTTAGATTTTATTATTACGTGCATTTTTAAAGTCCTGTTTTCCACTTATTTATTTACTCATTTTTTATTTATATTTATCAAGTTTTGTAATTTTTTATATTTTTGAAATATGTATCTTTTTTATCTATTTTTCTATCCATTCCTTTTTTCTATTTGAATTTATCTGTATATTCTTTTATTTAATCTATTCATAGTATTTTGCTAGTTTAATTCATTATTTATCTATTTATTTGTTTATTTATCTATTTATTTATCTATTTATTTATTTATTATCTATTTATTTATTCATTTATTTAATTATTTATTCATTTATTCATTTGATTATTTATTCATTTCAATAATTTACACATATTTATGTATTTTGTTTATCTAACCATTCATTTCTTTGTATTTATTTATTTATTTATTTATTATTTTATTTATTTATTTATTTATTTATTTATTTATTATTTTATTTATTTATTTATTTATTTATTATTTTATTTATTTATTTATTTATTTATTTATTTATTTATTTATTTATTTATTTATTTATTTATGTATTTATTTATTTATTTATCTATCTATTTATTTCTATCTATTCATTTATTCATTTATCTATTTATTTATATATATATATATATATATATATTTATTTATTTATTTATTTATCGTTTGATATATTTATTCGTTCTTTGGTATCATATATCTTCTACTTTAACATATCTGTATACCTTCCCTTTCGATATGCTATATATATATATTTATCTTATTTCAGATCTTTACTTTCCTGTCATTTTCCCTTTAATTCTAAAAAAAAAAAAAAAAAAAGAAAGAAAGAGAAAAAACATCTACTTTTTTTTAATATAAGTTAAGCAATTTCCAGACAACCCTTAGTGTAAGCCAATTATAACTCACTACGATATCTTATTTACCCAGACAGCCTCCTGCAATTCTACTTTATCCCCTTATTACTCTAATCCCCCATCTATACAGACATCTATTACTTTAAGCTCCTTTATAACTATCTATGCAAACATTTGGTACCTATCATTCTATGCAACCAATTCTTCCTCCCACCCCTCCCCCTTTCACTTCCCAGTAACCCAAACTTAGATTTCCATCACCCCTTATTTTCAAAGAAGGAGGAGCGTATACACTTCAAAAGTAAAAAAAAAAATTCCCTGACCTTGAAAAGATTACATTCTGATAAATCATTGTCGAAGGGGAATTCAATTCAAAGTATCCCCTTCTCCTTTACCCAAAGTGTCAATTCCTCGTAACTCTTTTTCTTTCAATGAGAGAATTTTTATCATTTGTTTTGAGTGCAAAAGAGATATTCCTCAGTCCTATTTTATGATCCACTCCTTCTTCCTTTCTTTCTTTTCTTTTACTCTGATGTTTCCCTTTAATTCGATTTTTATGCATTAAAAAGTAGATGAATAAAAGGGTTATATACAAAATTATACAATGAAGAGATGCTATAACTCTTGTTAATAAATATTTACATTATTTTTTTCTTATTTCGAGTCTATGAGACCTTCTAGTGTTTTTTTTTTTCACACGCTTACAAACCTTTCTTAGTTTAATAAGTCCTCAAAATCCTGAACGAAATCGGAATTTCACATAAATCCTCATTTTGTTAATGATATATGACTAAAAATAAAATCAGAATGAAATGTTTTCCAAAAAAGGATAGTAAATACAAAGTTTAGACTGTAAGGTTTCTTTTCCGTGAATGTAAAGTTAGGATGGAGGGATTGAATTAGGTAAAAAAGAGGGAAAATAGACGAACGAAACACTCATTTGTGAAATATTTAGAGGAAGAAGTAAAGGAAAACTCTGTTATTAACATTGTGTTATATGTAGAAGACGTAGGAAAAGGTAAAGGGTAAGGGATAGTATAGGTACAGGATTCGGTTTACACTCAATAGTCACACACAATTTTCTACTTACGCGCCCAGTGATGCTCTGTCTAAAATCCGTCAGCCGCCGGTTATATACCCCGACATGACGTCCCGAAATCCGTTTCAAAGCTCTGTTCTGATTGGATGAAATTCTTGGACGATAACGAATAAAATCTGATACCAGTAATACGTTTTTACAAGTTTGACTTCTTTTGGATTGAGGGAGATAAAGCTGGCGCATCGCCCGGAAGTTGTTCTTTGAATGTGAAGAAAGAATTCTTAGACATATTGCTTTGATTAGTGATGTCAACCTGCACAAAATACCAAAGCAAATCGTTAGAAGAAAATGCTACCCCCGCGTCTGTAGTGAACATGGTGAATGTGTCTTCGTAAGCAGAAATATTATATTTAGTAAATACGAACCAAAAAAAAAAAAAAAAAATCCATTCATTTATATCAACGAAGATTTTCTTTCACAAAAGATCATCAGAAAAGAAAAATTTTCAAAACATTCTAGTCTAGTTGAAGTTAATAAATAAAACTTTTAGGCATCCGATTTTATGGTGCTAAAAAAAGTGCAAGACTTTGATATACATGTTATATCTTCAGTTATTGGTGAGTTTTGTCATTGGTCTGATGGAATCGGACAAACTTGATATATGAGGATGACACCAGTAAAAGTACATGTGTGCCCTAGAAAAAAAATGTGTCAGAAACCCAATGCAAAGTGAGAAGTGGGAGGTGGCAAGCCTATATTTTGGTAAAATTTATACGTAAATAACGTTTTGCAAAAATGAATTTCGAGGACATTGTCCCCCCCCCCCCCCCCCCCCCCCCCCCGTTATTTACAGAGGAAGTATTCTCCTGCTTGTTTCAATATACATGTACCACACCAACACCACAAACACATTTCCCCTTTACAATCTATAATTCCGCATCATTTTATAATATTCTTTTACGTCATTATTTGCGGTACAAAGAGCCTTTGAGATTCCACTCCAGTACGTGGCACGTGCGAGCTATCTGAAGTCGGTAAGTATATAAATATACAAATTAAACTGACGAGCAGAAAGCCTGTAGACTCTTTACAAACAGATGTTATCTGTGGGAGAACAAAAATTCGCGGTATATTTCAGCGTGTGCAATTTATGATTGAAAGTGAGATTCTTAGAACGTTCTTGGATGTCCATGGTAAACATACATGTAGATAGAACGTAGGGCGAGTTCGTGAAAATCAGGAAAGTGTTGATTGATGGGCATTTTTTCTCACTACAACATGCAAATGGTTTTTGTTTTCTTTGAAACCTTTTGTTTTAAGATGATTTTCAACCCTTTCCTCCTTAAAAAAGACGTTGCTTAGCAATGCTTTTGGAAATTACTTGACCAATTGGGTTGTAAATTTGGCTTCATTACCCCCAAAAAGGATCATTGTAGATAAAAGAAATTAAAGTAAATAAGTAAAAAAAAAGAAAAAAAAGATAATTATCTAACATCAACGTCACATCAACGTCACATGTGTTCCGTTGTAGAAAAAAAATATGACATTATTTTTTAATTCAACTCGACGTTACATGATGAAAATATGAATAATTTACCATTTGTCTGTACTAAACATAAGATTTTAATGAGGTTTTCATGACAAGCATCACAATCGTATGTTTAAAGTATAAATTTGTTGTCACGAATAATTTTTCGAGCGAATTGAGCTTGAACAGTTTTGCTTTCGTGTACATGTATACATATATTCGTTCTCGGGCCTTTCCCATTTCCGTTTTTCCGAGCGTGCGACGTAAAGGTCCGAGAATGTCCAGTATCTTCGGATACATAAATTCGAGTTCGGTTTTTTTTTTACATTGGATCTTGTCAGGGACGTATATAAAAATTTTGGGTCAGCGTCCACTAAATCATTTTCCATAGGCCGTAATGTTAACAAAATGCCGTGTAACTTCTATACCAACATTGCTGGCCATGCATGTTATATACCGATTTGTTCGTTGATTCAAGCTTTATACGAAACTAAATAAAAAAAATATAGCATGACCGGCTCTTTTTCGCGCTATTTGCGTCACAAGGTACCCTGCAGTGAATTTTCAAAATTTGCCGCCCGCATCCCCTTTAGCGGATCGGGAGCTAGGGAAAAAATCAGGGCATCGACATTTTAATTGCAATTATTTTTTACTTATATATATTATTTTCAAACAATAAACCAAAAGAAAACATAATTGATAACCAATCACATCTTCTGTCACATCTAAAATAACAGGCCCCTTTTCTCCAATCAAAACACGCCTTTTAGCGGACTCTGACCTTTGTTATGTATGTCCAAGATCTCGTGTAAAGTTGCGAAACATGCGTATGATTGGGTCTATTTATTTCCAAAAAAAGGGGAGACCCTTCAAGAGGTTGTCTAATTTAAACATTTTGAAAAATATATACTGTATATTCCAGTTTTTACGTAAAACCGAGGCAAAGAATAGAAGGATTTTCGGCAAAGTCAAAGGGGTCAGGCTAGTGCCGTCCCCCTATAAATCCGTACTTAGCGCGCTTAGGAAAGTTACATTTATGATTTTCAAAGAATCAGGCATGGGTAGACATGCAAAATAAGCAGCCATAAAATCCAGGAAATATCATGGTCAGCTTCCGCATTCTTCGGCCATCACTTGACCAACGCATTTGGATCTGGCCGTCGTCCAGCGAGCGGGGATATTATTGGTGTAGACAGAAGTTGACTAAGCACCTGATATTGTGTATTAGCCAATTTACCCACGGTTAATAGCTTTCATTTTAGATGTAGGCTCTTACTACTTACAGAGGATTGGGTCAGAAAGAGGACAAAGTGGAGGAGGAGAAGAACGACGACGACGACGATGTTGACGAAATTTGAATATCAATTCGTACTTGTGCCTTAAATCATCACATTGAATATGAAATGAGATTATTTGAAGCAAAGACGAATAGGAATACATTTAATAGTAGGTTATGTATTTTAGGTTCTTGTGTATTTCTAATGGCATTGCTTAGCAATATTTTTGGGTTAAGCTTATCTTCATCTTTTTTTTCCGTTTTCATTAAGATATTTTAAAAGTGAACATTAAGTCAAGTGCAGATCTCAAGAGAGAGGATGGGGCCCCTGGAATTTGTCCACAATACTGATTCTTACTGGATTTTTTTTTCTCGGATTATTTAATTAGCTTGAATCCCCCTCTCGATGTACAGTCTGGACCACCCCGCCTCCCCCCCCCTTTGAAAAAATCAAGACCCGCCCCCACACAAACAATGACCGCTGTCCAGTATTGCACGGAGAGCATATGTAACATGTCTCCTGCTTTGTTGAAGAAAGATGAAAGCTGATAAAACAAACACTTGTACCATAATAGATAGAGATCAGTAGGCGCAGCGGGAGCTGTAATCCGTCAAATAGTGCGGGATGAGTTTTGTTGATCCGGTCGCTGTAGGAATTATAGGCACGACCTGTCACGTGCTTCTAACATAGGGAATGATGATTGGAATTTCCTTCTACTCGAACATGGCGATCGAATGTCAACTACCCCCCCCCCCCCCCCCCAATGCAAAAAAAAAAAAGAAAGAAAGAAAGAAAACTTGAATCAAAATAAAAAAAAAGTGCAATAAGAAATTCAAAGAAGAAGAAGAATTTCTTTTTTAAAAATCAAGCTAACTACCCCTTCCCCCCAACATCTTCAAAATAAAACGCGTTGCTGCGGTAACTAGCATCATATGACGTTTACAAACGATGCGTCTCCAATTTTGTACAAATCGTTGAAGAAATTCATTATTAACAACGCCGCTGACAAGACAAGATTTTATGTGTAAAACACAGACCTTTATACAAAACAGATGTGAAAATAGCTAGGCGCTTATCCAAAGATCTTAAAGGGTGCAAGTGGAAAGGGGGAGGCTTCTCAACATCCTTTTTTTTCCTCTACATGTATTTGCATGTCAAATAAACCGAAATATCCACTAAGAATAGAAATAAACTGAACGGGATTTACGGTATAATCTCTATGGAAAAGGGATAACATGTACCTCATTACCACTCCCTGGATCCACACCTTAAAAATACGATGTGGGCTGAAAACGAAGAAGTTGATTTTTGACGTGAATTGGTTCCCTGTGGTGGTGGGTTACTGTAAGTTATGACAGTTACTCTACCTAATGTGCCTGGCTTAATTTTCTTCTAGTTCTGTTCGTTTCGTCTTCCTGATTTCCTTTTGACTTTTTAATATTTTGCTGTCTTATTTTTCAAATTATTAATGAAAAAATGAAAATAAAATGCCGTTTTAAAAAACAGGTCTCACATCACATAATTTAGAGATTTGAAAATAAAACCAAACAACCCCGACCCTAAAAAAAAAAAAAGAAAAACCAAATAAACAAACTAACAAATCAAAAACTTCAGTCCAGCACCAATACTTATTCCACTCTCATTTCAGAATAAAATATGTCTGGTATTTGCGATTTATTTACTTTTTCTGACAAACACATTTAATTCTATTTATATATTGTAATAAAAGGAAGAATTTCAGTTAATTGATCTGCTAGATGTATCTGTAGCACTTATATTATTCTTACGAAATTGTGCATGCATGCATAAAGTGTTAATTTTGCAACTTCTTTTAAATCATTTAGGGCGATGAGATATAAAATTCGCAATCTGGACTGTTGTTCACCAGTTCGCTCTTGCATAGTAGTAAAATGATCAAGTGTTATAGGAAATACAAGGTACTTGTATTTATAACTTCTAATTGATCTGTTGATTGATTTAATGACAAGATCCATAGTATCTAGTATCCCCCCTCCAACCCCCCCCCCCCCCCAAAAAAAAGAAAACAAATACCGGTAATAGAGATATGAAAAATGAAAAGATGGAATGAGATTAAACATAAAAAAATCTGTAAATTATATGCATAGATATATTATCTTTTATTAAATTTATTTATTATTTTATCTATGGATATATTTTATGTATAATTTAAGTACATTGTGAAAAACAGATGAAATGAAAAGATTCTGTATTAATTAAGAGAGATGTTAAGCACATGTACATGTAGTAAGGCAAGTAAATTTGAGGAAAAATTTGTTTCTGTTTCCCTCATCACAATGCGTGCACTCATCAAGGTTTAGCGTATCCAAGGTTAGAACACGTCAAAGTAACCACTGCTAATTAGGCGCAACTCTAGGGAGAGGTGGGCAGGTATTTGATCAGGCACAGATACATGTATAGGAATGGTGGGAGGGGGGAATAAATATATTTTTGGCGACTTCCAGGGGAGGGGGTTCCTGACCCCCTAACGCCCCCTCTCTCTCTCTCGGAATCTGAGGTGGGAAAGGGGATTTGTTCAGACCCCCTCCACCTCCTGGAAAAATTCCAGATCCGCACCTGATTAATTATCCAGTTTTTTTCTGCGGAGTTTGTATAACCTTCCCGATGTCTTGTTTGCCAGAAATTTTTTTTTAACATGTTGATTATACACGTCCTACCACCGTAACGTACCGTAACGTTAAAAACTCTCAGTGCAGATGATTTCAGGGATAATTATTGGGTATCAGATGAATTAATAATTGATGTTTTGCGGTGTTCACATTAGAAAAGGCGCCAATTTCTTTCTTTTTTTTTTCGGATAAAAATAGGACCTCTTAATTGCGAAAGAACGCAGTAGTGGATGCCAGATCAGCAAAATACATAAGAATTAAGATAAAATGAATTTTATCAGTCTTTAATTTTCAAGAAAATTGGAATTTTAATGCATGGCATCACTCATGACTGATTTTGCTCGATTTTTGTATTTTTAAAGTCCTTGGGCTAGAGTGGTTTTCGTGTGCATTTCTCCGGGGAGGCCCGAAGATACTTTTCATATTAATGAAGTACATTACCTAGATGATAAGAAAATTTTGAATCTTGGCAATTAATGAATGAATGGTCCCTATATATGGTCACAGCATAACTAGGGAGAAGGTCTGAAATAAAATATTGGCTTTGACATTGACCTTGAGATTTGACATTGTTCTTAAAAAATGTAATTTTGAATTATGAAATACATGTATTATATTTGATTGAATAAAGAAAAGAATGAATTGGTTTGATTCAAGTATTGACCTTGACATAGACTTTTGACTTTGAAGATACAATTTTGACCATATCGTAGCTATGTACATAGAATATATCAAATATTGCGTTTTAGGTAGCTCGTACCTCTGGTCGTGAGAGCTTATGTTCTCCCGATGATGTATTTTTTTCTAGAATTTTCGTGCTTATTATCTTTGAATCTTTTTTTTCAAATAAATCCTAGATTGTAGGGATATCTTTATCGTCGATAAATTCGAATGACGCAAACTTTAGATTACACCCCATGGAAAAATCCAAGAGTTGACATTTTTTTACATGGAAGATGTAAAAAAATATATTTGAAACATTTATTAGCTTAACCCAATGTGCAGTCATATGAGGTATCCATGCATAATTTTCCCCGATTTTTGACCAGAGGTACAAAAGAATCTAACTTTAGCTTAGCAGGTGTATCTAAGCAGGTTGACCTGATTTAAGATATTGCCATTGACCTTGACCTATTGTATTACACTTTATTGTACCAAAGTGACAAATAGAGATAATGAATATATCCCAATATACAGCACAAAATCGATGATTAAGAAAATCAGAAACCGAAGGCATACAAAATCAGGATAAAACAGGAACCAAAGCAAACAAAAAACCTCCGCCACATGAAAAAGAAGCGAACTCCCGATATCGGAGTGAGACCAGGTGTCCAGGAAGAGTCAGCATCTCCTGCTTGCATACAATACTCGTCGCTTCATTTCGGTAGAATTGTCTCATCCGGTTACTTCCATTTTGGAATATACAAGTACATTCAGTGGTTGGATGGTTCAAATGGTCTACGACACAATATCATCCCCCATTCTGGACAGTGAGACATCAGAGTGTATAACGGGTTCCCCGTATCGACCGTAGAACTTCCTCAGTGACGATGTTTGTCGATCACAAACGTATCCCTGACTGAGAAGCTTATCTAATAGACGCCTAGCTCTCAGAACAAAATTTTGATCAACAGTAGTGCATGTTCTTAGTTATCGATAAAGATAGTTATGCAGGAAACACGTCATGATCATGGAATGAAATTCTGTCCCTTTTCACCATATTTTCACGTTACAACTAAATGGTCAAAATTTCTTATCACGAATGTATACGGTACTATTATTCTATTTCTACTACAGTACTTCTACGATATATATGACAGATAGTCTTATCTTTGAGGTCACTGTCAAACCAACCATGGACCGTTCTTTGATTATTCTGATTTTTCTTTTTGCATGTTCCTTGACATCAGGATTTATTCTCGACTCCTTATTTGGAACATTAGCGCCAACTACTCGTGCGTATTAAGTGATTTAGTGGAATAATTTTTGTGAATATGCTTGACATACACGATATGTGTAATCATGTTTTATATTTGGACCTATATGTTAACTAAGTTTTGTCGACATGTACATTTTGTATGACAAACTTATGCATTTTAAAGCAGATTCCAGCGAGAGGGGTCCTGACACCATCCGCCTCCTTCAGTTTCGCTTCTTACGTACATTGTTATTTTTCTCACAATTTTGGAGCAACTTTTTAATTAGATAAAGGATCACATCTAATCTTTTAATACAGATTTGAAAGTATTCTTACGTTGGCAAACAATAATTTAATTACATGAACGTAATATAATTGGAAAAATTTATGCAAACTTTGTCAATTCTACATGTTATTATGTGGGTAAGTATGCAAACAAAGTTATGTCGTCATGTATTTTATGTGGGTCAATACGCAAACAAAGTTTCGTCGACATATATTTTATGTTGGTAAATATATAAACTTAGTTATGTCGACATGAATTTTATTTGGGTCAACACATAAACTTAGTTATGTCGACATGTTTTTTATTTGGGTCAAACTGCATACTATTTATGTGAACATGTATTCTTTGTGGGTCAGGACGCAAACGAAGTTATGTCGTCATGTATTTTATGTGGGTCAATACACAAACAGTTTCGTCGACATGATATTTTATATGAGTAAATAAACTTAGTTATGTCGACATGAATTTTATTTTGGTCAAAATATAAACTTAGTTATGTCGACTCGTATTTTATTTGGGCCAAAATGCAAACTATTTATGTGAACATGTATTTTATGTATGTCAGGACGCAAAAGAAGTTATGTCTACATGTATATATGTGGGTCAGTATGCAAACGAAGTCATGCCGACATGTACTAGTATATTATGTGGGTCAGTATGCAAACTTTGTCATGTCGGCATGTTTTATGTGGGTCAGTACGCAAATGAAGTTACGTCGACATGTGTTTTATGTGGGTCAATATGCAAATTTAGCCATTTCAATGTGTATCAGAATGCGTTGGCAGATCTGAATTATTTTACAAGGGAGTTGTCCCATCCGTCCAAGGGGGGGGGGGTGTCCAGCCAAATACGTATTTAGAGAAGATTCCAGCAAGAGTGGTCCACACTCCATCCGGCTCCTCTAGATTTGCTTCTTACATATATTTTTTTTTCTTACTATTTTTGAACAACTCTTTGAAAACCTGGACGACTTATAATATTGCTCCCCAGCAATGGCTGTTTTACTTTCTGGCCTTCAAATAGGTTATATCACTCTTTGCATTCACAATTTTGAATGGGTGGGGTTCAGTTCTTTGCCCTTAGTAACAAAGATTCGGAAGCATACTAGTGTATATTTTTTTTTGTCTTTCTGTCTGTCTGCCATATACAGAAGAGTTAAAGAAGATCCTGACGATAATCTCACCAGCACTCACAATAGAGCACAAAATTGAGCATCGACGGACCCCTAGTAAGAGGGACCAGGTGCCAGGGAGGAGTAAGCATCCCCTGTTACAAAGTTCCACTTGTAATTGACCATAACATTTGATTGGCTTTATGGCGATATAGCTGTTTAAAGAAATTTGATGCCAAAATTCTGTGTCTTCTGACCTACTGTCTCAATATTTTTACTTTGTATACCTTTTGATAGCGTGTAGTGTAGACATTCATTTTTCACATGTGTATTCGTAACGCTGGAAACAAATTATATCTGACCATCCGACCTTGACTTAAGGTTCAAGGATACACCATCCGAACAACAAATCACTTCGGAGTCTCTCTCGTCACCAAAATCGACGTCACGTTGTCTATGACGTCACGAAAAAACGCGCCAAAATTGCATCGGCACTCTTATTATTTGACGCTGACTCACCAACGTCCTGAAACATGAACTAGTATTTTAGGGATTGTGCTAAATAAAACTGCCGTATTTTGATAAGATTGGGACTTCTATCGTTTTCCTTCGAATCTTGATTAAAAATTGATGTAAAACAGTTCTTTGATGGGTATGTTCATTCAGAGAAAAGGCTTACAGCGCATTCTGCCGCTCGCCGTCAATCACGAAAGAATAATTTTATGCTTGTTTTATTTGTAAACAACTGTTTGATTTATACCCGGGGTTAAAATAGCAATTGAATCTAATTAAAATGTGTGTGATGCTTAAATGAGCAACATCTCACAAAATTGTACATTTTTTTGGGAAACAACTCCTTAGTTTACATGCGGGATTTGGGTAAAACAAATGAATTGACTTTTCTATGTCTATATGTCTAGGAGTAGTGATATCTAGAAAAGAAATCATCACGATAAGGGCAAAGGAGGGGGGAGCATTACTGCTACGTCGCAATTTCTCTCCACTATGTGTAAGATTCGCCATTTATTATAAGCGAACCGTAATAATTATATTTTGAATTTATCGAACAGAAGACTTTTTTCATGACAAATGACATAGTACTATAAGTCAAATCTTCTCAAAGTGAATCCTCCTTTTGAAAAAGTTCTCTTTTTTTACATTATTTGTTCTTCTCCTTTTCTTACAATGCGAATATTCATGGACCTGTTATAAATCAATGATTTCAGGATTATTGCCTAAATTTAACCCTCTCCCCGGCAGTGAATTATTATTACCGGTATGCGTTAAATATAGGAATGGAAAGAACATACATATTTTAAAATTACCAGTGGTGCACGTGGATTCCGGGGGTACGGGGTGCGGAGGGGGCGCCCCCTCGGCAATGACCCCAAATTTTCCCAAAACAGGTATATTTTTGCCCATTTTCAGTTAAATCGGCAAAATTCGCCCCTTGACACCCCCCCCCCCCGGGCAAAGGGGGCGCTGGATCCGCCACTGATTACCTAAAGGATATTTGATCCTGAACAAGTCATACTGACCTTGAGGATGACCTTGACCCACGTTGGATGCCATAATGCTGAATATCCCAGCATGTTTGATGAAAAATGCGAATGCCGACTTACCTACATTATATGATCTCCATAAATACGTAAATGCAAGGAATACTGTTTTTAACGTATTACATTGAAGTACACTAAAATTATTTTGCAGTCAGGAAAGAATTTGTCAATAAACGCCTATAATGAAATATGTGCACGTAGACCAGTAAAAAAAAGGAGGAGGGGGGGGGGGGGTGTATGGAACGTTTATAATATTAATCGAAGATAGAACTCAGTTGCAGCACTGTTTTACTGTTATAAGTCAGTTAGTTGCATTTTACATTATATGAATTTTTTTTTTGGCTAAAAATATTTTAAAAAATCCTTGAAAATGTTTTCTGTTTTGAAACACAGATTCTTACAAATAGGTTTCAAAACGCCGAGCAATTATAAGGCGACGTCCTGGTTCAAAACGACGTTGTTCGTGCTATTGTTTACCCTTTCTTAGAAGAAAACAAATTTCATGCGGAAATAAATATGATTTTTCATAAATATAGGAATTAAAAAAAACTATTTCA
Organism: Pinctada fucata; assembly: GCA_028142955.1. Lineage (NCBI taxonomy): Eukaryota > Metazoa > Mollusca > Bivalvia > Pterioida > Pteriidae > Pinctada > Pinctada fucata. The sequence goes on from AP027115.1 coordinate 7,690,432, forward strand.
AAATGATATTCTGTCACAAGGCCGATTTTAGCCCTTCCCGGCTTTTCTCCTCATCCAAAACCAATGGATAGCAACATACATGTACTAAGCCTGTATATTATATATAACGTGTAATTGCACTTACATTCAAGTATTAGTAATTTTCTTTGCGTATTCTTTTATCTGAATACATTCTATTTATTTATAATTCTATTCATAAGATACATATCTTGTTTTCATCGCCCCATTTCATTCTGGACCGTTTTTATTTCTTTATCAACTTGATTTAACGTTCAAATGGCCAAATGCATCACGTGACGTCATTTGCTTAAAATTGTTGCAGGCGTTAATATTACTGATATAATGGGTAAATATTATAAAATGGGTTACAGAATTCACATTTTGATCAGTTCTATTTCCAATTGATATATGGATGATAAATGGAGTAATTTAGATGAAAGGTTCGGGAGATATAAATCCAAATAGAGCACGGAGGGGATATCTTGCCAGCATTTTGTGACAAAATCTGGAGGGGGGTAAGGTCATAATTTTGTATCAAACTTAAAATTTTGTTCGATGATTGCAACATTTATTTTTATTGTTGAAAGATATGTTAACTTAGATTAAGATAGCAAATTTTCCGCTCATTGGCATGTTAACAAAGTACTTAAACCCGTCATTTACTGGTTGGACTCTAAAAATTATGACGTCAAGAATAGAGCCTAAAATGGTATAATATTTACTATTTCATAGAATTTGACGTACCAGCATTGATGTATTTTCTATTTTTTTATTTGTTTCAGACTTTCTCTCGTTATTAAAAGAATGACCATATACATTCATGCATCAGGTTTAAAATAACAGGGGTCTACTGATGATATGATGCAAATTTGGGGAAAATTAAAGAAAAATTGGACGTGTACTTCTTTGGAAGGTCATAAATCAATTGGAAGCTCGATGACATATACTTTTTTCATTAAAATACTATACATTACATTGTTCTCTACCAATAAAATCAACAAAACTTAACCTGGGATGTTTAATAGTGTTTTGGGGGTGTTTTGGAAAGGGTGTAACCATGAACCTTAAGAGTTTAACAAACAAGTAATATAATCCTGCATCTCGTATAATTATGTTTCAGAAAAATCTAGCTTTCTATTTTTTCAAATCTTACTCGAATATATTTATTTCATTTTCCTTTATCTATGACATTCTATACTTTCATAGATTTTCTTTTTATAGACAAGCCAGTAAATATACCGTTTAACAGCAATCTAGACTCAAAATGCAAGAACTCATTGGTTGACGTCGTATTTCTAATGGATTCGTCCGGAAGTGAAGGTCCCACTAATTTCAAGAAACAAAAAGACTTCGTTGCCGGTTTTGCCAAGGCTTTCAAAATTGGACCGAAAAATATGCAAATTTCTGTCCTGACGTTTTCCACCCACGTGTATAGTGAATTCAGACTCAATGCACATGATAATGCAGATGATCTTGTACAGGCCATAGAGAAGGTATGATATATATCCTGTTCTATGTACCATTGATAATTATTTACTCCCTTTAAAGTATTTATGCTTCAAAGTCACAATCTGCAAATCTCATTTTCTCTAGAATTTGAAGCTTCATTCCATTGCATGTACTTGTAGTGTCTTCCCATGATGATGTCATACCTCCAAGTTAAACGCCATATTGGATAAAAACTCTCGGACTTTATCCATTTCCACCAAGCAGAACGCTGGCATAAAACGATTTATAAATAAATCTACAGAAGAGGTTTTATAACTAACTTCCTGACTATTTAAAAAAAAATCTTATTGTTTGTTATTCTCATCAAGACATCGATGTACACAATGTGAAAACTTCAGAAAATTTGTTACAGTAGAGCAATTTCAACGTAGCAAAGATGGATAAAATCCGAGGATTGTAAATCAAAGAGGGGGATAACTCTAGCAAATTTGGAGGAAATATGGCGATGTGGGAACGCACTATAAGAACAAAAAGTTCGATGAAACATCCATTAAATATCATCGTCAAACTGAAGAGAAGAGAATGACATTCAACGACATCCTGCTAAATTCTATCCAAAAAGGAAATTAGATTTGAATCGTTCAACGCCGAGGAGGACTCTTATTTTCCTCTCGGTCTGTCCGTCTGTCAGTCTGTCAGTCCGTCTGTCACACTTTCAGTTTTCTGGACTTTTTTCGCTGTTGTTGCATATATTGAACTCATTTTTGGTATGTGGATATATCTCAATGTGATACAGATCAAGTTTGAGTTTGGTTTTAATTGACCTATTTTTACAAGAGTAATGGCCCTTGGACTTAGCAAATTTTATCAAAATTTCAGTTTTCCGGACTTTTCCTCGGTTATGTTGCAGATAATGAATTGGTGTTCGGTATATGAATACATCTTAGTGTGATACAGACCAAGTTTGAGTTTGGTCTACATTGACCTGTTTTTACAAGAGTTATGGCCCTTGTACTTCAAGTAGCAAATTTTATGAAAATTTCAGTTTTCCGGACTTTTCTTCGGTTCTGTTGCAGGTAATGAATTGATGTTTGGTATATGATTACATCTTAGTGTGATACAGACCAAGTTTGAGTTTGGGCTCCATCGACCTATTTTTAAAAGAGTTATGGCCCTTGGACTTAGAATATTTTTTTAAATATTTAGTTTTCTGAACTTCTGTTGACTTATTAAAGATGATGAACTAATTTTTAGTATTTGAATACATAATAATGTGATACAGATCCAGTTCGAGTTTAATTCCGATTGACTTATTTTCACAGGAGTTACGGCCCTTGCTTTTAGCAAATATTATCAAAAACCAATTTTCCCGACCTTTCTTCAGTTCTTTTGCAGATTAATGAACTGATTGTTGGTATATGAATACATCTAAATGGGATACTGACCAAGTTTGAGTTTGGTTTCCATTGACCTATTTTTACAAGAGTTATGGCCCTTGGACTTAGCAAATTTAATGAGATATTCAGTTTTCCGGACTTCTCTTGGCTGTTGCAGATAAAAAACTCTCGTGAAAAGAGATTCAGGACATACATTTACGCCGCCGGTAGGGGACTTTTATCGCTCAGCGATCATTACATTTTTGCTTATCATCTAATTAGAGTTATATTTCTTATGACTTTGCTCTCTTATGTAGGAGGTTATGAAAAACAAGACCCTTTGACTGTCCTTAATCTTAAAAAATGGTTTTAATTACATCACTTCCAGAGAGAGATGCAAACACCTTCTGTAAGACGAAATATAAGTCTAAGAACATTTTGAAGATGCATGATCACATAAACATGGCTTATATACCACTGGACCCTGTCGTTAAGAGATACTAAATTATTCTTTACTGTCACATTCCTCTGTGTTTTCCTGTATTTTAGATCATTTCTGTATACAGGAAAACTCAGAGGCATGTGGCAGTGAACAATAATTTAGTATCTCTGAACGACAGGCTCCAGTGTTTATACAGCATTTTGTTAATACTATTATATTTCTATTTCGAAGGTACAATATAAATCCGGAACGACACAGACCCACCTTGGTTTGCAGTCCGTGGATGATTACGCGTTTCAACATAACCATGGAGACAGGTTTTTCGCTCCAAATGTTCTCGTGGTACTGACGGACGGCCAGTCGAATAGTCCTCACGATACATACTTAGAGGTAAGTCATATATACTATGAATACAGCTGACGGGATGACCCGCCCATCCATCCGAATAAAAGAGAAGTGTATTAATAATACGGCGGGTGCATGTAGCCAAACAGCAGATGCTTGTCCCTCCCGGGTACCTGGTTAAATCTCTATCTTGGTAGGGGTCCATCGATGCTCATGCAATGTCGCCATAGCACTTTCTATATAGACATTACATCAGACAGTGCATGAATTTTATATATTGTTTTCATTTTCGTGCTTAAACATCGACGGCGGGTGCGGCTAGCCAACAGGGGATGCTTACTCCTCTCGGGCACCTGTTCGCGTCTTTATCTTGGTAGGGGTCCATCGATGCTCAGTTTGGTTCTCTACTGTGAGTGCTGATGATATTGTCGTCAGGATCTTCCTTATCTTATAAGAAACGAAAACAAAACTGATGTGTTATTAATATCCATTTGTTTACCTTTTCTCCTCTTGTGAGAATGTGCTCCGCTGTTAACGTTGTCAATGTTTAACGTCTCCAAATTCAATTGCATCATTTTAGAGCAGACAAATTTACAGCATGGACCAGACGTGCACGTTTCGGGTACTGAACCCTCGTCAGTGATCCTTAACCTAAACAATGTAATATGACCAAAATCTGTGAAAATTATGTCCTATATATACAGAAAGACGTAGCACGATGGCTGAATATGATGCTACAGGACACAGGTTTTAGAAATTTGAGAAAAGTTTCTAAATAGAAATTTTCAAATGCGTTTGAAGAATCGACCAACCGAAATTGATCGAACCTGGCTACATGTGCCCTCGGGGACTTTAAGTCCACCAGCAGTGACACTCACCAAATTGTACAAATGCTTAACGTCTCCAATGTTGGGGATATCCTCCATATCTTTGTGTCGTTTCTTGTTTTCCAAGAATCTGTATACCTATTGATTATGAGTTTGAATTCTGATTGTAGGTTTTTGTGTTTGACTTTCACTCACTGATAATTGTTTCCAATTCGAAATTTTATTCTCATTTTCTAAAACGTATTTTTTATACCTGAAATGAAGACTGACTCAGCCTTTAAAATTACAATCAGGACACTTATGAAATACCTTGGCGATGTCCTCTTTCAGGCACTAAAACTCCGTAGGGAAGGGGTGGACATATTCGCCGTGGGGATCGGGGGTCAGGTTTCTTCAGCTGAGCTCCAGAACATTGCCGGTGATACAAACAATATATTCAAGATCACAAGCTTCAATCTCTTAACTCAATTCCAAGCTGTATTAGAAAATGCACTTTGTAAAGGTAAGATATATGATATTTGCAATGGAAATATAAAAGCTGTATGTGTTATCCACCATTCCCTTCCAGTCACCAATGCAGTACCCACCCATCTACCCGCCCTTATAATCATACCCCTAGCTACACATATATTTGTACCATGTCATAAAAATAGAAAAAAAAAATGAAATAGAAATAGTTTTTTTTAAGTTTTGAATATTAATGATTTGTTAATCAATTCAGATGTGAAAAATATTGGATTTAAATATTCAGTACTTAGAGCATAAATAAAAAGTGATGCGTTTGACAATGTATATTTCAATATTACATAATCATGTTGCCTCTCCTCATGACGATGATTTTAATTAATAATTCAAACGTGAATTCTTTAACTACTGTTGAAGAATATAATGAAATTTCGTTTTATCTTAATAGTCAATGGTTTATAAATATCATCCATAAATGATACAGTTTAGGGAATAAATATTTTGAATTTGTGTCTCACTAGTCTTTGGTTTGTTTCAGGAATTAATGGTACCGTTTAGAGAATAAGATGTGGATTAATTTTTGTTTTACTCAGCGATTAATGATACAGTTCAAAGAAAACAAATGCATGTATAGATTTCGATTTGTCCGACTAGTCTATGGTTGTTTCAGCGATTAATGGTACCATTTTTACAGTGACTTTAAATTTCGTTTCGTCTGACTGGTTTACGGTTTGTTTCAGCGATTAATGGCACCGTTTGTAAAGACAGTACAAACTGTAATCAGTACTCAAGCAGTATTTGTACCACACAGGTACAGTTTGCTGAGAAGAATTGTCCGTTATCCTGTGGATTTTGTAATGGTAAAGTAGACATTGAAAATCATCATTATCATTTGCAATAAAACCACCCAAATGCACTGCGAAATATAATGTGAAAAATGAAATAAGTTGTGAATCATAAATTCAAATTTAAAAAAGCCTACATTATTACATTTGTTGCAAATTTGATGAAAGTAATATATTAAAAAATATTCAAAAAATGAAAAACAAAAAGTGAATGCACGTCATGAACGCGTACAGGCATACAAGTTTGGCTACATTTTTATTCATAAACACATATAAACATCAATATACATATATTTTCAGCCATTTCACCTTCCTTTAATTTCTATAACAAACAGAAAACTTACGTTCACATACATTGCATTTTTACATAGAGTCAATACAAATTTTGTAGGCTTGCAGGTTGTCATGTGAATAAAATTGTAGAGCTCCTGTGTCTTAGAATGTACATGTATTTTGTATCAAAGTCGACCTTCATCCTTATTTTTAACCCTTACCTGTAGCACCTTCAGCCCATTCATGTTCGGACACCATCAGTAACTGCAGAAACTATATTGGAGACATATGTCACAATACTAAATACAGGGCATGGATGCTGAAATACTGTCCTCATTATTGTGGTGCCTGTGATGGTAAGAAATTATGGTGCCTGTCATGGTAAAGAAAAATGTCCTCGTGGTGCCTGTCATGGTAAGAATAAATGTCCTAATTATTGCGGTGCCTGTCAAGGTAAGGAAAAATAACCTCGTAATTATGGTGCCTGTCACGTTGAGGAAAAATGTCCTCATAATTGTGGTGCCTGTCACGGTAAGGAAAAATAACCTCGTAATACTGGTGCCTGTCACGTTGAGGAAAAATGTCCTCATAATTGTGGTGCCTGTCACGGTAAGGAAAAATAAACTCGTAATTATGGTGCCTGTCTCGGTAAGGAAAAATGTCCTCATTTATGTGATGTCCGTGACGGTAATAAAAATTGCCCTCATTATTGTGGTGCCTGTAACGGTAAGGAAAAATGTCCTCATTAATGTGATGCCTGTCACAGTATGGAAAAATGTCCTCGTAATTATGGTGCTTGTTACGGTGAGGGAAAATGTCCTCATTTTTCTGGTGCCTGTTACGGTAAGGAAAATTGACCTCATTATTGTCGTACCTGTCATGGTAAGGGAAAATGTCCTCATTATTATGGTGCCTGTCACGGTAAGGAAAAATGTCCTTATTATTTTGGTGCATGTCACGGTATAGAAAAATGTCCTCATTTTTGTTGTGCCTGTCACGGTAAGGAAAAATGTTCTCGTACATTGTAATTATGGTGCCTGTCAAGGTGAGGAAAAATGTTCTCATTATTGTGGTGCCTGTCACGGTAAAGAAAAATGTTCTTTCTCATTTTTGTGGTGCCTATCACGGTAAGTAAAAATGTCCTTATTATTGTGGTGAATGTCACGGTAAAGAAAAATGTTCTCATTTTTGTGGTGCCTATCACGGTTAGTAAAAATGTCCTTATTATTGTGGTGCATGTCACTGTAAAGAAAAATGTCCTCATTTTTGTGGTGCCTATCACGGTAACTAAAAATGTCCTCAATATTGTGGTGCCTGTTACGGTATGGAAAATATCCTCATTATTGTGGTGCCTGTCATGGTAAAAAAACTGTCCTCATTATTGTGGTGTCCATGACGGTAATAAAAATTGTCCTCATTAATGTGATGCCCGTCACATTAAGGAAATCTGTCCTCATTTTTGTGGTCTCCGTGACGGTAATAAAAATTGTTCTCATTAATGTGATGCCTGTGATGGTAAGAAAAACTTTCCTCATAATTATGGTGCCTGTCACGATGAGGAAAAATGTCCTCATTATTGTTGTGCTTGTTACGGTAAGGAAAAATGTCCTCATTTTTGTGGTGTCCGTTACGGTATGGAAACATTTCCTCTTTATTGTGGTGCCTGTCATAATAAGGAAAACTGTCCTGATTATTGTGCTGTCCATGACGGTATTAAAAATTGTCCTCATTATTGGGGTGCCTGTCACGGTAAGGAAAAATGTCCTAATTATTGTGGTGCATGTCACGGTAAAGAAAAATGTCCTCATTTTTGTGGTGCCTATCACAGTAAGTAAAATGTCCTTATTATTGTGGTGCACGTCACGGTAAGGAAAAATGTCCTCATTATTGTGGTGCTTGTCACGGTAAGGAAAAATGTCCTCATTTTTGTGGTGTCCGTTACGGTATGGAAAAATGTCCCTGTTATTGTGGTGCCTGTCATGGTATGGAAAACTGTCCTGATTATTGTGCTGTCCATGACGGTATTAAAAATTGTCCTCATTATTGTGGTGCCTGTCACGGTAAGGAAAAATGTCCTCATTGTTGTGGTGCCTGTCACGGTAAGGAAAAATGTCCTCATCATTGTGGTGTCCGTGACGGTAATAATAATTGTTCTCATAATGTGATGTCTGTGACGAAAACAAAAATACTGTCTTCAATATTGTGGTACATGTATCTGTAACGATTAGAAAAAGTATCCTAATTATCGTGGTGCTTGTGACTGTAACAAAAATAAAATGTCCTCATTATTCTTATGCGCGTGACGGTGTCTGTAACTGTAAGAAAAACACGGTCCTGATTATTGTGGTGTTTGTGAGTGTAGGAAATATTGTACTCCTTATTGAGAAAAATTTCCTCATTGTTGTGGTGTCCTCATAATTGTGGTGGTAAATTAGACTGTTTTTACTATCATGGAGCCTATGACGGTGAGTAAAACGGTCCTCAAAATTATGGTACATGTCACGGGATAAAAATGTCCTCATTATTGTGGTACCTGTTGCGGAAAGAAAAATTGTCTTAATTGTTGTGGTGCCTCTGACGGCAAGGAAAACTGTCCTCATTATTGTGGTGTCTGTGACAGTAAGTAAAATTGTCCTCATTATTGCGGCGTCTGTGACAGTAAGTAAAACTGTTCTCATTTTTGTGGTGTCTGTGTCAGTAAGTAAAACTGTCCTCATTATTGTGGTGTCTTTGACAGTTAGTGGAACTGTCCTCATTATTGTGGTGTCTGTGACGTTAAGTAAAACTGTCCTAATTATTGTGGTATCTGTGACAGTAAGTAAAACTGTCCTCATTTTTGTTGTGTCTGTGACAGTAATTTAAACTGTCCACATTGTTGTGGTGTCTGTGACAGTAAGTTAAACTGTTCTCATTATGATGGTGTCTGTGACAGTAATTAAAACTGTCAACATTGTTGGGTTCCTGTGACAGTAAGCAAAACTGTTCTCATTATTGTGGTGTCAGTGACAATAATTAAAACAGTCCTCATTATTGTGCTGTCTTTGACAGTAAGTAAAACTGTCCTCATTATCGTGGTGTCTTTGACAGTAAGTAAAACTGTCCTCATTATTATGGTGTCTGTGACAGTAAAGTAAGTAAAACTGATATCATTATTGTGGTGTCTTTGACAGTAAGTAAAACTGTCCTCATTATCGTGGTGTCTTTGACAGTAAGTAAAACTGTCCTCATTATTATGGTGTCTGTGACAGTAAAGTAAGTAAAACTGATCTCATTATTGTGGTGTCTGTGACAGTAAGTGAAACTGTCCTCATTATTGTGGTGTCTGTGACAGTAAGAAAAACTGTCCTCATTATTATGGTGTCTTTGACAGTAAGAAACACTGTCCTCATTATTGTGGTGTCTGTGACAGTAAGTAAACTGTCCTCATTATTGTGGTGTCTGTGACAGTAATTAAAATTGTCCTCATTATTGTGATGTCTGTGACAGTAATTGAAATTGTCTTCATCATTGTGGTTCCTCTGACGGCAAGGAAAACTGTCCTTACTGTTGTGGTGTTTGTGACAGTTAGTAATACTGTCCTATTTATTGTGATGTCAGTGGCGGATAGAAACATTGTCCTAATTCTTGTTGCGTCATTAAAACTTGTCCTCATTATTGTGGTGTTTGTGAATGTATGAAATATTGTACTCATTATGTAGAAAAAATGTCCTCACTGATGTGGTACCAGTGGCGGAAAGAAATACTGTCCTCATAATTGTAGTGCCCGTTACAATAAGAAAAACATATTTTAGCGAATGTGATAGAAAGAAAAGGTGTCCTCAATATTGTAGTGTTTGTGACGTCATTAAAAACTGTCCTATAAGAAAATATGTTCTCAGTATTGTACATGTGATGTCTGAGGAGGTAAGAAATGACAAATATGTATAATGACAATATCCCCGTATACAGCACAAAATCGATAATTCAGAAAATCAGAAACCGAAGGCATACAAAATCAGAATAAAACAGGAACCAAAGCAAACAAACAAAAACCTCCACCATATGTGGTATCTGTTTGGGTAATAAAATTTGTCCTCGTTATTGTGATGTCTGTAACAGTACGGAATAAGTTACCTCATGTCTTTAGTGCATGTGATGTTCTCATCATTCTAGTGTCTGTTTTAGTTAGAATAACAATCCTTAGAAGCAGTTAGAAAAAAAAACTTGCCCAGTGATTTATAGAATCTAAAACTTGGTGTAATCATTGACAATACAAATTAAATTTTGCTCGTACTATGACGAGGTTTCTCGAAAGTATTTGTACCAACATTGTACGCTATTCAACCCGTAGAACTATATTACTTTGACCTCCTTTCTAATCGCTTAAAACTCGTGGCAACACTACAATGAATTGCAAAGGGGAATAGCTTAATCCACGTATTAAAATGCATCTTTGGCACTTATGCTAATACTTTACTTCATTCCAGATTAAATTGATTAGTGATAATTATATTTCTAATATGGCCGATTAAAAACAGGTCTTTTAAATCACCATATTCCATTTGTCTGTACAGCATTATACAGCACTGTGCCCCCAACAACGAAAACCACAACACAGAGGACAACTACCACACCTACGACTACAACTACCACGCCTACAACAACTACCACGCCTACAACAACTACCACACCTACAACTACCCCACGTGAGTTTTCACTTTATTATATTTATAACAGTTGGAGCATTTCATTACACTAGACTAAGTCCAAAATTTCATAATGCAAGAGCAAACTAAACGTGACTGCGAAAAAGGTTTAAAAACTCGGCAATGTATAAAAAGAATTAAGGCCACTTTCATAAAGAAAATCATAATTACTATGGCTATGCAAATTAATCTGACATTATTAGTTAAACAGTGTATTACAGGGGTTAGAGGGTTACAAAAATATATGGGGTCGACGAAAAATGTTGTATGAGGCGAGGCAGGTTGATCAAGCCCATAGAGGGCGAGGTGAAGCCGAGCCTCATATGGACTTGTTAAACCCGACAAATATCAGTGGACGGTCAGTACCATACCTAATAACTGTTTTAATTTGACGATGACCAAAATCTCCGGGGATTTATTTGTTGCAGAAAAATTGGCGTTTCCAGTATCTTTTCACATACGAATTCATTAATGCAGCAATGGCAGAATTTATGACGGTCTAGAGAAATTAAGACGGCGTGCACGTGACGCGATTTACGCTCTATGATTGGTGCCAACTAGTCCGTGTCAAAATAATACAATAATACACAATCAATTGTACCTCATATAAAATTCATGTGAAAGCATGAAGATTACATAAAAGTTCACATGAAATTTATGTAAAAAGATTATGAGCATGAAATATACATGATTTTTTTTTCATATGAAATGCATGTGAATTGTCTGACTCGAATTCTATGTGAAATGGAGGTCAAAGAGAAAAGTTCAGGTGAAGTAAATTTCAAATGAATGTGAGACACAATTGAATATGTATCCTGTCAGCACAATAATACAACTGTTACATAACATCCGGTTCTTCTCGACCAATCAGCTGGCAAAAAATGCCAGATATTATTAGTTCCCTACCGGCTCGCCGGAGGGGACTTATAGTTTCCACCCAGTTTGTCTGTCCATCTGTCCGTCACATTTTAGTTTCCCAGATTTTTTTTCGCTGTCGATGCATATATTGAACTCAATTTTGGTATGTGAGTTTATCTCAATGTGATACAGACCGAGTTTGAGTTTGGTTTCGATTCACATATTACAAGAGTTATGGCCCTTGGACTTAGCAAATTTCATGAAATTTTCAGTTTTCTGGACTTCTCTTCCAGGGTATAGCAGATATTGAAACATTTTTTTATGTGGATACATTTTAGTGTTATACAGCTCAAGTTTGAGTTTGGTTCCGATTGATCTATTATTAGAAGAGTTATGGCCCTGGACTTAGCAAATTTAATGAAATTCTCTCGGCTGTTGTTGTAGATATTGAACTAATTTTTTATATGTGACTACATCTAAGTGTTATACAGATTAAGTTCGAGTTTGGTTTTGATTGACCTATTTTCCCAAAAGTTATGGCCCTTGGATTTAGCAAATTTCATGAAATTTTCAGTTCTCCGGACTTTTCTTCCATTGTATTGCAGATATTTAAATAATTTTTCGTATGTGACTGTGATACAAATGAAGTTTGTGTTCAATTTGATTGACCTATTTCCTGTTTTCCTAATACACATACATGTATTGGACTCATTTTGATGTTGGACATATCGATTGCGATTCATAAATTTATTAAGTTTTATGGACAAACGAGGAAAAATAGTATGCTGTATGTTATCTCGTCATGTACACATTGAATATCACATTTTCTCTTGTAAGAATGTTTCACATATTTATACCCCCGCCATGCACATGTACATGTGTTCTTCAAACTTCTTATACATTGCTGATATGTGAAATATGTCGAGCGGGGTTAACATTGATCCTTTGATCAATAGTTTTTTTTCAATTGTGTCCCTCAGTTTTATAGGATAGTACGCATGAAGGCATTTTCATTTTGTCTGGATTTTCTCATTTCAGTAGACACTCCTGAACCATTTACGGCACCTGGTAAGTTTAAATCTTATATACATATTTTTTTTTGTAAGAAGACAAACCTTATATATATAAATTAAAGGAATTTTTATGCCCCCGGAATCAAAGATTCGGGGGCATATAGTTTTTGGCCTGTCCGTCTGTTTGTCTGTCTGTCTGTTTGTCCGAAAAACTTTAACATTGGACATAACTTTTGAATGGGAAGTGATAGGGCTTTCATATTTCACATGTGTATTTCTTGTGACAAGACCTTTCCATTGATACCAAAATTTTTGACCTTGTGACCTTGACCTTTGACCTACTTTTCAAAAACTTTAACATTGGGCATAACTTTTGAATGGTGAGTGATATGGCTTTCATATTTCACATGTGCATTCCCTGTGTCAAGACCTTTCCATTGATATGATAATTTTTGACCTCATGACCTTGACCTTGACCTTTGACCTACTTTTCAAAAACTTTAACATTGGGCATAACTTTTGAATGGTTAGTGATAGAGCTTTCACATTTGACTTGTCTATTCCTTGTGACAAAACCTTTCAATTGATACCAAAATTTTTGGCTTCGTGACCTTGACCTTTGACCTTTTAACCCATTGACCCTGACTTTGACCTTTCACATACATGTTCTTAACAGAAAATAGTGTTTATACCAACAAAGATGCCACCGGGGGTATTCGTGTTTCACAAACCAAGGCTTTATTTTAATGTCGTACCTTCAAAAGCTGGTGCTAGAGAAAGTTTGTTTTTGGCAATAAACAATACTTTACATCTAAACACCTTCACTTGAAATTCTTAAGAATAATAAGAACATATAGGAGATTAACATCCTAGTACAGACCCACTCACTGGGTTTTGGTGAAAGTTGATGCCTCTAAATAGACCCTACACAGAATGCTTTCGGGAAGTTGTGCTTCGTCTCTGTATCATTTAAAATTGAAATATCTTAAATGAGGAAGTTCTACGGTCGATAATGGGAACTCGTCATACACTATGATGTCCCACTCTCCAGAATGGTGGATGATATTCTGTCTTAGATCATTTGTAACACCCAACAATATCCCCCGGACGTGATAATTCCACCGATGAAAGCAGGAGATACAGACACTTCCTGGGCACCTGGTCTCGCTCCCATATTAGGGGTTCGATTTTTTTCATATGGTGGATATTTTTCTTTATTTGGATCCTGTTTTATCCTGATTTTGTACGCCTTTGGTTTATAATTTCTGAATTATCGATTTTGTTCTGTGCATTGGGATATGATCATTATTCATATTTGTCATACAGAAGAGCCTGACGGCAATCTCAACAGCACTCGTCATAGAGCATTGAATTGAGCATCGACGGACCCATAGCAAGTTAGAGGTAGGACCAGGTACCCGGGAGGAGTAAGCATCCCCTTTTTGGCTAGCCGAACCCGCCATCGATGTTTCACCCATGGCGAATCTTAATTTTGAAATATGTCGATATCCGGTGCTCCTATTTGAAATTTTTGATATTTCAGACAGCTGCTCTCTGTCTACAGAGTTGAATATCATTTTCTTTTACAAGTCATATTCAGTGGTCATTAAAACATTTTGATGCTTTGCAAATCATATGTTCCTTATATACATCGAACATGATCACTGTACTAAGAACGTTAACTCTGTTTCTCAGTTTTATGTGAAGATAAAGATGCTAATTGTGCTGCATACGGAGAACAAGTTTGTACAGAAAAACGACATTGGGCCGTCCTAAACTGTGCCAGATTCTGCTTATTCTGTCATGGTAAGTGTGGATTTTCATCTCTTTTACGTAGCAAATATTTCATAGGGAAATAATAAATTTAAATGTATCCAATTTGTTGACGTAGAGAAATGGAATAATTATTGAAGTTTGGGCAATAGAAATACTAACGTCTTTCCTCCCATTCATTAGGCCATTGCTTATGCCGAGATGCATTTCATTCCAAATGAAAATTTATATTAAAAATATAGATTTGAACTACATTCTCATATCTATTTCTTTTTCATACTTTCCAATATTTATCACTGTTCTATTGTTTCAACAGACAATGCTACTCACCATCCACCTGTAACTACAAGTAAGTCCTAGTTTCCACAACCCTTGTGTTTGGCTGATGTTGCTCGGGGATGGTCTTTCGATCACCGATTGCTCATTGGATCCCTTGATTTATGTGTAGTCTTTTGTGTTCAGTATTTGTCGTATTTGTTGTTCTTTGTTCATTTTGCGTTTCTGTGTTTTCACTTGGGGTGATTTGATGATTTACTGTGGATGCTGCAACCGAGTCATGTTTGAGATGCCTACCTTTCATGATTATGGGGAAAATGAATGATTTCAATCAAAAAGTGAATTGTTACTTGCTCGGTCCTGTCGAATATTATATAGTGTATTATGCCACCTAACATATGCGTAAAATTATTATTCTAAGTTTTGCTGTTATGCTGCCCACAATAAATTTCGGTCAAACAAAAATTCTTTGGGGGTTGCTTGTCCTTTATGTTAAATGATGAGATACGATATTTGTAATATGCTGCAAATTTATCCGTTTATAAAAGATGCTATTGAATTTGAAGACGTTTAACATTGTAATTCCTCGTCGTGTGTACATGTGCGTGTGTGATCCGCTGTGATCGCTACAACCTCGTCATATTTGGCATCTCCTCGTTATCTCTCCAATTGTTATTTTCAAATTTTGTTATTTTACTTCATTTCAGGATATTACAGTGAATGTGTGGATAAACTTGAATTCTGTGCGGACAGCGGAAAAGATATATGTACAAAATATGTGTCATACGCCGCTGACAACTGTGCAGCATTCTGCGGATTCTGTACTCCATGTAAGATATCAGTATTTTCAAAAGGTATCACGGTGCCTCGCTGAATCATTTTATGTCGCTTTTTATTAAGAGAAAATATTTGTTGTATTATAAAAAGCCTTTTAACCAAATATGCAGCGAATAAAACTTTAAAAATTTGTTTCATTTCCAAAATGAAGAAAAAGATAAATTTTCCGCTTAATATTACCAATGGGATTTGAACGTCTAAATTAACACAGAAATATTTTAAAATAAATACTGGTATCAAATAAGGTAAAAAACTATCAAAGAGTTAAAAATAAAATAAAAGAAAAAGGAACAAAATATAATTAACTAGTTATTGATTCAGAAACAAAAAAAGTTTGAAATGTTTTGTATTTAAAGCTAGCACAACAACATCAACAAAATCAACATTAACCACAACAACAACGACAACAACAACAGAATCTCCATCACCGCCCCAAACTCCAACCACAACCAGCACCACCACAACACCAAGTCCAACAACACCCCAACCAACGACATCCACAGCAGCAACAACATCCAAAATGACAACTCAACCAACAACTCAAACAACAACCACGCAACCTACAACTCAAACAGCAACAACAAATACGATACAAACAACCACTGCACAACCAACGACAACAACAGAACCTGCTACCATAACAACGGAACCAACAACAACAACGGTAAAAGAAACAACCACGGAGCAATTTACAACAACAGGTAAAAGTCTTTTTTTTTAAAAATCATATTTGAAATAATCACAGGATAACCTTCAACAAGCAATGAATAATGTGTATAGATTCAAATATGTAAAATAACTTCTCATTTTCTTTTCTGTAAAGGTATAATTGCTTCAATCAAAGTTTGACCAAATCATCGTTGAGGCATCTTCAATTCCTAACTTGTTTATGTCGCCCGTAACACAAGATCGACGTGTATACATGTATAGGGATAACTTTGTCCGGCGCCCGTGTGTCTATCTGTCCGTCTGTCTGGTAGTCACACTTTCACATATTTGGTTATGACTTACATATAATACATGTTCATCATCTTTTAAACTTGCTGGGTTGGTAAAGGATGATGAGACTCACTACCCAATATAATTCAAGATCGCTTTGAAGGTCAAGGTCACGTATTTGGGGTCAAACAAGCAATAGGCGACATACCTGTCCTTTAAAGTGGAAGGGAAAATTCTTTTTCATTTTTCATTTTTTCAAGCACATTCAATATTTTGAATCAAAAGCTATTTTTCTCTTTAAAGAAATCGATCAGATTCAGCATAAAAAGATGGAAAAGGGCTCAGATATTTCACGTCGACCTCGGTGATCTTCGCAACTATCCGTGATCCGTGATCCGAGGGCAAAAATGTAAACAAACAAGCATGTAGTTGATTAATTACTTTCTGTTAGTCAAAGAATAAGTCGATACATATGAAGCAGGAATTTGCGTTTGCAATATAAGAATTATCTAAATATGAAGGTTAAAGCGTGTTATTATCTAAAAATGTCTGATTGACTGTTCGTATATAATCATGACAGTTGAATGGATGAGTAATTGTATACTACGCACTTCGCTTACCCAAGCAAGTCCACCTTGAGTAAATCGCAATGTTAATAGGCAACTCATTCATAAAACTAATTATCGAATTATTCATACACGTCACATATCAGTCCAATGAAATCTTTTGATTTCACTAGGGACGTATCACTCGCGCTCATTGCAAAATTTTCGAAAATTATGGAAAAATACAGTGTTAAACGAGTGAAGAAAAAGACGCTTAATCATATTTTGATTAGTTAATTTTCATTTTCTTTGGAAAAATTCAAAAAAGGCCATAATTCCGGTCTCCTTGAACAGTTTTATTTTATTGATGATAATTTTACTCTTATAATCACTGATCTTTGTTGATTTTCAGGAAGTGTAGGGATCATAATTGGATAGTTTCTTTGGCAAAAAGGATTGCTTGCACATGTTTAATGTTGAAGTATTATCATTCATGTCATCTTGAAATATGTATAAAATTAAAGTTATTGAACAAATTCAACCGAGTTCAACGTCAGCAACGTTCAATGTAGAAATCATGCACAGAGTTTGAAGCTCATCTAGTGCTGAATATCCTCTCTGTCAAAATTAAAAGGAATGTTTATACCATATAAATGGAAGTATTGTAATGAGATTTGAACTAGAATACACCCTGTTAGGAGCACATAGGTGGTTTCGGTTCCGAAGCGGAGATCAGTCAACAATTGAAAGTAGAAATTAAGTTTAGTTTTCTTCATTTCTTTCCGTATTACAATGATAAAGTATAGTGCACAGATGGAGAGGGTTATATATAGTGACCGACTGATGACGTTGAAGCCGTTCAAATAGTCTCAGATACTTCAAACACTCCGTACAGTATCGGCGACTGGAAAATTTTCGCCGTGTCTCTACTCAAAACTAAAAAGAATCTCTTATTACAATGTATTTCTGTACGCTTTTTTTTTTGGACTACAAATTTAAAGACCATAACATATTTCAAACATTATGAATACAATAACTCTCCTTAAATGCTTTGAATATTGAAATTGTATCAAGAAAATCACGTGTGACATGAGATTTTGGTTCGAAAGAAAATGCATTATAAATTGAGTTAAATCTCGATGACACATAAATGTAGTGCAGTATCTGGACCCTAATCTCGCCTCTAAGATGATAGAATTTGTGCTGGAGGAGACGGAGAGAGAGAGAGCACTTCTTACTCACTCTTCTCTGCAGCATAGAGATGCCCTGTGGCTTCACACAGAGGGGCACGGTAAGTACGATAATGTCGCCAAAGGAACGAATGTCACTTTATCCCCCCTCCCCTAATGATTCTAGATAGAATTTGTGTGTTGCATCCATTAAATCGACAAAACTGATTGGATTTATCTTTGTCAGAATGTCCAATAATTACTTGCGTAAAATGTTTATTGATGATGAACGCATAATATAGTACATGATGCTGATTAATGTAATGTTTTTCATGCTTCAAATCAATATTTTCTTTTGAAATGGAAGCATTGCAAAAAGACTAACAAAAGAAACACCGACATTAAAGTGTTGTTTTTATGAACATTGTTACTATAACAAACTCATGAACGTATATATCAATGACATATAGCACACAAATCGTGTTTATAAAACATCACCTCTCCCCCTTTCCCCCTGCACCTACTACACAGAATTTCACGAAACTTCAAAGGAGCAAGTACTATCCAAAAGGTTCTCTTCTAATTGTGTTTCTTTTCGATGCAATTGGTCAATATGCATTGTCGCATAAGGACATTATTGGCTAACATCTCCTTCGCTGCGACTGCATATAAATTTAAGAAACCTTATATTGATCCACGTGGGTTCGATGTCGATGCAAGGACATTTTATTTCCATTCAATCATCGAAGAACCCCTTCCCTTTCCATTAGGCTAACAGGTTAACGAGGAATTTTTTTTCATTTCCCTGAACTGTACATATAGATATCGCTATCCTGTTAGACAGTCGTGAGGCTCATTCGGCTAGTGTTGTACTCGTATTATTATCTTAAAATAGGTGTCTTAATTAAATGTATTTCCACATTCATGACAATGACACTTTAGAAGGGGGTTGTAGTGAGGTTAAACATGCCTGTTCACCGATGATTTTCACTCTTGATAATACCCTTTCCAACACAACGAAAATTTCTCTTTCATGGTAAAAACAAAATAACTTTAGCATTTCTTAATTAGATTAGATGGCAACATATAAGCTTAGCCAATTACAGGATCTCAAATTGATCGTGCTTATCGTAAAACTTGACAAATGTTCACTGGAGATGGAGATAAACTCGAGACTTTCTGCAGGCTAGGCTAGGTGGGTGTCCTACCAATTGAGCCACAAGATGCCTCTAGTGCGATTGGAAGGTATTACTGTAAGAAGCTTCTATATGAATAAGAAAGTGCTTCGTTGACGCTCAGCCCCTTCTCCTTCATGTTGAAACTTCAAAATACCTTCTAACCTATACAGCGATAACCTTTTATGCATTGTCAGGATTAAGTTTCGAAACCCCGTCGGACACCTGAATTGAAACCCCGACACATGCATTATATTATTCAATAAATGAAGAAATAGTTTCTTAGTGAGTGTTTTGGTGATTTGAATTGGTTACTTATATATGACATATATATAATCGCGGACACCTTTATATATGACATATATATAATCGCGATAACCTTTATATATGACATATATATAATCGCGGACACCTGAATTGAAACCCCGACACATGCATTATATTATTCAATAAATGAAGAAATAGTTTCTTAGTGAGTGTTATGGTGATT
Organism: Pinctada fucata; assembly: GCA_028142955.1. Taxonomy (NCBI): domain Eukaryota; kingdom Metazoa; phylum Mollusca; class Bivalvia; order Pterioida; family Pteriidae; genus Pinctada; species Pinctada fucata. The sequence continues at coordinate 7,710,214 of AP027115.1, forward strand.
TGAATTGGTTACTTATATATGACATATATATAATCAAACCTCATCAAGCAACATGAACCTTCTAGCAATGATGAAAAGAACCAAAATGTTGAGGCGACGTTGAAAATTGTCCAATCGGCAAAACTGTACCAAAGTGACAGATCCTGACCGTATAGAGACTATTGGAAGTAATCGGTAGATTGCGAAGAATGCGTCCACTATGTATGCATGTTCATTTGTGAAAAACTTGATTTGTGTAGTCATAGATAAAATTTAAACTCACTACGTCTTTCTACCGCTCGTTTCATAACCGAAACCCATATTGACACATAGCCGAGTCCCCCTGCGTGCGCTCTAACAAGGTGGAATAGGTTATTTCTATCAAAATATCAAAATATCAATTACTCAAATTTCGAGTCTATTTATCGTACCAAACGAAGTTTAGGGGATATATAGGAATCACCCTGTCCGTCTGTCAGTCTGTCCATCTTTCTGTCTTTCTGTCTGTCTGTCCGTCCGGTTATGAAGTTTTCAAAGCATCTTTCATACTATTAATGGTAGGCCTTTCATATTTCATACACACATTCACCATATAGAGTACTACATTTTGGTACCATGACTTTTGACCCGTGAGCTTGTGACCTTGACCTTCATCCTACACAACATTTTATGTTAAGAAGTTTCGAAAGCAGATTTCTTTTATACTATTAATGGTAGGCCTTTCATATTTCATACGCACATTCACCATAAAGAGTACTACAATTTGGTACCATGACTTTTGACCCTTTGACCTTGTGACCTTGACCTTAACCCTATTCAACATGTAATGTTAAGATGTTTTGAAAGCAGATTTATGTTATACTATTTATGATAGGCCTTTCATATTTCATATACACATTCACCATGAAGAGTATTACATTGTGGTTCCATGTCTTTTGATCCTGTGAACTTGGACCTTCACCCTGTATAACATTTTATGTTGAGATGTTTTGAAAGCAGATTCATTTTATACTGTAAATGGTAGGCCTTTCATATTTCATACACACATTCCCCACAAAGAGTACTACAATTTGGTATCATGAACTTGACCTTGACTTTTGGCTTATGTTAAAAATAGGAAATGTTTAGAAATTTTGAAAGCAGATTTCATTCATACTAGTAATGGTAGGTCTTTCATATTTCATACAAACATTCACTATAAACAGTGCAACAGTTTGGTATCATGACTTTTGACCTTCTTACCTTGACTTTGGACTTATGTTGCAGTTTAAGCTAAGAATTGAAAGCGGATTTGTTGCATACTATGAATGATAGGCTTTTCACATTGCATCATGAATGGTCCCATTTATAAAAAAACGTCCTGCGGGTGGTGTAATTCGTCCACTTAAGGTCAGTTCTAGTTAACATTTATGCAAGGTTGACAAAAACCCAAAGTATAAGCACAGAGAAAGGAAAGAGTACGTCTATAATGGTTCATGGTCAAAGTACCATTACAACATTTTAATAACGAAAGTCCACAACGGATACATACATCACTTTTTACCCTTTATTTACTTTGAAAGGTGCAAAAAATTCCAAAAAAAATATTGCTTAAGATGCAAAAAGATAAAATCCCAAAAAATGTAAAGACAGAGAAGACACAGAGCAAGAGTCGCAAAAGGGACGAAAAACACCAAATACGAATTCAATAAATACCAATATGAAACACAAAATACCACACATAAACCAACGAGATAAATGGGCAATACGTGCCGAATAAGGACGGCCATCAAAAGAGAAGACCCGTTGTAGCTTTTCCTATCATTAGAAATTAAGCAGCAGGATTTTTCAATGTTTATCTTTTGTACGGCTATGTAGTCCAAGTAATATCCGACAATCTATTGGCCATGAAAAAGGAGAAGACATGTTGTAGGAAGTAACCGGATGTGATATTTCTGCCGAATTGAAGCGTCGGGTATTGAATGCAAGCAGGAGATGCTTACTCATCCTGGACACCTGGTCTCATTCCTAATTGGGAGTTCGCTTCTTTTCATGTTGCTGAGGTTTTTGTTTGTTTGCTTTGGTTCCTGTTTTATCATGATTTCGAAAGCCTTCGGTTTGTAATTTGCTGAATTATCGATTTTGTACTGTGTATTGGGATATGGTCATTGTCCATATTTGTCACTGTTACTATCATTAAAAATTACGCAGCGTTTATCTTTTGTACGGTTATGTAGTCCAAATAATATCCGACAGTATTTCTATTACTTGATTAAAGTTCAAGATGTCGAAGGGTTCAAACTCTATATCTTCTTTAAGAAAATTCCAAACAAATTTCCATGCACCAATAGGTATTAAAGGTGATATAAAAGACCTGTTAAAGGTGATATATATATAAAAAAAAGATTTAGTAAATTTGAAACACTGTTTCAAACATTGCAATATGATTCTGAAAGCATAATTCAGTTGCTTTCTTTTATTTCTATAAATATCAGGAAAAATTTGAAATTAATTCTATCATTTAAAAATCGTTAAATTTCGAACACATATGTCATTTTGAAACATATTAACAGGCCTCAGCATCGATGGAGGGTTTGACAGTAAGTATTTTGAATTTCAAAAGAAGTTTATCATAATTTTTGTAAAATTTCCAGAACTTCTTTACTAGTTTGTGAAAGCGAAAACCTTGACCTAAAAGTTTCTTTGTAATTTGTAGATTTCTATTATGAAAATCCAAAACATCAGTACATGCTCTAGCATACCGGATTAGCTGTGAAATGTAGATACCATATGACGGTAATGTAGGGACATCACCGTCAAGCCAGGGGAAATGTTGAATCAAAAATCATCTCGTTTGTCATATACACTTGTACGAATTTCTCCATTGACAAGAATATCATCCAGGTACCTAGAAGTACCAATGAAGCATTTCACATCATCATGTTTTCTTTGCTTTTAAAGATTTTGAATAAATTCTTTTTCATATGTGTATAAAATAAATCTGCGACAAGAAGCGCACAATTTGTACCCATAGGAATCCCTACAACCTGTTTGTAGAGATTCTCACCAAATCTTACATAAATGTTGTCCAAGAGGAAGGACAAGGCACTACACAGGTCGCTACATGTCCATGATTTGTATGATTTGTATTCTGTAGCGGAAAAGAAACCTTTTGATTCAGATGTACAAATTTAAGTTTTCCCCTCTCGATTATAGCACCATTTAATGAGTTTGGACAATTGATCAATAATCTTGTCGTGAGGAAGCGTGGTGTGCATATTTGAAAAGTCGTATGAAGAAATCGTATTGGCTTGAAAATTTCTATATTTCATTTTGTCAATCACATCCTCGGAATTTTTTATAGACCAAAATAAATTTACATTATTCCTGTTCAGAACAGTTTCACAATATTTTGCAACGTGTTCCAACGTGTTCCTCCCGGGCAACTGGTCCCACCTCTAGCTTGCTAGGGGTCCGTCGATGCTTAATTTTGTACTCTATTGTGAGTGCTGTTGAGATTATCGTCAGGATCTTCTTGAACTCATTTGTGTCACACTTATGCCCTTTGCCGTGTGGAGCTCGTAAAAAAGTTCCCCGCGAGGGGTTTGGCAGTAAGTGTTTTGAATATATTTCCCTGACATTGTCGCTATTATAATAGCACTTTCTATATAGACATAACGTCAAACAGTGCATGAAGTATATATTGTTTTCATTTTCGTGCTTATACATCGACGGCGGGTGCGGCTAGCCAGCAGGGGATGCTTACTCCTCCCGGGCACCTGGTCCCACCTCTAGCTTGCTAGGGGTCCGTCGATGCTTAATTTTGTACTCTATTGTGAGTGCTGTTGAGATTATCGTCAGGATCTTCTTGAACTCATTTGTGTCACACTTATGCCCTTTGCCGTGTGGAGCTCGTAACAAAGTTCCCCGCAGGGGTTTGAAAGTAAGTGTTTTGAATATATTTCCCTGACATTGTCGCCATAGCACTTTCTATATAGACATAACGTCAGACAGTGCATGAAGTATATATTGTTTTTATTTTCGTGCTTATACATCGACGGCGGGTGTTGCTAGCCAGCAGGGGATGCTTACTCCTCCCGGGCACCTGGTTCCACCTCTAGCTTGCTAGGGGTCCGTCGATGCTTAATTTTGTACTCTATTGTGAGTGCTGTTGAGATTATCGTCAGGATCTTCTTTAACTCATTTGTGTCACACTTATGCCCTTTGCCGTGTGGAGCTCGTTAAAAAGTTCCCCGCGAGGGGTTTGACAGTAAGTGTTTTGAATATATTTCCCTGACATTGTCGCTATTATAATAGCACTTTCTATATAGACATAACGTCAGACAGTGCATGAAGTATATATTGTTTTCATTTTCATGCTTATACATCGACGGCGGGTGCGGCTAGCCAGCAGGGGATGCTTACACCTCCCGGGCACCTGGTCCCACCTCTAGCTTGCTAGGGGTCCGTCGATGCTTAATTTTGTACTCTATTGTGAGTGCTGTTGAGATTATCGTCAGGATCTTCTTGAACTCATTTGTGTCACACTTATGCCCTTTGCCGTGTGGAGCTCGTAAAAAAAGTTCCCCGCGAGGGGTTTGACAGTAAGTGTTTTGAATATATTTCCCTGACATTGTCGCCATAGCACTTTCTTTATAGACATAACGTCAGACAGTGCATGAAGTATATATTGTTTTCATTTTCATGCTTATACATCGACGGCGGGTGCGGCTAGCCAGCAGGGGATGCTTACTCCTCCCGGGCACCTGGTCCCACCTCTAGCTTGCTAGGGGTCCGTCGATGCTTAATTTTGTACTCTATTGTGAGTGCTGTTGAGATTATCGTCAGGATCTTCTTGAACTCATTTGTGTCACACTTATGCCCTTTGCCGTGTGGAGCTCGTAACAAAGTTCCCCGCGAGGGGTTTGACAGTAAGTGTTTTGAATATATTTCCCTGACATTGTCGCCATAGCACTTTCTATATAGACATAACGTCAGACAGTGCATGAAGTATATATTGTTTTCATTTTCGTGCTTTTACATCGACGGCGGGTGCGGCTAGCCAGCAGGGGATGCTTACTCCTCCCGGGCACCTGGTCCCACCTCTAGCTTGCTAGGGGTCCGTCGATGCTTAATTTTGTACTCTTGTGAGTGCTGTTGAGATTATAGTCAGGATCTTCTTTAACCCATTATCGCCGTGAGGGCTGACGTCAGATTTCTAGACAAACTTGTAGTTGAGCAGTTGCTAGAATTAGCAATGTATCTAAATTTGTAAGGAGATTTGTGCATTTTTGGTGTGCAGTATATAGTAGGAAGATCCAATTTAGAAATAGGGATATTGAATGAAGACATTTCACTGTTATGTTTGCTCAAAATGTTGGGGACACATTGCTTTTGATATAAGTATTTGTAGACGAAAGTTCCGAAACTTAAGTCGATTTTTTGTAACCTTTTCATATGATTATGGTGTTGTTAGCTGCTTTATCTGCAGGAGCGAAGACAAATTTTTCATGTATATTACGTAATTTGGATTTGAAATATCTTTCAGATCTAGAACTTGGATTTTCAAAAAGATGGGGATTTTTGTGGAAGTTGTCTATTCGAATGTCAGTAATGTCCAAAATGAGGTTTTTCCAGTCATTCAGAAAATGCGATTCGACTCCTTCCTATTTACACCATCGTTTGGTATAGTTATCTAAGGTTTCCTTTAGTACTTCGCGACATTTAATAAAATCTATCTTGGATGGGATTCTATACTTAGGTCCTTTTTTTAAAAGACCACGGAGCTGCTTGTCTTGGATAATTTAAAAGTCACCTGTAATAATATGACCAGCTGGTTTATATAGATATTCAGACGTTGAACATTCTCAAGAAGCAGGACATGATTCAAGAATTTTAGGATCTGATGTAACTTTGTTGTAGTTAAAAACGAAATTTCGAATAGGTCACTTATATTTGTAACAAATGAGAGGAGGTTCTAAATTTTCAAAATATTGAGGAATAGCACTTTGTACACGATGATCCCGAAAAATATAAGAGATGTTAAGAAGATCAAATTCTTTGTTAATAAATGAAATTTTTATGAATCGTTTTTTAGGTAGGATGATTTTAACAATTGGATAAAGTTTTTTCTGTGTGAATGCAACAATGATATTTAGTCTGAATCAATCAGTATTTCTTAAGAATGCAACAAGTGCGTCATCCAAGATAGATTTCAATTGAACTGCTGGAACTGATGAGAGAACATGAAGCAGTTCATGTCTGCCACCGTTTCGTGCAATGATCAGAAGATCGTTGAGGGTACGGTGTAATCTAAATCTTATTCTGAGTTTTCGGTTTCGTCGTCTTCCGTGAGACCTATGCTCCCGTTTAGTATTTGGAGTCTCAATACTCATCATTAGTAAAACCTTGTCCAGAGCATAACTCCTTCCCCTGTAGATGGATTTAAATAATATTTCCTTACTATAATAGGACCTAAAGGTGTGTCATGACCTTGAACCAAGAACCAAGATGATAGGTCAAAAGCCAAGGTCACCATTGACGCTTGATCTTGATCCCAATATAGCTTTTAAGAAATATTGCTAGAGGGGGGTATTTTCCTCCCATAAGAGGCAAATTTTCAATTAAACAATGTGAAAATATACTAAAATAGTTTAACATCATTTAAAAATCTATTTTGAGGTGAAATGTTTTGAAAATCTGTATACTTCAAGACGAAAGGATGTAACGGATTTTTTTGGTCGTATAATTGAGAAATTATGTGTAATGGGAAGGGGGTATATGCACATGTGCATGTTAAGCTGAGGGCAAAGTAAAATTCGCATGAAACGCAATAACTTAAATATACGTGAATGGATTTTTATGATATTTATACATTGATATAAGAGTGTGTAGAGGAAGTCGCCTTCTGATTTTCAGTTCCATCCGATTTGTTGTTGCAGAGTTATGGGACTTAACAGCAATTCTCTGTAAGAACCAAAGAATTTCAAGACATGTTAGCACGGCATGTCATGGATTTTTTAGATTTTTGGTATGGAAGTTCAATATGAAAGAAAGGAGGGGATCTCCAACAACACTAGGTTGCAGCACCCACAGCAAAATCCCAAAACACCCATGCAAAAAACACAGAACAGATACCCACAGAAAGAGACGCAAAATGGACAAGGAACACCAACTCACAACATAGAAACATAAAAGACTACACATAAACCAACGAGACCAATGGGCAACCGGTGCCGACTTAGGACGGCCATCTGCCAAGTAAATAGCAGACGGTGTGGTTATCCTGGATTACGTGCGCACAACCCTCTCACTTCTCCAGTTACCTAGAGGTCTCGAAGAACGTACAAATGTGGTGTAAAACAACCTCCTCACTGTAAGATGACGTCACACAAACAAGACCGCGAAACGCAGAGGCCCCAGAGACACAGATGAATATGTAAATGGATATAAAAAGAGGGCATGCGTAAAACAGTCCGTGCTCTGCCGGCTGTAGCGAGCTCATGTATGTAATCACCCGAGGAGTCCGACTGACATTCAGAGAGGACAGGTGGTCGGGGCCCTGTCTTCTCTAAAGAGGTTTGGACAGGGCCCGTCATGGAGTCCCGTCGTATGTTAATCAACTCCGTTTTTTTCAAAAAGGTTGTCGTTGCCATGGTAACCGTGTCTGAAGTTTCAAAAATCGGGAAAATCTATAGGACGAGGCACATTTGTAGGCTGCGTTACCATGGAAACATGTAATTTTCTTATCTGAAATTATTTAGATTTTTTTTCTTTTAATCTTTATTATTATGCATATTTGTAAAGTTATTTACTTTCATCTCGGATGCCTTTTGTATACAAGATGAAAAATTTGGCCAAAACAGGGTATAAAAAGGCTCTGTTTTGGGCTTTTAAAGACCCTTTTTTGCATGTTTTTACTGTTTTACAAGGTTGAAAATTTCATAAAAGCACCAATTTTTGAAGTCCAAGTTCTAGTTATCCAATTAGTGTCATCTTTGAACTATACATTAATATAAAAAAATAATTGAGCTAATCTGTCCTTTTATATGCAAAGCAGGATCAAATTTAGTTGTTATAGCAACAATCAGCTGAAAGGTTCACATACGATGAATTTGAACACAACCTCTATCAAACTATCTACGCATGATATTTAAACAGAAGTTCATGTATACATCTATCAGAGGAGTTTTAAAATAAAAATGACCTTGAAAATATTTCAAGGTCACCCACTAAATTTCCAAGGTCATTAAACTTTAAGTGACCAAATTTGACGAAAAATCCTGATTTTTTCATAAAATGAAGGTGCCAATATTTTAGAAACCTTGAAATATATAACTGAACAGTTACATGTATTTGCTATAAAATGATACATGTATGACCTTTTTCTTAGAACTATTAATAACGTTTCTTCACGGAATGATTCATAAAAGTGTATATGACAAAAGGGATGTTGGATTCAACATAGTAAATTTCCCCTGGCTTGACGGTGATATTCCAAGATTACCGTCATACGGCATTTACATATTACAGCTCATCCGGTATGCTAGAGCATGTACTGATATTTTGGATTTTCACAGTAGAAATTTACAAATTACCAAAAAACTTTTAAGTCAAGGTTTCCGCTTTCATGAACTAGTTAAAACTTTCTGGAAATTTTACAAAAATTACAGTCAACTTCTTTTCAAATTCGGATCTATACATGCAACAGAGTATAATCAATTATAAAACAGCATTACAGGATAAATATATACATATAAACAAGACATAATCATTATTTCGTTACAACTCCCCCCTCCTAAGATTCGTTCCCCTGATCGAAAAGTATGAAACATATAATCATACATCACACGACAATAATGAATTAAATATCATAAATGCAAGTAATACAATAAAGAAAGTCAAATGAAATGTCAAATAAATGTTCATAAAACAAGTGTTCGTTCGTCCATCTCTGTCTTCTAGTGACATCTCTGTACGGTCCATCTGGAATCCTGGTCCAATGTTACGGGGATTCCTGGTAACGTCCGTAATGTACATCCTTTATCTCGTACGTCCATGTGACATCTATTATCCTAAGTATACTACGGGGATTTCCAGGCAACGTCCGTAGTATACATGCTCTACAATTCGTATTACAATAGAGAGCATATTTAACGAGTGCATATAAATCCTTATTATATCACGGGGATTCCAGGCAACGTCCGTGATATACATGTTCTCCAATTGCATGCACATTTAACGAGTGCATTATAAAAATCCATATCATACCAAGGGGATTCCAGGCTACGTCCATGGTATTCATTAATCAAACGATGATATTACACATTTGACACAAAATCACATAAATCAAAATCATACTACGGTGATTCCGGGCTACGTCCGTAGTATGTCCAAAAAGTATGAAAATTGTTATGTCCAAAAATGTACGAAAAGACGTAGCAGAACGGGTAGGATATGATGCTACAGGACCCACGTTTTAGAAATTTCAAGAAATTTTGTAACAGAAAATTTCAAATGCGTTGAAGAGACGGACGTTCAACCAAAGTTGATCGAACTTGGCTACATGTGCCCTCGGGTACTCTTGGTCCACCAGCAGTGACACTCGCCAAGTAGTTCAAATGTTAAACGTCTTTAAATTCAATAGCATCATTTAAAACCTGATAAATTTACAGCATGGACCAGACATGCACGTTTCGGGTACTAAACCCTCGTCAGTGATCCTCAGTCTAAACAATGTAATATGTCCGAAAAGTATGAAAATTGTTATGTCCAAAAATGTACAAAAAGACGTAGCAGAATGGGTGGAATATGATGCTACAGGACCCACGTTTTAGAAATTTCAAGACATTTTGTAACAGAAAGTTTCAAATGCGTTGAAGAGACGGACGATCAACCAAAGTTGATCGAACTTGGCTACATGTGCCCTCGGGTACTCTTGGTCCACCAGCAGTGACACTCGCCAAGTAGTTCAAATGTTAAACGTCTTTAAATTCAATAGCATCATTTAAAACCTGATAAATTTACAGCATGGACCAGACATGCACGTTTCGGGTACTAAACCCTCGTCAGTGATCTTCAGTCTAAACAATGTAATATGTCCAAAAAGTATGAAAATTGTTATGTCCAAAAATGTACAAAGAGACGTAGCAGAATGGGTGGGATATGATGCTAAAAGACCCACGTTTTAGAAATTTCAAGAAATTTTGTAACAGAAAATTTCAAATGCGTTGAAGAGACGGATGATCAACCAAAGTTGATCGAACTTGGCTACATGTGCCCTCGGGGACTCTTAATCCACCAGCAGTGACATTCACAAAGGAGTTCAAATGTTAAACGTCTTTAAATTCAATAGCATCATTTAAAACCTGATAAATTTACAGCATGGATCAGACATGCACGTTTCGGGTACTAAACCCTAGGCCTCGTCAGTGATCTTCAGTCTAAACAATGTAATATGTCTAGAAAAATGAAAATTGTTATGTCCAAAAATGTACAAAAAGACGTTGCAGAATGGGTTGGATATGATGCTACAGGACCCACGCTTTAGAAATTTCAAGAAATTTTGTAACAGAAAATTTCAAATGCGTTGAAGAGACGGACGATCAACCAAAGTTGATCGAACTTGGTTACATGTGCCCTCGGGGACTCTTGGTCAACCAGCAGTGACACTCACCAAGTAGTTCAAATGTTAAACGTCTTTAAATTCAATAGCATCATTTAAAACCCGATAAATTTACAGCATGGACCAGACATGCACGTTTCGAGTACTAAACCCTCGTCAGTGATCCTCAGTCTAAACAATGTGATATGTCCAAAAAGTATGAAAATTGTTATGTCCAAAAATGTACAAAGAGACGTAGCAGAATAACATAAGACTGTAGATTGGTCAAGAATAACATAACGTAACGTAAGACTGTAGATTGGTCAAGTATCAAGCCCAGTGTCCGTTAGGTGACATTAGGATCATATCCACGGTATCAGAGGCGTTTGATGATTCTGATGCATTTTCGATTGTAATTCTGTGTCTACCTTTGATCTTTCTCATTTTGTTGATCATTTCATCATAAAATGCAGGTTGCGAAATACCCAATGTAATATACTCTGTTGCTTGTATGGGTCTAAATTTCAGAAGAAGTTGACAATAATTTTTGTAAAATTTCCAGAATGTCTTTACACGTTTGTGAAAGCGAAAACCTTGACCTAAAAGTTTCTTGGTTATTTGTAAATTTCTATCATGAAAATCCAAAACATCAGTACATGCTCTAGCATACCGGATGGGCTGCGAAATGTAGATACCATAAGACGGTAATCTAGGAACATCACCATGAATGTAGCATGAATTCACGATCTACGTTGACGCTGATCATGCGAGAATTGCAAAAAAATGTACACCGTAGATCAATACACGAGTAGATCAAATCTTCAACACAAATTTGATCCACTGATATCACAAACCACACTTCTAAAATTAATCAGATTATAATTCTTTTTCAGACGTCCTTAAAGTTTGTCTGGTGTGGTGCGTCATCAACTTACTACGTTACACTTTGAACTGTGTCACCTTAGGTTACATTGACTTATTGGGGTACCGGGATTATCTTTAGGTCCAACTTTCCATCAACATTAGAATGTTTTATACGTTTCATGAGCGGATCTAGAAATTGGCGACCAGGGGGGTCTAATGAAGGTGATACAACCTTAGGTTTTGACATTGGGAAATCTTTTTTTACAATTCCAGGGGGTCCTGACCCACTTCTTAATTTTTCTAGTGGGTGCTGTATCCTGCTCATCAGGTGGAACTCAACCTGTAGTATTGAAGTACAAAAAAAATGAAGCTGCGATCTCCTATAAACAACGTTTAGATTCATATTATTTCTATTTTATCTTGATCGTGAAAATAATCCAAAACCTGGGAGAAACCTGCAGCATTTTTTAAGGAACATAAGGACAACCATTATGGCACCCTGAAAAAAAAGTAACCATCAAGTCAACAATTCTCCTTTGCTTTTAGGGGCCACCAGTTCTTGACTGTGCATATGAAAGAGTTTATGTCATGCATATGGGGACTCTCATGCCTCTTATAATAATAGCTTTCAAATTTGTTTGTATATTATATATTTTGGGGTCATTAGAACGTACTAACGACTTTGGGTGTTGTTGAATTTTACACCATCAAGTCTGCCATGGGAACTGATTTGCGACTTTCGGTGTTGTTGAATTTTAAACAATTTAGCCTCGTAAGAAAAAAAAATCTTTCATTATGCAAGAGTCCATAAAACCACACATGGTATATAAATTTATCTTCTTTTAGTACATTTGTATTACCTGGAATTGTAGTTTTAATGTCCTCACACTGTTCACAGCATCTTGTCGAATAAGTCGAACTGTAACATTGGTCAGGACGTAAAGCGATAAATTGCTCACAATTTCTCAAGGCGCCATTATAGAATACGATTCCAGCGTTAGTTTCGTACAAACATCCGGGAATCCCTGTGTAATATTTTGCGCATTGTTCACAACACGTGACATCCCAGCCGCTTTGAAGACAATATGTAGGATCATATCCAATGAAATCAACACAGGAAGTGGGTACACCATTGAATGATATAACTGCTCCAGGTCTGTCGCCATAGGGACACGAGGCATTTCCTGTATAGTACTGCTGACATTCGGAACAGCACGTACTGTTCCAGTCACCGCTTGCGCATGTCTGTGGGTTGAGAGTGATGTATGCTGAACAGTCTAAGGGGGATCCGTTGTAGGTAATGACTGTTCCTATAGCAGAACCGTACAAGCACGTCTCTGAAATATTGTAAAGAGACAGACTGGATATTAATGGCTTCTATTATAAAAACGTTATGCATTAGTATGTAAATAATGATTCATATTTAGAGGAAATATCATAAGTAGATAATTGAACAATCATGTAGTATATGTATATGAGAAACAAATTATATCGATAAGGTTATTTTTCTTCCTACATACATTTTTGCAAAGTGGGAAATATGATGAATGGAAAACTACAGTAAGACTTTTATCGTGTTCCTTACTATGACCCTCCGCTTATCGGAGCACTCCCCAGAGGGGATCACATATTATTAAACATGACAATGTATATCAAGACAACGTTTCAAATTCCTCCACACTCACATCTCACCACTCGTTCACCATGCTCTGTACAAGGTACCTTCCACTATGTATGCAGTGTATGCTGGAAAGGTGTGAGTTATGTACTACAAACAGAGAATTAAATAAACTCGGAATTATTATTTGTCTCGGAAAGTACAAGCTTACCTTTTTATCAAATATATCACACTTTGACATTATCATTTCATATATATAGGATATGTTGTGTATTTTCAATATCGTGAAATCTAATATCATGCAAATGTTACACAACTGTATACAGGAATATCTTGTGCATTTTCAATATTTTCAAATTTTACACAACATATGCAGGAATATCTTTTGCATTTTAAATATCTTGCAAATCTTACACAACCAATGCAGGAATATGTTGTGTATTTTCAGTATATTTCCTCAAATTTTACACAACCTATGCAGCAATATGTTGTACATTTCAACATCCCTGAAATCTTACACAGCCTATGCAGGAATATGTTGTGTATTTTCAACATCTCCCAAATCTTACACAACGTATGCACGAATAGGTTTTGCATTTCCAATATCCTCAAATCTTACACAACCTATACAGGAATATGTTGTGCATTTTCGACATCCCCAAAATCTTACACAACATATGCAGGAATATGTTTTGCATTTTCAACATCCTCTGAATCTTACACAACCTATGCAGGAATATGTTGTGTATTTTCAATGTTCTCCAAACCTTACACAACCTATGCAGGAATATGTTGTGTATTTTCAATGTTCTCCAAACCTTACACAACCTATGCAGGAATATGTTTTGCATTTTCAACATCCTTTGAATTTTACACAACCTATGCAGGAATATGTTGTGTATTTTCAATATCCCCCAAATCTTACACAACCTATGCAGGAATATGTTTTGCATTTTCAACATCCCCAAAATTTTACACAACCTATGCAGGAATATGTTGTGTATTTTCAACATCCTCAAATTTACACAACCTATGCAGGAATATGTTGTGCATTTTCTATATCTACAAAATTTACACAACCTTATAATGCAGGGATATGTTGTGCATTTTAAATATCCACAAATCTTACACAACCTATGCAGGAATATGTTGTGTATTTTCAACATCCTCCAATTTTACAAAACCTATGCAGGAATATGTTGTGCATTTTCAACATCCCCCAAATCTTACACAACCTATGCAGGAATATGTTGTGTATTTTCAACATCCTCAAATTTACACAACCTATGCAGGAATATGTTGTGCATTTTCAATATCTTTAAATTTTACACAACATATGCAGAATACTTAAAGAGCAATTTTATCTACAAAATATTTTTCACTAATCATACTTTAAAAATTAAACAGTATGGCTGAAATTGTACCATCTCCTGATAAAAAGTACTTGCGCTTGACAATTTGAATTAAGATAATTTTAAGCTGTTCAATGACAATGCATTTTACCTTTGCACTCTATCTTTAATATTGTAGAAATATTACAACAAGGGAGTGATAAACCATAATATATATTATCTCTGCTCTGTCTAACATATACCGGGTTATATTGAATACATTGTAATTGAAACATATTAAATAACATGTATATTCACGAGCAACTTAACACGAATTTAAGATCTTGAAATATTTAAAATATATAATAGGAATTGTACAATTTCTTTTATGATGTTTTCTTTTAGACAGTTACAGTTTAATAATTAAATGCACAAATCCTCTATTGAAGGTACAAAAGAATTATAAGATCTGGAAAACATGTAAAAAAAAGTTGGCAATCTAGCATCATTCCTCTGTGTTAGGAACTAGTACTTCAGTTACTAATTGCTGGTGTTCTGGTGTCATTGGCTCTTCAATCTGTGTTTCAGGAATACAGTTGACAGAGTTTATGTGGTCTAGAATATCCGATTTTCTCTTCATAATAAGATTTCCAAGTTTCATTTCATTTCTTTCCAAAATATCTTTCAGTATTGGAAAAGTGTTGACCTCTACGCCATTTACTTTTACTGTTGTTGATATTTCAATGTTGAAATCCAAATTTGCCCTCTCAGATATGCCCTCTTTGGCAACTTTACAGTCTTCCACTATTTCTTTTGGGATATTTTTTTTTCCAATGTCAAGCTCTGTGAAAAATAATAATCTTATATAAATTTGATAAAAAGAGTCCCAGATGGGCGCATCACTTACATGAGTTACATTCAAATGAATGAAAGTGGCCAATTTGGTAGAGGCGCTTGAGTACTTGCTTCCTGAAAAGTTTTGTGATATTCTTCGATTCATCATGTTCATTCATCGCGTTCATGAAGATTAATATATATATTTTACTTCAGGTTATTTAATTCCAATTTTAATTACTTTGATACCAACAGTTTCAGAGATGCTAAAATTGCATTAGCCAATCAGAACCAAGGCAGCCATATTTATTGGCTGATCCGCACAATGAACACAATCGTGATAGAGATCCTTGAGTACTTGCTTCCTGGTGAGTAAGATTTCATGAAATTCATTGCATGTGGGGGTTGCAGAGGAGAAGTTGAAAATTTATCAGGCAATCGGAGCACTTGGTGGCCATATCTGTAGAATGATTAGCTCTAAAAACACAAACTTTGCAAAAGACCTGTAAGGTTTCATGAAATTCGGCTAAACGGTTGCAGAGGGGAAGTTGAAAATGTGTCTGCCAATGAGAGAGAAAGGATGGATATCCAACAACACTCGGACGCAGCACCCGAAGCAAAACCCTAAAACATTCAACGCAAAAACAAAGTGCATAGAAACAAGAAACAAAAATAAAAGAACACAAATTAAACAAAGGACTTCCGCTGCCATATTTGTTGACCAATCGGCACTAAAAACACAAACTATGCGGAGGATCTTGAGTACTTGCTTTGTTCATGGTTTTGTGAAATTGCATGCAGCGGTTAGAGAGGAGAAGTCGAAAATGCATCATCCAATCAGAGCCCTAGACGGCCATGTTTGTTGACCGATCGGCATGAGAAACAGAAACTGGGTAGAGTACCTTGAATACTTGTTTCCTGTAATGTTTCTTAAAATTCCGTAGAGTGGTTGCAGAGGAGAAGTTGAAAATGTGTAAGCCAATTAGAGCCATCGGTGGCCTTATTTGTTTACTGATCGGCACGAAAAACACAAACTCGGTATAGAACCTGGATTACAAGCTTCTCGTAAGGTTTCGTGAAACTCTGTTCAGCGGTTGCAGAGGAGATGACGAAAATGTAAAAAGTTTGTAAACAACGACTGGTATACACTATGACTATAGATCAATAGAACTTCGCTAAACAGGGGATAGGGTTAAAAATTTCAATATTTCTGCTTCAGCTCATATGTCAAAATAATTGACATCGCTAAAGCGGTGGTCAGAACCCTCCGTACGTGCAAGTACGTGCTGTCTATGTGCAAAAACGTAGACAAACCTTTGGTATATGCATGATGTCTGTGCATTATCAGCACAGGTGCGTTCAGGAACGTAGCTGTTCATTGAGTGGCTAACTTTGATAGGCTAACTCTGTCTGAACGCTTTGCCAACTTTGAGCTTAAATTCTTGTTTCCTATGAATAAAAAAATCTGAAAGACCGAAAATTATTCACGTAAATTTACTTTCACCTGCAAATTTACATAAAAAACTAAAGATATCCTTATGAAAATTTATAAACAATACAGGATTAATACATTTGTCAACCACTTGACGTTGTTGCTATAGCAGACGATATGACATGTAGCGAGAGTAAGCATATAATTTTTAGGCTTATAATCCCTACGTAGTGGCTCAATGAGCGGTCCGTTCAGCTACGTAGATTTAGTGAGCGCTATTGAGCGGCTACATTCCTGAACGCACCCGACGTCACGTGTTCTTACGGATTTCGAAACACGCAGACAGGACGCATCAATTTTAATGCATGCAGAATTTTCGCTACGTCCTGTTTGCTTGCTATCAAAGGATTCATCAAGAAGTACATCATGCACGTTGTAAGTACGTTGAACGTACACTACAACACACCTTCTATACGCACGGAAGTGAGGAACCCTTGTAAGTAGTACGTTTAAATTTGACATCCTTACAATAACGTAGAAAACATATGGAGAAAAAGTAACGCAGAAGACGCACGGAGAAAAAAATTGTAATCAAGTTGCAAGCAAGTTGTTAGTACGCACTACACACTTACTTTTTGCGCATCATATGATTCGTGCAACCACCCATGTAACCGTGCGTGCGACGTGCGTTTACGCACTCCTTCCGTACCCCTTGCCTTTTCAGAATAAACGTAGCGCACATTACCTCCACAAACAGGTACATTCAAAAAGCACGTACAGTGGGTTGTGACAAGGACTTTAAGGACATTTTTCAAGTTGTCGTACTTCTTACTTCTTACTACGGACTTCGCACTTTATGGGGTATAGAAAGGGTATCAGGTGCAATTTAAAAAGTAAACCTAACCACACAATGGATGAACGTACACCGCAGAGCTTTAGGGATATATTTTACACATTAAAACAATTAAATTCTTTACATAAAGTATTCAAAGCTAATTGGGATAACATCAACAATTTGCTTTTGTCACATTATATTCCCTTCACGGCGCGATGTCCGAAGTGCGAAGTCCGGGAACATGAAAAATATGTATATGTAATACTAAGACTTTTTTCACCGTGACGAACTTCGCACTTCGAACTTCGCACTTAATTTCATAAGTGGGTTGGCGAAAAAAGCGCACCAGTTGTCCAGGAAGTCCAATATACCATTCGATTGAGTTTACTAATCAAAATGTAGAAGACTCTGCTTATGAGTTTATACGTGAACGGCAGCTACACCACTTATTCTTCAATGTTCGAAGTGCGAAGTACGAAGTTCGAAGCGCGAAGTTCGTCACGATGAAAAATGTCTAATGGGAATGCATGGTCATGCATTGTTAAAAACTTCAATTCATTGTAATTTCATGAATTTGGAGAGTGAATAAGCATTATTTACTTTAACTGTCCTATAAAGTGTTTAATTGAAATTAAAAGTACATTTCCCAAGTAGGTAACTTACTCATATACTTGGACAGAGTCTCCTCTGAGCAGAGACTGGGATAAAGTTCTGCTACGTCATCCCACGTTTGGCAATCTGTACACAGGACAATGCACTGGCGTACGAGTTTTTTCTTTTTTATTTCATTCGCCAGTGCCGTTGCTTTTTCTTGCCCTTGTCCTATGGACGTCCGCAACACCGCTGTTCGCTCTGAAGATAACAGTCCCCCTTGTATAGCTTTGAAAATCTGTCAAAAACATATTGTTTTATGTGATGTATGTTATTTTTGTGTACCAAAGAAGTACGTATCATAGTTAAGGAGTCAAAGATACACACCCTCACGACCTCACCCATCCACCCACACACCCTCACACACCTACCCACCCCCTCACACGCCCCCCCCCCCCCCCCGCCACACAAACACACCCTCTGACGGAGCTATATTAGCGTTACTAAATGTTTAAAGTTGTACAACCTGTAATCGTCAAAAATTTGATAAAATTTAAGTTGTAGAAAACAATTATCTGTATCTTTCTAGCATTGCCAAAGTTATTAATGTTCCGTTAATTAAAATTTAGCGTGAAAACTCTCAAAAATATCAATATATAAAGATAATTTATTGTAAATATTTCTGGCTCACAATATTTACAACGAAAATGAACAACCCCGAAGTTACGCATGCGTATTACTTGAAATAATAACGACATTATATAGGGTAATACGGGTACATTTTCACAGATTATGTAACTAGTAGGTAGTCAACAAACTTTCAAATCTTTCCAGATTGATGACGAGAAAGCTTCATGAGATAAAGCTCACCTTTTACGACATGAGTTTATTTATATAAATATTGTGTTTGTAAACATTGTCAATTCCCATGAATAAAATATCCAATCTTTATATACCTGGGACAAGTGAACGTTTTGTATGTTTCTTAACTCAATAAAACCAAAATGATAAAATTAGATAACATTCTCAATTTCCTAGAAGATACAGGGTATACATCTTTAACATCTTCAAATTCATAAGCATCATTTTAGGGCAGATAAATTCACAGTATGGACCAGACATGCACGTTTCGGATATTTCTCATCAGAAATCTATCTTGAGCATTTTAAAATGATACACAGTTTTGTCTATTATTTCTTTTTTTTTTTTTTTTGATATTGATCTTTAAACTGAATATAAACCGTTTACAATTAAAATATTACTTCTCATCGTATTGTAATTGGTTTCTATATTTTTTCAAACCTTTGATTTCATTGATGTTGAGCTGTCGTGTTTGGTCTCGTGTTGTTCCATCATTTGCTCTACTAATTCCCAGTCAGAGTCTGTATATTGTATGACGCTTGTCAGTGTTGTAACACTTGTTTCCTTTGTTTCCTAAATTTTGAACGCAGGTTTTTTTTTATACATAGGTCAAATGGTATGATATTTTTTTCAGAATTATACTTTAAATCACAAATTACTAAGGAACTTATCAATCAAAAAATATAGCCAATTTTTTTAAATGTAGGTCAAATACCTAGGTCAAGGTCACTAGGTCAAAAAATATTGTATGTGTAGAAAGGTCACATGACAAGGAATACACTTGGGAAATATAAAATGCCTATCACTTACCAATCAAAAGATATAGGCAATCTTAATTTCTTGGAATAGTAGGTCAAATATCTAGGTCAAGGCCCTAACACTTACCAATCAAAAGATATAGCCAATCTTAAATTTTTTTAAAAGTAGGTCAAATATCTAGTTCTTGCAAGGTCACTAGGTCAAAAATTACGGTATGTGTAAAAAGGTCTCATCACAAGGAATACACATGTGAAACATCAAAGCCCTATCATTTACAAATGAAAAGTTATGGGGGGGTGACACCCAACCTGTGACAGACACACGGACGGACAGACTGACTGACTGATGGACAGATGGACAACGAACAAAGTGATCCGTAAGTGTCGCTATGCTTCGCAGATGACACAATAAAATGTAGTAGGGTCAGGGCCACTAGGTTTAAGGACATATAGTATCAAATGAAAGCCTTTATCACAGGAAATTTTCATGTGAAATATCAAAGTTCTATCTCTAATAGATACAGAGATATAGATAAAGTGAATTCTTTTAAGTAGGTCATAAAAAATAAATGCCAAGGTCATTAGGTCAAATGTTATGGCATATATTGAAGGTCTTGTCATGGACAACCTATACGCGTACATTATTATGATTCTACATTCATACAGTTCATTAGATTTTGCTTTAACCAAAATGTTTAACTAGGTCAGATATTCAAGGTCAAGGTCAATAGGTCAAATGTTACAGCATAAATTGTCATGTGTAACGTGCATGTATAATATTATGATTGTATTGCATACAGTTCCTTAGATTTTGCTTAAACCAGAAACTTATATCAAATTGTTGACGACAGAAGGAGGGACATCGTCAATCCATAGACCGGAATTGCTTTGCAATCCGGCCAAAATTAGATTAATCAAATGAATGAAAAAAACATTATTTTTAATGATTAAAAGTTATGTTTAAAATTTCTTTCATTTCATAAAATATCTTTAATCTATTTACTAACTTTCTGATCTAATACTACATTACGTTTATCATGCAAGTAAGCATTTAATGAAATATATGATAATGGTACCTTCAGTGTTATTTGCTCAATCATACTTGCTATTCTTCTTCCGATCTGATTAGTTCCGTACTTCTTGAAAATTCGTCTGCCTTGTCTGAGTTTATCCTAATGTAGAAATATATAATAATAAAGAACCCAACTTTTATCTATAGAATAAAGAGTATTTGTCCTTCATAGTTCAAACTTCAATCATACATATACTGAACAAAAAAAGTTATGTCCTTCTTTTTTGTATTGGTTTAACATGAATCGTGAAACAAATTTTATTCAGAGGCGGTATTCTCGAAAAATAATTCTTTTACTTAAATTTTAATCTGAATATCCATTTTGCTTTTGGTTTTTGACATGGCGCATGACCGACTGTGGACTTCCGGTGTCATTTAAGCTGGATTTTATTTGAATTACAAGCTATTTGACAGATTTATGGATAGTCGATATCAAAATTTTATTCCGTTTTTCAGTGGAGAAATCTCCTAAACTTTTTATACACTTTTTGCTTTCGAAAGCAGTCAACCAGAACAAAGAAACAGAAATGTTCCTTACAAAGTGAAAACGCTTTGTTTCGTCACGCTTCATTGCGTTCAGTATTTGAGTGAGAAATAGAAAAAAATTGAGTTTCTATTTAGTAAATTTTACTATTTCAACGGTTATAACGTTTCATCTCCACACGTGGTGACCTTTCATTTTGAGGGACATAAGTTTTTTTTGTTCAGTATATGTTCTTTCACTTTCATCCAAGGTCACTGATACGATTTCCATGTTACAGCAGAGTTATTTTGGATACTACTAATATAACGTTATACATTCATCAGATTTAGATGAAACTTGATGAAAATAAATCTCTAATAGACAAATTTTGAATGTGACTTTGTTCAAGGTCAAATTTTAATTCTCAGGGTCACAACAAATATTTGCTCATATAACATATGTTTTAGCCTATTAGTTAAAACTTCACAGAAATATTCCTTGAACTAAACTCTTTTTATCAAATTCACATGATTTCAATGTCCCAACAAAAGGTTTTTACTTACAGACATGAACTTGAGCATGAAATTAAGGTGTTTTATATTCACCTTGACCAAAGTCATTGACATAGTTTCAAGGTCACAACATAGCTCTGTGGTTTAAATATTATCCTTTGATCAGATGAAGCGTGATGAAAATAATCTTTTATCCATAATGGGGTAGGTTCACTAACTCCTAAAATTGGCCCTAAATTTTTGCCAAAAAATAATTTTATGAAAATGATAATTCAACATCTCTTATATCTATCTCAAATACCTGTCGAATTAGAAAGTAAATATTTTTCATTGTCAAAATGTCAAGTGCGTTAGTTATGACGTCACATTTTGACGTCATTTGCTCTGCATGACGGAAAATGAAGGAAAATCGCCATATCTTTGGCATAAATCTTTAAAATTAGTATAGGCGCCTACCCTCACCCAACATAAATTCTATGTAGATCGAAAGATAAATTGCAAATTTAAGTTTTTATATGAAAATTATTTTGGGTGAGGGCTGGTGCCCCCCTTATTTTCAAAAATTTTGACCAGAATTATGGCAATTTCTTACGATTTTTCAGCATATTACGACTTTAAGCCGATTTTGAAGTCATATCTTTCGGTGTACTGCACGCAAATTAAAATATTTATATAATATTTCAATAACCATACATACGAAATACAATCGAAATCAAAAACATTCTAAAAGTAGGGCCGATTTTCCATGTTACTGAACCTGCTCCTTTAATATGTGACCTTCACTTAAGTTCACATTTCCATTTTCAAGGTCATAACAAGTTTTTACCTATAAATCAAATGTTAATTGCATCAAGCTCTTTCGCCTTGACCTTGACCCAAGGTCATTAAGACGGTATCAATGTTAGAGCAGGAGTCATTTAAACATTTATCTTTCATCACATTAAGATTTACTGAACACCATCTCTGCTTATCAACTTTTGATCGTTAACAGACTGATTAACGAGTTTCTTTTCTTACTTAACACATTTAAATAGCGAATAGGGTACTAATAAAGCTTTTCCTTTTTCTATCTTCTTTATTCAGATTTAAACTTTTTAGTGCCGCGGAAGATCAAACAAATAAGGAATCCGACTGTTGCTTGCAACAGTAGCCATCTAGTTTTCAGAATATTTTTCTTAATGATATGTATCTCAAGGAATTTACTTGTTGTATGTTTTGGTTTTTTGAAATAGCTGTAATTTATTACCATGGTAGTATTGATTTTTATTTTCAAGAGAGCTAGCTTTTAAGCCTGGCACATATTACCGGATATGGAACTTACCTGAAAAGTCATTTCCAGTGTTTTGCATTTTCCATTGTGTTGGTTGCCAATTGTTACCGCTTCTTCTTGAGTGAGCTCTCTGAATACTTCTACCCTAACACTTCTGATTTTAAGCAAAGAAAAGTACACTTGCTTAAAGTATATCAAAATCAAAGAAAGGTAAAGTTATAGTTGAAGTTCAAGTAAATGTGAAAACGTTTCGAAGAAAACGCAAATCGTAGCATTCCCTCGGTGGCAACAAATTATTTATGCTGATCAATCAGCGTCGTATGAGCAAGTTTTTGGTTTTTTAATATTTCCCATTTCCAGAAGGGGACATCCTCTCACAATTGACAACTCTTAGCTTCAAATGTTTGATGAAGATTTTATGTAAACTGTGACCTCTATCTAGACTGTCCACATAGTTTTTTATATAATCGGCTATTGTGACTTTGACATCTGACCTAGATAATCTTAAAATAGGTGTCGTCTAATTTACATGCAAAATGTGATCCAGATTTGAAGAAAACTATGATTTCTACAGTGTCAATAAGCTTTTTTGAACCCACACACTTACACCCTCCTGTTACACACGGTGCCGTTACTGTATCCCTTCGGCATTAAAGCGCGAGAGGATAATAATTAAAGTAAAGTTTAAGTAAACTTATTAATGACCAGGGACTGAAATTATAGTCCCATATCAGCTTCAGACTTTTGATGGGGTAGACATGGTGAACGGTCAGGGGAGCAATGGCTTGGCGGGAGGAGGGAAGGGGAATGTTAGAGACGTGGCAGAAGAAGGGAGGGAAGGAAGGTGGGAAGAATGGGTGGAAGGGGAGATTAGGGGCTGGAGAGGGAGGGAGTAGTCACCCCCCCCCCCACCCCCTTACACACACAATTGTTTTTTGTGCTCTTCGACTTTCGGGATAAAGTAGCACTCCTAATCCCCCGTTAATTCTTTGATTTGCCTCATGCGGCTTACTAAAATTAAATTGATATGATAGTTCATTAATCTTACTTTTATTTACCTTAGATGATCCATGTCAGGTAGAATGGTCAAAACAGCCTTTGTCGCTCTTACAATATGGTTCCCTCCTAATATCCAAAATCTTTCGTCTTGATCTGGTTGTGTTTCTTTAGTGAAATATAAAAACATAACTACATGTACTTTTACATCATAATGTCCTCTACGAAAGCAATTATTATGGAATGAGAATATTGTTTTTTGCATTCGTAGGTTTTGATTCGATAACTGATTTAAACACACTTATGCACATAATAAAATAATCATTCCTTATATTTATATCATGACAAATATGGATAATGACACGCGCAAACGCATGAAAGATTGTCATAGATATGTTGAGTTAAAGAAGACCCTGACGTTAATCTCAACAGCACTCACAATAGAGTAACATGACTTAACTTTTAAGTCACTTTTCAACTTTTAAAAGTAGACTCAACTTTTAAGTCAACTTCGTTGACTTCAAAGTTTTTTAAATTCACTTTGGAAACCACTTTATAATTCAAAAGTATATAAAATATCAATAGATTTTGTTTATTTGTTTATTATACTAAAATATTAAGATGACCGTAATTAGTTACGGTCATCCTCTTACCGGTGCCAATGAGAATTATATTATTTCAAATTCATATCAGTGGCACCTGGATCCAGCGCCCCCTTTGTCGAGGGGTCAATGGGGCGAAATTTGTCGATTTTTACTGAAAATGGGCAAAAATATACCCGTTTTGAGAAAATGTGGGGTCAGTGCCGGGGGCACCTCCTTCGCAACCCCCTAAATCCGCCACTGCATATAGTGAGTTTATTTTACATATCAGTGCCAAACAATATAAATCTGAACAGAAGATTGCATGCTAGAGCAATACATAACGTATCTTAATACACGTTACGTATGTCAACATACATGTACTAGGGGTCAGTCGATGATCATCATGGTACTCTATATTGTGAGTGATGTTGAGATTAACGTCGGGATCTTCTTAAACTCAACATATCTATGACAATCTTTCCCTCGCTTGCGCGGATCATTGTCTGGTACATTGTTTGATGACATATCTGCCCTATTTCACTTCAGATCCACGAAAATGATGATGAT
Source organism: Pinctada fucata (assembly GCA_028142955.1). NCBI lineage: Eukaryota > Metazoa > Mollusca > Bivalvia > Pterioida > Pteriidae > Pinctada > Pinctada fucata. The sequence goes on from AP027115.1 coordinate 7,735,363, forward strand.
GATGATGATGATGATGATGTCCTCTGCAAATAGTCTTTACGATAACTTTTTTGAACCACTGGTCCGAAGACAATTGTTTAGTTTGGCCCTGTAGGATTTCTACTGGCCTCGGGCAGGTGGGTTTTCGTGAAGACTGCAAAACTTAGCCCATCTATTTTCAACCAAGTTTGTTACACTCGTTTCCAGAAATAAGTTAATTTTACCTGCTTGATCCATTGGGATTACCATAACTGGCAGGATGGTTGGTATTGCTGTTCTGTTGTTTATAATCTTCTTTTTTAGTGCCTCTACCCATTCATCTGAAGTACCTCTGCACTGATATTCTGCTGGAGGTTGCAGAAGCAGTTCTATATCGACATCCTATTGTCCTATTGTCATTTTTAAATCAGTGTTATATATCTAATGCATGAGTTATAAAGATATTCCAGATTATTTTATTTTGATATCATATAAATATGAATTTTTGTTGAGGTGATATGTAAATTTACACTGCAAATAAAGTTCTAGGAATCCCAATGGTTGTTGAGCCGTAATAATGAGACTACATGTTAAGAAGTTTAAATTCAGAGATCGAACGTCATACAGTTACACCGTAAGTCCTTCTTTCCTGATTAAAAGTATTAATGGTAATTTTCAATTATCAAATCGTTTGGTTAAGAACAGTGAAAATACTAATTTGCATGAAAAATATGATCTGGCTTGATATCAAGCGGCGTAAGATCAAGTTTGAGTTTCGGCAAACTTGACCAACTTTCAGCCGAGTTAAGGCCCTTGAACATAGAAATTGTCAACAATTGCATTAATTACAGTTTTCCTGACTTTTTTCGCAGCCTTTGGCTTTGCAGCTATTGAATTGAAACTTGATATATGCCTTTATAACAAAAAAAAAAAAATACAGATCCAGTTCGAGTTTCAGAAAAAAATACCTATTTGTAACAGAGTTATGACCCTTGAACAATTAGAAATTTTCAACAATTTGACAGTTTTCCGGACTTTAAATTTTTTTTCGCAGTAGTTGCAGTTATTGAATTGAAACTTGATATGGACTTTAATTTTTTTTTCGCAGTAGTTGCAGCTATTGAATTGAAACTTGATATATGCCTTTATAATAAATAATTACAGATCCAGTTCGAGTTTCAGAAAAAAATGACTTTTTTTCACCAGAGTTATGGTCCTTGAACATAGAAAATTGCATTCACAAAATTATGTATGAGAAATTAACACCCCAACGGGCTTATCTTGCAGCGTTGGCTTTTTTTGGGGGGTTTATTTATTTATTTTTTTCATTTATCTATTTTTTTTTTTTTTTTTTTTGTTGGTTTCGTTTAATGAGAACATATTACATCTCAACTGCTACGTGCATGTTTGTGGAGATTGCAATACACAGCCATATTACCTTTTCATACAAAAATGCATGTGACCTAAAACTATGCATAAGGAAATATCTTTTATTTATCAGATATCAGAACTATTATACACCATGCTAGTAAAATTGACTTACCAATGTATTTTTCTGAATGCAGTTGTGAGGTCTCCCGATTTTCTTCATATTCTGATGCTGATGGTGTATTTTCAGCCTCCAGTTCACTTGGCATTCTCACAGTCTGAATTCTTCTTCTCTTTTGTGTTTTAGGCTTAGTGCTCACTACCGATGGAAGAAAAAGGTTCGTCGTGAAACTTGTGTAGCATACCTAACATTTCAATCTCCGCTTGAACTTCTATATGTAGTTTTATATTTCACTTGAATTCAATTCCATTATTTATTGATATCACCAAACATGTTAGCATACATCAGAACAAAGTGAACAAGGCAAAACCTGCCAGAATCATTTATGGTATCCGATGTACAATGGGGTATTTTTTCATGCCTGGTGAACTATACTATTAACTTTATATTTTCTGAAAGGTTATGATGCCCACTGCTCAGAAATAAGAATTTTGGAGCCAAAAAAACAAAGGGGAGTAACTGATGAAGCATTTAAATTGTATATTTTCTCTATATAACATATGCAAAATAACAAAGTTGTACAAGAATTTGTCCCCTTTGATTTTTAAGACCCTGGAGAATCTTATATCTGTACTCAGAGCATCATTTCCTTTCAGAGAATATATTATAGTTTATATAGTACCTTACCGGGCATAAAATTTACCATACTTCACAATGGAGATGATTGAAACGCTATACGTAAAATGACTGTATTGTACAACGGATACCTTAATACATATATGTACATAGTATACGAGTTACCTCTCTTTGCAACGTTTGTATACGTTTTACTTTACTCACCTTATATTAATTCAATAAGTGCTTCTACAGGACCTAACATAGAATGACAGTCGAAGAACAAAACGGAAACATGGCAGTAACTAAGAGTACTGTCAATGCTGTCAGAGTTCACGGTAAGAGTTCACGGTAAACTACAAATATATTCTGTGTTAGCATAAGTGAGCATGTGTTGCTTAAATGATAGGTTACGGTGTGTGACGGCTTGTTTCTGCTCAGTGGAGAGCTCTGGATAAAAGGTATAGGTACAACTGTACCAAAACGATGTTACTTTGATTATATAAACGAGGTGAAAGGACCCTTATTGCACGTTACATAAAGGTCGCAAAGTACATAAATCTGGTGGTGTCGCTTTCAAAGTTTACATGTACAAGAACTCGTAGGTATTCTAACGGGAAGTGCGCATTCGTAATGGATCTTGATAAGACCAATAAGGAAATTCGCGATCTAGAGGAAGAGATTACACTCGACCCCCGTTATGAGTCGAACTCGGAAACGTCTATCAGATTCTGGCATTCATCAGACGCACTCGTAAGTGGGCAATCGCCCGCAGCAGGCGCATGCGCTTGAAGCGCGTACCCAATTGCGACTTGACGTCACACGAATCCTGGATGCACGTCCTAAAGTCCGTTTTTCAAAGCCAAATTTTTCTGCTACTACCAATTCTGATAATGTCTATGTATCAAACGCAAATACAAGCTATAGTCTTTGCCCACCCCTCTCGCAAAATCGTCATCTAGACCTGATTCTCAAACATCATTAAAACCGGACATATTCGATAGTGGCGTGATTATCATTCTCACTTTGAGGCATGCGCTGATATCAAATCAACAGAAAGCACTTTATCTTGCCGTTTCACTTCAAGGTCAAGCAAGAGGTGTATCACGAGAAAAACAATTTGATTATGCATTTCTAGTGAAAGCACTCGAGGAACGTTTCTCTCACCCAAGTCAGACCGATCTATACCCGAACCTCAATTTCGTGAGAGACAACAAAAAGCCGGAGAAAATCTACCGAAACTTGGTCAAGCAATTCGTCGTTTGACGCACATGGCTTTTCCAACCGCACCCACGGAATTGAAAGAGACTCTTGCGACCGACCAGTTTATAAACGCATTGGCAGAATCCGATATCAGAATAAGAATCAAACAATTTGAATGAGGCAATTCGCCTCGCAGTAGAACTTGATGCGCACAACAAAGCAGAAAAACAGTCTGCTGTGCGCGTTGCTATTTAAGAATCAAAGGATGACTGTGAAAGGAATTATGTTTTTCATATTAATTTTTTATTCCATGTACATATGTATCTGTCATATTTTACTAAATGCGAGGTCGCATTTATAAGACTCGGAGGCAATCATTTGCTTCTGATTCCTAATACATATATCATAGTATACGAGTTACCTCTCTTTGCAACGTTACTTTGCTCACCTTATATTTTAATTCAATAAAAGATTATAGAAGACCTAACATAAAAGGTTAAGTTGATAACACAACAGAAACCTAATGGTGACCGTAATAACTGTTGTTACTGAGAGAGCTCACGGAAAGCTACTATCGACCTCTAATAGCATTAGTGTGCTGGATACTCACCGCTAGTGTCATGGAAATGGTAAGTCACAGAGTGTGCTGGCTTGTCCCTACGCAGTGAAAGGTATAGATACCAATCGTAAATAGACGAGGTGAAATGACCCTTATTGCACGTTACAATAGTGACTCATATACAAATACAAGCTAAACTCACATGTGTCTGTCAGAGGCCTCTTAAGTCTCTTTATCATCTCATTCTCGGTCAAGAGTTTGTTAATGAATTGACCAGTTGTGTGACATCCCTCAAACATTCTACTAACTTCATTCTTTGTGACATCAAAGTCACTTCTCCTCATGTGCCTCGCAACTCCGCCATTGGAAAACACTATCTGTAAGCATTGTGTAGTTCATGACCATGAAAGTATGTATAGGATATATATATATACGTTGGCCTTGCTTAATAAGTCTTGATATTTTACAAGTTGTCATTTCGATCATACCAATGATACTATATTTTTACAGAATAAAATTGACAGAAACATTGTATTGATAATAATAGCTCAAATTATACTGTTACTATTGTGCAGTAATACAAATGACTACTGTACGCGCAGCTCACTTCAGAAATCGAAAAGATTTCTCTACTTTGTCGGCATATTTTCCGATTGAAATTTATATAGGGGGATAGATCTCAAACTCTCGTAACTACCAATACTATGCTCACAATGAAAGAAAATAATTTTAGATGGGGAGATAGATATGTTAATTTTAGCGCGACGTCGTCGACGTTCTCCATATAGACAAGTGTTCAACATCGGCGACGTCGCGCTAAAATTAACATTGAAAACTCCCTATCTAAAAACTACATGTATTTTCTTTCATTGTGAGCGTAGTATTAGTCATAGGTACACATATCATACACCGTTACAACTTTATGAGAGTTCGACAGCTATCACCCTATATAAATTTTAATCGCAAATTTTGCCAACAAAGTTGGGAAAACTTCAAATTTCCGATTTCTGAAGTGAGCTGCGCGGTCAGAAATTTTGATAGGGTATATTCTTTTTATTTCTTCTTATTTGGATTTTTAAAATGTTTTATTCATGTCGGCCAAAAGCCCCCTGGGCCTGGAGCTTACAAGTGTTTTATTTACTCTTTGTATATATACATATACCGACTTTGGATCAATCTTGTCTCATCAGCTCATCAACAGATGGGGGGACTCTCCAACCTCACTTTAAAAATTGTAAGAAATCAAAATTTTCCACAGCTAACTTCAAAACTGACGGGAAAGAATTATGAAGCAGATAAATCCTTTAATAAAAAGTTAATAGAGTTATCGCGCTTCTGTTCATTGTACCTTGACATGATCAGCTGACTGACCTATCCCGGCGCCTGAAATTTCGCCGTATTCTTGGCCATTCGACTTACGAGCTCTGGCACCATTTAAATATAAGAACAAAGACCCACTAGGGTCACTTCGAACGAACCACCATTTCATATCTGTCCTCGAAGTAAGATGCAGCTTGTATATGAAATGTATAATATAGTAGCGGGCCGTCTGAGGAAATTCTGTCCAGCGCGTGCCATTTGCAGACGACAACTTCGCCGCGCGTGGCGAGAAGATGAGAAGATGACAGCGGTTTTAGCTACTTTACTTTCCAAAAAGTAGATGTATTGGTTATTTTTATTTCTACAGCAATTTTCTTGGTAAAATAGATATCAATACTTGTGAAGGACCAGTGGCCACCTATTTTTCAAAGTTTTTTTAGCTACCAAAATTTGTAATTTGATGGACTCTTTGATGGAATCTTTATTTCTACATTCCTTACTTTCTTCCTTTTATCCCTTAACAAGTAACATTTCCTGCATCTTTCTTTTGCAAATTATCATTTATCTTTGCTTTTACCTTTTAATAGCGTGTGCACCTATGCAGAGTACTCAGTAAATTTATTTAGGGGTTAGCCGATTCGTTTTTGAGAAATCCACAATAGAACGGACCAATGCTCGGACATTTTGATATGTTTTTCTCAATTTTAATAAAATACATCAGAGAAAATGCCAATAATTTGATTTTAAGATATTGTCAAGCAGTAAAGAAACCTTTTTAACGAACTTTTTTGAAACTGGGATCAGTGCTCAAACTTTAGGAGACTCTTCAAGTGGAGTACCAAAAAGATGGATATTTGACAAAATCCGTACCAATGCTCGGACACTTGACTTTATTGCACATGATAATCAAGCAAATGAAAAACAAAAGTAATTTTTACTGAAAATGATTCAATATCTAATGGAATATTCAAATACAATCAAACATAATTCATCCAGTTCTTTGAATTCATTGTTTGAATAGAAGATGTTAACATTGCCTTCTGAACACGTGAAATTTCAAGCAGAAGCGAAAAAAGTAAGAAATTTGTTGATGAAAATGTATCAGTTTTGAATCTTGTATTTGATATCGCTAAAACATCCAAGCAATTTTTTTATGAAGAATTATCGTGACTGTCGGTCAACCCATAGAGCCAAATACACTTGGCGTCCGAGCATTGGTGGTGTCCGAGCATTGGTTCGATTAGTCTACATCATGAAGAAGCGAATTTCACAAGTCCCCATTCTGAGCCCCTCGCTGGAAATCACCTCTATCATGGCTATGTTGTGATTCCTTCCAGTTTGATTTTTATATGCATATCCAAAAATAGGACCCATGAAAATCTTACAAAAACCTTAAAACTTGCTATCATTTTAATTGTATCATACACACTATAGTGATATCAGTCTCTGAGTCTCTTTATATACATGTAAAGAAAATTTACCAGGGCCAAATTAGCTTAGTCTGTATATAGAGGCTATAGGGGTTATACTATTGAAACCTGACGATGGCCCCATATACTGGAACATAAATTAGCCATTAGCAAAGCAAAGTTTTGAGTAAAAGAACAGAAGATAATTAACAATTTGTTTTTTGATAAACAAATCAAATGGCAAAATGAATATTCAATTCTTAAGTAACATTCATTTTAGGTGTGTAGCCCTGTAATTGTGAAAGGACACATTAGCCTCATCATGCTCATGGATCAAACAGATGAAACTTATTGTCCAGATGTACAAAATCAGCTGCCACAAGAAGGATTTTCTCGATTCTCGTACTTTTCTGAGGGTATGTTTTCATTTTGTTATTGAATGATTACTAGTCTGTAAGCGGAGTAAGCATCTTGATGATTCAGACTAATTTGGCATTTAAGTAAGTATAAGAGGATATAAAATTTTTAGTAGAGATGATAGTGCTTTCAAATTTTGCATGTGTAATACTGTATGTACACATATCTTGTGGAGACGCATCTTATGCTACCAAATTTTTTACCTTGACTTTTTAGCTTACCAGAGCAATACTCAAAGCTCAAGTGAGCTATGGTCATAGTGCACCGTCCGGCATCTTTTCATCGTCTGTCGAAAAACTTTTCATATTTTCAAGTTTTTCTTCAGAACCTCTTAATGGATTTTGAAGAAACTTATAGTAGGAATGAAGTACATCAGATACATATGATATTTATATTATATTTGTCTTTTTCCAATTTTCTACGACTTCTCATGTGTTCACTTTTAATGATTCAGAATTGAAAGTTAGAAAAAAAATATATATATGAGTTAAAGAAGATCCTGACAATAATCTCAGCATCACTCACATTAGAGCACCAAATTGGGCATCGACGGAACCCTAGCAAGCTAGGGGCGAGACCAGGTGCCTGGGAGTAAGCATCTCCTGTTGGCTAGCCACACCTGCCGTTAATTTTCATGCACAGAAATGAAACCAATATGTTAAAATGAATGCATTGTCTGTATATACATCCCGTATAAAATCTAGGTAAAAAATAACTGAAACAAGTTACTTTTAATTCACTATTTTTGAAAACCAGAGTTACTTCTCATTTGAGACAGTATCTGACGTAGACTGACTATGACATCATCAAACCCTATGGAAACAGTCCTAAAAGTCTGGGAAATGGCGGTATGAAATCGACGTTACCATAGTGACTTTCATGACGTTACAATGGTTTTACGTCAGATACCGTCTGTAAGGGCAAAAAACTCTGTATTCTGCAAAGACTCAATATGTCAAAATAAAAATTAATAAAGCCTGTGTTTGTGAAACATGAATGCCCCCGGTGGCATCTTTATTCGTATAAACACCATTTTCTGTTAAGTACATGTATGTGAAAGGTCAAGGTCAGGATCACTGGGTTAAAATTTCAATCATTGATGGAAAAATCTTGAGACAAGGAATATACATGTGCAATATCAAAGCCCTATCACTTACCATTCAAAAGATATTTCAAATGTTAAAGTATTTGCAGAGTAGGTCAAAGTCAAAGGTCAAAAACTTTGGTATCAATAAAAAGGTCTTAACATAACAAATACACATGTAAAATATCAAAGCCCTATAACTTACCATTCAAAAGTAATGCCCAATGTTAAGTTTTTGAAAAGTAGGTCAAAGGTCAAGGCCATGGTTACGAGGTCAAAAATTTAGGTATCAATGGAAAAGTCTTGTCGAATATTCGAATATGAATTAAATACGTGCCACGAATATTCGAATAGCATTTTCAGGTATTCGTTTTCAGCTCTAGTAAAGTCCCCGTATGATACTACCACAGGAGCTCGATGCTAACATCCAGAAGAAAATCGGCCTCTACTTTCCTTATATTTGACTAGAGAGAGATGGGAAGGGGTGGGTGTCATTGAAGGTTGTTGGCTTCTAGCTCCTGTGAATACTATCAAGTCTGGTCAGTTGCCATTCGAGACCATGGCTTGATGATGATTACGGGATTATGACGTTTTTACGTAAAGATGCGTTAGTGTTTCAGGGTAACAATTGTTTACCCCAAACATAACTCTTTACCGGAATCTTTATTGTACCATGCCACTGGCATTGCCAGGGTTTTTTTTCAAGTAAATCCATTGGTCAGAAACATAATTTTGAGGACGCTCTCAAAGTCCTTACAAGTAATAATGAATATTCCAATACAAATGGAATATGTGTCACGAATATTCGAATAGCATTTTCAGGTATTCGTTTCAGCTCTACCATCGGATATGCCAATTTATTCTATTACCGATAATAGATTATGTTAATAAACCATTTCCCATCACTATCATGAAGTATAATCTTTTTTATTCTGTTCAGGAGATGCCTCATCTGATGATGGTTTTGAACAAACCGACTTAAACGAATATTCTGTTAATGGGTCAGATAAGTGCAAAAGTAAGTATGAAATGAGCATTTATATATCAAATATTATACCCACATATTGAAGGATTGGGGGCATATTGTTTTGCAGGCCTTTTTCTATAGACAGGTCCAGTATTTGAGCCCTTGCCAATGACAAATCACATGTTTTTAGCTCTTCTGCTGTCTTACCAGTCTAGCCTATGTCATCACCCTTTATCTGTCTGTCTGTCCGTCTGTAAACCATTCTTGCTCTCTCAACTCCTGAAACCACAGAAGATAGAAAGTTAATACTTTTTTTGTTTGAGCCTCTGAACACCAGGATCTTAGAAAATGGGTGCAGTTATTTTCTCCGATATAACAGTATGTGATCTTGTGCTCGCAACTCCTCAGACACTATACCGGTAAATGATGGGTCTGTGATCTAGTTGTGTACTTGATGTTTTGTTTGAGCCCCAGACCCCCAGGGCCTAGGGTCTTAGAAAATGGGAGTGGTATTTTTTTCCTATATAATTGTGCTCTCATTAGTTCTCAACTCTTCTAAAGGTGTTAGTGATGGAAAGTTAAATCTTTATGCAATTTGATGGATCTGTAGCAGGCTCTCAATCAGCCTGATTTGGGGCAGATATTTTGCCCCATTCCCAAAGCAAAATAGTGTCTTTTTTCCCAATTTGTTGACCAATTTTTCCCAATTTGATACATCATGGAAAATTAATGAAAAGCCAGTAATTATTACTGAATTTCTAGTGAAAACGTATCCAAATCTATTTACAGTTTTTCCTTTATGTTTCAGAAAAAAGAGGACGCCCATTTGGATCAGGTGTATCTCATGGACAACCTAACAAAAAGCGTAAGTCTAATCATTGAAGGAATTAGTATATACATTTGTATCCTCCTAGCCCACCTGAGCAAAAGGTTCCAGTTGGCTTTTGTCATAGTGCACAATCCGTCGTCATTTTCATTGACAAAGACGAAGGGGTACCTCCAAGATCAAGGTCACAAAAAGAGAAACTGACAGGTGCAGTTTCTAGTATAGATTGGAGCAAATGAATATATTTGAAATTGATTATGTTAGTCAGACTTTATTTTTGTCCACCACTTTCGCGAAAGCGCGGGGACATTAAAACTGGTTCGTCTGTCCGTCCGTCCGTCTGTCCGTCAGTCACAAAAACTTTAACCTTGTGCATAACTTTTGAATGGAAAGTGATAGGGCTTTGATATTTCACATGTGTATTCCTTGTGACAAGACCTTGCCATGGATACCAAAATTTTTGACCTTGTGACCTTGACCTTGGACTTTGACCTACTAATTAAAAACTTTAACCTTGACCATAACTTTTGAATGGAAAGTGATAGGGCTTCGATATTTCACATGTGTATTCCTTGTGACAAGACCTTGCCATGGATACCAAAATTTTTGACCTTGTGACCTTGACCTTGGACTTTGACCTAATTATTAAAAACTTTAACCTTGACCATAACTTTTGAATGGAAAGTGATAGGGCTTTGAAATTTCACATGTGTATTCCTTGTGACAAGACCTTTCCATGGATACCAAAATTTTTGACCTTGTGACCTTGACCTTGGACTTTGACCTACTTATTAAAAACTTTAACCTTGACCATAACTTTTGAATGGAAAGTGATAGGGCTTTGAAATTTCACATGTGTATTCCTTGTGACAATACCTTTGCATTGATACCAAAATTTTTGACCTTGTGACCTTGACCTTTGAGTTCGACCTACTTTTCAAAAAACTATAACCTTGTCCATAACTTTATAATGGAAAATGATAGGGCTTTCACATTTCACATGTGTATTCCTTGTGATAAGACCTTTCTGTTGGTAACAGCATTCTGACCTTGTGACCTTGTCCATGGAGGTTGACCCACATTTAAAAACTTCAACCTCGACCATAAGTTTTTGATGGTGATTTAAATCATAGGTCTTAAATATTTAACATGTGCATACCTTTTCATAAGCCCTGTCCCTTGGAAACAAAACAAAAGTTTGGACCTTTTGACCTTTTCTTGGAGTTAATTTTTCATATTTAGAATGTTTATAATATATGAGATATATTATTAAAACTTAAGAATGGGGGGATGTCTGTAAGCATTTCTTTAAAGACAAACACCCAAAAGCAGGGGACCACAATTCCTTGAATTTGATTTTTAAAAATCTGTAATCATGTATGTTTTCTTCAAATTAGGTAAACTTTTACCATTAGTTCCAATGGAAGATCTTCCCAGCGTCATTTGTTGCAACAACTTGTGTCTATCCTCAAACTTTGCTGCTTGTACAGAAGATTTAGAGAGAGTGAGAAACTACTATCAAGCTCTCAGCAAGGAGGAGAAAAAACAATGGGTACTTGATTACCTGAGCATGCACTATCAGTAAGCATTATGAGATAATAGTGTATATATCTATATGTTATTATTATGAAATGGCGATGTCCGTCCATTTGTCTGTCTGCTTCAACAATTTGTTTAGCTGTTGCTTTTAGAAAAATAGATCCAGATTGTGTCGATAATTTCTGGATATCAAATTCAATCTGCTTGTCAAAAAAATTCTATCAGCATCAAATATTTTCATATATGATAGAATAAATATGACAACAAAATCAATCCATCCTTGAAAAATGAATACATTTCATCTTTATATCTTTGCAGAAGTGCAGCTGAATCTGAGAAGGCTATCCTTTACACAGTGGGTACAGTCTCTGTATGTAAGGCAGCATGGTGTCTAGCATTAGGAATACCTCAATCAACATTTTATGAAATCAAGGATTTATTCCTTAGTAAGAGAATCTCCCTATTTATAGATTTCCGTGTAAAGCATGCTTTCCAACGTTTATTCTATGTTTTTATTATACGCCCGTCATTTGACGGGTCGTATTATGGTATGGCGAAGTCCGTCCGTCTGTCCGTCCGCCTGTGGAACGCAATAACTTGATTATGCGTCAACGGATTTTCACGAAATTCATACATTATGATTGGACTGTGGAAAGGAAGCCGCCTTTCGATTTTCAGGTTCATCCGATTTGTCGTTACAGAGTTATGGGACTTAGATTTTTAAAATACAGTGAAAATATACTGAAATAGGTAAAAATTATTTAAAAATCTATTTCTGGTCGAAATATTTTGAAATTTTGTATACTTCACGAAACCTTACAGGAAGCAAGAACTCACAGTCCTCTACTAAGTTTGTGTTTTTTCGTGCCGATCGGTCAACAAATATGGCCGCCGAGGGCACTGACACATTTTCGACATCTCCTCTGTATCCGCTGCACAATTTCATGAAACCTTACAGGAAGCAATTACTTAATGTCTTTTACCAAGTTCGTGTTTTTCGTGCCGATCGTTTAACAAATATGGCTGCCAAGGGCTCTGATTGGCTTACATGTATATTTAACACCATGGCATGAAAGAGTCAATCATCTGTGCACCAGTCTTCTTAAAATTAATTGATTTCTGTTTGAGAATTACATGTATTATCACTTACCTTTAAAAACAATTTCTACTTGAAGGTGGTTATAAGATAGTGCCAGTGAAAACTTCTAAGACTGGATATCAGAGTAACGAGACACTAACTGCACTTAGTTGGCTAAGTCGATATGCAGACCAATATGGTGACAAGTTGCCAAACGAATATAAGATATCCCTACCTATGTGTATAACTAAGCAGTATGTATATCAGAAGATGAAGGAGGAGCTGGAAGATTGCGGAGAAAGACAGATAATATCAGAATCACATTTTTATTTGAAATGGAGGGAGTCACTGCCACACATAGTAATACCAAAGGTAAGTAAAAAAAAGGTAGCGATTTATTACTGTCTTGGTTCTCGCACCTTTTTTTGGCCTTTGAAATAGGAAAAAATAGCAACCAGGGATTTTTTTCAGTAATTTGGTAATGGGTTCGGGGCCCGTGCAATTGGGAAAATTAACGACATTTGGGAATATTTTGGGAAGTACTAATATATAAGTAAAAAGACAGTTTATACAATTAAAAGATCAGAGTTGAACATGTTGAATGTTTAATCAAATAATTTTCTTTTAGATATGATTTAATTTCTTGTGCTTACAATAAAATGGCAAATAATAAGTAAATTTGCTACTTTTGAACCAGTAAATTTCACTATTTTAGGTGATAACTCCATCTATATGTGATTGGGAAATCTAAGAGCCACAATTGGGAAAAAAGATACTATTTTACATTGGGAATGGGGCCGAATAACGGCCCCAAAAAGGGGCAAAAAAAATCCCTGGCAACGTTTCATCACAAACTAGAAATAGATTTGGATGCTTTACCAAATTACCATAAAGTAAGGTCAAAATAAAGGCCTATTTTTGTCAAATTTTTACCATTTTTAAGCAAAAATAACACAAAATGTCAGGCTGATAACACCATCACTGTTGTCAGAACAAAATAGATTTCATGTGAAAAATATTATCACTTAAAAAAATAAGTGTGACCTTGTTTTGTTTTCCTACATTTTGAGGTCAAATATGGTTGTCATGGCAACTTTTCATTCGACACGAGACGCAGGACGTAGAGGTAGATTAATCCCTGTCATTGGGAATGGCATTGAATAACAGCCCTATATCGGGCCAATCAAGAGCCCTGAATGCTGACTTTAGTTGTTAGCTGCCAACACTAGCAGATAGATCATAGTTTAAATGTGATTGCACAAAGCTTCTCATTTGTTTGCGCAGATGGAAGACACTTAAGATCACCATCAGTGTGTCCATCCACCAGCGCCAGCAGCAATGAGAACAATGTCTACTAAGAGGATGACACTTACTTTTTTGCAAAGTCACAGATTCCAGGTCAAGGTCACATATACTAGTTAAGAAAACAGTTTCTCAAGCATATCTTGCACAAGTGGCTGTACTTCTGCACTTTTGTTAGGTTCATTATGTTGGTTTCCTCTGAAAGTTATATGTAGGGGAATGATAAATCATGCGATAATATAATATTGGAATTGTATATTTTTAAAAAAGTCTTGAGATTTTGTACAGGAAATGACAAACTTATTTTCAGGTCAGCAGATTTACACTATGTTCCAAGTGCCTGAAATTTAAACAAGAAATTTCCGAGACCATAGAAAAGGGGAAGAGGGATGCTGTAAAACAAAGAATGGACAAGCATTTGAGAAAACAACAGTAAGCTTTATTTGTGAATAGAAATCTAGAAGCAACATAGTAGAATTTTATCAAAATTTCATATTATAGCAGGGATCACGTTTTAAGTGGCCGACAAGATGTTTTTTCACAAGTTAAGAAACAATAAAAAGTGTGTTTGTGAAACACGAATGCCCCCGTTTGCATCTTTGACAGTAAAACAGATGAAAAGTAGTTTCACAGTTGAGGTCAAGGTCACAAGGTCAAATTTGGTATCCATGGAAAAGTCTTGCCACATGGAATTCATATGTGAAATATGAAAGCCCCATCACTTAACATTCAAAAGTTATGGTTTAAGTTTAGATTTTAGAAATTAGGTCAAACTCCCAAGGTCAAGAGGTAAATAATTTTGGTATCCATGGGAAGGTCTTGTCACAAGGAAAACACAGGCAAATTATGAAAGCCTTATCACTTACCATTCAGAAGTTATGGCCAAGGTGAAGGTTTTTCTGTAAGGGTAGGACTTTGATATTTCACATATAGATTCTTTATGACCAGACCTTTCGGTGTTGTGTCACAAATAAATCCGTTTAGAGAAAAACGTCCCACTTGGTCACTTTAAGGGCAATTCTAGTTCATTTTGCTATATAATAGGTCTGTGAGCTTGTTGTGCACCTGATATTTTGTTTGATACCCTGACCCCCACTGACTTAGAAAATTGGTGTGTATGTATGTTGAGCCTCATATAAATCACATTCACTGTAAGATTTCCAGTGTTGACAGCTGAGTGATGTGGCCCTCGGGCCTCTTGTTTTTGTTTAAGGATTGTTTTTCAGCGTTTGTGCTTTATAGGTGTGTATTTGCAGTAGGGAATGGAAAAAAAAAATATGTATAGCCTTCAACCCTTTGATTTCTCTCTTTTCAGTGATGAGCGAAAGAAATATTACAAGCACATAATGAAGGCAAAGATGAATCCATCAATATACTTTTCCATGATCATGGATGGTATGGACACCAATAAAACAATGCTACCACACTTTATCCAAAAGGACAAAGACACTTCCAACATGTGGATGCTTAAAGTGCACCTTACAGGTGTTATTGTCCATGGATTAGAAACGTATGGTTTTTTTGACTACTGCCAGTTTCCACATGGAAGCAACCTCACAATTTCAATTCTTCTTCAAGTGTTATACTTAAACAGAGAGGCTCTCCCTCCAGTGTTGTACCTACAGTTGGACAATTGTGGTCGAGAGAATAAGAACAGGTAAAGGGAGACAAAAAAAGTCTTAGACTTAAAATTCTTATGAACAACAAGAAAATCAATATTTTTAGTGATAGGGCTTTGATATTTCATGTGTATTCTTTGTGACAAAACCTTTCTAAACATACCATAATTTTTGACCTAGTGACCTTGACCTTTTTTCTAAGAATTGTGTGTATCTTCTGATTGGTAAGTGATAAGGCTTTAATATTTCACACATATATTTCTTAGAAATATGACCTTTGTTTTGTTACAAAAATATTTACATAGTGACCTTGACCTAGGTGATTGACACTATTTTCTGAAAATATGAGATTGACCATATCTTTCAATTGGTAAGTAAGATGTCTGCTATTTCACATATGAATTTCATCAGACAAGACTTTTATACTGATACCAGTAAATTTTGAACCATGGGGAATGTACTAGTAATGTAAATATTGTTATGTACCTACCATGACAATTTGGGAGGAGACATATTTTTCTCAACTGGTGTGGACACTTTGAGTGTAAAATTTTCAACCTAAGTAAGAAACACTCAAGTGCTCAGAAATTGCACCCAAAGAAACCCCTGTAATGCAAAATGAATGGAAAGAAAACATGATTTATTATATGCTGATTTTTCACAATTTACATGTACCTCAAGATTTAGGCTATATCTCATGAACTGTGTTGCCACTTTGTTAGGGCTTTCATATTTTAATATTTACATATGCCTATTCATTTGTATAGAATTTACACTGTAATTATAGGAGTATAACCGCGGTGGCGTGGTTTGAACTATGACGTCATAGTAACTTGGCTTGATTTGAAATTTGACGGTACGTAGTAACAGAGCCTTAGCAACGGAGTTTTATTCGTATTTTAACGTCATTTAAGCGTGAAAAACTGGAATGTAAATATATATAATAACTGTCTTTTGGAATGTGATTATACTGTGATAACCTACAATGGATCCAGGAATTATGTTTCTCATTGTAGGTTATCACAGTATAATCACATTCCAAAAGACAGTTATTCTATAACTAATAGTTGCCTCTGCTAGACTCTGGCAAGCTACAGTATGTTGTCTTTTGCCAAATTTTTTACACACTCAGTCAGATTGTCTTATAATTTCTTTTGCAGGTTTGTTCTAGCATTCTTGTGCTTGTTGGTTGAAAAGAAAGTATTTAGAAAAGTGAAGCTGTCCTTTTTGATGGTCGGCCACACGCATGAAGACATTGACAGGAGTTTTTCAGTGTAAGTCTATTCAGCGTACACGAAGGCTCAAGTGAGCAATTTTCAAAGCGTTATCCATTGAAGTGCAGGAATTTCAATGAACAAAAATTCATGACCAGATCTTTCATTTGATATCACGACTGTAGACCAAGTGACCTTGACCTTTGACATACTTTTGAACTATAAGGGGTAGGGCTTTGATATTTCACACATAGAATCTTTATGACCATAACTTTTTTAGCTCGCCAGGATGAAAATGTCCAGAGAGCTAATGCCATACCCTCAGCGTTGTTGTTGCCGTCTGTAACCTGGGCTTTATCTCTTGAACTACAAAAGATGGGCCTTTGATATTTCACATGTAGATACCTTGTGACGAGACCTACTTTTCAAAAACTTTAACCTGGGATATATCTCTTAAACTATATGGGGTACAGCTTTGATATTTCACATGTAGATACCTTGTGAAGATACCTTTCATTTGAGACCATGACCTTTGATCTTAGACTTTTACCTTCTTTTTAAAATCTTCAATCTTGGCTATATCTCTTGAACTATAAGGGATAGGGCTTTGATATTCTACATGTAGATTTCTTATGATAAGACCGTTCATTTGAAACCTTGACCTTCTTTTGAAAATTAAGTTTGCATGGTCTTCATCTCTTCAACTTTAAGGGGAAGGGATTTTACATTTCATGCATATATTTGTCTTATTTTTGGTGTTCATGGGTGTATAATTCTGGTTGGTCAGGTGCAAATTTTTTTGTGTCCAACCAGAATTATGCAACCATGAACACCGAAAGTAAGCCAGTCAATTCTAATATTTACGTTTATTCTAATTGACTGTCATTTTTATCTGCATGCAAGTTGCTTATTTTGCCTGTAACAGCATCAATTGTAATTTCAAGATTCAATATTTATTGATTTCCAACAAACATGTCGGCATACATTGATACATAACAACATATAGCTCAAACTAAATAATACATAAAACTACAACTTTGATGTAATTATTGTGCAGTATATGCATGGTCATAAACTTAATTAATACATAAAGATTTTATTAGATATATTTTTCAATAATGAAATAGGTTTCAGTCATGAATGCAGTAATAATTTCAATAATTGAGAAATGGATTATACAGATTAGAAGTTTTTGGTTATTCCTTATAGGATTCAACATACATGGTATTATGTACTGCATTCTCATTCAGAAGCATTTTACTCACTTAGGCTTCTAGTTGAATTTACAAAACTATCTTATAAATATATGATGTTTGTTTTTCAGGTTCTCCAGATGGCTCAACAAAAACGAAGCCTTAACTCCAAGCTCCCTAATGAAAGGATATGAAAGCACTGGAGGTGTAGCCATTGAGCTCCAAAGTGTGTACGATGTTAGTTCTTGGATCCAAACTGGGAAACTTGCCAATCATTCTAAACCCCATACTTTCAGAATAACATGCAACAGTGACAATGGAAAGGCTGTAATCCATTACAAAAACTGGACATCAGACAAGGTACATGCATATGAAACAACTAATTGATAGCATATCCCCAATTTGAGAAAGTAAAGAATTTAATACTCTTTCTACCCGAGGGTTCTCAAAAGCATTTAAAACCCAAGGCTTGCAAAATTGTGTCACCCAAGGGTGGAACTGATGTATTTTTAGCTCTACTGGTTAGAGACCATTCGAGCTTGTGCGATACCATGTTGTCCGATGTCCGGCCGTCTGTCTGTCTGTGTTAACAATTTTTTTGTGATCGCAACTCCTCTGAAACCATAAATGATAGAAAGGTAATTCTTCTTGCATTCAGTTTGTTCCATGGTCTAGTCGTGCACCTGGTATTTTGTTTGAGCCTCTGACCCCCAGGGTCTCCAAAAATGGGTACAGTGATTTTTTTACCTTTTTTTAAAAGCCACCTGTACCTTTTCATTTGGGAAAATATTAGTGTTGTATAATCGGATAAATAATGAATGGAAAATTTTAGTTTAGGGCAATCTTTAAGTCCAAGTGTCATAATTCATAATTTTGTCTTTGATTTGACCAGTATATGAACTTTATCGGGATTTTCACCTGAAACCAAATCTCAATTCAACATGTTCAATATGTTAATCCATTTCAGAGAGAAAATGAATGGAAACCCATAGATTTTGATATTTTCTTTAAGAGAAATAACTCGTTCAAAAATTCTATGATCAGACTCAACTTTAAACTTAACATAGATTTTTAAGCCCTGGTAATCAAAGGTTCAGATGCTTATAGTTTTTGATCTGTCTGTTTGTCTGCAAAAACTGTATAAATCAGGAAAGAATTTCTTCCTTTCAGGAATGGTTGGAGTGCGAAACACCAAGTCCTAACACATTTTTGGTGCAAGACCTACCAACTGGAGACCCTTCCAAAGTTTTCCCAAATTATGATAAAGTCGACCTTGCACAGCTGGAAAAGGCAATTAACAAGTGTCAGAGGATGAAAGGAAAAGAGGGTGCTATGAATGAATGGAAAGAATTTATTCAAGAGAAAAGGGCATCAGGTAAGACTTTATTTCATTATCTTACAAGGCTTGTTCCATTGCATGGCAGTTATTATATACATTTATGTTCTATTTTTGTGGCAGGTCTATGATATGGCGAAATCCATCAATCCAACCTTCAGTCCGACAACATTTTGATTAAAGTGTTGCATTTAAGTCTGTTGAGAGAAAACTGTTTGGAGGAGAAACTTGACATGGTGATAGACCATGATCAGACAAATCAAACAAAGCAACAAAATTTGACATAGTGAGTTTGACCTTGGAGTTTGACCTACTTTTGAAAAAAACTTTAACCTTGGCCATAGCTTTTGAATGGTAAGTGATAGGACTTTCACATTTCACTTGTGTTTTTCTTGTGACAAGACCTTTCCATTGATACCAAAAATTTTACCTTGTGACCTTGACCTTGGAGATTGACTGACTATTGAAAAATTTTAACCTTGGCCATTACTTTCGAATAGTAAATGATTGGGCTTTATATTTCACATATGTATTCCTTGTCACAAGACCTTACCATGGATACCAAAAGTTTTGACAATTTGACCTTGACCATGGAGATTGATCTACTTTTAAAAATAATAAATCTGGGCCATATCTCATGAACTGTAGAGGCTATGGCTTGAAATTTCACATGAAGAATATTTATGACCAGACCTTTCATTTGATATCATGAGTTTTGACCTAGTGAATTGACCTTTGACCTACTTTTGAACTATAAAAAGTAGGGTTTTGATATTTCACATATAGACCTCATGCCCAGAATTAGTGACCTTTGACCCAGTGACCTTGACATTGACCTTTGACCAACTTTTGAATTATAAGAGGCAGGGTTTTGATATTTCACATGTAGATTCCTCATGATCAGACCTTTCGTTTGATGTCATGACTTTTGATCAAATGACCTTTATATTGACCTTTTCCCTTTTAAACTCTTAAGACTTAGGGTTTTGATATTTCACATATAGATTCCTTATGAGGAGATCTTTCATTTGATTACTCCAAACGTAACTCTTTATTAAAATCTTTATTATACCATTTCTTTTTTCAAGTGCATGTAAATCCATTGGTCAGAAACATAATTTTGAGGAAGCTCTTAAAAACCTTACAAGTAATTAGGAATATTGTAATAAGAATGGAATACGTGTCATGACTATTCAAATAGCATTTTCAGGTTTTTGTTTCAGCTCTAATTTTGATTGGCTTAGTGTTTAAAATTTGTTATTTTTCAAAGACATTCATGATTTACTACCATATAACCAGAAATTTTTGCGAGTATCAAATTTCGTGATTTTATGGTAAACTAGAGTTTCTTTATTTTTGCGTGTACAATTTTTCGCAATTCCTAAATTACTAACAAATATATTAAATATAATTTGACTCTTTTTACCTTGTAAACATTAATTTAAATATTTCTATCATAAAAAGTTTTCATTTACTTCTTTTTATATTTAATCTTGATATATGAAGAATGAGACATCTACATTAAGAACAAATGTAACTGATATGGTAATTTATAGTATACCTTACCAACTGTAATTTTTTGTGAGAATAATTTTTAGAGATTCCAAATAACTCGTGAATATAGGGAAAAATATCTCGCAAAAATTTCTGGTTATACGGTAATTAATTCCGTCTTTTACATCTGTTCTTTAAAGGTGAAGAACACAGTATGTTTATGTTACAAGAAATCGTCCAAGCTTCACAAAGAAGGACAACTCAGATGCTGAATACAGAAGTTGAAATGTCTGATTCTGATGAGGACAAGCCAATCCCAAAGGTATCTGATAAGTGATGTTCTTTTTCATATAGTCCTCTGCATCAAGATAAATGGTACTGAATTAAACCAAGAGGCTGGTAATTTCCTTTTTAGCTCACCTCGACGAAGTAGAGGCGGGCTTATGCTATGGCCCCATCATCGGCGACCGCACTATAGGTTAAGCAAACGGGACAGGTTCATTCCAGCCTTACTATAAGTCTTACATCAACCAAACGTGCATGGATGATGCATCTGAGGATGCTTACAACAATGCATGGTTCGGAGGCTGCATCTGACCTACATTTTATGCTTGAGTGAGCAGGTGAAGTAAAATGGGACAGGTCCATTCCCGCCTTCATCAAATGTTCCCCATGGGGAGAGGATGAACCGAATTGATTTTCAAAGTCAAAGGTCAAGGTCACTATGGACTTGGACATGAAATCATTTTGCTTAGTGATATAGAACTTGTAATTGTGAGGGATGCTACGCTTGTGTTGCCTTTATTTCAGTAGTTCCTCAATGTTCAACAGCGCGATAAATTATATCGCTGTAAATTTCATAAATTATGATATGATATGATATAAATTTCAATTTTCAGGTGGTTCTAAGTATACCAGGCAGAAAGAAAAAGGACAAAAAGACGACTTGAATAGCAGATTTTTGCCGTGTTTTGCGCTGTACGAACTTGCCCTGACAACATGCTTATCTTGTCTGTAATATACTAGTAGTATTACTTTAAAACTGTAATACTGGTACTCAAAGAATGTATGTTTTTATAGAGCATTTAAAGGTACAAAAGGTCTCGTCAAGATCAAACCATGAATCAACTATTTTTGTCAAAATTTTAACGCAAACGAGTCTATCATGCTTAGAAATTAGAAATTGGCTGGTTACAATAGTCACATATGCCCTCAACCCCCCCCCCCCCCAAAAAAAAAAACTTGAGGAAACATGACATTTTTGCCTTCGCATCCGTCAATCACATGTCTCCTAAACCGTTTGCCGGATCATTGACATATTTTATTTAGTATGTTGTTGCTTATTACCCAAGGTTTCACATGTTAGTCATGTGACCAAGGTCACTTAGTATTTTTTAATGAAATTGTAGATACATTATTGTCTGGGCAACATTATTGTATGGGCTATATCTCTTGAACGGTTTACCTGCTTATGACCCAAAGGTTTCACATCACTTTGAACCATAGTCATGGTCACTTAGTACATTTTCAATGAAATTGTACATTCATTCCTGTGCGGTTTATATCTCTTGAACTGTTTACCAGATCGCTTCCGTATTTTAGTATGCTGTTGCTTATGACCCAAAGGCTTAACATCACATTGACACAAGGTCATGTGACCAAGGTCAAGGACACTTTATTCATTTTTAATGAAATTGTACATTCATTCCTGTCTTTGCTATATCTCTTGCACAGTTTACTGGATTTCGTCCATATTTTAGTATGTTGTTGCTGATGACCCAAAGGTTTAACATCACCTTGATCCAAGGTTTAAGATCACAGTACATTTTTCATGAAATTGTACATACGTTCTTGTCCCAGCTATATTTCTTGAGCTGTTTACTGAATGGCTTTCATATTTTAGTTTGTTGTTGCTCCATGCCATATCTTTTGAATTATCCAATCACTAATTCAGTTTGTTGTTGCTCATGAATTATAAGTTTCAGTTCACCTATATCCAGGTCATGTGTCCAAGGCCAAGGTCACCCAGTATGCTTATAATGAAGTAGTATATGCTAATCAAGGTTGGGCTATATCTCTTAACAATATAATGAATCACTTTCATGTTTTAGTATGATGTTGCCCATGAAGGTTTCACATCATTTTGACCCAAGGTCATGTGACCAAGTTCAAAGGAACTTAGAGGGAGTGGGGGGGGGGACATTTTTTTTCCCAAACAACATTTTTAGGTCACCTCGAAAAAGTAGAGGGGGGCTTATGCTATCGCATCTGTGTCGGGGTCCGCACTATAGGTTTAGCAAAACGGGACAGGTCCATTCCCGCCAAACTACAAGTCCTACTCCAACCAAACTTGCATGGATGATGCATCTGAGGATGCTTACAATAATGCATGGTATGAAAGCTGCATCTGACCTACATTTCATGCTTGAGTGAGCAAGATAGGTAAATTGGGACAGGTCCATTCCTGCCTTACTACAAGTCCTACACGAACCAAACTTGCATGGATGATGTATCTGAGAATGCTTACAGCAATGCATGGTACGGAGACTTCATCTGACCCACATTTCATGCTTGAGTGAGCAGGTTAGGTAAAATAGGACAGGTCCATTCACGCCTTACTATAAGTCCTACACAATCAAACTTGCATGGATGATGCATCTGAGGATGCTAACAACAATGCATGGTACAGAGGCTGCATCTGACCTACATTTCATGGTTGAGAGAGCAGGTTAAGTAAAATGGGACAGGTCAATTCCCGCCGTATTATAAGTCCTACATCAACCAAACTTGCATGTATGATGCATATGAGGATGCTTACAAAAATGCATGGTACAGAGGCTGCATCTGACCTACATTTTACACTTGAGTGAGCAGGTTAGGTAAAATGGATCAGGTCCATTCCTGCCTTACTATAAGTCCTACATCAACCAAACTTGTATGGATGATGCATCTGAGGATGCTTACTACTTTACATGGTACAGAGGCTGCATATGACACATATTTCATGAGTGAGCAGGTTAGGTAAATGGGACAGGTCCATTCCTACCTTACTGTAAGTCCATCCAAAGTTGAGTGGTTGATGCATCTAAGGATGCTTACAACAATGCATGGTAAGCAGGCTGCATCTGACCTAAATTTCATGCTTGAGTGACCAGGTTTAGTAAAATGGGACAGGTCCATTCCTGCCTTACCATAAGTCCTACATCAACCAAACTTCTGTGGATGCTGCATCTAAGGATGCCTTATACAATGTATGGTACAGATGCTGCATCTAAGCCACATTCCATGCTTTAGCAATCAGGTTTATTAAAATGGGACGGGTCCATTTCCGGCCTATTTTAAGTCCTAGATCAATCAAAAAACTTGTGTGGGTGATGTATCTGAAGATGCTTACTGCAATGCACTGTACAGATGCTGCATCTGACCTATGTTTCATGCTTGATTGACCAGGTATGGTAAAACTAGAATCTTCATTTCCAGCCTTCTTTGAATATTTATCAACCAAACTTATGTGGATTATGCATCTGGAAATACTTTGTGCAATGTAGGTACAGATGCTGGTCATGGGACAATGATGCCGTCGAGGTGAGCGCTGTCATCTCTGATGGCCCTATGCTATGTTTATACTTTAAGAGTATATCTGCAGTGGCTTGATTTGAACCATTACGTCTTAGTTACTTGGTTTGATTTGAAGTATGATGGTACGTAGTATAAGAGCCCACGCATTGGAATTTTAATCATATTTTAACATCATTTTAAGGGTGAAAAATGGAATGTAAATATATATAAGAACTGTCTTTTGGAATGTGAGGATACTGTGATAACTGATAATAATCTATACAACACGCGTTATGGAACATAATTCCTGGATCCATTGTAGGTTATCACAGTATAATCACATTACAAAAGGCAGTTATTGCATAATTGTCACAGAGCTTGACATTGGAAAAAAATATCCTCAAAGAAATAGCTGAGGACTGTAAAGTTGCCAAGGAGGGCATATCTGAGAGGACAAATTTTGATTTCAACATTGAAATATCAACAACAGTAAAAGTAAATGGTGTAGAGGTCAACACTTTTCCAATACTGAAAGATATTTTGGAAAGAAATGAAATGAAACTTGGAAATCTTCTCGTGAAGAGAAAACCAAATATTCTAGACTACATAATCTCTGTCATTTGTATTCCTGTATAACAGTAAATGATGTAGAGGTCAACACTTTTCCATCACTGAGAGGTATTTTGGAAAGAAATGAAATGAAACTTGGAAATCTTATCATGAAGAGAAAATCAGATATTCTAGACTACATAAACTTTGTCAAGTGTATTCCTGAAACACAGATTGAAGAGCCAATGACAACAGAACACCAGCAATTTGTAACTGAAGTACAACATGCATATATACATGTAGTTTCTAATACAAAGGAATGATGCTAGATTGTCAACTCTTTTTAACTGAGATGCAAAACTCGGCTCTTAATTTGATGTGAGACTGGTGGGTGGGCATCACAATTGGTTTCCAGACTATAAGTCAAGTATGATACATGCTAGTGCAATGAAACTTCATACACATACTCACCATCAGTCAAAGATGACCCCTATTTATTTTGGGGTCAAAAGGTCAAGGTCATAGTACTCCGATGTCTGAAATTGGTTTCCAGACTATAGTTCAAGTATGATACATGCTAGTGCAATGAAAATTCATACACATACCATCAGTCAAGGATGAACCCTATTGATTTTGGGGTCAAAGGTCAAGGTCATGGTGCTCTGAGGTTTGAAAATGGTTTCAGGATTATACAAGAGGGTGTATTGCATCTATGATCATGAAACTTGCCAGAAATGATTCCCATGAGTCAAGGATGACCCCTATTGATTTTGGGATCAAAAGGTCAAGGTCACAGGACTCGGATGATTGAAATTGGTTTGCAAACCTAAGTCAAGTATGATATATGCTAGAGAAATGAAACTTCATACACTTACTCCCCATGACTCAAGGTTGACCCTATTAATTTTGGGGTCCAAAGGTCAAGGTCACAGGACTCGGATGATTGAAATTGGTTTCCGGACCATATTAGAGTTTGTATTTCACCTATGATCATGAAACTTGCCAGAAATGTTTCCCATGAGTCAAGGTTGACCCCTATAAATTTTGAGGTAGAAGGTCAAGGTCATGGGACTTGCATGATTGAAAATAGTTTCCGGACCATATTTGAGCATGTATTGCACCTATAATCCTGAAACTTGCCAGAAATGTTTCCTATGAATCAAGGATGACCCCTATTGATTTCAAGGTCAAGGTCACAGGAATTTGATTATTGAGAATGGTTTCCAGACCATATTATAGAGCCTGTATTGCATTACAAAAGGCAGTTATTGGATAATTATCACAGAGCTTGACATTGGAAAAAAGATATCCTCAAAGAAATAGCGGAGGACTGCACAGTTGCCAAGGAGGGCATATCTGAGAGGACAAATTTGGATTTCAACATTGAAATATCAACAACAGTAAAAGTAAATGGTGTAGAGGTCAACATTTAGATATTTTGGAAAGAAATTAAATGAAATTTGGAAATCTTATTATGAAAAGAAAACCAAATATTCTAGACTACATAAACTCTGTAAATTGTATTCCTGTATAACAGTAAATGATATAGAGGTCAACACTTTTCCATTACTGAGAGATAAGTACGATACATGCTAGTGCAATAAAACTTCATTCACTTACTCCCCATTGGTCAAGGATGACCCCTATTAATTTTGGGGTCAAAGTCACAGTACTCCGATGATTGAAATTGGTTTCCGGACCATAAAGCAAGTACTAAACATGATAGAGCAATGAAACTTCATACAGTAACTGCCCATGAGTCGAAGATGACCCTTTTTGATTTTGAGATCCAAAGGTCAAGGTCACAGGACTCGGATGATTATGTCTCTCTCCCCCCCCCCCCCCACCCCCACGGGAAGGAGACATACTGGTTTTGCCTTTGTCATCCGTCTGTCACACATCGTGTCCGGGCTATATCTCCTGAACCGTTTGCCCGATCACTTTCATATTTTAGGATGTTGTTGCTTATGACCCGAAGGTTTCACATCACCTTGACCCAAGGTCATGTGACCAAGGTCACTTGTTGCAATTTTAATGAAATTGTGCATACATTCCTGTCCAGACTAGATCTCTTGAACCGTTTGCCCGATCACTTTCATATTTTAGTATGTTGTTGCTTATGACCCATAGGTTTCACATCACCTTGACCTAAGGTCATGTGGTCAAGGTGACTTAGTGCATTTTTAATGAAATTATGCATACATTCCTGTCCGGGCTAGATCTCTCGAACCGTTTGCCCGATCACTTTCATATTTTAGTATGTTGTTGCTTATGACCCGAAGGTTTCACATCACCTTGACCCAAGGTTATTTGACCAAGGTAAAGGTCACTTATTGCATTTTTAATGAAATTATGCATACATTCCTGTCCGGGCTAGATCTCTTGAACCGTTTGCCCGATCACTATCATATTTTAGTATGTTGTTGCTAATGACCCGAAGGTTTCACATTACCTTGACCCAAGGTCATTTGACTAAGGTAAAGGTCACTAAGTGCATTTTTAATGAAATTATGCATTCATTCCTGTCCGGGCTAGATCTCTTGATCTGTTTGCTGGATCACTATCATATTTTAGTATGTTGTTGCTTATGACCTGAAGGTTTCACATCATCTTGACCCAAGGTCATGTGACTAAGGTCAAGGTCGGTTATAGCATATTTAATGAAATTATGCATACATTCCTGTCCGAGCTAGATCTCTTGAACTGTTTGCCCGATGTCTTTCATATTTTAGTATGTTGTTGCTTATGACCCGAAGGTTTCAGTTACCTTGACCCAAGGTGATGTCAAGGTCACTTAGTGCATTTTTAATGAAATTATGCATACATTCCTTTTCGGGCTATATCTTCTGAATTGCTTGCCGGATCAGTTTCTTATTTTAGCAAGTTGCTGCTTATGACCCGAAGGTCCACATCACCTTGACCCTTGACCAAAGGTCATTTGACCAAGGTCAAGGTCGTGTATTTCAATTTTAATGAAATTTTACATGCATTCCTGTCTGGGCCATATCTCTTGAACTGTTTGCACGATCGCTTTCGTATTTTAGTATGTTGTTCCCCATGACCCGAAGGTTTCACATCATGTTGACTCTAGATCATGTGACCAAGGTCAAGGTCAATTAGTATATTTTAAACTAATTTGTATTTGTTAAGTGTATTATGTCCAGGCTTAATCTTTTGAACCGTGATCGGATCACTTCTTATTTTAGTATGGTGGCGCTGATGACCTAAAAGTTTCACACCACCTTGATCCTAGGTCATATGACTAAGGTCAAAGTCAAGTTTTACATTTTCTAATGAAACTGTAAATTCTATTGAGTATGGGCTAAATATGTGGAATCGTATACTGGATCACTCTGATACTTAAGTATGCTGTTGCTCAGGATTGGAGGGTTTCGTATCATCTATTTCCAAGGTCATGTGCCCAAGGTCAAAATTATTCAGTTCTTTTTAATGAAATGCACGTACTAATCTTGTCTTTGCTATATCTGCTGAACCCTTTTTACAATTGTTTTCATATTTTAGGATGTTGTTTCTCAGGACTAAATGTTTCTTATCACATTGTCCCAAGGTCACATGATTAAGGTCACATCTTACTTTGGTAATGAAATTGTATATGCTAATCATGTCCAGGCAGAAATTGTCTATGCTTATCATGTTAAGGCTTTATATTTTGAACCGTGTATCCAATCACTGATTCAGTTTTTTGTTGCTCATGATCCATACAATGTAGGTTTCAGATCACCTATATCCAAGGTCATGTTCCCCAAGTCAATTTCACTAAATACGCTTATAATGAAATGGTACATGCTAATCATGTTTGGGCTTTACCTCAAACAATATAATGAATCACTTTTACATTTTAGTATGGTATTGCCCATGACTCAAAGGTTTACATCATCTTTGCCTATTAGGTCAAAGTAACTTAGAGGGAGGGGGGAGACATCTGTTTTTTTCTGAAAAACAATTTTTTTTAATTGAAATTGGTTTCTGGACCTTAAGTCAAGTACGATATATGCTAGTGCAATGAAACTTCATACACTTACTCCTTTTGAGTCAATGTTGACCCCTATTAATTTTGGGGTCCAAAGGTCAAGGTCACAGGACTCAGATTATTGAAATTGTTTTCCGGACCATATTAGAGTCTGTATTGCACCTATGATCATGAAACTTGCCAGAAATGTTTGCCATGATTCAAGGATGACCGCTTTTGATTTTGAGGTCGAAAGGTTCAATGTCATAGGACTTGGATGATTGAAAATAGTTTCCGGACCATATTTGAGCATGTATTGCACCTATAATCCTGAAACTTGCCAGAAATATTTAATATGAATCAAGAATGACTCCTATTGATTTTAAGGTCAAAGGTCAAGGTCAAAGGAATCTGATTATTGAGAATGGTTTCCAGACCATATTATAGAGCCTGTATTGCAGCTATGATCATGAAAGTTGCCAGAAATATTTTCCATGAATCAAGGAATCTTCCTATTGATTTTGAGGTAAAAAGGTCATAGGACTCAGATGATTGTAAATAGTCTCTGGACCATATTTTAGCATGTATTGCACATATGATCATGAAACTTGCCAGAGAAGTTTCCTATGAATCGAGGATGACCCCTATAGATTTTGGGATAAAAAACTCGGTTAATTGAAAATGGTTTCTGGATTATATTTGTATGTGTATCAACCTGAAACATTCAAGTAATGCCTCCCATCTGTCGAGACCATATATTTATACAATTCATGTATATTTTCAGTCTGAATATTCATACTTACATTCAAGTTTTGCAACTCGGCACTTTGCATCTCTGATGCATTTTAAGCTTATCTACTTTTCTCTGCAATCACTTATCTACTTTTCTCTGCAATCGCTACGTAGAATTTCACAAAACTTTACAAAAGGAAGAACTCAATGATCTCAACTAAGTTTTCTTGCTGATGGGTCTACAAATATAGATGTCAAGGGCTTTGACTGATAGAAGCATTTTGGCTACTTTCAGTACTTTGTCCGCAACGCGGGTGAGCAATGTGACCCCTTTGGCTTCTTTTTACTGTATGACAAGTTGACTTAACATTTTTCCTGATCTTCAATTCTTGTTAACATTTGATTTAATTCAATATGTTTCTCTCAGAAGGGAAATTACATTTTAGACAGATTTTTGCAATGTCAGAACAGAAAAAGTAGTTAATTTTGGTTTATCAACCACTTGTTTGATATTATACATTTTCATTACACCATTAAAGTTGGAATGCTGATTAAGGTAAAATGCATTGTTACCAAGCTGCTTAATTCAAAGTGTAAACTAAACTTCTGTTTATCAGAAAACATATTAATAGAGATAGTACAATTCCTATCAGTGTTTAGATTTTTAAAGGTCTTTTCAAATTTCACCTGATGTTATATTCTTGTTCAGATACATGTTTTAATTGAATACATGTAGAGTGATGATTATATGTTGGACAATTTTTTGCATTGTTAAGACAGAAATTGTTTATTTTGTATTTTTGCCCATCAGCAAAAATAACAGTAAATGTTGTTGAGTTCAATCATTTTCAATAACTGAGGGATATTTTGGAAAGAAATGAAATGAATCTGAGAAATCTTATCATGAAGATCAAATCAGATATTCTAGACAACATTAACTCTGTCAACTGTATTCCTGTAAAGTAGTAAATGGTGTAGAGGTTAATACTTTTCCAATACTAAGAGATATTTTGGAAAGAAATGATATTAAACTTGGAAATCTTAACATAAAGAGAAAATTATTCTAAACTACATAAGCTCTGTCAACTGTATTGCTATATAACAGTAAATGGTGTAGAGGTCAACACTTTTCCAATACTGAGAGATATTTTGGAAAGAAATGAGTATCTTATCATGAAGAGAAAATCAGATATTCTAGACTACATAAACTCTGTCAACTGTATTCCTGATACACAGATTGAAGAGCCAATGACACCAGAACACCAGCAATTAGTAACTGAAGTACAACATGCATGTATACATATAGTTTCTAGATTGCTAGACTGTCAACTCTTTTTTACATGTTTTCAGATCTTATTCTTATAAAGTGTAGATACATGTTTTACTCGTATAGTATTGTCAAGGGTGAACTATAGTCTAATAGAAAATAATATAAATGGGATGGTACAATTCTTATCATTGTTTAGTTTTTAGCTCATTGACCATATGACATCCATTTAGTGTTAACTTTTTACATTTTCAACATTTCCTCTGCAACCGCTGTACAGATTTACCCAATATTTTATAAGAAGCAAGTACACAAGGCACTCTACCATAGTTGTCTGGTGGTTTTTTTTTTCGACCTGATAGCTTGACAAATAAGGGTGCTGAGGGCTCTGATCGGCTGCAGACCTGCCTACTTTTACGATTTTGGCGAATTTTTTTCTGAAGTTCATAATTACCTTTTAAAAATATTTTAAACAAACTAATAGACTTGCCTATTGAAATTTTGCTAAGTTTCAAGGGGCATAACTTTCCGCAAATTTGAGAGAAATGGCCATATTCAATAGTGACCTAGATTTTTTAGTGTACAAGCTATATCCAAGATATGAATAGGTTCTCCGTCACAGTTTTACTTTAAATGTCAGGAAAACAAAAATATTGAATTTTTCCAAGTTTCAAAGGGCATAACTCTTCCCATAATTGAGGGACATGACCCATATTCCAATAGAGCTGTATTTCCTGGTGAAAATGCTAAATCCAAGGAATTTTAAACAAACTAATAGTCTTGCCTATATAAAACCAATAGTCTTGCCTATATCAATTCTTTTTAAATCGAGGGTTTGATATCATATAAACAACTCTGTTCATGACAAAGATTTGTAAAAATGTCAAATTAGGGAAGAAACAATGCTTTTTTTCTTGAAATATTTTCTTGAAATAAAAATCAAATTGTTTATATTGCTCTTAATTTCTCTGATATTGCTCTTAATTTCTCTGAACTACACTTTCTTTAGCAAACTTTAACAATTTTGATAAAAGAAAAACAGGTTGGCATATCTGGGGCTGACACATTTTCGACTTTTCTCTGCAACCGCTATGAGAGTTACAAGTACTCAAGGTCCTGTACCAAGTTTGTTTTAATGATTGGTCAACAAATATAGATGTCAAGGGCTCTGATCAGTAGAAGATTTTTGGTCAATTTCAGTCCTTCATCTGCAACTCGGTTGAGTGATGTGGCCCCCTTGGACCTCTTGTTTAAGTATATGACAAGTCGACTCTTTTTTTAAGTTTTTCCTGATCTTCAAGTGAAGTTTAGATACAAGTTATGGTCATATATTTGTTATTTATTATGTTTCTCTATTATTTGTCAGAGAGATTTTTGCATTATCAAGACATATGTACCGTTGTAGTTTTTTTTTTTTCGTTTATCACTGTTTAGTCTTTGAAGTATGACAAGTTCCTTATATGAAATTCTTGTCAAGTTAATATATACATGTTCTGCTTTGCTCATAAATATATGTAATTTAAGATGTTTCTCTTAAAATATAAATTATTTGCAAGACAGATTTTTGAATTGTCGGGACAGAAGTAGTGTTTGATTTTGGTTCATCACCCATTTATTACCTGTACAACATTAGAAAGCCAATGTTTTTTTAATTCAAATTCCCAAGCGTAAATTATCACATTATATGAAAATTAAAGAGATGGTAAAATTGCAATTATTGCTTTTTTTTAAAAGTATGACAACTCTTGATAAATTATTGTTGAAAATACACAACATATTCCAGCATAGACTGTGTAAGATAGAGGATATTGCAGAGGTTGGTCCAAGATTTGGGGGATATTGACATTTGCATAGGTTGTATAAGATTTGCAAGATATTGAAAATGAACAATATATTAGTGCATAGGTTAGTTTAAGATTTGGGGGATGTTGAAAATGCACAACATATTCCTGCATAGGTTGTGTAAAATTTTAGACTATTGAAAATGCACAATATATTCCCGCAAAGGTTATGTTAAGTTTGTGGATATTGAAAATGCACAACATATTCCTTCATAGGTTGTGTAAGATTTGGAGGATATTGAAAATACATAACATATTCCGTCATAGGTTGTGTAAGATTTTGGGGATGTTGAAAATACACAATATATTCCTGTATAGGCTTTGTAAGATTTGGAGGATATTGAAAATACACATCATATTCCTGCATAGGTTGTGTAAGATTTGTTGATATTGAAAATGCAAAACATATTCCTGCATAGGTTTGGTAAGATTTTGTAGATATTGAAAATGCACAACATATTCCTGCATAGGTTGTGTAAGATTCAGAGGATGTTGAAAATGCAAAACATATTACTGCATAGGTTGTGTAAGGTTTCGAGAACATTGAAAATACACAACATATTCCTGCATAGGTTGTGTAAGATTCAGAGGATGTTGAAAATGCAAAACATATTCCTACATGTACATAGGTTGTGTAAGGTTTGGAGAACATTGAAAATACACAACATATTCCTGCATAGGTTGTGTAAGGTTTGGAGAACATTGAAAATGCACAACATATTCCTGCATAGGTTGTGTAAGGTTTGGAGAACATTGAAAATACACAACATATTCCTGCATAGGTTGTGTAAGGTTTGGAGAACATTGAAAATACACAACATATTCCTGCATAGGTTGTGTAAAATTTGGAGAACATTGAAAATACACAACATATTCCTGCATAGGTTGTGTAAGGTTTGGAGAACATTGAAAATACACAACATATTCCTGCATAGGTTGTGTAAGGTTTGGAGAATATTGAAAGTACACAACATATTCCTGCATAGGTTGTGTAAGGTTTGGAGAACATTGAAAATGCAAAACATATTCCTGCATTACATGTAGGTTGTGTAAAATTTGGTGGATTGAAATACAAAAGGTATTCCTTCCTAGGTTTTGTACAATTAAGAGGAATTTCTAGATACACAAGACAGCCCTGCATAGTCATGAATTAAAATTGAAAATGAGAGTTCCTGCAAGAAATATCTTAAGATATACGAAATGATAATGTCAAAGTGTGATATATTTGATAAAAAGGTAGGCTTGTACCTTCCGAGACAAATAATAATTCCGAGTTTATTTAATTCTCTGTTTACAGTGGTTATTCGGTTTTACCAACGGTCCTTAACGTACCATCACACGAGGCACTCTTCTCAGTCGCAGCTGCCGAGGGGTCACTCAGCCGTATAAGTTCCCTCCAAGTTAGAGAACAGGTGGGGGCGAGATAATAAATCACTTCTGAGAAAGTCCTCCCTCAGTGGGAATCTAACCTGGGATCTTCAGATTAAAAATCCGGCGCTCAACTGACTTAGCTATGCGGCACCTCAGTAGTCAAATAGTAGTAATTAGACTTTCGTTGATGAGTTTTTAAGTACAGGCCTGCGTAGCAAATAGGCAGGTTAAATAACTTCAAATGTTTGCAAAACTTTTCTCATTCGAAATGTGCTCAGATCAAACCTCAAAGATCTGTTCCGACGGCATTTCCTACATACTCGGATGATTAAAAAAGTTATAAGGGCACTTAATTTGGCTGAGATATATGCAGAAAGTTTCCCGCCATTTTTATTTTCCATTCATACATAAAATTCTTAAAATTCTTAAATTATGAAATGAAAACCTTGCTCCACCATCGCTACCTTGATAAATGAATTTCATATGTTGACTTGTACTACATACATGTATATGTCTCAAAACACATTTTTTATTTGTTGTATCATCCTTGCTTGAGTTTTACGTTGACTTACTCTTTAACCATCATCATAAAACTTAAAACGTACAGTATTAAGAACAGATGGGCTTACATACCGTTTCCACTAGGGGCGTTGTCTGAGTATACACACTGACCGGATGTACACCACTGTAATTGAAAAAAATCTAAAAATAATCAATTCAAAGAATAAGAAAAAAGTCAGGATAATCATCAAAGAAGTATCTATCACTTATACAGTTTCAGAAGGCAAGACAAAATCATTAGAAATGCCATAGGAACGGTTGCGAACCTCGGAATGAATAATATTCTGAAGCGAGACCAGGCGCGCGGGGAGAGTCAACGTCTCAGGAATGAGTCTATGTAAAGTAATACTTTTAGACATTGTAAAAAACATCCTAACAATTAAATTTTTATCTTGCTTTGTTTGTTTACAAAAATGCATAAGACGTATTATAGAAGTAAAAAAATGCACCTGTTTATCACCGCAAATTGTCCCTTCCATTGCAAATGCAGAGTAATATGCAGATGACGTTGGGTCGGGATCGGCGCACCACATTTTAAAACAGATAGAACTGTAATTTCCGTTGTAGGCATACTGCAATGGTTAAAGAGAAAAAACATCAAACACTTTTTTGTGTTATGAATCATTTAACATTCATTGCAATACATGTAAAAGAGTAGAGAGGAGCTCAAACAACACTCGATTGCAGCAACCAATGCAAAACACAAAACAAACATCACAGAAAGAGACGTAAAAGGGACAAGGAATACCAACTCACACCATAAAACATGAAACACAAAAGACTGCACATAAACCAACGAGACCAATGGGCAACCGGTGCCGACTTAAGACGGCCATCTGCCACGCAAGTAGCAGATTGTGTGTTTGCTACGATTATGTGCACACAACCCTCCCACTTTTGCGATTACCCAAAGGTCACGAATTCGAAAAAGGCGCAATTGTGATGTAGAATAACTTCCTCACTGTACTCTACCGGCTGAAGCGAGCTCATGCAACGATTTATTTGGTCAAATTAAATCAGAGTACACTATATACCAACAATATAACAGGTGACGTCATGTCTTAGGTTAGAAATATGGAATGTTCCAACTCTAAACATTCCGAAGAAAATTTAGAACCAAGTTATTATGAACCAGACACGTGTTTCGAATATTAAATCCTTATCAGTGATGCCTCCATCCGAAGTGAGTTTTAGAAACAGCCAGTAGTAGCGACCTCTGCTTATATTTTTAAAATCAAATTTATGCATTTTGCAGAGAGTGCGCGGCTCCTAATCTCCTTTAGGGTAAATTCAGTAGAATATCCAAATACAATCTATGAGGAAAATAGCATAGGAGAGATGGTGCTAAGATGTTAACCTCCTTTAATTTCGATGACATTTTGAATGAAATGACAATTTTCCGAAATAACAAAACAATATATATGACGTAAACTTGATAAAGAAGGGAGGAGATCTCCAACAAGACCCCGTTGCAGTATCAACAGCAAAACACCAAAACACCCCGATGCAAAAACAGAAAAGACGAGTACAGCACGAGACGGAAAAGAGACACACGACATGTAAGCATCAAACACAAAAGACTACACATAAACCGACGAGACCAATGGCCAACCGGTGCCGACTTTGGACGGCCATTTCTCACGCAAGTAGCAAATTGAGTGGTTATCCTGCATTACGTGCGCACAACCCTCTCACTTCTCCAATTACCCAGAGGTCTCGAAGAACGTACAATTGTGGTGTAAAACAACCTCCTCACTGTAAGATGACATCACACAAACAAGACCGCGAAACGCAGAGGCCCCAGAGACACAGATGAATATGTAAATGGATATAAAAAGAGGGCATGCGTAATACAGTCCGTGCTCTGCCGGCTGTATACGTAGCGAGCTCATGTATGTAATAACCCTAGGTGTCCGACTGACATTCAGAGAGGACAGGTGGTCGGGGCCCTGTCTTCTCTAAAGAGGTTTGGACAGGTCCCGCCATGGAGTCCCGTCGTCACAGTTAGTCAGAGTGCAAGACGCAATGACGCGCTTGTACAAGACTGTCAAGTACCAAGCCTAGTGTCCGTCTGGTGACTTTAGGATCATATCCACGGTATAAAAGAGCCAAAACAAAGCTTTTTGCAATCGACATGGCTGAAAAGAAGTAATTAAGGAGGGTTTGAACACCAAGATGGCGGCGGCATTATTTGTTTTCTCGCTTCCTAGGAAAAGTACAGTCTTAACTCCCTTAAAACATTTAATACTCTGATTGATATATGCATTTGAGTATCCTGATGAAGTTTGAATAATTTCCGGCGTTATTTGAAGAAATTATGGCGATTTTCTAACTTCAGGACTTTGGGAGTTTTATCCATGAGCAAGCCACGACGTCATTTCGACGTTATCGGGAAAAATGGCGTCACAAACCTTCGCATTCAAAATGCAATAAAAACAGTATTTCTAAACGTATTGCATTGAAACTTAGCATGTATAAAATAGAACATTAAATCTTCATCACAGTGTATTCGTTGACAAATTTAAGTTACAGGAAAGAGGATGTCACTTCATTGAAAATGGACGATTTTGGAAGAAAAAATTGGAAAATATAAAGCTTTGTAATATTTCAATCCTAAATTCAATTTTTCCCATTTAATCATGAAATCATCTCTGGACATTCTTGATAATTTTGATAGTTTTTGACAAAGATTCATCCACAGGATTCCTAATGATTAACTGCAACTACAGTAAATTGGCTCGAAATTGCCATTTTTTTAGCGACAGTGTCATCATTTATTCAAGTATCCTGCCTGTGTTTAAAACACAATTCATTATATCTTTTCCATATGTAAGTGCAATATATTTAAGGATATTTTGGAAATTAAATCAAAATTAATTTCCAATAGCTTTACGAGAATTGGAATGACACTTTTAATATTATGACGTAATCAAGAAATTCAAGAAAACGTCGATTAATGCATATTTCAAAGTCTCGTAGAACATTTTACTGTGGATAGAATCATCTGTAAGTTTGTATAGTCAAGGACAGACAAGAAATATGTAATTTCAGAAATTTTTAGAAAAATTGAATTTGGCCTCCAAGTGTTCAATACCTCCTTAATTGATACACTGTATACTTAAGAAACATCCATGTCACGGGGAACAAGTTTAACTGCTCCACACTGCAATAGGAAACATGCAAAGTGCAGGATTCACGCATGGATGACAGAAAATTTAAAAAAAAACTATATATTGTCTATATAGTAAAGTTGCACCCTAAAATCACCGACATATGGTTTATATAGTAAAATCTACATATGATTTATACAGTAAAGTCTCTCCCTAAATTTTTCTTAATTTAATTTTGTTGTCATTTTTAGAGAGTTAAATTTCTATATTTTGAGATATCTAGTTATATAAATAGAAGTCCAAGGAATGCTTGTGTCGCCTGCGAATCGGCTTATTTTCAAAAAGTGGATGAAATATGTAGATCAATGTCGCTTGATTCAAAATTATTTGTATCAGAAGGAAAATCTTGTCAAATGAAATTCACATGTGAATTATCGGACCTCTTACTTACCAATTAAAAAATATGGTCAGTCTCAAAATTTCAGAAAAGAAGGTCAATATTTAGGTGAAGGTCACTAGGTAAAAATTTTCAGAAACAAAAGAAAGGAATCATCATTAGTTAAATATATCTGAAATAATGAAGTCGCACTCACTTGGTGAAAAATTATGGTATTTGTAAAAGGTCTTGTCACAAGTGTGAAATATCAAAGCCCTATCACTTTACAATCAAATGATATAGCCAATCTATTTTTTAAGTAGGTCAATGTCACTAAGTCAAAAATTATAGTATGTGTAGTAAGGTCTCGTCACAAAAAAATAATAATGTTAAATATCAAAGCCCCTTCACTTACCAATCGAAAGTTATGGGCTGTGACACCCAAAGTGTGACGGACAGACAGACGAATGGACGGACGGACGTATGGATGTACAGCGGACGAATTGAACCCTAAGTGTCGTTATGCTTTGCAAGGGACAAGAAATAAGTGTGTATAATAATAAAATGATGAAAGTCTTCCAACTGAATACCTTTTGGAAGAAAATTTCTGCACAAGACATGTAAACACTTAATTCTCACCAGGGATGCTTCCAGCGGAACCACCATGTGTCTCATACAATACAATTGGTATTATAAAACATGTATTTCATTATTGACAATTTCAACCACTAGGTTGGTTACGCTGCTGGTGGACTGTAATACCACGAGGGTATCACTCCCTAGTTTTAGTGTATACGCACTGCATTGAAGTATATTATTCTAAATTTTCTATCATCAAATTGGCCCAGATGTCTAAAACTAAGGGATATCTCCCTCATTGCATAGCTCTGTTCTTAGGCCGGGTTTTGGATTTTTTTCCGGTGATGTTCAGAATTAAGCTCCTTGCGCCTACCATATAACGTTTTGGTCATATTTCTCACTTACATACGCTTCCGTTACACCCTATACAAAATTTGGAGCCGCTCAATTTTGGCAAGATGAAATTAAAAGTCTACACAGTAGATGGCGCCAAGAAAATTCACTTTGGCTTTATTCAACCTGTTTGTCATTAAGTACTGCAGACGAGGACTAAAAATCCGAAACACTTCTCATAAGAACTATGAACTTACATTTCAATATTTGCAATTGGTACAAATTCATTACTTCATGAACATTTTAAAAAGATTTCGAAAAGGGGCCATTTTACAAAACGTATAAATAAACCATATATAGTCCTTTGTAAATAGAACATTAAATGATAACGAACGACTCTATTTTGCTTTCTCGTTGACTTCAAAAAAGGAAAGGAAGGTTTTATTACTGTTTTGTCAAGCTCAATTGACGTCGGATTGCGCCTTTTGACAATAGCTTTGCTTTAAATTCATTCCTCTGTGTTGTGTAATATTTCATTTTTTGAATCCGCTGCTCTTAATTAGAAACAAATAAATTCGATGAAAAATTTTGTACTTAATGCGAAATATGGACCATACACCATGAACCAACCATCGCCTATCAGAAAAAGAAACACAATCAATTACGAGATCAAACTTAGAATACCCTTTTCAGATAGGATCCTTTTCCTTGTATCTGTTCACACTGAGTGTCGGCATCATAAATTTGACCCGGAAGTAGACCGTCATATTGAGCAAGCGCAGTAGGATCAAATCCTGTTGATAACGTTGTCAAACAGTTTGATCGGCTGTTAAATGATAGAAATATTAATAGCCATTCTCTGTAAGGACCAAAATCGTTCGGCACGGCATGTCATGGATTTTGATGATTTTCGGTATAATGGGTACATATTGAGTACTGACCATGAAAATAACACTTTTCATCCAATGTGACCTCTGGTTGCCATGGTAACGAGGTCATTCTATTTATAGCACTTTTGGGACCATGAAATAAGCCAGATCCAGAGACATCGTTGCCATGGATACCACTGTAACAGCTTGTTCATCTTTATATAATCTATTCTTCCTTACTTCCATTCTTACTTAGTACACTTAGTTATGTGATATTTATTACAGGAAGCTTATTGTATTAAGCCAAAATAAGTCAAAATGAAGCGAAAAATAGAGGTGAAAATAAGGGCCAATTTAGTGTGTTTTTGACCATTTTCAATCTTAAATATCACAAAAGGCACCAATAGGAGACTAGTGATTTTCATCAATGGAAATGTATGTTTATTGACAGATAAAATGAACGAAAAATTGGAGTGGGTATTTCAGAGTTTTACTTAAATTCTGTCGTCAAAGACCGTTGCCATGGCAACATTAGACCTATTTGCTTGTTTCATATTATCTTAGAAATTGATTTTAATCCTCTTTAGAGTTACATAAGATTGTCAAAATGTATACATGTATATATATGACTTGTATCTTTTACATAAGAACAATTAAAATGTTCGAGGTCATTGGCTTTGAGTTCAAGGTCATTTATACTTAAAGACTCAAATTTTGCATAAAATATTGATTTTTAAATGTTTTTGTTACCGATTTTAGTGATTTTTTATTCAAATATTTTCATAGGTCATATATATTATGAAAGCACATGAATATAAGAAAGACAAATCTTAGAATTTATTGAATTGTAACTATTCAATAGGAAAATATTTTTCCGTCAAAAAACAAGAAAAATAAAGATTTCGTCCCTTTTTTATCAACATACTCACCAAGAATTTAGATATTCGAAGATGTGAAGAAATATAATCAATAGTTCTAAGAAATAAGTGATACATTTATCATTTTATGGCAAATTATTGTTAAGTTCAATATTTCAAGATTTCTAAAATATTGACACCTTCATTTTATGAAAAATCAGGATTTTTCGTCAAATCTGGTCACTTAAAGTTTAATGACCTTGAAAATTCAGTGGATGACCTTGAAATATTTCCAAGGTCATTTTTATATCAAAACGCCTTTGATAGATGTATACATGAACTTCTGTTCCAATATCATGCGTAGATAGTTTGATAGAGGTTGTGTTTAAATTCATCGTATTGAAACCTTTCAGCCGATTGTTGCCATAGCAACTAAATTTGATGCTGCTTTGCATATAAAAGGACAAATTAGCCCAATTAATTTTTTATATTCATGTAGAGTTCAAAGATGATACTAATTGGATAACTACAATTTGGACTTCAAAAATTGGTGCTTTTATGAAATTTTCAACCTTGTAAAACAGTAAAAACACGCAAAAAGGGTCTTTGAGTGACCAAAACAAAGCCTTTTGATACCCTGTTTCGGCCCAATTTTTCATCTTGTATACATAAGGCATCCCAGATGAATGTTAAAAACTTTACAAGTATGCGTAATAATAAGGATTAACAGAAAATAATCAAAGCAATTTAAGATTTAAAATGTACCTGTTTCCATGTAACGAAGCCTACAAAATAGCCTTGTCCTATAGATTTTCCCGATTTTTGAAACTTCAGACACGGTTACCATGGCAACGACAACCTTTTTGAAAAAACTGGGGTTGATTTACATACTAGTACTTCATATTGAACTTCCATACCAAAAATCTCAAAAATCCATGACATGCCGTGCCGAAATGTTTTGAAATTCTTTGGTTCTTACAGAGAATTGCTGTTAATTACTTCAATCTAGCAATCATAGACAAATATGACATTAATGTTACTACATGGAGTATGGACTATTACAAATGTACATGTATATATACCTGTTTAAGGTATTGATTAAAGAAGTAAAATACTGTGTAGAACATGAAGAGAATTTCCATGGATTGGAAGCAGTAGCCTCTGTTTGTCCACCTAACGAAGCCGCCATGATAAATGCGTCATTTCCGGAACATCCATTTCCCTCTCCGTCATGCAGAGCACCCAAACTAACAAAAAATATAACAAGAAAGATGACAAGGATATAAACATCAAAACTTCATTAAGCACTACTTCTTATCATACATGGTTACATTTACATACTTTCTTCAATGTATATATATATAATTTTATTTATCAGATATAATTTTAAAACAATAACAATTATATGGAACTATACCTATGACCTAACTGGTGAGCAGCAATGGTTGCTGAAAAGTACAAATTTTCCTCTGTGACTGACTGGCTGTTCGTAGTGCATATAGCACTCATAGATGAAAGACCTGAATATTCATAAGACATATAAACTATATAACTATGAGCTTTAAAAAGAAACAAAATTGTTTTCAAACATAATATTGGTGTCAAACCTTGCCGGATGGTTCGAACGGACATTTAAAGGATGAAATGACTGCCAAATATTTTTCTTCCGTTGGTTGTCCCTGTCATAAAGAATCGAAACTGCCTCTAATCGAGGCTCTCGCGATTTATATGGAACGAATACGTACCGTACAAATATCGCGGAACTATCGGAAAGTACATGTAGCTGACTTCACCGTATGATCAACGGAGAAGCATCTTATGAAACGGACAATTGATGCAACGTTTAAGAACTTGAAAAAGACGAAAGATTAACGAATGTTACTCGTCCGTTGGCCTAGAGCAAATATCCGTTACCCCATCCTTTTATCCGTTTCATGCCAGATGGATGTTCGTTCTTGACTCGAGTCTACCTGCCATGAACGGACATCAAACGCAAAACACAAAACACCATAATAAATACGAAAACAGAGAGTACAAAAACTCAGCTAGAGATGAAAAAGAGACAAGGAACATTAGATATGACATAGAAATATTAAACTTTAAAGACTAAACATAAACCAATCAGACAAATGGGCAATCGATGTCGACTTAGGACGGTCATCTGTTACATCAGAAGCAAAGTGTGTTGTTAACCGGATTACTTGATTACTTGCGCAAAACCCAGCAATTTTCTATGTTACCAAGAGGTCTCGAAGAGCGCACAATTGTCACGGAAAATAATTTTTTACCTCCTTACTGTCTGACGACCACAAAACAAGACAGCAACAAAAAGGGGCCCAACCAACAGTCAAATGAATATGTAAATGTCTATACATAAGAGGGTAGGGCGTATGAAATACAGTCCGTGCTCCGCCGGTTGAAGCGAGCCTTCGGTTGGTTGTTTCTTCAACGCATTTGAAAATTTATGCTATCAAAATTTCTTAAAATTTCAAAAAAAACCCACACATCCTGCTATGTCTTTGGTACTTTTTTGTCACTCTCTTTGGCCATATTACATTGTTTAGATTAAGGATAACTGAAAGTACTTTAAGTACCCGAAACGTGCATGTCTGGTCCATGCTGAAATTTACCTCTTCTTAAATGATGCTATAGAATTTGAAGACGTTTGACACTAAGCATGTAATCACTCGAAGAGTCGGACCGACAATTAAAGTCGCCAATGCCATGTCTTCTCAAACGAGGTTTGATCACGACTCGGTTGCAACAACCCAAGTCAATAATGTTGAAGGGTTCCAACTCTATGCCTTCTTGAAGAAAATTCCAAACCAATATTTCCATGCACCAGACACGTTTTTCGAATATTAAATTCTCATCATCAAAAAACAGCGAAGACATACACAGCAAAATGGATACACGGTGTCATCTGCAACGTTAAAAACTGCATATCAACCAAATAGATAAAGAAGATCCTGACGATACTGTCAACAGCACTTACAATAGAACACCAAATTGAGCATCAAAGGACGCATAGCAAGCTAGAGGTGGGACCAGGTGCCTGGGAGGAGTTAGCATCACCTGTTGGCTAGCTGCACCCGTCGTCGATGTTCATGCACGAAAATAAAAACAATTTATAAAATACATGAATTGCATTTACTGATGTTATATCTATATAGAAAGTAGTCTAATGGACACAAAGTGCCATCTGCCACGTTAATAACTACATAAAAACCAAGGTGACCAATGGAGACACAGTGTCATCTGCAATGTTAATAACTACATATAAACCAAGGTGACCAATGGACACACAGTGCCATCTGCCACGTTAATAACTACATAAAAACCAAGGTGACCAATGGAGACACAGTGTCATCTGCAATGTTAATAACTACATATAAACCAAGGTGACCAATGGACACACAGTGCCATCTGCCTCGTTACTAACTACATAAAAACCAAGGTGACCAATGGACACACGGTGCCATCTGCCACGTTAATAACTACATAAAAACCAAGGAGACCAATGGACACACAGTGCCATCTGCCACGTTAATAACTACATAAAAACCAAGGAGACCAATGGACACACAGTGCCATCTGCCACGTTAATAACTACATAAATACCAAGGAGACCAATGGACACACAGTGCCATTTCCCACGTTACTAACTACATAAAAACCAAGGAGATCAATGGACAAACAGTGCCATCTGCCACGTTAATAACTAGATAAAAACCAAGGAGACCAATGGACACACAGTGCCATCTGCCACGTTAATAAGTACATAAAAACCAAGGAGACCAATGGACACACAGTGCCATCTCCCACGTTAATAACTACATAAAAACCAAGGAGACCA
This sequence comes from Pinctada fucata, assembly GCA_028142955.1. Classification (NCBI taxonomy): domain Eukaryota; kingdom Metazoa; phylum Mollusca; class Bivalvia; order Pterioida; family Pteriidae; genus Pinctada; species Pinctada fucata. The sequence continues at coordinate 7,779,814 of AP027115.1, forward strand.
ATGGACACACAGTGCCATCTGCCACGTTAATAACTACATAAAAACCAAGGAGACCAATGGACACACAGTGCCATCTCCCACGTTAATAACTACATAAAAACCAAGGAGACCAATGGACACACAGTGTCATCTGCCACGTTAATAACAACATAAAAACCAAGGAGGCCAATGGACACACAGTGCCATCTGCCACGTTACTAACTACATAAAAACCAAGGAGACCAATGGACACACAGTGCCATCTGCCACGTTACTAACTACATAAAAACCAAGGAGACCAATGGACACACAGTGCCATCTGCCACGTTAATAACTACATAAAAAAACCAAGGAGACCAATGGACACACGGTGTCATCTGCCACGTTACTAACTACATAAAAACCAAGGAGACCAATGGACACACAGTGCCATCTGCCTGGTTAATAACTACATAAAAACCAAGGAGACCAATGGACACACAGTGCCATCTGCCACGTTTCTAACTACATAAAAACCAAGGAGACCAATGGACACACAGTGTCATCTGCCACGTTACTAACTTCATAAAAACCAAGGAGACCAATGGACACACAGTGCCATCTGCCACGTTAATAACTACATAGAAACCAAGGAGACCAATAGACACACAGTGCCATCTGCCACGTTACTAACTTCATAAAAACCAAGGAGACCAATGGACACACAGTGCCATCTGCCACGTTAATAACTACATAAAAACCAAGGAGACCAATGGACACACAGTGCCATCTGCCACGTTACTAACTACATAAAAACCAAGGAGACCAATGGACACACAGTGCCATCTGCCACGTTAATAACTACATAAAAACCAAGGAGACCAATGGACACACAGTGCCATCTGCCACGTTTCTAACTACATAAAAACCAAGGAGACCAATGGACACACAGTGCCATCTGCCACATTAATAACTACATAGAAACCAAGGAGACCAATGGACACACAGCGCCATCTGCCACATTAATAACTACATAAAAACCAAGGAGACCAATGGACACACAGTGCCATCTGCCACGTTACTAACTACATAAAAACCAAGGAGACCAATGGACACACAGTGCCATCTGCCACGTTAATAACTACATAGAAACCAAGGAGACCAATGGACACACAGCGCCATCTGCCACATTAATAACTACATAAAAACCAAGGAGACCAATGGACACACAGTGCCATCTGCCACGTTACTAACTACATAAGAACCAAGGAGACCAATGGACACACAGTGCCATCTGCCACGTTAATAACTACATAAAAACCAAGGAGACCAATGGACACACAGTGCCATCTGCCATGTGAATAACTACATATAAACCAAGGAGACCAATGGACACACGGTGCCATCTGCCATGTCAATAACTACATATAAACCAAGGAGACCAATGGACGCACGGTGCCATCTGCCATGTCAATAACTACATATAAACCAAGGTGACCAATGGACACACGGTGCCATCTGCCACGTCAATAACTACATATAAACCAAGGTGACCAATGGACACACAGTGCCATCTGTCACGTTAATCCCTACATAAAAACCAATGTGACCAATGGACACACGGTGCCATCTGCCATGTTAATAACTACACATACACCAAGGAGACCAATGAACACACAGTGCCATCTGCCATGTTAATACCTACATATAAACCAAGGAGACCAATGGACACAGTGCCATCTGCCATGTTAATACCTACATATAAACCAAGGAGACCAATGGACACACAGTGCCATCTGCCATGTTAATACCTACATATAAACCAAGGAGACCAATGGACACACAGTGCCATCTGCCACGTTACTAACTATATAAAAACCAAGGAGACCAATTGACACACAATCATGTCATCTGCCACGTTACTAACTACATAAAAACCAAGGAGACCAATGGACACACAGTGTCATCTGCCACGTTACTAACTACATATAAACCAAGGAGACCAATGGACACACAGTGCCATGTGCCACGTTACTAACTACATAAAAACCAAGGAGACCAATGGACACACAGTGCCTTCTGCCACGTTACTAACTACATATAAACCAAGGAGACCAATGGACACACAGTGCCATCTGCCACGTTACTAACTACATAAAAACCAAGGAGACCAATGGACACACAGTGCCATCTGCCACGTTACTAACTACATAAAAACCAAGGAGACCAATGGACACACAGTGCCATCTGCCACGTTACTAACTACATAAAAACCAAGGAGAACAATGAACACACAGTGTCATCTGCCACGTTAATAACTACATATAAACCAAGGAGACCAATGGACACACAGTACAATCTGCCTCGTTAATAACTGCATATAAACCAAGGAGACCAATGGACACACAGTGCCATCTGTCTCGTTAATAACTACATAAAAAACAAGGAGACCAATGGACACACAGTGTCATCTGCCTCGTTAATAACTACATAAAAACCAAGGAGACCAATGGACACACAGTGTCATCTGCCACGTTACTAACTACATAAAAACCAAGGAGACCAATGGACACACAGTGTCATCTGCCACGTTACTAACTACATAAAAACCAAGGAGACCAATGGACACACAGTGTCATCTGCCACGTTACTAACTACATAAAAACCAAGGAGACCAATGACACACAGTGTCATCAGCCACGTTACTAACTACATAAAAAACCAAGGAAATCAATGGACACACAGTGTCATCAGCCACGTTACTAACTACATAAAAACCGAGGAGACCAATGGACACACAGTGTCATCTGCTACGTTACTAACTACATAAAAACCAAGGAGACCAATGGACACACAGTGTCGTCTGCCACGTTACTAACTACATAAAAACCAAGGATACCAATGGACACACAGTGTCATCTGCCACGTTACTAACTACATAAAAACCAAGGAGACCAATGGACACACAGTGTCATCTGCCACGTTACTAACTACATAAAAACCAAGGTGACCAATGGACACACGGTGTCATCTGCCACGTTACTAACTACATAAAAACCAAGGAGACCAATGGACACACGGTGTCATCTGCCACGTTACTAACTACATAAAAACCAAGGAGACCAATGGACACACAGTGTCATCTGCATCGTTACTAACTACATAAAAACCAAGAAGACAAATGGACACACAGTGTCATCTGCCACGTTCCTAACTACATAAAAACCAAGGAGACCAATGGACACACAGTGTCATCTTCCACGTTACTAACTACATAAAAACCAAGGAGACCAATGGACACACAGTGTCATCTGCCACGTTATTAACTACATAAAAACCAAGGAGAGCAATGGACACACAGTGTCATCTGCCACGTTACTAACTACATAAAAACCAAGGAGACCAATGGACACACAGTGTCATCTGCCACGTTACTAACTACATAAAAACCAAGGAGACCAATGGACACACAGTGTCATCTGCCACGTTACTAACTACATAAAAACCAAGGTGACCAATGGACACACGGTGTCATCTGCCACGTTACTAATGACATAAAAACCAAGGAGACCAATGGACACACAGTGTCATCTGCCACGTTACTAACTACATAAAAACCAAGGAGACAAATGGACACACAGTGTCATCTGCCACGTTCCTAACTACATAAAAACCAAGAAGACCAATGGACACACAGTGTCATCTTCCACGTTACTAACTACATAAAAACCAAGGAGACCAATGGACACACAGTGTCATCTGCCACGTTATTAACTACATAAAAACCAAGGAGACCAATGGACACACAGTGTCATCTGCCACGTTAATAACTACATATAAACCAAGGTGACCAATGGACACACGGTGCCATCTGCCTCGTTAATAACTACATATAAACCAAGGAGACCAATGGACACACAGTGCAATCTGCCTCGTTAATAACTACATATAAACCAAGGAGACCAATGGACACACAATGCCATCTGCCTCGTTAATAACTACATAAAACCAAGGAGACCAATGGACACACAGTGCCATCTACCTCGTTAATAACTAAATATAAACCAAGGAGACCAATGGACACACAGTGCCTTCTGCCACGTTCCTAACTACATATAAACCAAGGAGACCAATGGACACACAGTGCCATCTGCCACGTTACTAACTACATAAAAACCAAGGAGACCAATGGACACACAGTGCCATCTGCCACGTTACTAACTACATAAAAACCAAGGAGACCAATGGACACACAGTGCCATCTGCCACGTTACTAACTACATAAAAACCAAGGTGACCAATGGACACACAGTGACATCTGCCACGTTACTAACTACATAAAAACCAAGGAGACCAATGGACACACAGTGCCAGCTGCCACGTTACTAACTACATAAAAACCAAGGAGAACAATGAACACACAGTGTTATCTGCCACGTTAATAACTACATATAAACCAAGGTGACCAATGGACACACAGTACAATCTGCCTCGTTAATAACTGCATATAAACCAAGGAGACCAATGGACACACAGTGCCATCTGTCTCGTTAATAACTACATAAAAAACAAGGAGACCAATGGACACACAGTGTCATCTGCCTCGTTAATAACTACATAAAAACCAAGGAGACCAATGGACACACAGTGTCATCTGCCACGTTACTAACTACATAAAAACCAAGGAGACCAATGGACACACAGTGTCATCTGCCACGTTACTAACTACATAAAAACCAAGGAGACCAATGGACACACAGTGTCATCTGCCACGTTACTAACTACATAAAAACCAAGGAGACCAATGACACACAGTGTCATCAGCCACGTTACTAACTACATAAAAACCAAGGAAATCAATGGACACACAGTGTCATCAGCCACGTTACTAACTACATAAAAACCGAGGAGACCAATGGACACACAGTGTCATCTGCTACGTTACTAACTACATAAAAACCAAGGAGACCAATGGACACACAGTGTCGTTTGCCACGTTACTAACTACATAAAAACCAAGGATACCAATGGACACACAGTGTCATCTGCCACGTTACTAACTACATAAAAACCAAGGAGACCAATGGACACACAGTGTCATCTGCCACGTTACTAACTACATAAAAACCAAGGTGACCAATGGACACACGGTGTCATCTGCCACGTTACTAACTACATAAAAACCAAGGAGACCAATGGACACACGGTGTCATCTGCCACGTTACTAACTACATAAAAACCAAGGAGACCAATGGACACACAGTGTCATCTGCATCGTTACTAACTACATAAAAACCAAGAAGACAAATGGACACACAGTGTCATCTGCCACGTTCCTAACTACATAAAAACCAAGGAGACCAATGGACACACGGTGTCATCTGCCACGTTACTAACTACATAAAAACCAAGGAGACCAATGGACACACAGTGTCATCTGCATCGTAACTAACTACATAAAAACCAAGAAGACAAATGGACACACAGTGTCATCTGCCACGTTCCTAACTACATAAAAACCAAGGAGACCAATGGACACACAGTGTCATCTTCCACGTTACTAACTACATAAAAACCAAGGAGACCAATGGACACACAGTGTCATCTGCCACGTTATTAACTACATAAAAACCAAGGAGACCAATGGACACACAGTGTCATCTTCCACGTTACTAACTACATAAAAACCAAGGAGACCAATGGACACACAGTGTCATCTGCCACGTTATTAACTACATAAAAACCAAGGAGACCAATGGACACACAGTGTCATCTGCCACGTTCCTAACTATATAAAAACCAAGGAGACCAATGGACACACAGTGTCATCTTCCACGTTACTAACTACATAAAAACCAAGGAGACCAATGGACACACAGTGTCATCTGCCACGTTATTAACTACATAAAAACCAAGGAGACCAATGGACACACAGTGTCATCTGCCACGTTAATAACTACATATAAACCAAGGTGGCCAATGGACACACGGTGCCATCTGCCTCGTTAATAACTACATATAAACCAAGGAGACCAATGGACACACAGTGCAATCTGCCTCGTTAATAACTGCATATAAACCAAGGAGACCAATGGACACACAGTGCCATCTGCCTCGTTAATAACTACATAAAACCAAGGAGACCAATGGACACACAGTGCCATCTACCTCGTTAATAACTAAATATAAACCAAGGAGACCAATGGACACACAGTGCCATCTGCCTCGTTAATAACTTCATAAAAACCAAGGAGACCAATGGACACACAGTGCCATCTGCCTCGTTAATAACTACATTAAAACCAAGGTGACCAATGGACACACAGTGCCATCTGCCTCGTTAATAACTACATAAAAACCAAGGTGACCAATGGACACACAGTGCCATCTGCCACGTCACTAACTACATAAAAACCAAGGAGACCAATGGACACACAGTGTCATCTGCCACGTTACTAACTACATAAAAACCAAGGAGACCAATGGACACAGAGTGCCATCTGCCACGTTTCTAACTACATAAAAACCAAGGAGACCAATGGACACACAGTGCCATCTGCCACGTTTCTAACTACATAAAACCAAGGTGACCAATGGACACACAGTGTCATCTGCCACGTTAATAACTACATATAAACCAAGGTGACCAATGGACACACGGTGCCATCTGCCTCGTTAATAACTACATATAAACCAAGGAGACCAATGGACACACAGTGCAATCTGCCTCGTTAATAACTGCATATAAACCAAGGAGACCAATGGACACACAATGCCATCTGCCTCGTTAATAACTACATAAAACCAAGGAGACCAATGGACACACAGTGCCATCTACCTCGTTAATAACTAAATATAAACCAAGGAGACCAATGGACACACAGTGCCTTCTGCCACGTTCCTAACTACATATAAACCAAGGAGACCAATGGACACACAGTGCCATCTGCCACGTTACTAACTACATAAAAACCAAGGAGACCAATGGACACACAGTGCCATCTGCCACGTTACTAACTACATAAAAACCAAGGAGACCAATGGACACACAGTGCCATCTGCCACGTTACTAACTACATAAAAACCAAGGTGACCAATGCACACACAGTGACATCTGCCACGTTACTAACTACATAAAAACCAAGGAGACCAATGGACACACAGTGCCAGCTGCCACGTTACTAACTACATAAAAACCAAGGAGAACAATGAACACACAGTGTTATCTGCCACGTTAATAACTACATATAAACCAAGGTGACCAATGGACACACAGTACAATCTGCCTCGTTAATAACTGCATATAAACCAAGGAGACCAATGGACACACAGTGCCATCTGTCTCGTTAATAACTACATAAAAAACAAGGAGACCAATGGACACACAGTGTCATCTGCCTCGTTAATAACTACATAAAAACCAAGGAGACCAATGGACACACAGTGTCATCTGCCACGTTACTAACTACATAAAAACCAAGGAGACCAATGGACACACAGTGTCATCTGCCACGTTACTAACTACATAAAAACCAAGGAGACCAATGGACACACAGTGTCATCTGCCACGTTACTAACTACATAAAAACCAAGGAGACCAATGACACATAGTGTCATCAGCCACGTTACTAACTACATAAAAACCAAGGAAATCAATGGACACACAGTGTCATCAGCCACGTTACTAACTACATAAAAACCGAGGAGACCAATGGACACACAGTGTCATCTGCTACGTTACTAACTACATAAAAACCAAGGAGACCAATGGACACACAGTGTCGTTTGCCACGTTACTAACTACATAAAAACCAAGGATACCAATGGACACACAGTGTCATCTGCCACGTTACTAACTACATAAAAACCAAGGAGACCAATGGACACACAGTGTCATCTGCCACGTTACTAACTACATAAAAACCAAGGTGACCAATGGACACACGGTGTCATCTGCCACGTTACTAACTACATAAAAACCAAGGAGACCAATGGACACACGGTGTCATCTGCCACGTTACTAACTACATAAAAACCAAGGAGACCAATGGACACACAGTGTCATCTGCATCGTTACTAACTACATAAAAACCAAGAAGACAAATGGACACACAGTGTCATCTGCCACGTTCCTAACTACATAAAAACCAAGGAGACCAATGGACACACGGTGTCATCTGCCACGTTACTAACTACATAAAAACCAAGGAGACCAATGGACACACAGTGTCATCTGCATCGTTACTAACTACATAAAAACCAAGAAGACAAATGGACACACAGTGTCATCTGCCACGTTCCTAACTACATAAAAACCAAGGAGACCAATGGACACACAGTGTCATCTTCCACGTTACTAACTACATAAAAACCAAGGAGACCAATGGAAACACAGTGTCATCTGCCACGTTATTAACTACATAAAAACCAAGGAGACCAATGGACACACAGTGTCATCTTCCACGTTACTAACTACATAAAAACCAAGGAGACCAATGGAAACACAGTGTCATCTGCCACGTTATTAACTACATAAAAACCAAGGAGACCAATGGACACACAGTGTCATCTGCCACGTTCCTAACTACATAAAAACCAAGGAGACCAATGGACACACAGTGTCATCTTCCACGTTACTAACTACATAAAAACCAAGGAGACCAATGGACACACAGTGTCATCTGCCACGTTATTAACTACATAAAAACCAAGGAGACCAATGGACACACAGTGTCATCTGCCACGTTAATAACTACATATAAACCAAGGTGGCCAATGGACACACGGTGCCATCTGCCTCGTTAATAACTACATATAAACCAAGGAGACCAATGGACACACAGTGCAATCTGCCTCGTTAATAACTGCATATAAACCAAGGAGACCAATGGACACACAGTGCCATCTGCCTCGTTAATAACTACATAAAACCAAGGAGACCAATGGACACACAGTGCCATCTACCTCGTTAATAACTAAATATAAACCAAGGAGACCAATGGACACACAGTGCCATCTGCCTCGTTAATAACTTCATAAAAACCAAGGAGACCAATGGACACACAGTGCCATCTGCCTCGTTAATAACTACATTAAAACCAAGGTGACCAATGGACACACAGTGCCATCTGCCTCGTTAATAACTACATAAAAACCAAGGTGACCAATGGACAGACAGTGCCATCTGCCACGTCACTAACTACATAAAAACCAAGGAGACCAATGGACACACAGTGTCATCTGCCACGTTACTAACTACATAAAAACCAAGGAGACCAATGGACACAGAGTGCCATCTGCCACGTTTCTAACTACATAAAAACCAAGGAGACCAATGGACACACAGTGCCATCTGCCACGTTTCTAACTACATAAAACCAAGGTGACCAATGGACACACAGTGCCATCTGCCTCGTTAATAACTACATATAAACCAAGGAGACCAATGGACACACAGTGCCATCTGCCACTTTACTAACTACATAAAAACCAAGGTGACCAATGGACACACAGTGCCATCTGCCTCGTTAATAACTACATATAAACCAAGGAGACCAATGAACACACAGTGTCATCTGCCACGTTACTAACTACATAAAAACCAAGGTGACCAATAGACAGACAGTGCCATCTGCCACGTCAATAACTACATAAAAACCAAGGAGACCAATGGACACACAGTGCAATCTGCCACGTTAATAACTACATAAAAACCAAGGTGACTAATGGACACACAGTGCCATCTGCCACGTTACTAACTACATAAAAACCAAGGAGACCAATGGACACACAGTGTCTTCTGCCACGTTAATAACTACATAAAAACCAAGGTGACCAATGGACACACGGTGCCATCTGCCTCGTTAATAACTACATATAAACCAAGGAGACCAATGGACACACAGTGCAATCTGCCTCGTTAATAACTGCATATAAACCAAGGAGACCAATGGACACACAGTGCCATCTGCCTCGTTAATAACTACATAAAACCAAGGAGACCAATGGACACACAGTGCCATCTACCTCGATAATAACTAAATATAAACCAAGGAGACCAATGGACACACAGTGCCATCTGCCTCGTTAATAACTACATAAAAACCAAGGTGACCAATGGACACACAGTGCCATCTGCCTCGTTACTAACTACATAAAAACCAAGGTGACCAATGGACACACAGTGCCATCTGCCACGTTACTAACTACATAAAAACCAAGGAGACCAATGGACACACAGTGCCATCTGCTTTGTTAATAACTACATATAAACCAAGGAGACCAATGGACACACAGTGTCATCTGCAACGTTAATAACTACATATGAACTAAGAAGACCAATGGACACACAGTGCCATCTGCCTCGTTAATAACTACATAAAAACCAAGGAGACCAATGGATACACAGTGCCATCTACCTCGTTAATAACTACATATAAACCAAGGAGACCAATGGACACACAGTGCCATCTGCCTCGTTAATAACTCCATAAAAACCAAGGAGACCAATGGACACACAGTGCCATCTACCTCGTTAATAACTACATATAAACCAAGGAGACCAATGGACACACAGTGCCATCTGCCTCTTTAATAACTACATAAAAACCAAGGAGACCAAAGGACACACAGTGCCATCTACCTCGTTAATAACTACATATAAACCAAGGAGACCAATGGACACACAGTGTCATCTGCCACGTTACTAACTTCATAAAAACCAAGGAGACCAATGGACACACAGTGCCATCTGCCACGTTTCTAACTACATAAAAACCAAGGAGACCAATGGACACACAGTGCCATCTTCCACGTTTCTAACTACATAAAAACCAAGGTGACCAATGGACACACAGTGCCATCTGCCACGTTACTAACTACATAAAAACCAAGGTGACCAATGGACACACAGTGCCATCTGCCACGTTACTAACTACATAAAAACCAAGGTGACCAATGGACACACAGTGCCATCTTCCACGTTAATAACTACATAAAAACCAAGATGACCAATGGACACACAGTGCCATCTGCCACGTTAATAACTACATAAAAACCAAGGTGACCAATGGACACGCAGTGCCATCTGCCACGTTAATAACTACATAAAAACCAAGGTGACCAATGGACACACAGTGCCATCTGCAACGTTAATAACTACATATAAACCAAGGTGACCAATGGACACACAGTGCCATCTGCCACGTTACTAACTACATAAAAACCAAGGAGACCAATGGACACACAGTGTCATCTGCCACGTTAATAACTACATATAAACCAAGGTGACCAATGGACACACAGTGCCATCTGCCACGTTACTAACTACATAAAAACCAAGGAGACCAATGGACACACAGTGTCATCTGCCACGTTACTAACTACATAAAAGCCAAGGAGACCAATGGACACACAGTGTCATCTGCCACGTTACTAACTACATAAAAACCAAGGAGACCAATGAACACACAGTGTCATCTGCCACGTTACTAACTACATAAAAACCAAGGAGACCAATGGACACACAGTGCCATCGGCCACGTTACTAACTACATAAAAACCAAGGAGACCAATGGACACACAGTGTCGTCTGCCAAGTTACTAACTACATAAAAACCAAGGAGACCAATGGACACACAGTGTCATCTGCCACGTTAATAACTACATATAAACCAAGGTGACCAATGGACACACAGTGCCATCTGCCACGTTACTAACTACATAAAAACCAAGGAGACCAATGGACACACAGTGTCATCTGCCACGTTACTAACTACATAAAAACCAAGGAGACCAATGGACACACAGTGCCATCTGCCTCGTTAATAACTACATATAAACCAAGGAGACCAATGGACACACAGTGTCATCTGCCTCGTTAATAACTACATATACCCCAAGGAGACCAATGGACACACAGTGTCATCTGCCTCGTTAATAACTACATATAAACCAAGGAGACCAATTGACACACAGTGCCATCTGCCTCGTTAATAACTACATAAAAACCAAGGAGACGATTGGACACACAGTGCCATCTGCCACGTTTCTAACTACATAAAAACCAAGGTGACCAATGGACACACAGTGCCATCTGCCACGTTTCTAACAACATAAAAACCAAGGTGACCAATGGACACACAGTGCCATCTGCCACGTTACTAACTACATAAAAACCAAGGAGACCAATGGACACACAGTGCCATCAGCAACGTTAATAACTACATAAAAACCAAGGTGACAAATGGACACAAGGTGCCATCTGCCACGTTAATAACTACATAAAAACCAAGGTGACCAATGGACACACAGTGCCATCTGCCACGTTAATAACTACATAAAAACCAAGGTGACCAATGTACACACAGTGCCATCTGCCACGTTAATAACTACATATAAACCAAGGTGACCAATGGACACACAGTGCCATCTGCCACGTCACTAACTACATAAAAACCAAGGAGACCAATGGACACACAGTGCCATCAGCAACGTTAATAACTACATAAAAACCAAGGTGACAAATGGACACAAGGTGCCATCTGCCACGTTAATAACTACATAAAAACCAAGGTGACCAATGGACACACAGTGCCATCTGCCACGTTAATAACTACATAAAAACCAAGGTGACCAATGTACACACAGTGCCATCTGCCACGTTAATAACTACATATAAACCAAGGTGACCAATGGACACACAGTGCCATCTACCTCGTTAATAACTAAATATAAACCAAGGAGACCAATGGACACACAGTGCCATCTGCCTCGTTAATAACTTCATAAAAACCAAGGAGACCAATGGACACACAGTGCCATCTGCCTCGTTAATAACTACATTAAAACCAAGGTGACCAATGGACACACAGTGCCATCTGCCTCGTTAATTACTACATAAAAACCAAGGTGACCAATGGACACACAGTGCCATCTGCCACGTCACTAACTACATAAAAACCAAGGAGACCAATGGACACACAGTGTCATCTGCCACGTTACTAACTACATAAAAACCAAGGAGACCAATGGACACAGAGTGCCATCTGCCACGTTTCTAACTACATAAAAACCAAGGAGACCAATGGACACACAGTGCCATCTTCCACGTTTCTAACTACATAAAACCAAGGTGACCAATGGACACACAGTGCCATCTGCCTCGTTAATAACTACATATAAACCAAGGAGACCAATGGACACACAGTGCCATCTGCCACTTTACTAACTACATAAAAACCAAGGTGACCAATGGACACACAGTGCCATCTGCCTCGTTAATAACTACATATAAACCAAGGAGACCAATGAACACACAGTGTCATCTGCCACGTTACTAACTACATAAAAACCAAGGTGACCAATAGACAGACAGTGCCATCTGCCACGTCAATAACTACATAAAAACCAAGGAGACCAATGGACACACAGTGCAATCTGCCACGTTAATAACTACATAAAAACCAAGGTGACTAATGGACACACAGTGCCATCTGCCACGTTACTAACTACATAAAAACCAAGGAGACCAATGGACACACAGTGTCTTCTGCCACGTTAATAACTACATAAAAACCAAGGTGACCAATGGACACACGGTGCCATCTGCCTCGTTAATAACTACATATAAACCAAGGAGACCAATGGACACACAGTGCAATCTGCCTCGTTAATAACTGCATATAAACCAAGGAGACCAATGGACACACAGTGCCATCTGCCTCGTTAATAACTACATAAAACCAAGGAGACCAATGGACACACAGTGCCATCTACCTCGATAATAACTAAATATAAACCAAGGAGACCAATGGACACACAGTGCCATCTGCCTCGTTAATAACTACATAAAAACCAAGGTGACCAATGGACACACAGTGCCATCTGCCTCGTTACTAACTACATAAAAACCAAGGTGACCAATGGACACACAGTGCCATCTGCCACGTTACTAACTACATAAAAACCAAGGAGACCAATGGACACACAGTGCCATCTGCTTTGTTAATAACTACATATAAACCAAGGAGACCAATGGACACACAGTGTCATCTGCAACGTTAATAACTACATATGAACTAAGAAGACCAATGGACACACAGTGCCATCTACCTCGTTAATAACTACATATAAACCAAGGAGACCAATGGACACACAGTGCCATCTGCCTCGTTAATAACTCCATAAAAACCAAGGAGACCAATGGACACACAGTGCCATCTACCTCGTTAATAACTACATATAAACCAAGGAGACCAATGGACACACAGTGCCATCTGCCTCTTTAATAACTACATAAAAACCAAGGAGACCAAAGGACACACAGTGCCATCTACCTCGTTAATAACTACATATAAACCAAGGAGACCAATGGACACACAGTGTCATCTGCCACGTTACTAACTTCATAAAAACCAAGGAGACCAATGGACACACAGTGCCATCTGCCACGTTTCTAACTACATAAAAACCAAGGAGACCAATGGACACACAGTGCCATCTTCCACGTTTCTAACTACATAAAAACCAAGGTGACCAATGGACACACAGTGCCATCTGCCACGTTACTAACTACATAAAAACCAAGGTGACCAATGGACACACAGTGCCATCTGCCACGTTACTAACTACATAAAAACCAAGGTGACCAATGGACACACAGTGCCATCTTCCACGTTAATAACTACATAAAAACCAAGATGACCAATGGACACACAGTGCCATCTGCCACGTTAATAACTACATAAAAACCAAGGTGACCAATGGACACGCAGTGCCATCTGCCACGTTAATAACTACATAAAAACCAAGGTGACCAATGGACACACAGTGCCATCTGCAACGTTAATAACTACATATAAACCAAGGTGACCAATGGACACACAGTGCCATCTGCCACGTTACTAACTACATAAAAACCAAGGAGACCAATGGACACACAGTGTCATCTGCCACGTTAATAACTACATATAAACCAAGGTGACCAATGGACACACAGTGCCATCTGCCACGTTACTAACTACATAAAAACCAAGGAGACCAATGGACACACAGTGTCATCTGCCACGTTACTAACTACATAAAAGCCAAGGAGACCAATGGACACACAGTGTCATCTGCCACGTTACTAACTACATAAAAACCAAGGAGACCAATGAACACACAGTGTCATCTGCCACGTTACTAACTACATAAAAACCAAGGAGACCAATGGACACACAGTGCCATCGGCCACGTTACTAACTACATAAAAACCAAGGAGACCAATGGACACACAGTGTCGTCTGCCAAGTTACTAACTACATAAAAACCAAGGAGACCAATGGACACACAGTGTCATCTGCCACGTTAATAACTACATATAAACCAAGGTGACCAATTGACACACAGTGCCATCTGCCACGTTACTAACTACATAAAAACCAAGGAGACCAATGGACACACAGTGTCATCTGCCACGTTACTAACTACATAAAAACCAAGGAGACCAATGGACACACAGTGCCATCTGCCTCGTTAATAACTACATATAAACCAAGGAGACCAATGGACACACAGTGTCATCTGCCTCGTTAATAACTACATATACCCCAAGGAGACCAATGGACACACAGTGTCATCTGCCTCGTTAATAACTACATATAAACCAAGGAGACCAATTGACACACAGTGCCATCTGCCTCGTTAATAACTACATAAAAACCAAGGAGACGATTGGACACACAGTGCCATCTGCCACGTTTCTAACTACATAAAAACCAAGGTGACCAATGGACACACAGTGCCATCTGCCACGTTTCTAACAACATAAAAACCAAGGTGACCAATGGACACACAGTGCCATCTGCCACGTTACTAACTACATAAAAACCAAGGAGACCAATGGACACACAGTGCCATCAGCAACGTTAATAACTACATAAAAACCAAGGTGACAAATGGACACAAGGTGCCATCTGCCACGTTAATAACTACATAAAAACCAAGGTGACCAATGGACACACAGTGCCATCTGCCACGTTAATAACTACATAAAAACCAAGGTGACCAATGTACACACAGTGCCATCTGCCACGTTAATAACTACATATAAACCAAGGTGACCAATGGACACACAGTGCCATCTGCCACGTTACTAACTACATAAAAACCAAGGAGACCAATGGACACACAGTGTCATCTGCCATGTTAATAACTACATATAAACCAAGGTGACCAATGGACACACAGTGCCATCTGCCACGTTACTAACTACATAAAAACCAAGGAGACCAATGGACACACCGTGTCATCTGCCACGTTACTAACTACATAAAAACCAAGGAGACCAATGGACACACAGTGTCATCTGCCACGTGACTAACTACATAAAAACCAAGGAGACCAATGAACACACAGTGTCGTCTGCCACGTTACTAACTACACAAAAACCAAGGAGACCAATGGACACACAGTGTCGTCTGCCACGTTACTAACTACATAAAAACCAAGGAGACCAATGGACACACAGTGTCATCTGCCACGTTACTAACTACATAAAAACCAAGGAGACCAATGGACACAGAGTGCCATCTGCCACGTTTCTAACTACATAAAAACCAAGGAGACCAATGGACACACAGTGCCATCTGCCACGTTTCTAACTACATAAAACCAAGGTGACCAATGGACACACAGTGCCATCTGCCTCGTTAATAACTACATATAAACCAAGGAGACCAATGAACACACAGTGTCATCTGCCACGTTACTAACTACATAAAAACCAAGGTGACCAATAGACAGACAGTGCCATCTGCCACGTCAATAACTACATAAAAACCAAGGAGACCAATGGACACACAGTGCAATCTGCCACGTTAATAACTACATAAAAACCAAGGTGACTAATGGACACACAGTGCCATCTGCCACGTTACTAACTACATAAAAACCAAGGAGACCAATGGACACACAGTGTCTTCTGCCACGTTAATAACTACATAAAAACCAAGGTGACCAATGGACACACGGTGCCATCTGCCTCGTTAATAACTACATATATACCAAGGAGACCAATGTACACACAGTGCAATCTGCCTCGTTAATAACTGCATATAAACCAAGGAGACCAATGGACACACAGTGCCATCTGCCTCGTTAATAACTACATAAAACCAAGGAGACCAATGGACACACAGTGCCATCTACCTCGATAATAACTAAATATAAACCAAGGAGACCAATGGACACACAGTGCCATCTGCCTCGTTAATAACTACATAAAAACCAAGGTGACCAATGGACACACAGTGCCATCTGCCTCGTTACTAACTACATAAAAACCAAGGTGACCAATGGACACACAGTGCCATCTGCCACGTTACTAACTACATAAAAACCAAGGAGACCAATGGACACACAGTGCCATCTGCTTTGTTAATAACTACATATAAACCAAGGAGACCAATGGACACACAGTGTCATCTGCAACGTTAATAACTACATATGAACTAAGAAGACCAATGGACACACAGTGCCATCTGCCTCGTTAATAACTACATAAAAACCAAGGAGACCAATGGATACACAGTGCCATCTACCTCGTTAATAACTACATATAAACCAAGGAGACCAATGGACACACAGTGCCATCTGCCTCGTTAATAACTCCATAAAAACCAAGGAGACCAATGGACACACAGTGCCATCTACCTCGTTAATAACTACATATAAACCAAGGAGACCAATGGACACACAGTGCCATCTGCCTCTTTAATAACTACATAAAAACCAAGGAGACCAAAGGACACACAGTGCCATCTACCTCGTTAATAACTACATATAAACCAAGGAGACCAATGGACACACAGTGTCATCTGCCACGTTACTAACTTCATAAAAACCAAGGAGACCAATGGACACACAGTGCCATCTGCCACGTTTCTAACTACATAAAAACCAAGGAGACCAATGGACACACAGTGCCATCTTCCACGTTTCTAACTACATAAAAACCAAGGTGACCAATGGACACACAGTGCCATCTGCCACGTTACTAACTACATAAAAACCAAGGTGACCAATGGACACACAGTGCCATCTGCCACGTTACTAACTACATAAAAACCAAGGTGACCAATGGACACACAGTGCCATCTTCCACGTTAATAACTACATAAAAACCAAGATGACCAATGGACACACAGTGCCATCTGCCACGTTAATAACTACATAAAAACCAAGGTGACCAATGGACACGCAGTGCCATCTGCCACGTTAATAACTACATAAAAACCAAGGTGACCAATGGACACACAGTGCCATCTGCAACGTTAATAACTACATATAAACCAAGGTGACCAATGGACACACAGTGCCATCTGCCACGTTACTAACTACATAAAAACCAAGGAGACCAATGGACACACAGTGTCATCTGCCACGTTAATAACTACATATAAACCAAGGTGACCAATGGACACACAGTGCCATCTGCCACGTTACTAACTACATAAAAACCAAGGAGACCAATGGACACACAGTGTCATCTGCCACGTTACTAACTACATAAAAGCCAAGGAGACCAATGGACACACAGTGTCATCTGCCACGTTACTAACTACATAAAAACCAAGGAGACCAATGAACACACAGTGTCATCTGCCACGTTACTAACTACATAAAAACCAAGGAGACCAATGGACACACAGTGCCATCGGCCACGTTACTAACTACATAAAAACCAAGGAGACCAATGGACACACAGTGTCGTCTGCCAAGTTACTAACTACATAAAAACCAAGGAGACCAATGGACACACAGTGTCATCTGCCACGTTAATAACTACATATAAACCAAGGTGACCAATGGACACACATTGCCATCTGCCACGTTACTAACTACATAAAAACCAAGGAGACCAATGGACACACAGTGTCATCTGCCACGTTACTAACTACATAAAAACCAAGGAGACCAATGGACACACAGTGCCATCTGCCTCGTTAATAACTACATATAAACCAAGGAGACCAATGGACACACAGTGTCATCTGCCTCGTTAATAACTACATATACCCCAAGGAGACCAATGGACACACAGTGTCATCTGCCTCGTTAATAACTACATATAAACCAAGGAGACCAATTGACACACAGTGCCATCTGCCTCGTTAATAACTACATAAAAACCAAGGAGACGATTGGACACACAGTGCCATCTGCCACGTTTCTAACTACATAAAAACCAAGGTGACCAATGGACACACAGTGCCATCTGCCACGTTTCTAACAACATAAAAACCAAGGAGACCAATGGACACACAGTGCCATCTGCCACGTTACTAACTACATAAAAACCAAGGAGACCAATGGACACACAGTGCCATCAGCAACGTTAATAACTACATAAAAACCAAGGTGACAAATGGACACAAGGTGCCATCTGCCACGTTAATAACTACATAAAAACCAAGGTGACCAATGGACACACAGTGCCATCTGCCACGTTAATAACTACATAAAAACCAAGGTGACCAATGTACACACAGTGCCATCTGCCACGTTAATAACTACATATAAACCAAGGTGACCAATGGACACACAGTGCCATCTGCCACGTTACTAACTACATAAAAACCAAGGAGACCAATGGACACACAGTGTCATCTGCCATGTTAATAACTACATATAAACCAAGGTGACCAATGGACACACAGTGCCATCTGCCACGTTACTAACTACATAAAAACCAAGGAGACCAATGGACACACCGTGTCATCTGCCACGTTACTAACTACATAAAAACCAAGGAGACCAATGGACACACAGTGTCATCTGCCACGTGACTAACTACATAAAAACCAAGGAGACCAATGAACACACAGTGTCGTCTGCCACGTTACTAACTACACAAAAACCAAGGAGACCAATAGACACACAGTGTCGTCTGCCACGTTACTAACTACATAAAAACCAAGGAGACCAATGGACACACAGTGTCATCTGCCACGTTAATAACTACATATAAACCAAGGTGACCAATGGACACACAGTGCCATCTGCCGAGTTACTAACTACATAAAAACCAAGGAGACCAATGGACACACAGTGTCATCTGCCACGTTACTAACTACATAAAAACCAAGGAGACCAATGGACACACAGTGTCATCTGCCACGTTACTAACTACATAAAAACCAAGGAGACCAATGGACACACAGTGTCGTCTGCCACGTTACTTACTACATAAAAACCAAGGAGACCAATGGACACACAGTGTCATCTGACACGTTACTAACTACATAAAAACCAAGGTGACCAATGGACACACAGTGTCATCTGCCACGTTACTAACTACACAAAAACCAAGGAGACCAATGGAAACACGGTGTCATCTGCCACGTTACTAACTACATAAAAACCAAGGAGACCAATGGACACATGGTGTCATCTGCCACGTTACTAACTACATAAAAACCAAGGAGACCAATGGACACACAGTGTCATCTGCCACGTTACTAACTACATAAAAACCAAGGAGACCAATGGACACAGAGTGCCATCTGCCACGTTCCTAACTACATAAAAACCAAGAAGACTAATGGACACACAGTGTCATCTTCCACGTTACTAACTACATAAAAACCAAGGAGACCAATGGACACACAGTGTCATCTGCCACGTTACTAACTACATAAAAACCAAGAAAACCAATGGACACAGAGTGCCATCTGCCACGTTTCTAACTACATAAAAACCAAGGTGACCAATGGACACACAGTGCCATCTGCCACTTTACTAACTACATAAAAACCAAGGTGACCAATGGACACACAGTGCCATCTGCCACGTTAATAACTACATAAAAACCGAGGTGACCAATGGACACACAGTGCCATCTGCCACGTTAATAACTACATAAAAACCGAGGTGACCAATGGACACACAGTGCCATCTGCCACGTTAATAACTACATAAAAACCAAAGTGACCAATGGACACACAGTGCCATCTGCCACGTTAATAACTACATATAAACCAAGGTGACCAATGGACACACAGTGCCATCTGCCTCGTTAATAACTACATATAAACCAAGGAGACCAATGGACACACAGTGCAATCTGCCACGTTAATAACTGCATATAAACCAAGGAGACCAATGGACACACAGTGCCATCTACCTCGTTAATAACTACATATCAACCAAGGAGACAAATGGACACACAGTGCCATCTGCCTCGTTAATAACTACATAAAAACCAAGGAGACCAATGGACACACAGTGCCATCTGCCTCGTTAATAACTACATATAAACCAAGGTGACCAATGGACACACGGTGCCATCTGCCTCGTTAATAACTACTTAAAAACCAAGGTGACCAATGGACACACAGTGCCAGCTGCCACGTTACTAACTACATAAAAACCAAGGAGACCAATGGACACACAGTGTCATCTGCCACGTTAATAACTACATATAAACCAAGGTGACCAATGGACACACGGTGCCATCTGCCTCGTTAATAACTACATATAAACCAAGGAGACCAATGGACACACAGTGCCATCTGCCTCGTTAATAACTACATATAAACCAAGGAGACCAATGGACACACAGTGTCATCTGCCTCGTTAATAACTACATATAAACCAAGGAGACCAATTGACACACAGTGCCATCTCCTCGTTAATAACTACATATAAATCAAGGAGACCAATGGACACACAGTGTCATCTGCCACGTTAATAACTACATATAAACCAAGGAGACCAATGGACACACAGTGCCATCTGCCTCGTTAATAACTACATATAAACCAAGGAGACCAATGGACACACAGTGTCATCTCCAACGTTAATAACTACATATAAACCAAGGAGACCAATGGACACATAGTGCCATCTGCCTCGTTAATAACTACATATAAACCAAGGAGACCAATGGAAACACAGTGTCATCTGCCTCGATAATAACTACATATAAACCAAGGGGACCAATGGACACACGGTGTCATCTGCAATGTTAATTACTACATAAAAACCAAGGAGAACAATGGACACACAGTGTCATCTGCAACGTTAATAACAACATATAAACCAAGGAGACCAATGGACACACGGTGTCATCTGCCTCGTTAATAATTACATATAAACCAAGGAGACCAATGGACACACAGTGTCATCTGCAATGTTAATTACTACATATATACCAAGGAGACCAATGGACACACAGTGTCATCTGCAATGTTAATTACTACATATACACCAAGGTGACCAATGGACACACAGTATCATCTGCAATGTTAATTACTACATATAAACCAAGGAGACCATTGGACACACAGTGTCATCTGCAATGTTAATTACTACATATAAACCAAGGAGACCAATGAACACACAGTGTCGTCTGCAATGTTAATTACTACATATAAACCAAGGTGACCAATGGACACACAGTGTCATCTGCCTCGTTAATAACTACATATAAACCAAGGTGACCAATGGACACACAGTGCCATCTGCCTCGTTAATAACTACATAAAAACCAAGGAGACCAATGGACACACAGTGCCATCTGCCTCGTTAATAACTACATAAAAACAAAGGTGACCAATGGACACACGGTGCCATCTGCCTCGTTAATAACTACATAAAAACCAAGGTGACCAATGGACACACAGTGCCATCTGCCACGTTACTAACTACATAAAAACCAAGGAGACCAATGGACACACAGTGTCATCTGCCACGTTAATAACTACATATAAACCAAGGTGACCAATGGACACACGGTGCCATCTGCCTCGTTAATAACTACATATAAACCAAGGAGACCAATGGACACACAGTGCCATCTGCCTCGTTAATAACTACATATAAACCAAGGAGACCAATGGACACACAGTGTCATCTGCCTCGTTAATAACTACATATAAACCAAGGAGACCAATTGAGACACAGTGCCATCTGCCTCGTTAATAACTACATATAAATCAAGGAGACCAATGGACACACAGTGTCATCTGCCACGTTAATAACTACATATAAACCAAGGAGACCAATGGACACACAGTGCCATCTGCCTCGTTAATAACTACATATAAACCAAGGAGACCAATGGACACACAGTGTCATCTCCAACGTTAATAATTACATATAAACCAAGGAGACCAATGGACACACAGTGCCATCTGCCTCGTTAATAACTACATATAAACCAAGGAGACCAATGGACACACAGTGTCATCTGCCTCGATAATAACTACATATAAACCAAGGGGACCAATGGACACACGGTGTCATCTGCAATGTTCATTACTACATATAAACCAAGGAGAACAATGGACACACAGTGTCATCTGCAACGTTAATAACTACATATAAACCAAGGAGACCAATGGACACACGGTGTCATCTGCCTCGTTAATAATTACATATAAACCAAGGAGACCAATGGACACACAGTGTCATCTGCAATGTTAATTACTACATATATACCAAGGAGACCAATGGACACACAGTGTCATCTGCAATGTTAATTACTACATATAAACCAAGGAGACCAATGGACACACAGTGTCATCTGCAATGTTAATTACTACATATAAACCAAGGAGACCAATGAACACACAGTGTCGTCTGCAATGTTAATTACTACATATAAACCAAGGTGACCAATGGACACACAGTGTCATCTGCCTCGTTAATAACTACATATAAACCAAGGTGACCAACGGACACACAGTGTCATTTGCAATGTTAATTACTAGATATAAACCAAGGAGACCAATGGACACACAGTGTCATTTGCAATGTTAATTACTACATATAAACCAAGGAGACCAATGGACACACGGTGTCATCTGCAATGTTAATTACTACATATAAACCAAGGAGACCAATGGACACACGGTGTCATCTGCAATGTTAACTACTACATATAAACCAAGGAGACCAATGGACACACGGTGTCATCTGCCTCGTTAATAACTACATATAAACCAAGGTGACCAATGGACACACGGTGCCATCTGCCACGTTAATAACTACATATAAACCAAGGTGACCAATGGACACACAGTGCCATCTGCCACGTTACTAACTGCATAAAAACCAAGGAGACCAATGGACACACAGTGTCATCTGCCACGTTAATAACTACATATAAACCAAGGTGACCAATGGACACACGGTGCCATCTGCCTCGTTAATAACTACATATATACCAAGGAGACCAATGGACACACAGTGCAATCTGCCACGTTAATAACTGCATATAAACCAAGGAGACCAATGGACACACAGTGCCATCTGCCTCGTTAATAACTACATAAAAACCAAGGAGACCAATGGACACACAGTGCCATCTACCTCGTTAATAACTACATATAAACCAAGGAGACCAATGGACACACAGTGCCATCTGCCTCGTTAATAACTACATAAAAACCAAGGAGACCAATGGACACACAGTGCCATCTGCCTCGTTAATAACTACATAAAAACCAAGGTGACCAATGGACACACGGTGCCATCTGCCTCGTTGATAACTACATAAAAACCAAGGTGACCAATGGACACACAGTGCCATCTGCCACGTTACTAACTACATAAAAACCAAGGAGACCAATGGACACACAGTGTCATCTGCCACGTTAATAACTACATATAAACCAAGGTGACCAATGGACACACGGTGCCATCTGCCTCGTTAATAACTACATATAAACCAAGGAGACCAATGGACACACAGTGCCATCTGCCTCGTTAATAACTACATATAAACCAAGGAGACCAATGGATACACAGTGTCATCTGCCACGTTAATAACTACATATAAACCAAGAAGACCAATGGACACACAGTGCCATCTGCCTCGTTAATAACTACATATAAACCAAGGAGACCAATGGACTCACAGTGTCATCTCCAACGTTAATAACTACATATAAACCAAGGAGACCAATGGACACACAGTGCCATCTGCCTCGTTAATAACTACATATAAACCAAGGAGACCAATGGACACACAGTGTCATCTGCCTCGATAATAACTACATATAAACCAAGGGGACCAATGGACACACGGTGTCATCTGCAATGTTAATTACTACATATAAACCAAGGAGTCCAATGGACACACAGTGTCATCTGCAACGTTAATAACTACATATAAACCAAGGAGACCAATGGACACACGGTGTCATCTGCTTCGTTAATAATTACATATAAACCAAGGAGACCAATGGACACACAGTGTCACCTGCAATGTTAATTACTACATATATACCAAGAAGACCAATGGGCACACAGTGTCATCTGCAATGTTAATTACTACATATAAACCAAGGTGACCAATGGACACATAGTGTCATCTGCAATGTTAATTACTACATATAAACCAAGGAGACCAATGGACACACAGTGTCATCTGTAATGTTAATTACTACATATAAACCAAGGAGACCAATGAACACACAGTGTCGTCTGCAATGTTAATTACTACATATAAACCAAGGTGACCAATGGACACACAGTGTCATCTGCCTCGTTAATAACTACATATAAACCAAGGTGACCAATGGACACACAGTGTCATCTGCAATGTTAATTACTACATATAAACCAAGGAGACCAATGGACACACAGTGTCATCTGCAATGTTAATTACTACAGATAAGGAATAGTTAATGTTAACAAATTCTATGAATAATAAACGAAAATGAATGAGGACCTATCGCGAAAAATGGTGAATAAATGGTTAGATATGTAATAATTAACGTGAATGTAGGCATACAATAATTACTGATAGATTCCTCATAGTTAACGCTTGTCATTAACCATATGTTTTATTCCGCATACTCTAACCATATTCCGCATTGCTATGTGTATGAATAATCACTAAACGTTGGCGTATGGAGAATGACTAACGTGAATGAGCTAAAAGCTACGCTTAGAATTTTCGTTTTGTTATTTCTATCGTGAATCTGAAATTTATACTAATCCGACTCCAAGCAAAAATATATACATGTATTTGTCAATGAATTTAAATCAATGTTTACATTTAATGAATGAAACTGAAGAGGGAAATCATGATATTTAGAAAAAAAAATTCTATTGTTTAACTCATATCACTCATTTTGAATGGACTCAGTATTTTTTTTCTTTTACTAAATTCATGGACTCCGGCACTGCATACATGTACATCTAGTTCCTAATTTTTTTTTTTTTTTTTTGCCGCTTTCCTTTAATAAGTTAGTGATTAGCTTATAAAATAATCAATGGAAAAAAATTCTGTATGATCGGTAGCTTTTGTAGATAGCGACGTCTTCTAGAGTCGCGAGCGGTACGTGACATCAAAGACATACCGGCAGGTCATCTTAATTATGCCGCATTATTAAATGAGATATCGGCAAGGTCCGATGACATGTCAGTACAAAAGATTTCAGCTAGAGATAAATAACACTATCTATGGCTGCTAGATAATAAAAATGACAAAATATATTTAGTTTAAATAAAAAAAAGGGGGGGGGGTCTAGATACCATCTGAGGGTCGAAACTTTACTTTTATAAGAAGTAAAAACGGAAAATCTCGGCACATGTGAAAATGAAAACAATTCTAGCTTAATTTGATGACAACATTCAAAGATCGATTCTTTTTATTAATTAAGGGATCAATGTCATTGATACTTCTAAACCCCGCCTTTGACCGATTAAATTTGGTCCAGGTGTCAATCATTATCTGTATCATCAACATAGTGCGATCACTCGGTTCTACATTATATACATATACATGTAGCTTTATAAGTCAATCTACAAGTGTACAGCTCTACCATGGCTATTTGATTTATCGCTATAAATATTTGTAAAGATATAGTGTATATGATTATTTTTATTTTCATTCAGGGAAATTATGTTATTGTTTTTAAATCTTTTGATACAAGGGACGTATATATAAAGTATACGTCCCTGTTAATAAATGTACATTATTGTTTACAAGATCATAGATAATTAGCACATTTTTGAGATCAATACAAAACTTCCGTTAGAAATTAACTGGAACACATGTTCGTCCCTGAAATTAATTATGAGAAAAGATTTGTGGTCCCAACTCGTCAAACATCGACTTACTTGATCAAGATCGGAAATACACATGTACGCATTTTCACAGTAAAACAAACCGGCAGAAATCAATTTTTCATTTATCGAACATGTATATTGCATGTATATTTGATTTTATAAATGTGTCTATTGAAATGCATGATGTACCTTGTAATGAAATATTTTTTTTTACTTGTATTTTATTTATACATACATGTACATAGGAAGTAAATTCTCTCTCTCTCTCTCTCTCTCTCTCTCTCTCCCCCCCAGATGCAGAAATTATCCTGCGAAAGTGAGGAGACAAAATTTCGATCAGTTGACTCTTTTGAATATTACGACATTTCCATTATAAAATGTTCTCCTGTGCATGAATTAGTTTTATTTTTGTCATTTTCATACAAGCTTGCTTGCTCTCTTTTTTCAAACAAACGTACTAATGTCTCAAATGAACAGTTCAATCAAAAGATGTAGTAAAAATGAATTCCAAAGACATCCGTAATACAAAAGAAAAAAGTGTGTGCGCCTTGATCTGGTACTTCAAAGGGTTCTGAACAATGCCTCGCACGTTGTTCATACCGCTCTTTTACCTGTATATTAACACCCCTGTACACGGAGACGTGTGACTATCAACCTTCCAATTTTAATTTGTTTACAATCTTTGATAATTTGATGCCACTGGGGCAGGTATTTTACATACATAAACCTTCTTTGAACTTTAGTGCATAATTTATGTGTATGTGAGATGGAAGATTTTTTATAAATTCAATTTACCGTTTCTGCGTTCGCCCCCCCCCCCCCCCCCCCCCCCCCCCGCCATCGGCGGAACAAACTTTGAATTCGCAAGTAAACAGAATCTAAATAGAAAAGAAAAATTGTACATGACGGCGTAAGAGAGAACTATAGGTCCCCTTTCATCTTCACTTGAATATGATCCTGTTTTCTGCTGTTTATGTCAAAGTGCCCGATCCCCCCCCCCCCCCCCCCCCAACGAAGGAATACCTGAACAAAAGAAAGATAAACAAATACATGTAAAAAATTCTATATTGAAACCAACAAAAATACAAAGGTGCAAGGAGGTGTAGCAAATTCTGAAAAGCTGCAGCTAATTCATGAAGAAAAAATATGGAACCCAATCCGAGCCCCAGATCGGAAAGGGGATCGGAATGGGGGCTACAGAAATTTTGCTTTACACTGGATTTTCTTCTTTGAAAACGTTCTTTCATCATCCTCAAATACATGATTTGGGGATTTCTTAACAAATCAATCCATTTTAGTTTAAATAAGGGAAGTAAATGATTTTTTAAAATAAAAATGTGAAATAATTCTTCTGAAAATGAATTTATACTTCGTCTAATGTCAAAGCTGTCGCTGTGTAATTAAATTAAATCGATCAGCCACTGAGGGTAGTATATGTATATTGTAAGTCTATACGTTGTCGAATTAGAAAAAAAATATATTTAAAAAACTAGTGAAGTTATACATACATCACAAAAGACGATGAAAGAGAATTAAAAAAAAATACATGTATGTTTGAAATAATTCAGGCAAAAATGCATATTTAATTATTTAAATATGATTAATTCACAGTAGACTGAATTGCTGTCGTTTCTTGACTGAGGAGGGTATATTCCCCGGGAGGACTATGGTCAAGGCGCGAAGCGCCGAATCAGAGGGGGGTAGGAGGACTTGTGGGAGGAGGTTGTCTGAAGTCAGCCTCGGATAATTGTGCGAAATTTATTTCTAAGACCATTGTTGAACACGTTTGTTTGATCTTGTGATGATAAAACGAAAGATTATCTTGGTGACAAAAAAATAATGAAAGGTTTTCATGCGTACATGTAAAAGATGTATATATCGCTCAATTTGAGATTTCTATGAGGCCATTGAAAGACACCAAGAAAGTAACATTTATCAAATCTCAGAAAATAACAACTCTTTTTTGGGGGGCTAGTTGTGTAAATACTAGTATAAACATATACATAAAAAATGCGAAGCGACTAATGATAAACACTTTTTCTCACCATTATTTTCATGAATTGAAAGGAGAAGGTGCGGTAACCTGCCTTTTTGGCCCTATACGATTAAATAGTGAAAAAAATCAAAATGTTGTTAAGGTATTCCGTAATACAGGCGGATCTATATATACATATTTGTCGAAGGAGGGGAAGGATGGGGTTTTTTTAGAAGCCATGGCCCTAACTAAAAGGAAACTGTAAATGGGATGTTCTCGATTTTTTCCAAGTATTACGGAAGAAAATTGAGCAATCATGATTCAACACTCTCACAATTTCTTTGGCTGTTAAAACTGAAAAGCTTGTGGATCCAGAGGCGGGCCATGGTGATAAATAATTGTGAATTATGAGGGATTTCATGATCTGAAAGATGCGGAGATACATGCATTTCTATAGTCCGATACTTTTGTACAAATATATTCTATGTCTGATGTATTATTTCCATTATTAACGTGTCTATCTTACTATTCTCACGGGGTATAGCGGTGATGGTGGGAGAAAGGGCGGGGTACTCTGTAGTGTATGGAGTTAAAAAGACTTTGAAAAAAACACAATGATGACAAGGGGTTATTTAAATCAAAAGATAAAAGATTAAAGTCAGTCAATCACTCAACACGAACAAATGTCGGGAGGAAGAAATGAACTAAATAATCTATTATAATAGTACATGAAATTAGAGAAAAACCGAAAGTTCTGCATTGCGAGATTGTCCACCATGTAACTTTGATTACATCTTGCATTAAAATAAAAAAGAAATGTATATTAACATAAACGGAAGACAAAATTACTGAATTAAACATGTGAAAATTAAATTATTCAAAACCATCAATATAAAGAATTAGAGAACAGGGAAAGCGCCGAGAAAGAAAATTCCCTAAATATTTACAGCAGCTTCTTGTTCGAATAAAGTAAAATTAAACTATTTTTTAAACTAAATTTTAAACTATTTTCGGCATTATAAATAAAATAAGGCGATTTGGCACGATTTACACACGATAAACAGCTCGTGTCACATGACAGGTGATTGTTGAAATAACACAGGTATTGTTGTGGCAGGGCGAAGCATAGTTTTACCTGGTCATCGGAAGAGTTCATTATAGGCAGGTGATACAAGATGTAAAAATTACAGGTCTTATAATTATACAGGCATTTCATACTCTATGTAACAATGTTTAAACTAATTTTTTTTTATCGACTGGTCTAATTTGCTTGATTGAATTATCTCCGCCCGGTCAGACCACTTTGGTAGAGAAATACATGTGTATTACGTGTATATTATCATTGTATGAATTCAGATTAATATAAAGTACGTATAATACTTATAATACGTATAATAAAAAAAATGCAAATAAAAAAAATATCCGATAAACCCGATAAAAATGTACAAATTTCATAAGATTATAAACAAAATTCGGATTCTGAGTAAGATTTATTCGTTTTGCAAGTTATGAGTCGTAATATTAATTCATTCACGTTATTCTCCATAGTAATGTTTATTATGCATACGCTCACGATAGAATTTTTTTTCCGCGTACTCTCACGATAGAATGGATAATTAGCGCTACTCATTTATCACGATACAATGAATACAGATAATTTGATACTATCGCTATGAATAAGAAAAATTGAATACAAACGTGAATGAGATAAGCGCTAACCATTGTACGTTTTTCAATCAGTATTCATACAAATGAATAAAGACTATTTGGTAATATCGTGAGTAAATCAATAACTAAGGTTAATTAAACGATAAAAATCGTGAACTAAGAATACATATAAATAATGAATGAGGACTAACGTGAGAGTTGTTAAGATTAACTATTCCTTGTCTGTACATATAAACCAAGGAGACCAATGGACACACGGTGTCATCTCCAATGTTAATTACTACATATAAACCAAGGAGACCAATGGACACACGGTGTCATCTGCAATGTTAATTACTACATATAAACCAAGGAGACCAATGGACACACGGTATCATCTGCCTCGTTAATAACTACATATAAACCAAGGTGACCAATGGACAGACGGTGCCATCTGCCACGTTAATAACTACATATAAACCAAGGTGACCAATGGACACACAGTGCCATCTGCCACGTTAATAACTACATATAAACCAAGGTGACCAATGGACACACGGTGCCATCTGCCACGTTAACAACTACATATAAACCAAGGTGACCAATGGACACACGGTGCCATCTGCAATGTTAATAACTACATATAAACCAAGGTGACCAATGGACACACGGTGCCATCTGGCACGTTAATAACTACATATAAACCAAGGTGACCAATGGACACACGGTGCCATCTGCCACGTTAATGACTACATATAAACCAAGGTGACCAATGGACACACAGTGCCATCTGCCACGTTAATAACTACATATAAACCAAGGTGACCAATGGACACACGGTGCCATCTACCTCGTTACTTACTACATATAAACCAAGGTGACCAATGGACACACAGTGCCATCTGCCTCGTTACTAACTACATATAAACCAAGGTGACCAATGGACACACGGTGCCATCTGCCTCGTTACTAACTACATATAAACCAAGGAGACTAATCATGCTAATGGACACACGGTGTCATCTGCAATGTTAATAACTACATATAAACCAAGGAGACCAATGGACAAACGGTGTCATGTGTAATGTTAATGACTACATATAAACCAAGGAGACCAATGGACACACAGTGCCATCTACCTCGTTAATAACTACATATAAACCAAGGAGACCAATGGACACACAGTGCCATCTGCCTCGTTAATAACTACATAAAAACCAAGGAGACCAATGGACACACAGTGCCATCTGCCTCGTTAATAACTAAATAAAAACCAAGGTGACCAATGGACACAAGGTGCCATCTGCCTCGTTAATAACTACATAAAAACCAAGGAGACTAATGGACACACGGTGTCATCTGCAATGTTAATTACTACATATAAACCAAGGAGACCAATGGACAAACGGTGTCATGTGTAATGTTAATGACTACATATAAACCAAGGAGACCAATGGACACACGGTGCCATCTGCCACGTTAATAACTGCATATAAACCAAGATGACCAATAGACAGACGTTGTCATGCGCAATGTTAATAACTATATATAAACCAAGGAGACCAATAGACACACAGTGCCGTTTGCCACGTTAATAACTACATATAAACCAAGGAGACCAATGGACACTCAGTGCCATCTTCCACGTTATTAACTACATATAAACCAAGATGACCAATGGACATACGGTGTCATGCGCAATGTTAATAACTATACATAAACCAAGGAGACCAATGGACACACGGTGCCATCTGCCACGTTGATATCTACATATAAACCAAGGAGACCAATGGACACACAGTGCCATCTGCCACGTTAATAACTACATATAAACCAAGGAGACCAATGGAAACACGGTGTCATCTGTAACGTTAATAACTACATATAAACCAAGGAGACCAATGGACACACAGTGCCATCTGCGACGTTAATAACTACATATAAACCAGGAGACCAATGGACACACAGTGCCATCTGCCACGTTAATATCTACATATAAACCAAGGAGACCAATGGACACACAGTGTCATCTGCAATATTAATAACTACATATAAAGCAAGGAGACCAATGGAAACACAGTGCCATCTGCAACGTTGATAACTACATATAAACCAAGGAGATCAATCGACACACAGTGCCATCTGCCACGTTAATATCTACATTTAAACCAAGGAGACCAATGGACACACAGTGCCATCTGCAATGTTAATAACTATACATAAACCAAGGAGACTTATGGACACACGGTGCTATCTGCCACGTAAATAGCAAATGTATGTAGAAGATGTTTTTGTTTCTAAAAGATATGAGGGAATTTCCAACAACACTCGATTGCAGCGCCTTCAGCTAAACCACAAAAAATTACGAGATATACGTACGTACCTACATTGGCATAGGTTTTGATTCCTTCACTTGTACTGTAGAAATCATACCTGAAAGACAGTAAAATATATTCAGTTATTTTGCTTTTTACTTTTACTTCGACAATGGTTGGTCAACAAAGAATCAATTGATGTAACATATTTCTGAGATGTGTGAGAAGGAATTTAAGTTGGTCTAGGTATAGTATTATGCGTGGATCTAGAAACAATTCCAGGAAGAGGGTATTCCAGCCCGGCCTTAAGGGGAAAGGGACAAGTTCAATAATATTGTCAATATTGATATATACGTTCTATAGAACCGAAAAAAATTACCAAAACCCCAGCTAAGGACAGAGCTATGCAATGAGGGAGATATCCCTTAGTTTTCGAACGTTAGATCTAATTTAATGATAGGAAATTTAAGATATATTTCAATGCAGTGCATAAACACTAAAACTAGGTAACCGATATCCTAGGGCACTTACAGTCCACATGCAGCGATACCAGCCTAGTGGTATGCTTTATGATAACTTTTCAGAAATAGACAAAATCGCATGGTCAGTACTGAGTTAGCCGACATGGTGCTAGGGTTGCTGTCACTTACCTAGAGAAAAGCATTGCATGATCATGACAATTAGAGTGGCCGTATTAGCAGTGCCCCATGCTTGTAGATTGGTCAGTACTGAGTTAGCCGACATGGAGCTAGGGGTGCTGTCACTTACCTAGAGAAAAGCATTGCATGATCATGACCAGGTAGAGTGGCCGTATTAGCAGTGTCCCAGGCTTGTAGATTGGTCAGTACTGAGTTAGCCGACATGGCGCTAGGGGTGCTGTCACTTACCGAGAGAAAAGCATTGCATGATCATGACCAGGTAGAGTGGCCGTATTAGCAGTGTCCCAGGCTTGTAGATTGGTCAGTTCCGAGTTAGCCGACACAGCGTTAGGGGTGCTGTCACTTACCTAGAGAAAAGCATTGCATGATCATGACCAGGTAAATGGCCGTGTTAGCAGTGTCCCAGGCTTGTAGATTGGTTTGTTCCGAGTTAGCCGACACAGCGTTAGGGGTGCTGTCACTTACCTAGAGAAAAGCATTGCATGATCATGACCAGGTAAATGGCCGTGTTAGCAGTGTCCCAGGCTTGTAGATTGGTTTGTTCCGAGTTAGCCGACACAGCGTTAGGGGTGCTGTCACTTACCTAGAGAAAAGCATTGCATGATCATGACCAGTTAGAGTGGCCGTATTAGCGATGTCCCAGGCTTGTAGATTGGTCAGTACTGAGTTGGCCGACATGGAGCCAGGGGTGCTGTCACTTACCTAGAGAAAAGCATTACATGATCACGACCAGGTAGAGTGGCCATATTAGCAGTGTCCTAGGCTTGTAGATTGGTCAGTTCCGAGTTAGCCGACACAGCGTTAGGGGTGCTGTCACTTACCTAGAGAAAAGCATTGCATGATCATGACCAGGTAGAGTGGCCGTATTAGCGATGTTCCAGGCTTGTAGATTGGTCAGTACTGAGTAGGCCGACATGGAGCCAGGGTTGCTGTCACTTACCTAGAGAAAAGCATTACATGATCACGACCAGGTAGAGTGGCCGTATTAGCAGTGTCCCAGGCTTGTAGATTGGTCAGTTCCGAGTTAGCCGAAACAGCGTTAGGGGTGCTGTCACTTACCGAGAGAAAAGCATTGCATGATTACGACCAGGTAGAGTGGCCATATTAGCAGTGTCCCAGGCTTGTAGATTGGTCAGTTCCGAGTTAGCCGACATAGCGTTAGGTGTGCTGTCACTTACCTAGAAAAAAGCATTGTATGATCATGACCAGGTAGAGTGGCCGTGTTGGCGACGTCCCAGGCGTGTAGATTGGTCAGTACTGAGTTAGCAGATACGGCGTTAGGAGTGCGGTCAGTTTCCTTTACCGTTTCCGTCCATGTGGATTTACCGACTGTCTGAATGCAAAATTGATTGTTAAAGAAAATAAAAAGGGAAGGACAATAAAAACAAATAAATTATGATATTCGTAGCACTGACAAAAATTAAAAAACAATTTCTTTAGATTCAGATCCTCACACAAAACTCGTGACCACATTGTTGACAAGGTACGGACGTATGGAAAGGTAATGCAAAAAGTGATTAGATCTACTAGTGAAATTAAGGACTTGAAAAGGTATGGGTTGTCCGTGGCTGAAGTCATGACGAAATGGTCTAGGTACGCGCCATATATATGATTCCTCAAGGAATAAAATACTCTGCTTAAATAAGTCCCCTGTTCTGATTACATAGAAGAGGAGGATTGATTTAGACCAGATCTGCCGAAAAACGTATCACAAAACGTATTTTACTTTTCGGAAACTTATAGCACTTTCACATGCAATTTCTTGTTCATTTCTCTAAATCAAAAGCAGCTGTTTTTTGACAACGAAACCTGTTGCCTTATCTATCGGGGAAATGATATAATTACTCCAAAAGAATTTTTTGAAAGGAACTTGAATAATCTAAAGATTTCTATAGTTTCACATTAACCAACTGCATTTTCTATACCTCGTCAGGGCAGATCAGAATCTTGACTCCTGTCCAATCTGAAACTTGAAACTCTCAACTCGGACTCCTCTGGTGATAAGATGCATGAGCACCGTCTGTATTTCCTAAACACATCCCCTCTTTTATATCCATTTACATTCATATATTCATTTGTGTTGCTTGGGCCACTGCGTTTTGCTGTCTTGTTTGTTTGGTCATCTACAGTGTTGATGTTATCTTACATTACAATTGTGCAAAGGTTTTGCGCAGGTTATCCTGTTAACCACACAATTTGTTTTTTGCGTGGCAGATGACCCTCCTAAGTCGGAACCGATTGCCTATTGGTATCGTTGGTTTATTTGTAGTTTTTTTATGTTTCTATGTGGTATGCCTCATTTATCTTTATTGCTGTGCTTGTCTACTCTCTGTTTTCTCATCAGGTGTTTTGGTGTTCTTGGTATCTCTTACCAGACCAGCAGGTAAGAGATACCCTCCTTTCAGCCAATGAATATTTGTTAATAAAGTTTATGCAGAAATTAATGTACGTATACATGCCATTGAAGACCTTCGGTATTTGGCTACGTAATAAATGCTTGTTGTAGTTGATAGTTCAAAGCCGAACCCGGGCAGATACTGTGGGAAGTACTCTCAAGGGACGCACTCCTAAGGAACGCACTCTCAAGGGACGCACTCTCAAGGGACGCACTCTCAAGGGGCGCACTTCTAAGAGATGCAATCTCAATGGACGCACTCTCGAGGGACGAACTCTCAAGGAAATAGAAAAAGAAGAAAATCAAACAGATCACACGAAGATCTTTAAATTGTTATTTTTGCTATCTTACATCGGCAATGTATATGCCTGCGAAAACTATTGATATTGTGTATTCATTGCTTTGGATAGTCCTGTATCGTACATCCATCTGAAAAGATACAGCATTGTATGTATAATGCAGGCACCACTAATGAAATAAATTTGTCATAATCAAATACTTCAGTGCAATTCCGTATAAGGGTATGCTTTCCTTCTCCATACACTGCTCAAAGCTGTGTGGTAAATATCAAGCTAATAGAGCATTTAGTATTACCTCAATTGTCAAATAGTTCTCTTACTTAAAATTTTTTTTTTTTTTTCATTTAACATATATGACGAGACATGGGAATCTTGCAGAAGGGAAAATCAATGTAAAATAAGTTATATCAAAGTATACATGTTATCAACCATCGTAAATATTTAGAGAACTTAAATTAGAAACCTTGAAGTTAAAGTAATTAGTTCTTACACCGTTAATAATGAACGCATAGAACTGCCTTATAACTGCCTTGGCGTCTGCGTCTCTGTCCGTCTTTGTGCTTACGTCGTACCAGCTACATAAATACACAACATTAATGGCATAAAATAAAGATGATGTATAAATAAGTTATATCAAATTAAATGTAGTTCAGATAGAATGTGCGCTATAGTTAACTTTATATACAAACTATTTATTCCACTTCCAATGAAATTTTGCCGACAAGTACAAACCATCATGATATCAGAATTCTAATAAATCAGTACACAGATCCGACCTGTCGGAAGTTTATTATTCGCTTTAGAAAGCTTTTTGAAAGCTTATCGTTCCAAATTCCGTATGCGATTGGTTTCAAAATTTTGAAAACTCGAAAGATTGCGAAATTTTGAAAGCTCGGAGCGTTCGAAAATTTGAAACCACCAGCTTTCAAAATTTCGTCAGCGAATTCTCGTTTACTAATTATCGTCAGCGATTTCTTAGCTTTCAAAATTTCGCCAGCGTTGAAAGCTAATCGCTGAAGAAATTTCGTCAACTTTATTTTCAAAATTTTGAAAGCTAATCGTTTACAAATTTCGTTGAAAAGCTTATAAATTTCATGAGCTATTTTGAGTTGAGAAAACCAAGATGGCCGAAATCAAAGCAATCGTCGTCATAATTTGCTTGATTAATAATAAATATAATGATGTTTATTCAGATTAAATTATGAATAATATATATTCTTGAAGTAAATTTATCTCTAATTATATCAGTTTTTCCATGTTTCCGGTTTCGGACTAGATTTAACAAATAACACAGGTTTTGCGACATCTTACAGCTCGCAGGCGCATGTGTTATTTCTCTTTGTGACTTGTCTTGATTAATAAGTCTCACAATTTTGTTTGTGTAAATGCAGGGGAATTCATCCGAGGCGCGTGCCACAGCCATTGCAAAACAAAGGAGGGGATCTCCAACAACACCAGGTTGTAGCACCCACAACAAAACCCAAAAACACTCAATGCAAAAACACAAAGCAGACAAGCACAGAAAGAGACGCGTAAGGGACAAGGAACGTCAACGCACAACACAGAAACATCAAACACAAAGGACTACACATAAACCAACGAGACCAATGGGCAACCGTTGCCGACCTAAGACGGCTATCTGCAACGGAAATAGCAGAAGGTATGGTTATCCTGGATTACGTGCGCACAACCCTCTCACTTTTCCGATTACCCAGAGGTCTCGAAGAACGCACAATTGTGGTGTAAAACAACCTCCTCTCTGTCAGATGACCACATACAAACAAGACCGCAAAACGCAGGGGCCCAAGCAACATAGATGAATATGTAAATGGATATAAAAAGAGGGCGTACGTAATACAATCCGTGCTCTGCCGCCGCGAGCTCATGTATGTTATCACCCGAGGAGTCCGACTGACATTCAGAGAGGACAGGTGGTCGGGGCCCTGTCTTCTCTAAAGAGGTTTGGACAGGGCCCGTCATGGAGTCCCGTCGTCACAGTCAGTCAGAGTGCAAGTTTTAAGAATGCGCTTGTACAAGACTGTAGATTGGTCAAGTACCAAGCCTAGTGTCCGTCTGGTGACATGAGGATCATACCCACGGTATAAAAGGCGTTTGATGATTCTGACGCATTTTCGATAGTGATTTTGTCTATCTTTGATCCTTCTTATCTTGTTAATAATGTCATCATAAAATGCAGGTTGTGAATAACCCAAAGTAATATACCCTGTTGCCTGTATTGGTCCGAATTTCAGAAGAAGTTGACAATAATTTTTGTAAAATTTCCAGGAAGTCTTTACTAGTTTGTGAAAGCGAAAACCTTGTCCTAAAAGTTTCTTGGTAATTTGTAAATTTCTACTACGCAAATTCAAAACATCAGTACATGCTCTAGCATACCGGATGAGCTGTGAAATATAGATACCATAGGACGGTAATCTAGGAACATCACCGTCAAGCCAGGGGAAATTTACTATGTATATCCAAAGTCATCTCTTTTGTCATACACACTTGTATGGATCTCTCCATTAACAATTTTGATATTTAGGTAAAAATGGTGTTTCTGTGTTTGAAACGTTTGCCTTGTTTAGAATCAATTCTTGTGGATAAATAACATTCTTATATTTCTCAAAAACAGGATTGTCGATAGTAAGAATATTATCCAGGTACCTAGAAGTACCAATGAAACATTTCACGTCATCATTTTTTCCTTTTTTTTGAAGATTTTGGATAAATTCCTTTTCATACGTGTATAAAAATAAATCTGCAACAAAAGGCGCACTGTAAGTACCCATTGGAATCCCTACAACCTGCTTGTAGAGCAAATCTTACATTAATATTGTCCAAAAGGAAGGACAAGGCAATACACAGGTCACCACATTTCTATGATTTGTATGATTTGTAATCTGTGGCGGAAAAGAAACCCTTCGATTCAGAAGTACAAATATAAGTTTTCCCCTCTCGATCAAAGCAACATTTAATGAGTTTGGAAAAAAACAATACGGAGCCCGATATTCAAAGAGCTTTTAAAATTTCGTCAGCAATTGCTTTCAAAATTTCGTCATCGTTTGCTTTCAAAATTTCGTCATCGTTTGCTTTCAAAACTTCGTCACCGATTGCTTCCAAAATTTCGTCAGCGATTTATTTCAATATTTGACTCTCCCCGGGCACTTGGTTTCACTTCGGAATGTTCTTTATTCCGGGGTTCGCAACCGCTCCGATGGGAATTCTTACGATTTTGCCTTGCCTTCTCGACTTTGAGACTGAAAAACTAGTATTAGGTACTTCTTTGATGTTTAATTGAACGCTCCGAGATGACGAAAATTTGAAAGCTCATAGTTTTCAAAATGTCGTTAACAAAGATTAGTTAACGTATTTTCGTCATGTACTTTTTCGAAAGAAAGTTTGGGAGCTTTTAAAATTTCGTCTTCTCAGTAGCTTTAACTTTCGACTTGTCGGGGCTGTGCATGATTACGCAGACCAACATGCAGAACAACACATACTAACACATCTTTTTAGTTTTGTCACTATTGAAATGAAAGAAAATTTCAAAATTATGTTAACAGTACACTTATCATCTGTATAAATATCTAGGTAAACAAATTCAATCGTAAAGTTTCCTTAACATTTTAAACATAACTTCGTAGATTTTATTTCTAGTAGACTAGCATCGTCACTGAAAACTTTGTTGTTATCTACGGAAAGTTTTGTCTTGTGTTGCTCCAGCCATCTCATGTTGTCGACATTTTTTCTTTTTTTTTCTTTCTGCTTCAGAAATCGTCAATGTTCAAGTAATATTTCACATCGACGATTCGCGAACATTAATTAAAGAATATTTAGTTAACGAAGATGTAGCATTTATTAAAGAAGATGTAGCAATTATTAAAGTTAAAGAAGATGTAGCAATTATTAAAGTTAAAGAAGATGTAGCAATTATTAAATTTCGCTGAAAGGATTCAAGTAAATCTTGTGTTATTTGAACGGCCATCGAATCAATACTCACTATGTATAAATAGAATAGTCAACCACCATTAGAAGTTCCACTTTATAGTCTGTAACACTATTACGTTTTATTCTTTTTCCATAGCTGGTGCCACTCCGTGAGATGTCTTCCTTCTTTAGTGGATCTGAATGGGTGTAATTGCAAATCAGAGAATTGTATAACTGACAACAAAAATCAGAGAGCAAGAATAGTTTTATATTGTTTTATTGTAAACTACAAATTCCCTTATGGTATGGTTATCCTGGATTACGTGTGCAAAATCTTCCTACTTTTCCGATTTCCCAGAGGTCTCGAAGAACGTACAATTGTGGTGTAAAACAACCACCTCACTGTCAGATGACCACACGAAAACAAGATCGAAAAACTCAGTGGTCCAAGCAACACAGAAGAATATGTAAATGGG
Source organism: Pinctada fucata (assembly GCA_028142955.1). Classification (NCBI taxonomy): domain Eukaryota; kingdom Metazoa; phylum Mollusca; class Bivalvia; order Pterioida; family Pteriidae; genus Pinctada; species Pinctada fucata. Next base: position 7,820,528 of record AP027115.1, read on the forward strand.
TATAAAAAGAGGGCGTACGTAATACAATCCGTACTCTGCCGCCGCGAGCTCATGTGTAATTTATGTGTATTTTTTTTCTGTTTCGTGTTTTGATTAAGTGTTGTCCCTTTTGTGTGTCTTGTTATGTATGTTTTCTATGTGGTTCACTATAATTTCCAAATATGTTTCTTTACACGAATCTACGCATATGGATTGGTCCAAAATACACGTTCAAATCCCCAATGAACACGATCAGATACCGGATGAACCGAAACTACTTGGTAAATCATCAAAATTATTCAATGGTGCTAAGATCGGCTTTTGAAAAATTAAAATTTATGAATCGCGAGATATAAGTCCCCTGCCGGCATTTATCCATGCTCTTCAACTCTGCCTTAACCTGCACTTAAACCAAAGATGAATCCAACATCGAAATAAGTTCAATATGTGTTTTAGAAAAAATGTCTGGAAAACAGGAAAATTTAATGAAATTTGCTCTGAGGTCATACCTTTTGAAAAACAAATGGTCTCAAATGAAAGGTCTTGTCACAAGGTATCTACATGTGAAATATCAAAGCCCTACCTCTTATAGTTCAAGAGATATAGCCAAGGTTAAAGTTTTGTCTAAGGTCGACGACAACGACGACGACGACGACGACGACGCCGAGGGTATGACATTAGCTCTCCGGACTTTTTCGTCCCGGCGAGTGAAAAATCAGCTCAATATCACCAAGAACAGGCATGAAAAGACTGGAAACTTAGAAGTTCATGAAATTTGCTAAGTGCAGGGGCCATAACTCCTGTAGAAATGGGTAAATAAAATTGAAAAACGAACTTAATTTGTATCACACTAAGATATATTTACATACCAAATATGATTTCAATATCTGCAATACCATGGAAGAAAAGGTCGGAAAACTGGGAAATTCATTAAATTTGCTTAGTTCAGGGGCCATAACTCTTGTAGAAATAAGTCAATCGGAACCAAACTCAAACTTGATCTGTAAAACACTAAGATTTATTCACTAATGAAAAATTATTTCAATATCCACAACAACAGCCGAGAAAAGTCCGGAAAAGTGAGATTTTCATGAAAGTTGCCAAGTCCAGGGGCCATAACTCTTGTAGAAATAAGTCAATCGGAACCAAACTCAAACTTGATCTGTATCACATTGAGATAAATTCACATACCAAAAATGAGATAAATATCTGTAACGACAGCGAAAAAAGAAATGGAAAATTGAGAATTTCATGAAAGTTGCTAAGTCCAGGGGCCATAACTCTTGTAGAAATAGGTCAATCGGAACCAAACTCCATCTTGATCTGTATCACATTGAGATAAATTCACATACCAAAAATGAGATAAATATCTGCAACGACAACGAAAAAAGGTATGGAAAACTGAGAATTTCATGAAAGTTGCTAAGTCCAGGGGCCATAACTCTTGTAGAAATAGGTCAATCAGAACCAAACTCCATCTTGATCTGTATCACATTGAGATAAATTCAAATACCAAAAATGAGATCAATATCTGCAACGACAGTGAAAAAAGTCTTGAAAACTTAAGCGAGACAGACAGATGGACAGACGGACAGACAAACAGGGTGGAAACTATAAGTCCCCTCCGTCGAGCCGGTAGGGGACTAAAATGCTGAAAATTGTTAACAGTAACCCTAAGATATAAATACGAAATCAGAACTAATGAAAATTGTATGTTTATTTTGATTATGTACCGGTGTGTGCGGATTTTACAGCGTTTTTCGGTTGCTATGGGCCTGTTTTGGAAACACATTAGACCATTTCCTGTCCTTAAATTTTGATGATAGACAGAAAATGTAGTAAAATCACGAGAGACTCAGAACCTCCAATCTATTTTCTTCAAAATCACAATCCCATTGTACCAGTTTTTGGGTGGAGCTTCCCGCTTTTGAAATTTTCCAATGGCCGACGACTGTCAACGTGCAAAAGTTTTGAATGAAAAGGACCAAAGATCACTGTTTCAAACAGTTTCTATGAGATGCAATTGTTCTGAACCTATGAATTATTAAAACTAGATACTTTTCTAGTGATGCATTTCCACAGAGAAGAAGAATTTAGAACAAAATATTATCAGCGAACAGAAAATAGGAAATCAAAAGACGGCGACCTACTTCGCCCTCCATCAGGATACAATATCGTCATAAATTTTCACAATTAACTTAACGTGGGTCCTGTTATCAATTTTTTTTTTTTTTTTTTTTGAAATTTCTAAAACGTGAGTCCTGTAGCATCATATCCCACCCATTCTGCTACATCTTTCGGTACGCTTTTTATACATAGTAACTTTCACACTCTTTGGCCATATTACATTCTTTAGATTGAGGATCACTGACGAGGATTAAGTACCCGAAACGTGCATGTCTTGTCCATGCTGCAAATGAATCTGTTCTTAAATGATGCTATTGAATTTGAAAACGTTTAACAATTAGGAAGATATTCTGATACCAATAGATCATAATCATGCCGTTTTCTGCAAGTATTAGATCTTTAAGTACCAAGAATCTGTATGTATAAACTCCCAGCTTCTGCATGTACAATACATAAGTTTGCAAACTTCACAAATATACTATGTACTCAAGAAATTAGTAATTTAGTACATCGCGTATGCAAATATTAGCATCGTATCGCCCCGTAGGCGAAACGGTTCCCAAACGCCATGCTGGCGATCTTGAACTTAAACTGCGGGACGCGTCATCAAACAGCTACGTCATATCATCTGATGATGTGATGAATTGGTAAAATAGGACGCCAGATGGGAAAGTTATATTTTTTGACACGTTTGTGGCTTTTAACTAGCTATGTTCACATTATGTCTATATCGTTTGGGAACTGGTTCATCTACAGGGCGCTATGAAGTAAGTGTTTTGAATATACTTCCCTGACATTGTCGCCATAGCACTTTCTATATAGACAACGTCAGACAGTGCATGAGTTTCATAAATTGTTTTCATTTTCGTGCGTAAACATCGATGGCGGGTGCGGCTAGCCAACAGGGGATGCTTTCTCCTCCCGGGCACCTGGTCCCACCTCTAGCTTGCTAGGGGTTCGTCGATGCTTAATTTTATGCTCTATTGTGAGTGCTGTTGAGATTTTTGTCAGGATTTTCTTTAACTCATTTGTGATCATGAAGGTTGGTATAAATTGGGATTTGGAAATAATAAGAATTGACAGTTCAATTTTAACAGTCTATTGGAGTGAGAACTTTGATTTGTAGCATCACAAATGGTGTAAATCCTCTTATTGGAGTGTTTTGTTGTTGGTACTGCATCTGGGTTTTGGTGGAGATCCCCTTTTTTCCCCTTAACACTAAAGCACTAAAGACGAAATGCTTTGGTATGAAATTTTATTATGAAAGATATGCAGTTTTCACAGCAAAACAACAAAACACCTGATGTGAAAATTCAGAAGACAAAAAATACAAGTCCAGCAAGAGACGTAAATAGAGCTGCAACGATTCACTGCGGTGCACCGAGAATCGCGATTCTTAGCTCCGACTAGAATCGCGAGTCGTAGTGGTCAGAAACGATTCGAGTCAAATAGTCTAAATAATGCAGAAAAACGTTCTAATTTCAACTTTAAAGTATTCACTAATCGCAGGATTCCCAAAAAGAATGATTTTAGGTGGTGATTTAGAATAAAAGGTGAACCTTTCAAGTGCATTTTACCTAGCAATTCGTAAGAAAATAAAGGGACAGAGGAAATTCGAACCGGCGACTTTTACCGCATTTCAACGAGTGCTACCCCAAATTAAAGATTGCCTCTTTTAAAGTATTTACCTATGCACTTCTTTGTGCAAACTGGTTAGTTATCATGTATCTTGTGTACACATTATCGTATTTATATCCCCAGAAGGCCATTTTCTGTGGAGAGGGGGGAGAAGTCTTTGAATAATATTTCCACATCATACTTAAACGTGTATTTATCATACAGGGCTTACACATGAACAATGTGAACTGGGATTTTTATGCTTTATTTTTAGATTGAAATGAGATTTTCTATCAAATTTGCAAATACATTTTAAAAGGAAAAATTGAAATATACATGGAAAATTATATTGTAAAAAACTCGAGCCGAAAAAAATGGAATCGAGACATAAAAATCGAAATCGAACCGAATCGAGAAGTTCCCGACTAGTTGCAGCTCTAGACGTAAAAGAGGCATGCCACATAGAAACATGAAATACAAAACACTACATATAAATCAACGATACCAATAGTCAGTGTGTAGAAAATGTATATAAATCAATAAAGCCCCACCCATAACTTATACTTTTTTTGTGCTCAGAATAAGGCCGACTCGTATTAAATTGCGAAGTTGTTAATATATTAGTATGGTGCAGTGTGTGGTCAGTAAGAATAGAGTTGGTTTTTTTTTTGTATGAGTCTTCATCGCCTTTTCAAATCATCATAGCACATTTTTTTTTTCTATTTTTTTTTTTTATATATATGTATTTATTTTCATGATTTAATGTGTATACATGATACAGTAATTTATCAATCTTAACGTAATAAGCAGTATATCGGAGTAAGAAGAGAAATGAGATTGTCGCACGTACATGTACTAGGAATTCTATATTGTAGTATTGGAGTGAGAATAGAAATAAATGTACAAAACAAAAATGTAAAAGATTGTCGTTCTACAGCCCCGACCAGTCGAAAGTTTAATATTCGCTTTCAATTCGTAAACGAATTGAAAGCTTTTTGAAAGCTTAGCTTTCAAAATTTCGTCAGCGATTGCTTTCAAAATTTTGAATACTCAAGAGATGACGAAATTTCGTCAGCGATTTTTCGTTAACTCATTTTCGTCAGCGATTCCCTAGCTTTCAAAATTTTCGTCAGCGATAGCTTTCAAAAATTTTGAAAGATATAGTTAACGAAATTTCGTCAGCGATAAGCTTTCAAAATTTTTGAAAGCTATAGTTAACGAAATTTCGTCAGCTATAGCTTTCAAAATTTTTGAAAGCTAATCGCTGACGAAAATTTCGTTAACTATAGCTTTCAAAATTTTTGTAAGCTAATCGCTGACGAAAATCTCGTTAACTAGCTTTCAAAAATTTTGAAAGCTTTTCTCGTAAGCTATTTTGTGTCGAGAAAACCAAGATGGCCGAAATCATAGCAATCATTTTCATAATTTGCTTGATGAAATAGTATTCATCATGATGTTTATTAAATTATGAAAATATATATTCCTGGATTAACTTAAATATTGTATCTTGTGTATTTTTATAAGTTTATTTGAAGATTCCGTGTTTCCCAGATCGGTGTGTTCCCCATACACCTACTTGGTTGAAATAACATTATATTAATTGGGGGTGAATGGGGCCATCAAAAGGGTATGTTTTGCACTAATTAGTTACCTGAATTTGCCTGTATTTGTATTACCTGTAAAGGTCTCCATCTTTAAGTGTATATATGAACAACTTCCATTTCATCTTAAATCTAAATGTATATATATACCAGAAAATTTACATCTGACCGGCCAAATTCTGACTACATGTAAATGAGGGGAATTTATATCCAGTGAAACCCTGGCTTCTCTGTGACTGTCGGAAGCTTTGAAAGATATTTCACAATCGTGTGCCATGCCGATAAAGAGACGGCTTCTTTCATCCTCTAAACTGTGCAGAGGAATTCTCCCGAGGCGTGCTGCAGCCATTGCAAAAACAATATGGCACCCGAGCGTTCAAAAAGCTTTCAAAATTTTCGTCAGCGATAGCTTTCAAAACTTTCGTCAGCGATAGCTTTCAAAACTTTCGTCAGCGATAGCTTTCAAAATTTTCGTCAGCGATTGCTTTCAAAATTTCGTCAGCGATGGCTTTCAAATATTTTGAAAGCTCAAAGATGACGAAAATTTGAAAGCTCATAGCTTTCAAATTTTTCGTTAACTAAGATTAATTAACGAATTTTTCGTCAGCGATTTTTCGAAAGCTTTTTAGAGCTTTCAAAATTTCGTTATCTCAGTAGCTTTCAAAAAATCGCTGACGAATAGTTAACGAAACTTTCGAATACAGCTTTCAAAATTTCGTTATCTCGGCGTTAAACTTTCGACTGGTCGGGGCTGTACGTACAATCTAAACGATTCAAGTATTAGCATATAATATGTCTATAAGGATAGTAACGGTTAAGTGCGTACGGTGAAAATGTGTGCACAATGCATGGAGACTGTTTTAGATAGGGAACGGTTTGACCCGATGCAGGTCGTCCAATGCGGCAGAGTGTCACGTAGCCTAGTTATTTAAATCGGTCAGCGGTCAAGATCTTCGTCTGCACGTATCTGACGTGTGAAATGGAGTGTATAAATGGACATTGATTGTGTACAGGTGATTATACAGGGTAAGTATGTTTTTATTGCTTTTAATTATGGATAAAATGATTGATTAGAGATAGGGGTACTTACTGATTCTGTAATGTTATGAATTTATGAATAAAAACCAGTAATGTTGTTTTTCTTTTCTTTTGCAGTGTAATTCGCGGTCAGTGTTGAAGGAACGAAGCAACGCGCTCAAGTAAATTAGAGGAAATATGCAGTTTTTTGGCAACCAGGATGTAGTATTTTAATTCCGAATTGAAAATTGGAGTTATGTCGATTTGCTTATCTTTGAAATCACTGGAATAAAAGGCTTTGTATATAGAAAAGGAAGCAAGTGTAAGAATGATGTTTAATTCTTTGAATTTTGGATCGTATATTTTATAACCAAGAACAACGTTATGGAGAGTTAAAGCATTTGCTCTTGGAATCCGAGTGCTTGGAGTATAGTATTTATTCTTTGACGGAATTTATCAGTGAATTTGCATTCCAAGAAGAAATGTTGATAGTCGTCGAGTTCGTTACAGATTTTACAGAGAGGGCTATCCATTATTTTCCATTTGTGAAGAATGCTTGTATTTGTAAGGATCTTGTGAGCTAATTTCCATCGGAACATTTTGTATTTATTATCAAAAAGTTCGTTGAATATGAAATTGAAGCATTTTGTGAACTTGGAGACGGTTTCTCCAGCAATTTGTGGGATTTTACCTTCCCAGTAAATGAATGAAATTGGATATTCTTGAGATTTTTCGTGCAATTTATTGTATATGTTTTTATTTGTCAGCTGGTTAATGTTTATTTCTTTCTTACCTATTTTTATTTTCACTGTACCTACTTTTTTATTTAGTTTATAATGTATCCACTCGAGGTTTTCTCGTAATTTATTTTTCCACTCAGTAGGAACGGCCTGCTTTATCAAATTAGTTTCTGCAATCCAATTTCTTTTGATATTTAACTTCTGTAAAATTTTCATTTCTGAGATTTTTCCTGTTTGCTTCCCACATAACTTATACTTAAAAAAGAATCTGCTTTCAGAATTTCTTAGTCATAATGAGGGCAGAGTTCAAATAGAGCATCACAAGGTCAAATATTTTTGCATCAATGTAGTTTTTCTTATGGTGATTGTGTTTGATAAATATGAAAGTCACGGCATTTAAGCTAAAGCGAAATCTGCTTTCAAGGCTTGTGAAGTAATTGTCTGTTTTAATGTCCAAGGTCAAGGTCACTTGATTAAATTACTTTATATCAAAATGTAGTACTTGTCATGGTGAACGTGAGTTTAAACTATAAAAGTCCCTTCGCTTTTACATGAAGACATCTGCATATCAAAAAGGACTGGATAGGTAGGATGTTTCCTAAAATCAAAACTCCAAACTTCATTTGTTGAATAATATAAAAGGTTTTGTTTATAAATTCAAGAAAATAGTGTTGTACGAAATGTAACTAAAACACAACAGATTTGTTTTTCTTCTCTGCGTTACGTGGTGTAACAATACTGAAGCTTACAGAGGCATATATACCTTTGATATCATGCTGAAATTCATGTGTCCTAATTTTATGAATCCTGAAATACTGCCCACTTAAAGATACATTATCCTTACAATTTGTAACTTCTGGTCTTAGCAAATATCCATGTCCATCTGATGCGAAACTCCCAAACTAAAAATAAAATTAAATTGCATTGTCTTTATCATACAGAAAGGAAACCTTTTATCTTATAACAAATTGCATTCTTTGATTTGATAGGACGCATTAAATAAGAGCATTGTGCAAGCGTAAGCATTTGCTGTGCGAAGGCTTTATGATATTGACCACAAGTTTTGTCATTTTATTTGTTGTCGATAAAAACAGTAGATGGTATTAGTGCGTCATGTTTGTTTGTATATCCTCGACCTTGTACGGCTAACAAAACAGGGGATGCTTGCTCCTCTCGGATACCTTGTCCCACCTCTGGCCTGTCAGGGGTCCGTCGATGCTCAATTTGGTGCTATGTTGTGTGTGTAGTTCAGATCGTTGTCGGGATCTTCTTCATCTCATTTTTTTAATTCCGCACAAGTGTCTTTGAAGGAAAAAGATGCTTCAATCAAGCTTTTGTTAGCACACGCCTCAAATTAATTCAGAGATCCTTGCAAAAATGTTTCTTTTTGTACAGTTTTGAATAACGACGGGTCTCAACAACATAACAGCTTTAAAAATTATACATAAACTATAAATTTTGAACAGTTATTCCATATTTGAAAATCGACTTAATTTTAAGATTAAAAACATTAATAATAACTTCAATGAGCTTACCATACAAGCTATGTTGTAATTTCCTTCTAGATAAAAGGCCGCACTATTCTGCACATCCTGGTAGAAATATCCTTCCTAAAAAATTTCATTACAAGATCAAAATATCCTTCCTAAAAATTATCAGAAGATCGATAGATATATCCTTCCTATTTTATGTTATTAGAAGATCAAGATATCCTTCCAAAAATATGTTATTATAAGATAGCAATATCTTTCCAAAAAATAAACATCAAAGAAGTCCCTAACCGTTATTCAGTCATAAAGTCGAGAAGGCAAGACAAAATCCTGAGAATTCCCATCGAAACGGTTGCTAACCCCGGAATGAACAACATTCCGAAGTGAGACCAGGTGCTAAATAACATTATTGTTAGTTAGATCCTTCCAAAAAAATGTTATCATAATATAGAAACATTCTTCCTAAAATATGTCATCATGAAATAGAAGTATACATCCTGTAATATGTTACTATAAGATTAAAATGTAAATCCTTATAAATAACATGAATGAATTACATATTAGTTATTCTGTCTCAAAGTCGAGAAGGCAAGACAAAACCATTGGATTTTCCATATGAACGGTTGCGAACATTGGAATGAATAAAATTCCGAAGTTATTATAACTAAAGGTAGAAATATTTTTTCTGGAATAGGTTACCACTAGATAGAAACATCCTCCCTAGAATATGTTATTATAAGATTAATAGAATTTATCCCAAAATGTGATCAAGGACAAGGAAATCCAACCAGAGTGTCAAGGATTTTCTTTTACCAAAAAAAAAAGAAAGAAAGAAAGAAAAAGAAAGCCGAGTCGCGGACACGAGGGTTGGATTTCCGTCTGGGGATTGCTTATTTTTCTCTCACTGTCTAAAAGAGCTGAAAATGAGTTTTTATGTATTGTGTTTTATAATTATGACCGGCTAACGCATCATAAAGTTAGACGTCACGATGACGTTACAGTTAAAAGCACTTCCGGAATGAACTTAGTTCACCCTGCAAGGTGAGACATTTTTCCTGAAACCTAATTTCGCGGATAAATCAGTCTCAAGTGAAAGAATAATAAAATCTATCTCGACGTTGAGACTGAGACAGGGGAATCTCATCCGAGTGTAAAAGATTTGCAATCCACGACGAGGCTTGCCGAGTCGTGGACGTAGCAAATCTTTTGCACGAGGATGAGATTCCCCTGTCTCAGTCGTAAAGTCGTGATGGATTATATTTTCCTCACTCACCTCATTTTATCTTCACTTTAATGGTTTTTTTAAAAGTAGAATCGATACCAAAACCTACACAAATCTAACGATGGCGTGACGTTACTTTCTATGACGTCATAATAGGAGTCACATGGAGTGTGAGACAAGGAAATCTCAAACTGCTACGTCTACGTTTTTTTCTTTTGTCTCACGACGTAAGTGAGTGAGAAAAACATATCCATCTTAAAGTATGTTTTCATGAGATATAAATATCTTTCAACATCCGTCCTGCTACGTGTTTCATTTTTGGACATAATAACTTTCACACTATAGTTTGAGGATCACTGACGAATTTAAAGTACCCAAAACGTGCATGTCTGGTCCATGCTAAAAATGTATCTGCTCTTAAATGATGCTATTGAATTTGAAGACGTTTAATATTTCAAACTCTTTAGTCATATTACGTTGTTTAGCTTATGATCACCGACGAGGGTTAAGTACCTGAAAAGTGCATGTCTGGTCCATGCTGAAAATTCATAACTTATCAAAAGATGCTACAATGTATTTAATTTGAAGACGCTATGTATGGAATCCAGTTAAAAACCTGATATAGCTTGCCACGGCATGTCATGGATTTTGATGAAACTTTCTGTAATTGTCATATTAAATGTAAAAACAATGAAAATATTTTTATATTTGAACCACGGTCACCATGGCAACGGGGTCAATTTATTTGACACCCTCATATATATGAGAAATAAGACATTGTGTGACATTCTGTCGCCATGGAAACCATGGTCATACCATATAGGTATTTGCTGTCACCTTGACAAAATTTATGACCATTGCTGGAAAAAATTAAGACATCAAATTTATGGTGAAACGCACCATTTTTCAATGAATACTAATCAAAAAGCGTTGCTATAGGAACTTTCGATCAATATTTCCGTATACCGCATATTTAAAAACATTGTTTTCCCAATTTTTGAGTCCTTTGATTATGACATGGATATCTGTATACAACAAAGGATGGGATCTCCAACAACACAAGGCTGCAGCACCCACAGAAAAACCCCAAAACACCCAACACAAAGCAGACAAGCACAAGAAGAGACACAAGATGGACAAGGAACGTCAACGCACAACAAATAAACATCAAACACAAAGGACTACACATAAACAAACAAGACAAATGGGCTAACGGTGCCGACATAGGACGGCCATCTTCCACGAAAATAGCAGAAGGTGTGGTTATCTTGGATTTCGTGCGAACAACCCTCCCACTTTTCCGATTACCCAGGGGTCTCGAAGAACGTACAATTGTGATGTAAAGCAACCTCCTCACTGTCAGATGACCACACACAAACAAGACCGCAAAACGCAGGGACCCAAGCAATGCAGATGAATATGTAAATGGATATCAAAAGAAGGTGCATGTAATACAATCCGTGCTCTGCCGCCGCGAGCTTATGTATGTTATCACCCGAGGAGTCCGACTGACATTCAGAGAGGACAGGTGGTCGGGACCCTGTCTTCTCTAAAGTGGTTTGGACAGGGCCTGTCATAGAGTCCCGTGATCACGGTCAGTCAGATTGCATAAATAACTTTTATCATTATCATTGACTTTCAAATCATTTCAAGGTCACCTGTCCTAAGCTCAAAGTCATTTCTAAATTAAGACTTAAATTTTCAATAATTGTGAATTGATTTTCCCAATTTGTTTTCATTAGATATTTTGTTTTAAATATTAACAGTTGAAGAAGTAGAGTTCTTCAGTTTTGTTAAATTTTACTTTACTTCTATGTATGACATAATTTCAATAAGAGCATAAAATTGAGATTTTCTAGATTTATCTCCTAAATTTGTGACATTTATTTGGGTTTTCAATGGACTTTGATCATTTTGATACTCATCCCAACAAATAATGAATTTATCACACTTTCATGTCTAATTGATATTTTTTTCATAAAACTTTCAAACCATTAACTGTAAATCATGTCTCTTATTATTGAAAAAATCACAATTTTTTTCCTGAAAATAGGAAATATTTTTCAATGACCTTGAAAATTTTCTCAAGGTCATGATAGTATGAGATTGTCTTAAATACCAAGTTTTGTAGTAATAGCAAACAAACATCTTTAGAAATTAGATTATTTTTTATTTGAAACTTCCGTACCAAATGTTGCCATGATACATGTAAACTATTTCAAAGGCATGTAAATAGAAAACTCTTATTTCTACATAAATTTTCTTCGATTTCCATGAAGTCCTAGGATAGTACTATTCCTAAAACAGGCAACTGTTATTCGAATCTTGTGCAACTGCATTGTTACTCATATCAAAAGCACATCACAGAAAAAATGGAAGGTCGTTTCCTTTTGAGGACATCATATACATCTTGTACACAAAAATTGATTTCCATGGCAACAGAACATCAGAAAAAATGGAAGGTCATTTCTTTCTTTGGACATCATATACACCTTGTACACAAAAGTGACCAAAATATGAGACAAATCGTGGCCGGACATGTCTGATCTTTTAAGGTTTTTACAGAGAATCTATTATCATTTGTACCACTCGGTGAGCATCACGTCTGGTGTCCCCGAGGTCACACGTAGCCAAGTTCGATCGACCGAAGTTGATCAATTTCGGTCGATCGTTTCTTGAACGCATTCGAAAATTTGTTGAAATCTAAAATAAAATAGCTATTCCTATAGCCCATCCTTCCTGCTTTGTCTTTCGCCATATCACATTGTTAAGATGGAGGATCACTGACGAGGGTTAAGTACTGGGAGCGTGCATGTCTGGTCCATGCTCCTAATTCATCAGTTTTCAAATGATACTTTTGAATTTGAAGACGTTTAACATTTCCTAAAATACGTTTTTATACGCTCATCAGTTGACAGAACGTATTATGGTATGGCGATATCCACAAATCCGTCCCTTCGTCCGTCCGTCTGTCTGTCCGCTTATGGAACGCAATAACTTGAAAATGCGTCAACAAATTGTCATGGTATTTATACATTGCGATCAGATTAAGAAGCCACCTTTCGATTTTCAGGTTAATCCGATTTGATGTTACGGAGTTACGGGACTTTGAATTCTTAAATACCATGAAAATGTACTAAATTAGTTTTCAAATAGTCTTTAAAAATCTATCTATAGGTGAAATGTTTTGAAAATGTGTATACTTTAAGAAGAAAGCATGTTTTTTAACATATTAAATGGTTTTTAAATTTTTTATCCCATAATCGAGAAATTATTTGTAAAGGTGCATGTAACGCAATAACTAGAATTTGCGTCAACAGATTTTCATAATATTTCTACATAATTGTTATCAAAATATGGAGAGGAATTTACCTTTTTATTTTAAGGTCCATCCGATTTGTCATTACGGAGGTATGTGACTTTTTTTAAATATTGTGAAAATCTTCTGAAATAATTAAAGATTCTTTTAAAATCTATTTTTGGGTGAAATGTTTTTAAAATCTATATACCTCAAGAAGAAAGGATATTCTTTATTTTATGTCACGGGTCTTTCTTTTTTTCTGTCGCATAATTTTGAAATAATTTGTAATGGGAGAGAGGGTTATTTGCACATTGTACACATGTGTTAATCTAAGGGCAAATTATAAGAACATGGAATGCAATAAGGTGTATATGCGTCAACGGATTTAAACACTGTGATGAGAATGTGGAGATGAAGCCGTTTTTCTTTTTTCATGTTCATCATCAAGTTCATCATATTTGTTGTAACGGTGTTATGGTACCTCGATATTTTGGAATTGTGAAAATACATTCCGACGGGCGTATCTTACTGCTTTGGCGTAAGCTTTATAAAAAATACTTCGTAAAGAATAAACACTACAGAAGTATAACTCAGGGGTCAACGAAATAAATATTAAAGTAGTACCTATTAGTTATTCAGACTCATTGTCGAGGAGGCAATGCAAAATCATTAGATTTTTCTATTGGAACGATTGCGAACCTCGGAATAAATAAAATTTCAAAATGAGACCAGGTGCCCGGGGAGAGTCAGCATCTCCTCATTGCATGTAACACCCGTCGCATCAGCTCCATGGAAACTTGTCAACTTCGATGATTGTCTCGATGTACATATTGATATACATATCAGGTCTGTCGTTTTTGTTTGGTCATGATGACAGCCAAGCAATCGCAATCCAGAATCATTATATCATGGATCATTCTGGAAAGGGGATCTGATATGTTTAAATCATATCCCCATAGCGGCCGAAGAACTTCTTCAAAGATGATTTCCGCCGGCGTGCAATTTAACCCCGAACAAGTAGCTTATTAGTCTATGCTGTAAATTTATCAGGTCTCAAATGATGCTATTGAACTTGAAGACGTTTATTATTTCAAGCTGTCTGGCTCTAAGGATGAAATCTTTATATTTGGAACAAGCCTTACCTGGCGTACCGTATGGGAAACAAAAACGCCATAAGACGGAATGTTGCTACTCATTATCGTCAGGATAATCACCAGATCCTCCTGACGATAATGAGTAGCAACTCATTCGCCTGATATCGCCAGATTATCGTCAGGATCTTCTTTAACTTATGAAAGGAAAGTTAGTTATGGGAAAGCTGAAATCGCTTGTCATACAGTGAGGTGTTCAATGGAATTGACCGTTTGCGTCGATAGATAGAAGTGTAACCAACATGTCCAAGTACGAAGCGGATCTGTCGCTCTCGGTTGTTTCCTTGATCTCTAGTTCATGAGGATATATTTCATGTAGATGACCCTTAAATTTCAGATTATTGATGGACAACACGTTATCGGAAATATTACCATGAGATAAAAACATCCTTCCTGGGTTATGTTATCTTGACATAGAAATATCCAAGACAACTAATTCCCTGATCCATTTACAAATAAAAACTTGTCTACATTAGTATTAAAGCTAGGAAAAATATAAAATGAAGAACGAATTATAGATAAAAAAAATCTAGACATATATTTCAAATATTTCTAAAGAAATAGGCCCCCATCATTCAAGTACGAACGGTGTTTTATAAATAGCTAAATCAGTTATTTACTGTTTATTCAAGGAATGGGTGTCTTATTTTCGCGGTTCAGAGTGTAAAAGCCATGAACGCATGAACGCAGAAAATAAGATATTCATTCCTTATATTTACATTTAGAATCATTAAGATGTAAAACATCTTTGAAAACATCCTCGAAACTTTATACAAATTAAGTGAAAATTAAGATCTAAATGTCTCACGTGTGTCAATTCTCCCCACCCGGAAGCGCAAGAAATACTCCATTGCAAAGGACCAAAATAGTTTTCATATAAAAAATTACCGAATTATTTTTGTTTTCAAAATGTTTTCACGATGAGTCTTAATTTTTTGTAAGCAATTTGAGAAGAATAAGGCCTTATTAATAACGAGAAAAGTCAGTGCTGCATAAATTCAATTCGGTAGCGCCATCTACATTTAAGTACAGATGAACTCTTTGGAAGTAAACATTTGAAAATGGACTGTTACAACGTTTTTAACAATGTTGCAAATATCTCCTCAAATGTTTTCATGATGAATTTTAACTTTTTCAAAACAATGTAAAGAGAATAAAGCCTTATTCATAAGTTCAGGGTAGTTGACCACGCCGCATATATTCATTTCGGTAGCGTCATTTACATTGAGGTACACATGAACTCTGTGGAAACTGTACACGTACATTATTTGTTATGCCCCCCTTCGAAGAAGAGGGGACATATAGGTTTGCCGCTGTCGGTCGGTCTGTCGGTCGGTCTGTCGGTCGGTCTGTCGGTCGGTCGGTCTGTCGGTCGGTCCGCGACATCAGTTTCCGTTCAATATCTCTGGAATGGATTCACATATTGAAATGAAATTTTGTATACAGACACATCAAACAAAAATCTAGGTCAAGTTCATATTTGGGTCCGATCAAAAAAATTTTGACAGAGTTATGCCCCTTGCATTTCGAAAAATACCCAAATTTCAGGGTTTCCGTTCAATATCTCTTGAGTGGATTCACATATTGAAATGAAATTTTGAATACAGACACATCAAATGAAAATCTAGGTCAAGTTCATATTTGGGTCCGATCAACAAAATTTTGACAGAGTTATGCCCCTTGCATTTCGAAAAATACCAAAATTTCAGGGTTTCCGTTCAATATCTCTTGAATGGAGTTACGTATTGAAATGAAATTTTGTATACAGACACATCAAATGAAAATCCAGGTCAAGTTCGTATTAAGGTCCGATCGAAAAAATTTTGACAGAGTTATGCCCCTTGCACTTCGAAAAATACCAAAATTTCAGGGTCCGTTCAATATCTCTTGAGCGGATTCACATATTGAAATGAAATTTTGTATACAGACACATCAAACAAAATTCTAGGTCAAGTTCATATTTGGGTCCGATCAAAAAAATTTTGACAGAGTTATGCCCCTTGCATTTCGAAAAATACCAAAATTTCAGGGTTTCCGTTCAATATCTCTTGAATGGAGTTACATATTGATATGAAATTTTGTATACAGACACATCAAATGAAAATCTAGGTCAAGTTCGTATTAAGGTCCGATCGAAAAAAATTTGACAGAGTTATGCCCCTTGCACTTCGAAAAAAACCAAAATTTCAGGGTTTCCGTTCAATATCTCTTGAGTGGAGTTACATATTGAAATGAAATTTTGTATACGGATACATCAAATTACAATCTAGGTCAAGTTCTTATTTGGGTCCAATCAACAAAATTTTGACAGAGTTATGCCCCTTGCACTTCGAAAAAAAAACAAAATTTCAGGGTTTCCGTTCAATATCTCTTGAGTGGAGTTACATATTGAAATGAAATTTTGTTTATGGATACATCAAATGACAATCTAGGTCAAGTTCTTATTTGGGTCCAATGAACAAAATTTTGACAGAGTAATGCCCCTTGCACTTGAAAAATACCAAAATTTCAGGGTTTCCGTTCAATATCTCTTGAGTGGAGTTACATATAAAAATAAAATTTTGTATACAGACACATCAAATGAAAATCTAGGTCAAGTTCATATTTAGGTCCGATCAAAAAAATTTGGACAGAGTTATGCCCCTTGCACTTTGAAAAATACCAAAACTTCAGGGTTTCTGTTCAATATCTCTTGAGTGGAATTACGTATTGAAATGAAACTGTTACTTTATGCCCCCATAGGTTGTATCAATGCAAGTATAAAGTTGTGACAGACTTTAATCACAGAAGGGGTAGGGGGGCATTAATGTTTTACAAACATGACTTTTAACTTGTTAAACATATTTCAATGGTTTCTGTGATTATTTTGGTTGTCCCCGTCTGTTTCTTCTCTTTTATATCGTCTTATTCCCTGTACACATGTTGGGAATCTCCTCCTGATAGCAAATTCAGCATCAGTATGCCCCGCCTACTGTTTGTACTTCTTGCGAGCACGTTATGTGATTGGGGCTAACCTGTCTTCATCGTGAAATGAACGTCAAAATTGAATAGGCTTTTAAAAATATGAAATCAACTTGCAATGTTAATATTTATGCTTCATATCATATGTGTTGATGTACAGGACCTGTTATGGTTTGTACCTTTTGTACTACCACTACCACTGCCTATAACGATCAGACATTTTTTAAAAGGTTCTAAACTAAAAAGGTACTTCTTCATTAAAACTAACCGATTCTTGATGTATATCCTGTGTTTCGATCATTCCATCGGAGCCGGACACTAAAATTGGTACGTTGTGATGAATTTCATCGTTCCTGATTAAATGGAGGGTCATTTTCTGATTGTTTATCATGAAGGAGACGTTAACTTTGATTGAGGGCTCCAGGATCCCATCTGTAGACCTTCGTGATCTGATTTCTCCCTCGGTTATTATGACATTGACATCTGAAAAGAAAGCGTAGACAGATAAATAGTTCATTCATTTAGTCTGACCATTTTCAAATAGGTTTTAAATAAAATGATTCCATGTTGTATAAAAGTACATGTACCCGGAGAAATGAATGAAAACGAATTTATCATTAGCCCAAACGAATTTATCATTAGCCCTCCATTTTATGGGCCATCCTGTGGGGAAATGATTTACTTTCTGTTTTAATTTGAATTTTACTATGTGAAATCAACGATTAAATTGTTTCTGTCACCGTATATTGTAGATATTGCATCTCTTTAAAATCAATTACCCTTTGACAACCGTCAAGTTTGTCGATGACCCTTCGGCCGTTTGAAAGATATGCCCCCCCCCCCCCCAAAAAAAAGACAAAGCCGACTTCAAAATCACATCCTTGATCCTCTTTGATTTAATTTCCATGTATTTCAGGAGTGGATCAATGATTTCACCGTAAAGGGGGAACCAAAACAAATGAAATTTTATTTTTGGGCTAGATGACTTTCCTTTGGGACAGAATCGTAAAATTTCTGATAGAAGGATAATTCAGAATGGAAAAATCAATACTTTTTCGAGAATGATAGAGGAGGTGCGTCCCCATTATATCCGCCACTACACTTTTGCATGTCTGTGACTAACTATTATTCGCAAATATGTTTATCCACATTTCGTGAATTCATATATTTTCTTTATTCACTGCGAAGAAAAAACTTTGGACTTTCATCATATTGTGTCCAAACAGTACATGTATATCACGATTTGTTGCAGAACGTCAATCACACTGAAAATGAAAATACAAAAAAAACCAACAAAACAAGATAACAAACAAGATACCAGAACCAAAACCAATACTAACAAAGTCAACGTCACCACTTCAAGGTCACAAATGACATTTAGAATTCATGGGTCGCCATTAAAGAAAAGCTTTTCTTCTGTAATTTTATTTAAAAACACAATAAAGATATATTTCCCGTTCAGCTTACATTTACATCAGAAATTACGAATATTTCAACTTTTAGCATTGATACCCGTACAATAAAAACTCGTATAGTAGTAACCTCTATATTTATGGTATGCTCATACATTTTCATGTACATGGATACCTGCGCGGATGTGTTCCCATCATTTTGAGAGAAGACAAATTCAATCGGGATAGGGGTTCCCATCCCGACCTTTAGATAAGCGCATATAGCTGACGTTGTGAAAAATCTCTATAAAATGATAGCATTTTTGTATTTCGTGTGTATATGGGCATTGTGGATAACAGAGATATTATCAAGTATTTATATTATTTATGTTACCATTGTAAACGCATTCATCATTTGAGGACAGCCAAGCCTTGGACGACAACCAAGGAGGAGGATGATTTAAGAACATAAGGAAATCAAAACTTTGAAAAAATTCTTTTAAAAAGTGTGCAACGTGACGTCACATATGACCTCATTTAACGCCATTTCGCCTGCAGTACGCTTGTAAATTATGCTGACAATTATTAGCTTTCCAAAAAAGCTTGGTCGATATCAACATTTATTTAAAAGCAAAAAAAAATTTGGTTCAAAACTTTTAAAGTTTAAAACTTTGACTCTTAGAATAAAGAGTAAAGAGTAGTATTAGTAAGGCTATGCATGAAATTCAAACAAAAAAAAACTGGTTACACAATAAGAACTTATGTGTTGATAATTCTGAAAAGTTAGAAAATAGTGCATTTGCACTAGACAACTCAAGTCACAGTCATTCATAAATTGCTTGACCTGTGCGGTAGGAAAATTCCATTATAACGCAAATTAACTTGACCAATCTAAAGCCTTTTAGTATATATTCGCGGGAAAAGCGGAGAGTGCCGATTAAAGAATTTGGGGGAAATAAGGGGAAACTTCTAAAAAAAATCCTATTAAATTATATGACTACGCACAGTCTTATCGATTTTTATATCGCTCATTGATTTCTTTGTTCCATTTATCAATTTGTCTTTGGAAAGAAAATATACAAACAAAATGGAGTATCCTCAACGAAACAGCTTAGTCGGCTGGATGGTGAGAAATTTTTTAATTAGCCCACTGGCAGCCTCGCATTCTAAGTATCCAAACGTTTCTTTGATGCAATGGATCCAAGGATCCAGAAATGTCATTAGAGATTTTGAAGGCATAGGGTTTACTGTATCACACACTAATTGGTCTAAAAGTAAAAATTGTTCAAGAAAAAATATCATTGGAGATATAACGTTAATGTGCGATATTTCAATTCAGAATTGCGACGCCAAAGCGTTGTCATGACGACATGTCCTACTTTTGTGAAGTGGATAGCTCTGGTCACGTGTTTTTCACTAGTTTCTTTCTATCGGACAATTGCCCCTATTGCAATGTTGAATCTGATAAATCAAATCGAAAGTTGACAAACCTGTACAAATCTAAGTTAGTCGATATCTTGATATCGACTAATGATACGATGTAAAATGTTAAATTTTCGATACCTGCGGCCGCATCGCCGGTAGATTTCTTCGTGCAAATAGCTTTCTTTTAAACCATTGAAGGCATTTCAATAAACAGACTTGCCGGCGAAGTTGCCGCTCTATGTAAAAATCAAAGACATTCGTCATATTTTTTTGCAAAATTATGGAAATTTCGGGAACCGTGCCGGGTTTTAACATTTACCTCTTTATTTTTGATATCCGTTTATCGCTTTTTCGCGCGTTTTTCGAAAGAAGCAATCTTCCCAAATGACATCAATATACCATTGATGCAAGATATCATGTTTAATTTTGATCGAAATTACCAGGCCATTAAACCGACTTCGTGGCTCTACTCCTTTCTACTGTGAAAATCCAAAATATCAGTACATGCTTTAGTGTACCGGATGAGCTGTGATAGGTAAATGCCGTATGACGGCAATCTTAAAACATCACCGTCAAGCCAGGGGAAGTTTACTATGTTGAATCCAAAATCGTTCCTTTTGTCATATACACTTGTATGAATCTTTCCGTTTACAATTTTGATATTTAGGTCCAAAAATGGTGTTTATGTATTTGTAACGTTTGGCTTGTGAAGTGTTAATTCTTGTGGATAAATTTCATTCTTATATAATTCAAAAGCAGGATTGTCAATAGTCAGAATATCATCCAGATACCTAGAAGTATTATTGAAACATTTCAAACCATCAAATTTTCTTTGCTTTTGAAGATATTGGATAAATTCTTTTTCATAAGTGTATGAAAATAAATCTTCAACAAGAGGCGCACAGTTAGTACCCATAGGAATCCCTACAACCTGCTTGTATAGATCCTCACCAAATCTAACATAAATATTGTCCAAGAGGAAAGACAAGACATTACAAAAGTCGCTACATGTCCATGATTTGTATGATTTGAAGTCTGCCGAGGAAATGAAACCCTTCGATTCAGATGTACAAATGTAAGTTTTCCGCTCTCGATCAAAACATCATGTAATGAGATTAGATAACCGATCATTAATTTTGTCATGAGGAAGTGCGGTGTACATCTTAGAGAAGTCGTATGAAGAAATCGTAATGGCTTTGAAATTTCCTGATTTCATTTTATCAATCACAACCCCTGAATTCTTAATAGACAAAAATAGATTTACATCGTTCCTGTTTAGAACTGTTTCACAATATCTAGTTACGTTTTCTTTAATGGCAGTAAGTGCTGACGTCAGATATTAAGACAAAATTGTAGTGGAGCAGTTACTAGAATTAGCAATACATCGAAATTTGTTAGGAGACTTTTGCAGTTTCGGTATGCAATATAGTGTTGGGAGATCCAATTTAGAAATAAAGATATTGAATGAAGACAGCTTACTGTTATGCTTGCTTAAAATGTTAGATGTACTTTCTTTGCTTTTTATATATGTATTAGTAGACAAAAGTTCCGAAACAAAAATTGATATGCAGTAACGTTTTCAAATGATAATGGTGTTATTGGCTGCTTTATCAGCTGGTGCAAAGACATATTTTTCATGTAAGTTACTCAGTTTTTATTTGAAATATCTTTCTGATTTGGAAGGTTGATTTTGAAAAAGATTAGGGTTTTATGGAAGTTATCTATTCGAATATCCGTTATATCTAAAATGAGGTTTTTCCAGTCATTAATAGCATGCGCTTCGACTCCTTCTGACTTACACCATCTTTTCGTATAATTATCTATGGCTTCCGTAAGAACCTCACGGCATTTGACAAAATCTATCCAACGAGACAAATGGCAACCGGTGCCGACTCAGGACGATTATCTGCCAAGCCAATAGCAAATGGTGTATGTGTGTGTGTGTTTTGTGTTTTTGTTTTTGTTTTTGTGTTTGTTTTTGTTTTGTTTTTTTGTTTTTTTGGTTTGTTTTCTTGGGGTTTGTTTGTTGTTTGGGGTTTGTTTGTTTGGTTTTTTTGTTGTTGTTTACATGCGCACTTTTTGTTGAATAGCACTGGTTGAATATATACTGAACAAAAAATTATGTCCTTCTTTTTCTATTAGTTTTACATGACTCGTGAAGACAAATTCTATTCAGAGGCGATATCCTCAAAAACATTTTTTGAATTAAATATTGAACGGTATATACATCAATTGTCAGATTCTGACAACGATCTTATTAAATTGATGTTATTGTGACGTCATAATCAAGGTTTTAACCAAAGGTTTTTCACCTGTTCGATCCTCTCTGGTAAGGGCGTTCTGAACCCAAAAGAATTTTACTTAATAAATCGGTATCTGCATATCCTTAACTACACTTTCAATGTATTTTTGGTATTTGACATAGCGCATGGCCGACTTTGGACTTCCGGTGTCATTTAAGCTAAATTTTCTTGAATTACAAGCTATTTGACTGATTTATGGATAATCGATATCATGATTTTTTCCGTTTTTCAATGGAAAAATCCCCTTTGCTTATTTATACACTCTTTTCTTTCGAAAGCAGTAAACCAGAACAAAGAAAGAGAAAAATTCCTTACAAGGTGAAAACTCTTTGTTTCTTCACGCTCCATTGCGTTCAATGTCTGAGTGATAAAAAGAAAAGTTTGGAGTGTTTATTGAGTTAGTTTTACTATTTCGAAAGTTATAACGTTTCATCTGCACAAGTGGTGACCTGTCATTTTTAAAGACATAACTTTTTTTGTTCAGTATATAAGAAAGAATAGACATGTTGTATAGGAAATTTTATAACCACTCTCTCAGAAGTCAAGTCTTATGCTGATGTCTGTGCCGTCAAAGACAAAACCTGATATAGAATTGTTGTGCAATTTTAAGAAATGATCGAGGCTCAATAAACATATACAAAATATCAGTAGTTCTTCGTATTTGTTAATTTTGTTTTGTTTTGTTTTGTTTTATTTTTTTGTTTTTTTTTTTTTTTTTTTGTTGTTGATGTTTTTTTTTTTTTTTTTTTTTTTTTTGTCTATGCAATGTTTAATGTATGCCATGAAACAGGACATATAATTACATGTACATTTACATTGATCTCGTTGGTTTATGTGTAGTCATTTGTGTTTGATGTTTCTCTGTAATTTGATGTTCCGTGTACCATTACGTCTTTTTCTATACGTGTCTTCTTTGTGTTTTCACAGTTGGTGTTTTGGAGTTTTGCTGCTGGTGCTGCAACTAGGTGTTGTTGGAGATCCCCTCCTTCCATGTATACTAATTATCTTTTAACCAAAATAAAACATTTAATATTTTTTGGGGCATAATTTTCACCGTCCCAGGTCATATTTCAATGTGTAGATTAAGGGCCACTGACCAGAGGAAAAAGTACCCGATACGTGCATATCTGGTATATGCTGAAAATTTATCTGTTCTCATATGATGATATGAACAATTGTAACCTATTGTCCTTTATCTTTCTACATGTATTACTAGACTTACCTTTTACTGTTTCGGTTTTATCTAGCATCCTATGAGATATAGGTAATTTGGCAAGTCCAGATGGAATCCCATTCAATTGAAAAACAATGTACATGTATATTACGTATACCGGTGTCTGTCTCATATTCCTTTAAGTTCTTTTTTATTTCTGTCTTTCCTCCTTCTTTTTATTCCAAATTTACAGCGGGTATTCACCATAAAGAATAGAATTGTTTTCAATCGGTGAAATTACTTACAATTTCCTAAGAATAAAAAGAAAATCCTTGCAAACAATCGCTTATAATTTGAACGAATGCTAAATATTCCGTAATACGAATACCGTCTATTGTCATGCTTCCATGAATATGGGTTATTAAGTAACTTAAAGCTCCATGAGAAGTATCAAACCTTAAATGTAAAACTAAAGGCAGCGGGTGGTATCTGGTTACAAAAAGTATGTACACCTGTATTCCAATTGTAAACATCTTGATAAGGCCAGATTTTTTTTAAATTGGATTACGGATCCGGCGACCGTATTTTTTGCTAATCTAGAAAAAAAATAAAATAATTTTTTTGTGGATTTTTTTTTTTTATTTTCCGGTCCTAAGAATTTATAATCACAAAAAAAAAAATTAAAAAAAATAAAAAATGATCATTTTTGAAACGATTTCGAATAGCTGTGTGTCTAAAAATCCTGTTATAAACACCGAGGGACCGATCGCCACGTTTTATGAAACGAGATCAAGATTAATCATGTATTGTATATGGAAAACGAAAGTAAAACTTCGGTCGTGATGGAGATGGAATCATCATGTTCTGACAATCCTAGCTCAAATTTACAGTTTTTAAAAGATGGTTATAAGTCATGAAAGTTTTGGGGACATGGTATAGGGTACCTTTAGTTAGATGGCCGGAGGTACATGTACCGTAAGGCATGGTCCATTTGATATTCAGGGGGGGCTTGGGTTTTTTGTCGGAGCATAATTATTTTTTTCGCCCCGGACCGGAGCAAAATTATTTTTTTCTGGCAAAGTTGGAGCAAGGAAATTTTTTTTAAAAAAGTGATGCGCATATTAAGAATGTTTGTGTTTTATAAATTATGATCAACTTCTTTTGAAATTCGGACCCATAAAAGCAACGGAGTATATTACTTTAGGTATTTCACAACCTGCATTTTATGGTGACATAATTAACAAAATAAGAAGGATCAAAGGTAGACAGCATATGTATCGAAAATGCGTCAGAGTCATCAAACGCCTTTTATACCGTTGATATGATCCTAATGTCACCAGACGGATACTTAGCTTGGTACTTGACCAATATACAGTCTTGTACGAGCGCATTCTTAAGACTTGCACTCTGACTGACTGTGACGACGGGACTCCATGACGGGCCCTTTCCAAACCTCTTTAGAGAAGACAGGGCCCCGACCACCTGTCCTCTCTGAATGTCAGTCGGACTCCTCGGGTGATTACATACATGAGCTCGCTACAGCCGGCAGAGCACGGACTGTATTACGCATGCCCTCTTTTTATATCCATTTACATATTCATCTGTGTCTCTGGGGTCTCTGCGTTTCGCGGTCTTGTTTGTGTGACGTCATCTTACAGTGAGGAGGTTGTTTTACACCACATTTGTACGTTCTTCGAGACCTCTAGGTAACTGGAGAAGCGAGAGGGTTGTGCGCACGTAATCCAGGATAACCACACCGTCTGCTATTTACTTGGCAGATGGCCGTCCTAAGTCGGCACCGGTTGCCCATTGGTCTCGTTGGTTTATGTGTAGTCTTTTATGTTTCTATGTTGTGAGTTGGTGTTCCTTGTCCCTTTTGCGTCTCTTTCTGTGGGTATCTGTTCTGTGTTTTTTGCATGGGTGTTTTGGGATTTTGCTGTGGGTGCTGCAACCTAGTGTTGTTGGAGATCCCCTCCTTTCTTTTCTTATCAATAAAAATTATTTATATTTTTACTCAAAACTCTAAATATTAATATATTAGTTTATTTTTATGCAAGTATTCAATTCACTTTTAAACAGAGAGATAAAAGATTTTTACAATACAATTCTCAATAATTTATATAAGGTACATGTATATATCATGCATGAGGGTCTGAGGGGAAGGTCTCCTAGACAATTTTTCAAATGTTACTAAGAATTGTAAATTGGTGAATAACTGAAGTTCTCCTTCCAAGCTTACATGAACATGACTCTATGGGATACATGCAACATGTATTAACAGCAATACATAAATATTGATAATATATTGAAGCTTTTAAGGAAGCCCTTTTTCATTCACATACATGTATAACTTTTGATATCTTCAAATATTTGAACTTAAAATGCTATTAGTGAATAATGTTTTTATAGAAAACTATGGCGAGCGAAGCGAGCCAAAAATTTTTGATATAATTTTGAAAACCGCGGCGAGCGAAGCGAGCCGGAACATTTTCAAGAATTTTAGCGAAATTTCATGGTAATTCTTCAAATTCAGATTATTTGTAAGAGCAAGATTATTTTTTTCTGTCACACCATAAGCAAATTTATTTTTTTCATCAAAATTGAGAACAAAATTATTTTTTTCGAAAAAAACCCAAGCCCCCCCCCCCCCAGAATATCAAATGGATCGTGCCTAAAATAAAATCAGGGCCAAATGACGTTGCCCAATCAGGCAGTAGAGCTACAGTAGAGGCAATGTATTCAGAAAGCATGAAATAGATGTGTGTACACCTTGTATAGCACTGTATGAATTCTGGCATCACATTATGAGAGCTGAATTGCTCACCTCCCCCCCCCCCTTTCCAATCAACGATAAAACTCAATTACAGGTTTGTTTTTTAAAAAAAATTATAACTAGCATACATAGATTTAAGCCCCTCTCTCCCCTCATGAAATTGTCAAAGATTACATTTTCTGCTTTTTTATGCCCCAGAATCAAAGATTCGGGGGCATATAGCTTTTGGCCCCTGTCGGTCTGTTCGTCCGAAAAACTTTAACATTGGGTATCACTTTTGAATGGAAGGTGATAGAGCTTTCATATTCTACATGTGTACTCCTTGTGACAAGACCTTTCCATTGGTACCAAATTTTTGACCTCATGACCTTGACGTTTGACCTACTATTCAAAAACTTTAACATTGGTATAACTTTTGAATAGTAAGTGATAGGGCTTTCATATATTTCACATGTGTATTCCTTGTCACAAGATTTTTTCCATCGATACCAAAAATTTTTAACCTAGTGACCCTGACCATGATCTTTCACATACTTAACAGGAAATGGTGTTTATACGTGTACTAACAAAGATGTCACCGGGGACATTCGTGTTTCACAAACACAGGCTTTATTTGTTTAGAATTTTTTTAAACTTCTGGCTCTTATAAATTAGAAGTTGTAAAACTTCTGCAACCCTCTCATTGATTGTCTTGATACCGTGATGACATGTAAAGATAAAAAAAATAGTGTTCAAGTTAATATAATTTCCAAATAAATTTGTTTACACCAATCTATGCATTTTGATTGGTTAATATGATCGTCAGAAAAATGGCGAAATACACTTCATACCCCAATGAACACGATAAAATACCGGAAGAGCCGGAACTACTTCCATCAAAATCATTTAGTATGTTGCTAAGATCGGCTTTCGAATGATAATTATGCAAAGAAAAAAGAAATGTTATTAATAGTAGCCCTTAGATATAAATACGATATCAGAATTAATGAAAATATTATGACAATTTCGATGATGTACCGGTATACGTGGGTTTTACAGCGTTGTTCGGTTGCTATGCTCCAGTTTTTGAAGTTTCTTAGACCATTTCCTGTCCTTAAAATTTCTTGAAAGAGAGACAAATCAGTAAATGACGAGAAAAACAGAAACTTCAGCTATTTTCTTCAAAATTACATTCCCGTCGTAACAGTAGCAAGTACCTGCGTTTGAAATTTTCCAATGACCGACGACTGTCAACGACAACGTGCAAAAGTTTTGATTGAGAACTTCAAAAGGACCGAAGATCACTGTTTCAAATGATTTCTATGAGGTACAATCGTTCTGAACCTATGAAGTATTGAAGCTAGAAACCTTTCTAATAATATATTTTCGGCGAGATGAAGAATTTAGGATAAAATATTGACAGCGAATAGAAAATTAAGAGATCAAAAGACGGCGACCTACCTCGGCCTCGATCAGGATACAGTATCGTCATGAATTTTCACAATTAACTTGTCACTTATGAAATAACTAAGTCCTAGGAAGGTATTCTGATACCAATAGATCATAATCATGCCGTTTTCTGCAAGTATTAGATCTATAAGTACAGAGAATTTGTCTGTATAAACTCCCAGCTCCTGCGTGTACAATCCAAACACATAACTGCCATGTCGGCGACCTTGAACTTGAACTGCAGAACGCGTCATCAAAATGTTACGTCATATCATCGGATGATGTAATGGATTGGTAAAATGGGGCTCCAGATGGGGAACGAATATTTTTGACACATTTGCTGTCTTTAACTAGCAACGTTTTAATTATATCTATTTCGCCTGGGAACTGGTTCGCCTACGGGCCCTACAGAGTTGATATTTTCATACGCAATGTATTAAATTACTAATTTCTTGGGTATATTTGTGAAATTTTGGATAAATTTGGGTTTGGAAATTATAAGAATTGACTGTTCAATTTTGACAGTTTATTGGAGTATGAAGTTTGGTTTGTCGCATCACAAATTTTGCGTAAAACCGCTTTGCTACGCTACGCGGTTTTACACAATTTGTGATGCGACAAACCAAACTTCATACTCCAATAAACTGTCAAAATTTAACAGTCAATTCTTATATTACATATCAACAATTAAGTGTAGGATTATAAGGAAGGTCACTGTCAAGTGTCAAAACAGAAAATAAACGGATAAAGCCATTCTGAGCATAATTTATATCTATTCAGTGTACATGTATCACTCAAATTTAAGTTGGGTCAGTAAAGGCAGATTGAATTTTTTTTTTCGGCCTACCGACCCAAATTTTTTGAAAAAAAATCCGTAATCCAATTAAGAAAAAAAAAGTGGCCTAACTTGCAAACTGAGGTCATAATAGAAAACCAACTATTTCTGTTCATAGAGACCACTGAGTAACTAGAGAAGAGATATAATTGTGCGCACTGTATCCGGATAACTACACAGTTTGTTACTAATATAGAAGCTTGCCGTCCCAAGGCAGCCCAAGTTGCCCATTGTTCTCTTTGGTTTGTTTGTAACCTCTAGTTTTATGGTATTGATCTCACCTTTGCTGAATTGCGTTAAGCTTTTCTTTCTCCTTTAGTGTAACATTACATTTGAGTTCTTTCCTGTAGATGGAGCAACCGACTTTTGTTCGCGCTCAAAAAAAGCGACAAACAATTTTGCTGGAAGCAAAGCAAATGCGCACGTAAGACTCCTATCTACATAGAATGTTGTAAAAGAAATGTGGTACGATAAAAACTGTGCTACTTGATCGGCTAGCATAAGAACATACTTTCGTATTATTATTGTAAACACTTATATTCTTTTGTATTGTGGAGCAGTTTAACTCATTTCCCGTGACTGAATGTTTAAAGTGTTATAATTACTTATTGCAGCTCTGTTGTCCGAAAGAAACTTTCTTTTCAACTTTTACCAATTTTTTTCACCATCCCTCCAATGATATTTTGGTTATGATTTGATTTACTTCTGTAAACGTGTTTAATTTTGTTGGGGTAAACAGCTTTGATAAAAAAAATCAGAAATCAAAACGATCAATAAACATTCCGCATTTGGGAAATATTAGCTATAGAAACGTTTCTGTCTTTTTACCAATGCAGCAGGACTATCTTCGCATGGAATTTTTTACGCGAAATCCTGTGAAAGTGAATACGCAAAAATTATCTAGCCGCGAAAAAGTCCATGTTTACAGTATGCGTAGAAAGGCAACGTCCAAACTAGAGGGCGCTACTAAATGAAATTTGGTTTTGTTTGAAAAACACTTTTGCTTGAAGCATTACCAATGAGGATTTACTATCTGAAACACGTGCCTGATGCATTAAAATTGATTTGCTATTTCCTTGTACAAGGTGAAATGTTAGAAAACTTCCATATAATACGATGCATATGCAGTTACCAAAGAGTCTTAAATACTCTCGAGTCTTACAAACATTTGGTTTACGAAACAGGAAACGCCTATTTCACGCATGACTTAATCTTATTCAGGCTGTATACTTAACAGTTCCGTGTTTTTAAAAAAATATATTTCATTCAGCAAACAATAGAAAGATGGTGAATTAGTGAGAACCCCGACAATATACATGAGAAGGGAGGAGATGGGAGGAGATATGTAATAATGAGATGCCACCATGTACTCCACTTTTATAAAACATACACTCTTTCCTTTCAAAAAAATAAAGGATGCCTTCAAATTCAATTAGGAAGGAGAGAATCTCGAAGTGCAAACCTCCGAATCTTTAACTCTTTTTAAAAATGTATTTTTTCCCAGTATTGGATTACTTGTAATAAATTACAACTGCGTGTCACGGACGTTGCCATTATGTGCAAGTAATTATATAATGTACGGAAGCATAGAAGGGACATGGTGAGAAAAAAATTGTCTCGTGCGCACGACTTAGTAACTCGTGCTCACGACTTTTGTAACTCGTTTGCACGACTTACTTACTCGTGCTCACAACTTAGTAACTCGTGCTCACGACTTTTGTAATTCGTGCTCACGACTTAGTAACTCGTGCTCACGACTTACTAACTCGTGCGCACGACTTAGTAACTCGTGCGCACGACTTTTTGTTGTCATTCTTTTGGTCAATTATCTCGTGCTCACGACTTTGTAACTCGTGCTCACGAGATAATCAACCAATAGAAAACTAGGATCAAATAAAATGGCGACAATTGATAATGATCATACATGTATATTGAAATACTCTCGTCTATCAAAAGTACAGTCGGCATTGTGTTCCACACAAAACGTATTTTACAGGAGTACCCCGATTTATTCATAAAAGTACACGGAAACAATCCCCCCATGTTGAAAGTGACCTAAATGGGTTCATAGCAGGAATAAAATGATGCAGTGATATATTCCCCTCCCCTCCCTCACGTTGCGTCGATCAAGAGGTAAGGGGGATGTTCTCATTCACTACGGAGATTTATATGGTAGTTCCTTTTATTCTATTTATTTTTTTTTTCAACAATTTGTTTAAAATTCACATACTGTGTACCTTGATTTGCCTCCCTGTCAGTGTTTACTATCAATTTGAAGTGTGTGAGACATCAACATGACTGTGGGGAAATGGGTCTTCAGATAAGTAAAATTCGAATCATTCTAGACCGGAACCAAGTACATGACTTTGAAAAGAAATTGAAAACGTTGTTGACTTTGAATCTTTACGACATTTTTGTGAGTGATTCAAATAAAATGTTTGATCATTTTAAAGTATAGTGTCAATGTGTTTGAGTTGGTGCGTTTTGAGATTTTTTCTCCTATTTTTGGTCAGAAAGTACTTGAAAAAGTGAAGCGTGACAGACGGACGGCGTTGCCGGTAGGGGACTAAAATAATTTTCAGGATTCTTGATATGTCCGTCAAGCTGTAATAAGGATGACAGATATTGTCTATAATATTACAAGGAATCGGGGTTCTTTTTTTTTTTTTTTTTGGAGGGGGGGGGGTGTTTTGTTTTTATGGAATTTTCTAGTTTGAATTTAATGTTTATTCTGCAATATATACTTCAAATAAAGCATATCACGTACGATGTATATATATATGTATATGTATTTTTGATCTTTCGACCTGACGTATTGCGAATCGTTATATCCATATTTGCATACTACCGGTATTTCCATCTAATAAACTTTGGAAATGGTCAATGGCACAGAACAAGGATGAGAATTACAATACAAGCCCAGAAATTTCTTATTCTGGTTGATTTTACGCACTTTTTACAGATTATTTCACCCCTCTCTGGCCTCTCGGAAAAAACCCATATAAATTCTAAAAATACAGTATGAATTTTTTGCATTTAAAAGATCCTTTAATCAAAGTGGAAGGCAGACAACACAGTGTATTTAATGTAAATAACTATATTTAGAAGAGAACAGTACAGTTTTGAAAATAGAGAACATAAAAATGTAATGAATTTTGCCACATATTGCGTGCTTAGAACATATAGAAATAGAGCCAATCGCGCTTCATTTTCGCTGAATTATTTCAAATGTAAATTGATAAATATGACAGAACTATGAATTTGTTGAAGCCCGAGAGGTAATATAAGTTCACCATACTGCTCGGCTTGACCGTCCCCTCCCCATAAGAAATTAAGCATGATACAAACATGAAAAAATTCAAGGGGTCCATCCCATCGGGATGGGGGCCAACCTTTGATTTAAAAAGATATGTATTAAAAATGGAGAAATTCTCCAAACTGAGAAGGGTCCGTCAAGTCCAGCATTTGTTAGTGTTATTATCTCTGTTTACGAAATAGGGGGGGGGGGGGGGGTTCCGAGGGTGTCCGTGTGATTCCAAGAATGAATCGGGGAAACTGTTTTTAAATATTGATTCTATGTAAAAACCTAAAAAAATCAGACATGTTTGGCCACGACATGTCTCAAATTTTGGATATTTTTTTGTGTATAAGGTAAATATGATGTCCTCAGAACGAATTGACCTTCCATTTTTTTCTCCGACGTTCCGTTGCCATGGTAACCAAGGTTTTGTATAAAAACACCTTTAAACATGGCATTTTTATGCATCCCGTTACCATGGAAACAAATGTTGAATGAATATGTAATTTTCCGAAAAGATTATTTAAATCCTCTTAAGTTGATACAATTTGATTTTTCGATGCTCCTTCTTTCTGTGTGTCATGTATTTGCTTCAAATCCAAGAAAAATTGCTTATTCAAAATGAGCCATTTTCGGCCAATTTAGGCCTTATTTTACCTATATTTTACTTACTTTTGACAAGAGTAATAATGCAATTGCACAAGATTTGAAATACAGTTGACTATTTCCTGATGAGTATTATCCTAGGACTTCATGGGAATCGAAGGAAATTTATCTAGAAGTGAGATTTTTCTGTTTACATGCCTTTGAAATAGGTTACCATGGTAACATGTGGTACGAAGGTGTAAATACCTGTCATAAGTAAAAAGCTAATTTCTACAGATGTATGCCTGCTATCGTTACAAAACTTGGTATGTAGATGTATTAAAGACCATTTGATGCTATCATGACCTTGAGAAAATGTCAAGGTCATTTGCTCAATTTTCAAGGTCATTGAAAAATATTTGCTATTTTCAGGCCAAATTTTGTGGTTTTTCACTAAAAAGAGACATGATTAACAGTAAACAGTATGGAACCTTGGCAAAACAATCAATTATCGGTAAAAATATGATAAATGTATTATTTGTTGGGATGAGTATCACATTTATCAATGTCCAATGAAGACCCCAAAAAATGTCACATATTTTACGAGAAAATGTTAGAAAATCTCAATTTTATGCTCTTTTGAAAGTATGTCATACATAGCAGTGAAATATTGTGATGAATTCTACTTCTATTGATCGGTTGTTCAACTGTAAATATTTAAAATCAAAATATCTAATGAAATAAGTTAGAGAAATCAATTTATATTAATTGGAAATCCTGTTTTTTGTCTTCATTTAAGTCTAAAGTTAGAAATGACCTTGAGATTTGGACAGATGACCTTGAAATGATTTGAAGGTCAATTGATAATGATAAATATAATTTGTATACAGGTATGCTATTTCATAATCATAGGACTCAAACATGAGGAAAAACAATGTTATTAGATATGCGGTATATGGTAATATGGATTCCAAGTTGCTATAGCAACGGATTTTGATTGGCATTCGTGACAAAATGGTGAGTTTCACCATATATTTTATTTCTTGATTTTTTCCAGCTATAGACATTTATTTTGGCAAGGTGATGTTAAATACCCATAACATTCACCAAATAATGGTTTTCAACCTTCAAAATAATCAAAAACAGGCCAAAAATGACCGTAAAATTGCTATATTTTCACATAATTTGACTGAATATTAACAACTACCTGATAACCCCCTCCCCCGAAAAAAATTTAAAAAATACTTGTTAGAGTTGAACTTACAAAGAAAAGTTTTTGTGTTCATAAAGTAGATTTTGACCATGGTTTCCATGGCAACAGAATGCCACAATATGTCTTATCTCTCATATTTATGGGGGTGTCAAATAGATTGACCCCGTTACCATGGCAACCGTTGTTCAAATATAACAATATCGTTTGTTTTCATTGTTTTTACATTAAGTATGATGATTACAGAAAGTTTCATCAAAATCCATGACATGCCGTGGCCAGCTGTTTTAGGTTTTTACAGAGAATCCATATTAAATACGTTTTGTATTGAGCACAACGCCAATTATTTATTTATACAGCATAAGAAGAAGAGAGGAGATCTCCAACAAGACCCCGTTGCAGCATCAACAGTAAAACACCAAAACACCCGATGCAAAAACACAAAAGACGAGTACAGCACGAGACGGAAAAGAGACACACGACATGTAAACATCAAACACAAAAGACTACACATAAACCGACGAGACCAATGGGTAACCGGTGCCGACTTTGGACGGCCATCTGTCACGCAAGTAGCAAATGGTGTGGTTATCCTGGATTACGTGCGCACAACCCTCTCACTTCTCCAATTACCCAGAGGTCTCGAAGAACGTACAATTGTGAGGTAAAACAACCTCCTCACTGTAAGATGACATCACACAAACAAGACCGCAAAACGCAGAGGCCCCAGAGACACAGATGAATATGTAAATGGATATAAAAAGAGTGCATGCGTTATACAGTCCGTGCTCTGCCGGCTGTAGCGAGCTCATGTATGCAATCACCCGAGGAGTCCGACTGACATTCAGAGAGGACAGGTGGTCGGGGCCCTGTCTTCTCTAAAGAGGTTTGGACAGGGCCCGTCATGGAGTCCCGTCGTCACAGTCAGTCAGAGTGCAAGTCTCAAGGATGCGCTTGTACAAGACTGTAGATTGGTCAAGTACCAAGCCTAGTGTCCGTCTGGTGACATTAGGATCATATCCACGGTATAAAAGGCGTTTGATGATTCTGACGCATTTTCGATGGTTATGCTGCCTACCTTTGATCCTCTTTATTTTGTTTATCATATCACCATAAAAGACAGGTTGTGTAATACCCATAGTAATGTATACGTACTCTGTTGCATGTATAGATCCGAATTTTAAAAGAAGTTGACTGTAATTTTTGTAAAATTTCCAGAAAGTCTTAACTAGTTTATGAAAGCGGAAACCTTGACCTAAAAGTTTTTTGGTAATTTGTAAATTTCTACTGTGAAAATCCAAAATATCAGTACATGCTCTAGCGTACCGGATGAGCTGTGATATGTAAATGTCGTATGACGGTAATCTTGGAACATCACCGTCAAGCCAAGGGAAATTTACTATATTGAATCCAAAATCATCCCTTTTGTCATATACACTTGTATGAATCTTTCCGTTTACAATTTTGATATTTAGGTCCAAAAAGGGTGTTTCTGTATTTGAAAGGTTTGCCTTGTTAAGGGTTAATTTTTGTGGATAAATTTCATTCTTATATAATTCAAAAGCAGGATTGTCAATGGTTAGAATATCATCCAGATACCTAGAAGTATTATTGAAACATTTCAGCTCATCAAATTTTCTTTGCTTTTGAAGATTTTGGATAAATTCTTTTTCATAAGTGTATAAAAATAAATCTGCAACAAGAGGCGCACAGTTAGTACCCATAGGAATTCCTACAACCTGCTTGTATAGATCCTCACCAAATCTAACATAAATATTGTCCAAGAGGAAGGACAAGGCATTACACAGGTCACTACATGTCCATGATTTGTATGATTTGTAGTCTGTCGAGGAAAAGAAACCTGTCGAGGAAAAGAAACAAGAAGTTTACTTGTTTACTGTACTTTTGATAAACGAGAGTATCTTAATATACATGCATGATCATTATCAATTGTCGCCATTTTATTTGATCCTAGTTTTCTATTGGTTGATTATCTCGTGAGCACGAGTTGCAAAGTCGTGGGCACGAGATAATTGACTAATAGAATGACAACAAAAAGTCGTGCGCACGAGTTAGTAAGTCGTACACACGAGTTACAAAAGTCGTGAGCACGAGTTACTAGGTCGTAAGCACGAGTTACTAAGTCGTGCGCACGAGATAGTAAGTCGTGCTCATGAGAAAGAAAGTCGTGCGCACGAGTTACAAAAGTTGTTAGCACGAGTTACTAAGTCGTGCGCACGAGATAGTAAGTCGTGCTCGCGAGACAGTAAGTCGTGCGCACGAAATACAAAAGTCGTGCGCACGACTTACCAAGTCGTGTGCACGAGTTACAAAGTTGTGCGCACGAGTTACTAAGTCGTGCGCACGAGACAATTTTTTAATGAGTGCTCAGGATCTTCTTTAACTCATTTGTGCGTTGACGTTCCTTGTCCCTTATGCGTCTCTTTCTGTGCTTGTGTTTGTGGTTTTTGCATTGGGTGTTTTGGGGGTTTTGATGTGGGTGTTGCAACCTGGTGTTGTTGGAGATCCCCTCCTTTGTTTTCTAGGTACCTGGATATTATTCTTATTATCGACAATCCTGTTTTTGAAAAGAATAGAAATGTTAGTTATCCACAAGAACTGACTTTAAGCAAGGCAAACGTTCAATAAAACACAGAAACACCAATATTGGACCAAAATATCAAAATTGTTAATGGAGAGATTTTGGCCATATTACATTCTTTAGATTGAGGATCACTGACGATGATCACTGATCACCCTTTTTGGCCATATACAATTGTTTAGATTGAGGATCACTGACGAGGGCTGAGTACCCGCAACGTGCATGTCTGTTCCATGATGCAAATTTATCCGTTTATAAATGATTCTTTTGAATTTGAAGACGTTAAACATTTGAACTACATGGTGAGTGTCACTGCTTTTGGACCAAGAGTCCCCGAGGGCACATGTAGCCAAGTTCGGTCAACTTCGGTTGATCGTCTGTCTCTTCAACGCATACAAAATTTTCTGTTACTAAATTTTTTGAAATTTCTAAAACGTTGGTCCTGTTGCATCATATCACACCTATCCTGCTACATCTTTCGGTACACTTTTTGACATAATAATTTTCACCGTTTTTGGCCATATTGCATTGTTTATATTGAGGATCACTGACGAGGGTTTAGTACCGGAAACGTGCATGTCCATGATGTAAATTTATCCGTTTATAAATGATGCTTTTGAATTTGAAGATGTTAAACATTTGAACTACTTGGTGAGTGTCACTGCTGGTATACCAGGAGTCCCCGAGGGCACATGTAGCCAAGTTCGATCAACTTCGGTTGATCGTCTGTCGTCTCAACGCATTTAGAATTTTCTGGTACTAAAAGTTTTTGAAATTTTTAAAACGTGGGTCCTGTAGCATCATATCCCACATAGATTGAGGATCACTGACGAGTGTTGAGTACCCAAAACGTGCATGTCTGGTCCATGATGCAAATTTATCCGTTTATAAATGATGCTATTGAATTTGAAGACTTTAAACATTCATACTGGTGTATAAGATAAAAAAGATGATTTCGGATTCAATATAGTAAATTTTCCTTGGCTTGACGGTAACGTTCCTAGAATACCGTCATACGGTATCTAATTTCGCAGCTCATCCGGTATGCTAGAATGTGTACTGATGTTTTGGATTTTCAAAGTAGAAATTTACAAATTATCAAGAAACTTTTAGGTCAAGGGTTTTGCTTTCACAACTAGTAAAAACGTTCTGGAAATTTTACAAAAATTATTGTCGACTTCTTTTGAAATCGCAACCACACAAGCAACAGATTATATTACTTTGTTACTTTGGGAATTTCGCACAGTCGTGTTAGTCACGTGTAATTGTTCCGAAAATCGCTCCGCGATTCTTGGAATTCACACTCGAATGACCAGAATTATACACCCATGAACAACAAATGTAAGACATTTATTTCTTAAGTTATTGTATATTTTCCATTTACAGTTCATTAAGTCGGTATTCAAATGACTTGGTCAAAGATAAGTATATCTTTTGTGTATAAGGCAAATATGTAAAAATTTAAACACACTCAAAAAGACGAAACAGAAAACTTAGAAACAGAGCTAGAATACATGATGAGCGGACAAATAGAACACCTCTTTCCATCGCACTGGCGATTAGCTGAGAACCCTCTGTGTTTGTTGTGAAATGGGGTAGTGGTGTAAGACCTCTACGGGGTAAAGATTTTAGAGGTAATGGACGTACTCTGGGTAAGGATAAAATTTGATTACTGGTAAACGTCGATGATGGTAAAGTAACTGTAGTGAAAGAGGGTAATCTCACAGGTGTTAATTTGATACGAGGCGACCTTAAAAATGCCATAATGAGAAAATCGATGGAAGAAAGGTGAATTAAGATTCTGCGCAGAAGATACTACAAAACAGTAAAGTTATAGAATGATCCGAATATAAAACACTTCAAACATCGGGTCGCGGGGAATAAATTACCAACTCCACACATGCAACATGAAATAAGTGAAGATTTAAAGAAAGAATGGGATCTCCAACAACACCAATTACAGCACCAACAGCATACCCCTAAAACACCAACTGCCAAGACACAAAGAAGACTCGAACAGAAAAAGACGTTATGGTAGGAACGTCAAATCACAGAGAAACATCAAACATAAAATACCACTCATAAATCAACGAGACCAATGCACAATCGTTGCCGACTTCGGACAGCCATCTGCCACGTCAGTAACAGACGGCCTGGTTAGTAACCGAATGTGACAATTCTACCGAATTGAAGCGACGGGTGTTGCATGCAAGCAGGAGATGCTGACTCTTCCTGGTATCCTGGTCTCACTTCCATATCGGGAGTTCGCCGCTCCTTTTCATGTGGTGAAGCTTTTTTGTTTGTTTGCTTAGGTTCCTGTTTTATCCTGATTTTTTATGCCTTCGGCTTATGATTTTCTGAATTATCGATTCTGTGCACTATATATACTAGTCAAAATTTCTAACTTACATTTTTCCAGTTACTTCAATATGACAATAAGTAGAAATCAATTGATTAATATCTATATTTATAATAATAAAGAAAGATTTTAAAGTGTAAATGAATAAATGATCATCCTGCGATGTGTATCTTCAAATTCTACAGCATTTTAGCAAAGAATCATCCGCTTCCGGTTTGTAAGAAAACTTTGTCTCTATACTGAAAAAGGCTACAATAGAAAAGTTCCTACGGTTATCATGCGATTCGTTTTTCGGATTTTGAAATATCGGCGATTGCAACTGTTATTTCGTCGTGATATGCTTACATATTTTCTGATGCGTTGCGAGTCAATAACACTTCCGGTATCATTGATATACCGGGTAAGGATTTTTGTGTTGAAACATTTCCTGTGAATGCGATATTTAATTTTTTCCTGTGCTATGCAACTTTTCTTGAAATGTAAGCCTAGAAAAAGATGTTTGGTTAATGGAAGCTCATTTTACGCACCACTAACAAGAGTTATGAGCAAGCATCCATTTTATGGAAAATTCGTTAAAATTTATTTGCTTATTATCGCTTTTGTAATATAGCATTCCGTTTAATTTATGTTTTTCTGATCAAATTTGGTACAAACAAATCTTTAAAAGTGGTTTGATTGTAATTTTCCGATAAAATACGCGAAATTCATGAAAAGTGTTCAAATTTCAAATTTCGTCACGGCCTGTTTCCGTTGAAAGAAATTTCATTTTTCTTGATTTTAAAGTAAAGAGTGAAATGTTGTTTATCAAATCAAATTATCGTTAAAATAATTTAAATTCCACATTAACGAAAATCTATACCCGTAGAATGGTAAGTTGGAAATTTTGACAAGTATACATGTAGGGATAAGGTCATTATCAATATTTGTCATACACCAATTCTCTCTTAGTTCAAAACGTAAATGTCTGTCGTCAAAATAGGCTACCCAAACTATTTAATGTTATTCTAGTGGCGTAATGGGTGTCTATGAGCAAGTGAAAATTACGATGGATATCCTTCTCTCCTATTTTTAAATATAGTTTCTTATTTCACATTCGCATTCGTTGATGATGAATCATGCATTAAATTCAGCTCCTCTTACCCTGCATCTATTTTAAATGAAAACTTTGTGTTCCACATGCCCATCTTCTTTCTACAATTATCTATACTCTCCAAATATTTTGTCACAGGATGATCTTTGTCGATTGTTAATATAAAAATGTTAAACGCCTCGAAGTTCTATTACATCATCATACCCCCGCAAACGAAGTTTAGGAGGAATCACCCTGTACATCTGTCCGTCTGTCTGTCCGTCCGGTTAAGAAGGTTTGAAAACAGATTTCTTTAGTACTATTAATGGCAGGACTTTCATATTTCATACATACATTTACCATCAAGAGTACTACATTTTGTTACCGTGACTTTTGACCCTGGGACCTTGACCTTGATTTTGGGTTTATGTTGAAAATAGATTAAGAAATTTGGAAAACATATTTCTTTCAAATTATTAATGATAGGTCTTTCATATTTCATACAAACATTCAACACAATGAGTACTGCAATTTGGTATCATGACTTTTGATCCTGTGACAATGACTTAGAGTTTGGGCTTATGTTGCAATTTAGGTTTTTAAGAACATTTGAAAGCAGAATTCTTGCATACTATAAATTGTAGGTTTTTCATAATTCATAAAAAAACTTTCGCAATAAAGTGAATTTTTATATCAAAGCATTTTAATCTTGAATGAGGGTTTCAAATTGAACAATTAAACATTGCGTCATAAATGGTCCTGTTTATAAAAATGTCCCGCGGGGGTACGATTCGTCCACTTTTGGGCAGTTCTAGTTTAAGATCAGATAAATTTGCAGTATGGACCAGACATGCACGTTTCCAGTACATAACCATCGTCAGTTAACCACAATCAAATGACCTATAAAACTTGATCGAGTGTTTTTATAGTGGTGCTTTGCTGTTGGTTATACAACCGAGTCTGGTTGAAAATCCCCTCCTTTCTGCAATATGCACAGTTCAACGAAAACTGTTTCAGAAGTGATAAGTTTCAATGTAGATATGTCAATGGTAATATGCCAGATAGAACAGTAAAACTGACTCAGTATAACTCTACGTGTGTTTGATTATAGGTTGCTCTTGGCCATCAGAACGGAGATTGTTTTTCTTTTTCTCGATGTTATTGTAGTGAGCAAATAAACATTTCTCGACCTTACGTAAATGTCAAACATATGTTTGGTCTGATGCTGTGATGTCAAATGTACTGAAATGTGGGATCTGTACGTGACGTTTCGTGTAAAAGACCACTAGCTAACATGGCTTAAAATGGTAGTGTTGTACGGTGCTATAACATGTACCCACACCTGTTTAACAAAAACAACAAAAACGTCTCTGTTGAATCGTTGAAAAAATATGACAAATTCCATAAAATATAAGAGCGAAGAATGCACAACACGAGAGTAATCTTTGTTCATTTAGTACTCGAGGCGTGGTCCATGCTGAAAATTTATCTGTTCTTGGATGATGCTACTGAATTTCAAGACGTTTAACATTTGTACCACTTGGTGAGTGTCACTAATGATGGGCCAGCAGTCCTCGAGGTCACATGTAGCCAAGTTCGATCAACTTTTGTTGATCGTCTCTTCAACGCATTCGAAAATTTCCGTTATCAACATTTCTTAAAATTTC
This sequence comes from Pinctada fucata, assembly GCA_028142955.1. NCBI lineage: Eukaryota > Metazoa > Mollusca > Bivalvia > Pterioida > Pteriidae > Pinctada > Pinctada fucata. The sequence goes on from AP027115.1 coordinate 7,861,832, forward strand.
TAAAATGTGGATCCAATAGTATCATATTCCACCAATCCTGCTACGTCTTTTGCTAATTTTTCGGACATTATAATTTTCAAACTCTTTGGCAATATTACATTTCGTAGTCTGAGGATCACTGATGAGGGTTGAGTACCCAAGGCGTGCATGTCTGATCCATGCCGAAAAATTATCTGTTCTTATCTGATGCTGTTGAATTTGAAGACGTTTATCACTTCATTTAAACATGATGCTGTTCGTTTCAGTTTTCGTTATGATGAGAATATCACTGCAAAGGGCTGTACGTTTCAATCTACAACACAATGTCAGATTTTATTACCTCGTTTAGGCTACTGAAAATAAAATGTGAGGTATGTCAGAATTTACAAATAGAACTCATTAAATTGTTCTTAAATTCGGTGTTTGGTATTAATTATAGACAGATATTTATTTATTTAATTATAAATTTATATGACCCATGTGATATCAAAATAATACTGGGGAAATCCATTCATGTCTCGCTCCATAAATGAAGAATTAGGCCTATTAGATATAAATATTCAAGAAATTCCGTCATTAATTGTCAATATTGAAATATATGTTCTATAGTAAAACGTGCAGCAAATAAGTTTCCTAGCAAAGGAGCTGTTAAGATAAGGGCCGGATTTAGCCCTGAAATCACTCGATTATTTCTCGTGCGTTGTACTTCAAATTTAGATAAAAGTTGGTCAGGATAAAAACATAAAGTATTATAAGATTCCTAGTAGGTATTTCATGTAAATGAATCTGGTGAAAGATGTTATGATTACGGGTTGAAAAGATAAGGGTACAGATGACGGAAAACGTGGAATATCGAACGAAAATGGACAAAAATCCATTATTTTACACATTTGTTATGTTTATTATACTTCTGTTTCCTTTTCAAGTCTAAATTGGATATTAAGAGAAATTAACTTTGAGGTTATTATATCAATATAATCGGCAAACTCTTCAGTCCGGAAACTGTAAAACGGTTTTATTTCGTTCTTCTCAGCCACTTATGTAGGTTTCTGGCGCGAAATACACACGGTGTAGAAATAGACAACTTTCTCGTTTATTTCCTTCCAAACGGTTAAATATTTGATCAGAGCACACTCTAAATACATTGTTCCATGATATAAAATGAAAAAATTCAATTACAACCTATTTTATCGCTCTAGAGACACATTTAAAAATAGTCAGCAATCCGACCTTTTTTCGTTTTTCGCCTATGGGACATTGTTTCCCCCCCCCCTCGCTTCAGAACCCTACTTGGTCAGAAAATGTGTTTTATTGATATACACCTGAAAGTGGCATTGTAAAGCGAGGGGGGAACGATGTTGTATAAAACTTTTCCGTTTTCCATTGATTTCTGTGTAAAAAAAACGCTTATTTTGACCCAAATATCCGTCTTGTTTTGAATAAATTATTCCATCTGATAGCAGATTCCTATGTGGACCAAGTTACTTGACATTTCTACTGAAAAAAAAATTCTTAAATTTTGCATTTTGAAATTTCGACTTTTTAGGGCAGATTTTACGCCTTATCTTAACAGCTCCTTTGGTCGTTTCTTAAAAACGCATTTGAAAATTTCTGTTTACAAAATTTTCTTAAATTTCTAAAACCTGGGTCATGTAGCCTCATATTTCAGCTATCTTGCTACGTCTTTCCGTATATTCAGGGCATAATTTTCTCAGATATTGGCAATATTTCATTGTTAAGATTGAGGATCACCGACGAGGTTTAATTACCCGAAACGTGCATGTCTGGTCCATGCTCTAAAATGATGATAATGAATTTGAAGACGTTAAACATAAGTGACAAAAATGAAATCAGTCTTTATTTTTCCTTTTGTTTTCATTTATTCGAAAAATATATGCTGATGTGTTCAGCAAATTTGCGTATTTCAATTTTATTGAATGAATATTTTAGTTGTGTTTCTCTTTTCCATAACTGTGTTTAAGGATCGCCAAGTTTCCAACATTTCGTATGTGGGTGAACTTTATACATGACCCCATTAGAAAAGGGTCCATTGATAGTGAGATTACAATGTAAAAGGGGTAAGGCCACGAATCCCCTAAAAGGGCCCTGCAATTTTCCTTAAAATTAAACTTAAAATAAATACTTGATATATCACATGAAATATAATGAATGTTTCCCGCTTATAATAATAGGAACATATCGCAGACCGAAGCACCACAGGAAGACTTATGACGTCATCAAGTGACGTAATTTTGACGTTATTGACAGAATATGGTAAAAAATGCTCGAAAATGTGTCTTTCGTGGATAATTTGGGCGTGGCCACATTCGTCGAGAAATATAAAACTTTCATGAAAAGAAGATATAATTGTTATCGTTCATTTGTAAATTTTTCATGTATCTCGATGCATGTGGCCAATGCTTATTTTAAAGAAACATGTAGGTTTCGCAGCAATTTGACAGAAAATTGACGATTTTGCGGTTTTCGAAGGGCTCAAATTTGCTGCATTATTAACAAAATCTAAACACATAATTTAGTAAAGAAGTTAACAAAGTATCAAGTCACAAAAAATATTAAATCAACTCAAATGTCTACAAACAGAGCCGATTTAGCGGTTTCGTGGCCCTACCCCTTTCATAATATGTGTGTGAGTGTCATGTCAGACACTTGAGTTCAGCAATTACTCTATCATTAATGTCAAAGTTTGGCACTTTAAATACCCTATCAACATGATCTAACATAATCATTGTGACCTTAAACGAATTTAATAAGTGACTGTACCCTCAACACCCAGAAAAAATCCTTCATATTCACAGAGTTGATTATATACATGACTGCAAATAATAAATTTCCATTTTGTTTGACTATCACATATTTCTGTATTCTCTCTAGAGAGTATCTTTTGAGAGATCGCGAGATGGAAAAGGTACAAATGTACTACCAAAAGTAGTTTAGCATATTTTATATGTAGATGTAACATAATGCCTTGGAGATAAGACACTAGATACGAACATCTTCTTGTACCACATTCATTTCTATTCTACCGTACAATAATTATGTGGATGTTTAAAACATGCAAAGTGTCATCGTCCTCTTTCAACAGTTGATATTTCTGATCGAAAATGCACATGCACTATCACGAACTTTTAAAAGAAGAGTTCTGACACATTATTTTATCATGAGGTCATAGTTATTAAGGTACCTCCTTACAAGGCTTAAAAGCGGGTTTACATACCTATTTTCTTTTATAATCCAAACATTGTCATTTAATGCATAAGAAAAGTGAAAATATTAATAGGTTGGTGGGGATATTTCTTTGCCACGAGATCTTGAAATACATACTATGAAGATCGATTCCTACAAGAGTTTCAACAACTTTTGATGATGACACATTATACTAATTTCTCCCTGTTTACTAGTAAATATTATGCAGCAGAATAAACATTTTTGAATAGTGCATATAGGTAGCATTCAGCTATAAAATCATTAAAAGAGAAAAATCATTTTTTGAGAAAGGAAAATGAATAGAAAAATCTATGTCTGTGGGAGCAATTTCATGTCTAAAACAGCCTACTTTTGATGATTATTTTCTAAAAGCTGGTTTAGGGGTAGAAATTCTTATCTTAATTCTTTCTTCATTTAATAAAAAAAATCAATTGATGTAATGGTTTGTAATAGTTGAAATAGTTCCTTAGACTCTTTGAAAACTATGACGGATTGAAGTTCTTCTATCCCTTACAAAGGAGCACAGAGATGGATATGGCAATGGATACAAAAGTAGAGTGTGTACGAAATACAATCCGTGCTCTGTCGGCTGTAACGGGCCCATGCACAATTTCAACCAAGGAGGCCGATCAACATTTCGAAAAGGACAGATGGTACAAAAAATGTAGGGACCCTGTCATTTTCTGAAGAAGTTTGGATAGGGTCCGTCGTGGAGTCCTTTCATCACATTCAGTCAATGTGCAATTCTTAAATCTGCGCTGGTACAAGGCTTTAGTGTGGTCAAGTACCAAGTAAGTGTCCGTCTGGTGACAGTAGGATCAAATCCACGGCGTAAAAGACGTTTGATGGTTCCGACAAAATTTCGTTGATAATTCATCTACCTTATCATATTCCACCCATCCTGCTACATCTTTCGGTACATTTCTGGATACAATGACTTTCCCACTCCTTGGTCATATTACGTTGTTTCGATTGAGGATCACTGACGAGGGTTAAGTACCCGAATCGTGTATGTCTGGTCCATGCTGCAAATTTATCTGTTCTTAAATGATTCTATTGAATGTGACACGTTTAGCAATTGATCCCTCTAATTTTGTTCATTATGTACATGTAACCATAAGAAAAGGAAATGATCTCCGGTATGACCACTCTGCACTGACCCATTAGAACAAACCCAAAAGTTAGCGACAAACAACTATATGCGCTATTACAACATACAAATCAGACATGAACAGCCAAAATAGACTTACACAAACATCAAACATTTAAAGGCAGGTTGCAAATACCCATAGTTACTGTAATATACTCTGTTGCATGTATTGGTCAAAATTTCAGACGAAGCTGACAATTTTAGGTAAAATTTGGAGAACAAAATATCAATAAAAAAAAAAGTTTGGAGACAGTCTATAGTACCTAGTTCATAAAAGCGAAGAATTTGACCTTTGGATTTCTTGGTTATTAATAAATTTCTACTATTTAAGGACAACTGCTATAAAAAATATTCACATGTATGCATAATTCAGGTAAAAAAATCCTGAATAACATACAATGCCTATACCATCATAAATGTCAAGAAGTAATAGTGATTATTTTATATATAATGACGGAGTCTATCCACCTCAATCAAAGAAAATATAGTTTTCCTGTCCAAATTCGTTTATAATGATCTTGTGTTTGTGTGTTTTCATGCCTAGCGGAAGGGTATCTTTAAGAAATATTTCGGGATGTAAATCAAAATATTGAATTACTATGGCCTAATATTTACAGTAAATTATACTTGTATAATGAAATATCGTACCTGGTTATCTATTCATACGATAAAATGCTTACGCAGGTACATTTTTACCTTTTGTATTCACATACATAAGTGCCTTTTGATAAAGTATTTTCCTTTACAATGATGAATAATTGTAGGCACATGATAAATATGAAGTTGTAGCTTGTCGCTAGTTGTTATTTCTAAAATTGAAGAAATGTCAGAGAAGCTGAAAGTATGTGTGATAGGAGCAGGGCCTGCTGGACTATGTGCATTGAGGGTATTCATTTCTATTTTGATGTATTATTTGTTATGTTTAAAGTCCGAAGGATGTGCCAATCTTAATTTATATTGTGTATAAAACGTGGAAAATCAACAGACTAATAAGTTAACTTACTATTTTCTATTTTGCATGCAAATAGTACCTTAGATCGGAACCCGATAAGTTTGAGCCTGTGGCGTATGAGAGGAATCTATGGCCGGGAGGAGTATGGGCTTATACAGACAGAACAGGGAATGACGAAACCGGATATCCGGTTCACTCTGCTATGTATAACAATCTGAGGTGAGTAGAAGTCATCTGTTTGAAATCACCTCCAATGGATCTTCTGTCTGTAACATACATTGTGAATAGTGATAGGGTTATTTGTATGTTATTCTTATAGCCATGCAAGTAATAACCTGGCCGTAAAAAGCCGTATCATATTCACCCTTGTAACATAGTACATGTAATTTTCTATACAATAACTGCTTAATTTATTCCCTGTTTCTATAAATCTCTTTAAAGAAATGATAGCTTTTGTAACTGTATGGCACCGAGTACCATTTGAGATCCCCTTTTTTCTTCTGTATCTTTGTTTCGATTGTTAGTTCGTGTAGCTGATATAAGTGGTGATCATTCGTTATTTTGACGTATTTTCCCCCGTTGTTATTTTGTTATTGTGACATGTACTTCCCCGTTGATGCTTTTAAAACGTGAACTTTATGGAAAAGTCCTTTCATTAAGAAAAAAAAAAACATTTTCTTTCCCTTTTTCGATATCATTGAGTCTAAATTCTAAAAAGGGGAAAGTTGTTCTCTACGGAAACATTGCATAACCTTTTATTATTCATTGTCTCTACCGAAAGGTTAAAATATGTATCCGTAACTGCGAGCAGTGCCTTCGTTCTATATCATCACTCATTAAGATTCTATATTTACAGAAAGACCCGTCCAAATTCATTCTTCGTTTATTGGTAATACATATGGAAATTGTAAGATACGTGTTGCTAAAGACCTGTGGTACCGCCTCTGTCTGTTTGTCCGATTTTCGTGAAAATATTGTGTTTTATTTCTTTTAGGAATTTGTAAGCATTTTGATTCTGATTTCGGGTTCTGTGTTTGACTGTTATTTACTGATCTATAATTTACACATGTATTATACATGTATCCATATTTCTATTGCAGAATAAATCTACCAAAAGAACTTCAGGAATTCCCTGGTTTTCCCTATCCAAAGGAATGGAGATCATTTATCACTCGGCAACAATGTTTGGAATATATCAATAGCTTCATCGACTTCTTTCAACTGAGACCTTTTATCAAGGTAATGGCTTTATTTATCAGGGAATGATACATTTTTGGCTGGATTGCAAAGCAATTCCGGTCTATAGATTGACGATGTCCGTCTGTCCGTGCGTGCGTCCGTCTGTCCGTCCGTCTGTCGTCAACATTTTGGTTTAAGTTTCTGGTTGAGGCAAAATCTGAGGAATTGTATGTAGTAGAAACTTTATTATTATACATGAAGGTTGCCCATGACAAGACCTTTCAATTTATGCCGTAACATTTGTTTTAGTGACCTTGACCTTGGACTTTGGCCTAGTTAAAGATTTTGGTCAAAGTTTCTGGTTGAGGCAAAATCTAAGGAACTATATGCATTGGAAACTCTATATTATTCAAGAAGCTTGTCCATGACAAGACCTTGCAATTTATGCCGTAACACATGACCTAGTGACCTTGACCTTGGACTTTGACCTAGTCAAAAATTTTGGTTAAAGACTCTGGTTGAAGCAAAATATATGGAACTGCATGCAGTAGAAACTTTTTTTATACATGTAGGTTGTCTCTGACAAAACCTTTCAATTTATGTCGTATTATTTGACCTAGTGACCTTGACCCCGTTAGTGACAAAAACTTACTTTGCAATCCGGCCATACTGTCTTTAGCGGTGTTTTATTATATTATAATACACTGTATTTTGAATTGCGCATTGAAGTGAATTTCCTCTATAAAGACTCGAACATTACTGATGATACTTGCCTGTTGAAAAGGCATATGTTGCACTGAAATTATTTCCATAGAACATGTATATCAAAATTAATCATTAGATCAAGAAGATGATCAATTCATATAAATCGCCATCTCCATCCCGGTAGCATGTTTTTAATTCGATAACACTCATACCTTTGGTGTACATACATTATGTGAATAATGATATTTTATTTTTAGGGTGTCGATGTCTTATTTTTTAACATTAACATTTTCTTTCCTGTTTATGTCTCTTGTTTACCCTGTTGTGCTTGCTGTGCGTGTTTTGCATAGGGAGGACAGGTGCTACAACCAACTCTTTTTGGAGATCCTATCCTTTCTTTATATTCTTAATGAGCCAATATGCTTTGGACATTACATCTTTTGATAAAGACAGCATCAAAGAAGTACATGTACCTATCAGTTATTCAGTCTCAAAGTGGAGAAGGCAAGACAAAATCTTTAGAATTTCCATTGGCATTGTTGCAAACCTCGGAATGAGTAACCTCGGAATAGGACCATACATGTTCATTGCCCTGACAACCAATTAATATTTTATCTAAATATTCCTGACAATAGTGAAATTTTGAATTGAGCTCTGTTGAACCTATTGAACCTGCTCAATACAATCACATGTGCGCATGCTTTCATACAAGGGATATTTTATTCCAATTTTTATTTAAAAGCATCGCATGATGTACATGAAAAAGAGGGAATCTCCAACATGGATTTTAAAAAAACGAAATTCCCCAATGCCGGAACATGGAGTTGACAAGATCAACAAGAAACACCACAGGGACCCTGAGTACTTCATCATGAGAAAAGACGACCTAAAACATTAGACACAAAAGACTACAAATCAAGTTACAAGATCAATGGGCAACCGTCGCCGACTTAGGACGGTAATCTGTCATGTTAGTAGAAAATGGTGTTGTTATCCGGATTACAAATATATGTGACTTTTCAATCCTACCAATCGTCCGGTTACCAAGCGCTTCAGGTCAATTGTAGCATTGAGATGTACGTATTCTTTGATTTGTGGTTTGTAGACTCATACCATAGTACGAGATGTTGAACCCCTTACAATAACAGGCAGTAAGGTGACAAAATGGAGGGTAACTATATCTGACACGAGGAAAACAGAGGAAATCCGGACTGAGATATTTGACTCTGTTCTTGTCTGCTCAGGGTAAATAATCTAAACTATTGAAATATATGTAAAATCACGATATCGTCTATTCATGAAATATTTAGGCACGTTACACGACTTCAATACAATAAGCCATGTAAACGGCATTTTATTATAAGTAACGTAGTCATCTGTTGTCCTGGTACGGGATGATACCATGTCATTAGGTTTTATACCAGGCGAGGCGAAGCCGAAATTACTCCTACGATAACTTATTTTGATAATTTTCATGAGGTGTCTGTGGGTCATTGTCTGTTTACATTACAACGTCAACATAAAGGATACCGTTGTTACGTCCCAAGAGGTCTAGTATAAAAGGCAAGGCACCCGATATTATTAGTTAGCTAGTTATCTGGTGACCTAGTACGGGATGATACCAGGTCAATAGGTTTCGCCTCGTCCGGTATAAAACCTAGTGACCTGGTAACATCCCGTAACAGGTCAACATATGACTAGGAAACGAATTTACCCCACCGATGACCTATTTTGATAATTTCCATAGAGTGATTGGACGTCATTGTCTGTTTACGCTTCGGCATCAATATAAGATATACCATGTCTTCACGTGACCGTTATTAGCCATTCGCTATCCGGGATTCCCAGGCAAACATGTCAGAGGTGGGGTAAATACATCTTAGACGACTTCAAAATATTAAAAGACTACACTTAAACTAAAATGACAAATGGGCAATCGAGCGATCATCTGCCATGTAAGTAGAAAATTTAGTTATCATCCGGATTACAGATGTATGTGTACAGTCCTCACATTTGTTAAGTTACCAAGCGCTACATGTTATATGTAGCATTGGAATGTAAGTACATGTATTCGTCTGATTTGTGGTTTGTAGACTCATACCATAGTACGGGATGTTGAACCTCTTACACCAATAGGCAGTAAGGTGACAAAATGGAGGGTTACTATATGCATACTGATGCATTATACATGGATGTATCTGGAAATATTTATCCTGCAGGTTGCTCTCTGGCAGAGTGTGGACACTTGGTGATGTTAATGTAAACGCAAAAAGACGGTAATTTCCAACAGGACTCGGTTGCAGCACCAACATCAAAACACCGAAGCGCATATAGCGAAAACACAGAGTAGACATGCACAACATGAGACTCAAAGAAAAACAAATACTATATCAAAATACCAAACACAAATAATAACATATATACCAATGAGATCAATTGCAATCGATTAAGACGAAGGACGGACATCAGCAAAAATGTAGTTGTACATGTAATCCGGATTAAACCCGAGCGAAAACACAGAGTAGACTTACACAGCATTAGACGAAACAAGAAATCTATATCAAAATACAAAACACAATATACTTCACATTTACCAATATGATTTATGAGCTATCTATTAAGACATAGGATTTACATGTTAGTAGAAAATGGAGTATTTATCCGGATTACGTGCTCTCTAACTTTTTAGGTAACATTGTCTGAATCGAAATTCATTATTTTCTTTCTAGACAACATTGGAATGAGTATATCCCAGATATCCCAGGAAGAGACGAATTCCAAGGTATTGTAATACACAGTAGAAACTATAGACATGCGGAGCTTTTTGATGACCTAGATGTTGCTATTCTAGGTGGATTTAGGACAGCTGAAGACATAGGCTTACAAGTTGCAAAAACTGCCAGGAAGGTATTTCGTATATATATACGAGGGCTGTCCGTAAAGTTCGTGGACAAGTCTTAGATTAAGGAAAATTAGCGACAAAGATATTTAGCTTTACTATATTTATTATCATATACTGTTTGCGAATTACGAAAAGGAAACAATTATCACATTTTGATTTTATTATTACAACTATGACTTCGTTATTAGACATCGGATGTTGACCCGGAGCACGGTCAATTTTTACCGAAATATGTTGTTTATCATTTTGTTCATTTCATTTGCATTTTGTAAAATTCTGCGGATAAAACGATAATTTTGATATTGTGATGTTGACAATAGTTATGACATCACACATGCAAAATTTGAATGTTCAAAGTATCAAGATGAAAGAGAAAACCGGATCTTAAGGAAATAAGATGTGATCGGCATTGCTCGAAAAAAAAATGACGTTTTCTTTAGAGGCGGAGCAAAGAGAAGTGATAAAATTTTGCATAGGCTCTAGAAAAACACCGACAGAGGCCCATAGATTCCTTAAAAAATTATAAAACTAGTCTTCAAATAGCAAAGAGGATTTTTGGACGTTAGGGATAGTTTGCAGGACGGTATGCGCTAGGGAAGACTTTTTATAAAAGAAAAAAGTGCTTTTAAATGAAGAACGTGACGTGATTCGTAGTGATCGGCGACTAACAATTCGGGAACTTGCAGGTAACTTTGAAATTAAAAAAAAAATGTACATAAGATCTTATCCCATGATCCTACAACGAGTCATGTCTGTGCTGGATGGTTTCCGAAAATTATTAGAAATCTGAATTTAGCGAGGAGATTTGAATTGTCAAAACAGTTTATAACGGATAATGTCAAGGATTTTCATGGTAGGAGGAAGTGTACTTTTTATATTGTATAGAAATATAACCATTTGTGCTTTGTTTGTGATGAAATTTGGCATATTATTGATATAAAACGTGAATTTAATAAAAAATTATACTTTTATTTATTTTAGAATTGTTTGCTAGCTTTTATCAAGGTAGTCCACGAACTTTACGGACAACCCTCGTATTTATCAACTAACTGAATTATTTGGGCTTTAAGAACTTTCGATAGTTCTTTTATCCAAAAAAACATATTTGGTGCAAGGTTTAACAATTCTAGAAATCGTCTGGAATGTTTGAATTATTCGTTCTGATTTAGGTTAAACTTTTTCTCAAAACCATTCTTTCTATCCTTAGCTATATGTGTGCCACAGATGTCCTGACTTCCCGGTTTCTTTTCCAAAGGAAGTAGAACAACGACCACCTTTTGCGCGCATGACCAAAAATGGGGTAGTATTTCCAGATGGCACAGAGCTGAAAGTGGATGCAGTTATATTTTGCACGGGTTATAGATATTCGTTCCCATTTCTCGGGAATGATATAATAAGTATTAAAGAAAATAGAGTAACCCCTCTGTATAAGCACCTAGTGCATATTAGATATCCAAGTCTGATTTTCCTTAGCGTCCCTCAACATCTTTTATACTTTCCTTTGCTAAATCAGTTCGCAAAATTTGCAATCCGTGTCATAGACGGAATAATCGTGCTTCCGTCGCAGTCTGATATGCTCAAAGAAAGCAATGAGGAATTTGAATCAAGAATCCAGGATGGAATAAAACCAAAGTATGTTCATTACTTTGGAACAAGGATGTGGAAATTTGATAAAGAACTTTCGGCTTTAGGACAGTTCGAACCTTTGCCTCCTGTAATGGAGAAATTGTTGGATGACATTATGGATGAACGGAAAATGAACATCACTCATGCCTATGATTTTAACTATGAAATAACGGGAAGTAACTCTTATAGAACTCTGAATCCTAGTGGTTCGAAATCAAGATGTTCTGCATCTGCAAAGTGATTCTTGAAATGAAGAAAAATGTTATACCTGAAAAGCTAATATACAGATATTCATTGAAAGAAAAAATCACATTTGTTGAAATAATAAATCGAGAAAATTGTCACTGGGTTAAGCTGTAACACTCAGGATGAGTTTTGATATAAAACTTCAGAGATATCATCGTGTTAAAAAAATGGAATATGTGACATCGTTCGCTAATACTTGTGATCATTGATATTTTCAAATATATGTTGGCAAAAACCTGTGACTGTCTAATAGGGACATGATCCAAAATACATATATGAATTAACCTTTAAACGATTTCCGATTTTGATCTAGTAACAGTGTGCTGTGCTCATCTGGATTACGTGCAAACAGTCCCCTAGGGTATTAATATAATCAAGAGTACAATTGTATAATATTGTAAAAAAAAATCTTGTTTGTTTTTATTGAAAGTAACATGAAGTCAAGATTTTTTTTTCAAAAATCAGATCGAAAGTATTGTCAGTCGAGTTGTATTATTTGTGCTTTCTCTTTCGTCAGTCGGCCATTACTGAAGAAAAAATCTGGAACGAGAAAAATAAGTACATATAAATTTTGTATTTTAAGGCATATTTATCCATACCTTCTTATTAACAGTAACATTAGGTATTAATAAATAAGATGCTAGTCGAGAACGAACAGTTTGTGTAGCCGAATTGTTTGCGAGAATCCCATACTCGCTCCACGTTCGATTTTTTCAACGGCAATCTCTTTAACCTTGATCCCAACTTCAAGGTTCCAAACTTGAACTAATCACAATAGTGATAATCAGGTTGTAATGTTATGGTTAATCGAAATGCTGCCATACATAATTTACCGTAATGATTGTTAAATTGGCCAAGTTGTCAAGTTGCTGAATATCGTTGCTGTTTCGACACACGAAACTTGAAGATGACCATTAGCCCTGACTAGGTTCCATGGGGGGTTGTATGCAGTTTCAAAATCTGAAAAAAATGACAGGTGATTTAGGGGTCTTGCTAAGGAGAGTTTTTATAATTTATAATCGTTAGGGAATCTGTAGCCTTAACATGAGTTAAAGAAGATCCTGACGATAATCTCAACAGCACTCACATTAGAGCACAAAATTAAACATCGACGGACCCCTAGCAAGCTAGAGGTGGGACCAGGTGCCCGGGAGGAGTAAGCATCCCCTGTTGGCTAGCCGCACCCGCCGTCGATGTTTATGAAGCATGGAAATAAAAATATATAGAATTCATGCACTGTCTGACGTTATGTCTATATAGAAAGTGCTATGGCGACAATGTCAGGGAAGTATATTCAAAACACTTACTGTCAAACCCCTCGCGGGGAACTTTTTTACGAGTTCCACACGGCAAAGGGCATAAGTGTGACACAAATGAGTTAAAGAAGATCCTGACGATAATCTCAACAGCACTCACAATAGAGCACAAAATTAAACATCGACGGACCCCTAGCAAGCTAGAGGTGGGACCAGGTGCCCGGGAGGAGTAAGCATCCCCTGTTGGCTAGCAGCACCCGCCGTCGATTTTATGAAGCATGGAAATGAAAATATATAGAAGTCATGCACTGTCTGACGTTATGTCTATATAGAAAGTGCTATGGCGACAATGTCAGGGAAGTATATTCAAAACACTTACTGTCAAACCCCTCGCGGGGAACTTTTTTACGAGCTCCACACGGCAAAGGGCATAAGTGTGACACAAATGAGTTAAAGAAGATCCTGACGATAATCTCAACAGCACTCACAATAGAGCACAAAATTAAACATCGACGGACCCCTAGCAAGCTAGAGGTGGGACCAGGTGCCCGGGAGGAGTAAGCATCCCCTATTGGCTAGCCGCACCCGCCGTCGATGTTTATGAAGTATGGAAATGAAAATATATAGAATTCATGCACTGTCTGACGTTATGTCTATATAGAAAGTGCTATGGCGACAATGTCAGGGAAGTATATTCAAAACACTTACTGTCAAACCCCTCGCGGGGAACTTTTTACGAGCTCCACACGGCAAAGGGCATAAGTGTGACACAAATGAGTTAAAGAAGATCCTGACGATAATCTCAACAGTACTCACAATAGAGCACAAAATTAAACATCGACGGACCCCTAGCAAGCTAGAGGTGGGACCAGGTGCCCGGGAGGAGTCAAAATCATGTACCATGTTTGATTTTTGATTTTACAGCTTTACAGAAAAAACATGTACCATGTTTGATTTTTGATTTTTACAGCTTCACCTACAATAAATATCGATTCTATGGAGATTCCAATACTTGTGAAACAGCCAACTTAAACATTCTGCAAATAAGCAAAAGTAAATCTACAATGGAGATGAGATCAAGAGTAAGCATCTCCTGTTTGCTGGTAACACTCGTCACTTAAGCCGTGCTGAAAATAGTCTTATCCAGTGAATTGTTAAATTCGGTATTTTGTGTGGTTCTAACCTAGAATATCTCACAAAGTTGAGGACAATGATATTTTTATAACGTTTAAGATTTCCATTTCTTTGGAAATGAAGTTCAATAAGCGTTACGGCCAAAACCAAGGTGTCTGGTTACAATGGAAAGGCTAATGAAATTCCAAAACAATTTATTCATGGTTCATGTTTCATGGTCAGGGGGTAAAACTTCCTATGATTTTGCTCTTTAACTCTACACGAGTCCTCGTGGAGCTCACATTAGGACATCTGAGTTACCTTTTCATAGATGTACCGCCCCAGTCCAACTTCCCGTCTGACACTGATCAGATCGGATCACCCCTGACAGAATCAAAATGCTTGCGCCCTGCTCAATAAGTAAACGAAAGGAGGGGATCTCCAACAACACCAAATTGCAGTACAAATAGCAAAACCCCAAAACACCTACTGCAAAAACACAAAGCAGACTTGCAAAGAAAGAAACGCAAATGGTACAAGTAACGCCAAATCACATATAAGAAACATCAAACACAAATGACTACACATAAATCAACGAGACCAATGGGCAATCAGTACCGACTTAGGACAGCCATCTGGAACTTTTCCGATTATCCAGAGGTCTCGAAGAACGTACAACTATGTTGTTAAATAACCTCCTCATTGTAAGATGACCATACAAACAGACAGCATGACGCAGGGGCCCTAGAAACACACATTAAATGAATATGTTAATGGACATAAAATCATAAGGCGTACGAAATACAGCCCGTCCTCTGCCAGCTGTAGCGAGTTTCAACATGTGAACGTGTGAACACACATAAAAGTCCGACTGAGATTCGGAAAGTAAAGGTGATCGGGCCTTGTCCTCTCTGAAAAGGTTTGGACAGGGCCAATCATAGAGTCCTGTCGTCACAGTCAGTCAGAGTGCAATTCTTAAAATTCGCTGGTACAAGGCTGTTGATTAGATTTCGATGATAATTCTGTCTACTTTTTGTCTTTTTGAACATAATGATGTTCACACTCTTTGGCCATATTACATTATTTAGATTGAGGATCACTGACAAGGGTGAAGAACCCGAAACGTGCATGTCTGGTCCATGCTGCAAATTCACCTGTTCTTAAATGATGCTATTCAATTTGAAGACGTTTAACATTTGTACCACTTGGTAAGTGTTACTTCTGGTGGACCAGGAGTCCCCGAGGGCACATATAGCCAAGTTCGACCAATTTCGGTTGGTAGTTTCTTCAACGCATTCGAATATTTCTGTTATCAAATTTTTTTAAAATTTCTAAAACGTGGGTCCTGTAGCATCATATCCCTCCTATCCTGCTATGTCTTTCGGTACATTTTAGGACAAAGTAACTTTTACACTTTCTGCCATTTTACATTGTTTAGATTGAAGATCGCTGACTAGGATTAAGTACCCGAAATGTGCATGTCTGGTCCATGCTGCAAATTCACCTGTTCTGAAATACCCAAAGTAATATACCATATTGCTTGCATGGGTATGAATTTCAAAAGAAGTTAACAGATATGTCGGCACCGGTTGCCCATTGGTCTAGTTGGTTTATTTGTGTCTTTCGTGTTTCATGTTCTATGTTGTTAGTTGGTCTCGTTTGTTTATGTGCGGTCTTTTGTTTAATGTTTCTATGGTGTGATTTGAAATCCCCTCCTTTCTTTTGTATTCCTCTCCCTTTTGCGTTTCTTTCTGTGGATGTCTGTTCTGTGTTCTGTGATTTTGCAATGGGTGTTTTGGGGTTTTGCTGTGGGTGCTGCAACCGAGTGTTGTTGGAGATCCCCTTCTTTCTTTGACAATACTTTTTGTAAAATTTCCAGGAAGTTCTTACTATTTGTGGAAGCGATAACCTTGACCTAAATGTTTCATCGTAATTTGTAAATTTCTACTTTTAAAATCCAAATCATCAGTACATGCTCTAAAATACCGAATGAGTTGTGAAATGTTGATACCGTATGACGGTAATCTACGATCATCACCGTCAACATAATCATAAAGAAACGAAAGAAAGAAGGAGTTTTTCAATTTTGCTGGAGCTCCCATCTATTCAACACCAATCATGTCTCCTCACAAAGTCGGCGATGAAACTAATGGAAATCTGAGACATGCGATTTCCAACTTCCATTAGCATTTCTTATGCTTACAGAGAATGGCTCTTAAATAACTAACATATCTTCCACCATTGAGGAAATAGAAAATCTACTAAGTTCTGAATAGAATTGCTACTGATGACAAATATGGATAATGACCATATCCCTGTATACAGCACAAAATCGACAATTCAGAAAATCAGAAACCGAAGGCATACAAAATCAGGATAAAATAGGAACCAAAGCAGTACTAAGCTTTTGCAGTTCATTAACCCTGAATCGTATAATGACGCCTTCCATGAAGAGGAAAAATCTCGTTGCAAAACGACATGTTCCTTTACACTTTTACCGGATATATAGTTGTCTATCTAGCCAGGTGGTCAGACATTAAAAGTATTGAATATGGGGAATATATAGCTCACCTTCATTGTTTGAAAAAGAATGTCAAATATAAAGTGAGAGAAACATACAACCTTCTTCCTTATTAATCCGTCTATTTTGTATCATCAATCGATAAACAAGTTGGGTTGAGAAAAGAGAAGTTAACGTAAAGGAGTCAATTACATGTATGACAAATATGGATAATGACCATATCCCTGTATACAGCACAAAATCGATAATTCAGAAAATCAAAAACCGAAGGCATACAAAATTAGGATAAAACTGGAACCAAAGCAAATAAACAAAAACCTCCACCATATGAAAAGAAGCGAACTCCTGATATGGGAGTGAGACCAGGTGCCCAGGAAGAGTATTATTCCCTTGCATTTTTAACAATATTTTATGATGTATTCCAAATATCTTCAAAATAAAGAATACAGACTATTTCTGAACATCATCACTCCTCGACTGGCTAAATTTTGATTTTCCGCCTCGCTATATATAGCTTTCCCGCCACCTTACATATACTTCTAACTTTCGACGCAAACGGCCATTTGAACACCTCACTGTATGACAAGCGTGATGACTTCAGCTTCCATATAACTAACTCCCCTTTCACGAGTAGCAACATTCCGTCTTCTCCTGCTTATGACGTTTTTGTTTCCCAGCTCATACAGTACGCCAGGGCATGTTCTAAATATGTAGCTTTCATCGTTAGAGCCAGACGACTTTCAAGTAAGCTATTCGTTCAGGGTTATATAGCACAACGGTTGAAATCATATTTGAGGAAGTTCTTCGGTCGCTATGGGGATATAAAAGCATATCAGATCTTCCTTTCCAGAATGATCAGTGACATTCTGGATTGTGATTGAATGGCTGTCATCATCACCAAACAAGTCTTACCTGATGTGTATACCAATATGTACATTGAGACAATCACCATATTTGACAAGTTTCCATGGAGCTGTCGTGACGGGTGTTGCATGCAATGAGGAGACGCTGACTTTCCCCGGGCACCTGGTCTCACTTCGCAACCGTTCCTTTTGAAAATCTAATGATTTGTCTTGCCTTCTCGACTTTGAGACTGAATAACTGATCGGTACTTCTTTTAAAATGTTTATATTCAAACAAAAGAGAGAAAATTATCATTAAAAACTGTACGTGTTAAATCTAATACTCTTGGATCCGCTTATGACACACATATGGTATAACGAACCCTTTAAAAAGAGAGCGAGTTGTGGAAAAATAATAGCATACATGTCAACTACTTAAATTATGTAAAAATGCTTTGTGCATGATGATCCATCCATGTGACAAAATGCTTTAACAGGTAAACACGTAAGGCATGCATCTACATACATAGGTATTGTACGATAAAGCATTCACCCTCAAACTGATGACGGTTTGAACACGTCCACTTAGACCTTTTTGAGTACAAAAAATAAAAGGAATGCCAGAAAAGCTGAGAGTTTGCGTGATAGGAGCAGGACCTGCTGGATTGTGCGCTCTTAGGGTATTCATACTTTTTTTATAAATTGGTGAATTTTAATTTTTTTTCTGTCGCTTGTTTCAATCCTACTTTACATTGGCAATATATTCACAGCCAATGTTATTCCCTGTGATGCAAATCTTGAAATGACATGTGTTGCTTATTCACTTTAAACTTATTCTTACGGCACACTAGTGCTGCATTTTACTCTAAAGAAACATGCTGCGGTGGTTGTTCTAGTATCCAAATTAAATTTTAACGTTTCCTTTTGCATGGAAAGGGATTATTTTTTACATATTATGAAACTGACCATTGTTCTGTTTTGTTACTGGAATTCAACATACAGAATGTGATGCGCTAACGTGCTTTACGTACACTCTGAATACTCACGAGCAAGCTGTGTTAATTAACCGTAATAAAACACAAATAATGACACTATCTCTTTAGGTGAAAGGAAAGGCACACATAAAGATGTTAAATCTTTAATTTTGTATATTTCTTTTTATTTTGCGCGTGAATAGTACCTTAAAGCAGAAAGCGATAAGTTTGAGCATGTGGCTTATGAACGGAACCTATGGCCGGGGGGAGTGTGGGTATACACAGATAGAACCGGATATGATGAAACCGGATACCCTGTACACTCTGCTATGTATAACAATCTAAAGTAAGTACAATCACTCTAATTGTTATTGCAATTTTTTTAACTACCGCATAATTGGAGGGTTGTACTCAAATTATCCGGATGTTATATGACATTCTAATATGACTTGATTCTTTTTCCCTATTAAGACAACAGACGCGAGCCGGGCTCTATTCTCCAATATAGGCCCTATAGCGATAAGCCACGCCTACCCATTTTCTGAAAGCAGATAAACCGGCAGGAACTGGTTTTTACCAAGAATCGAAAGGTCTAAGTTTGGTCATCATTAGAATAGAAATAAAAAATGACAAGCCGGGCTCTATTGTCTCATAATGCCCTGGCGTCCTCAGCCAATCATATTAATCACCTCGCCGCTGACGCGGCTCGGTAATAAATGTGATTGGCTGAGGACGCTCGGCATTATGAGACAATAGAGCCCGGCTTGTCATTTTTTATTTCTTAAATGACCTATGACAACCCAAAATAAGCACCGTGATTCACGTTCAATATTTCGAGGGTAACTATTCTTACCATGGGCATTATTCTTGAAATGGTTGTCTTCGACTATATGTTCGTGCGTTTAATAGAAAGGAGCGGATCTCTAAAAAGACAAAATTGCAGCACCAACATAAAAAAAGGAAACATCCTCATGCGAAAACACGAAGCATACTTTTTCGACATAGTAAATTTCATACTTTTTTGGCATATTACATTGTTTAGATTTGAGGATCACTGACGAGGGTTGAATACCCGAAACGTGCATGTCTTGTCCATGCTGCCAATTTATCTGTTCTTAAATGATGCTATTCAATTTGAAGACGTTAAACATTTAAACCACTTGGTGAGTGTCACTGCTGGTGGAACAGGAGTCCCCGAGGGCACATGTAGCCAAGTTCGATCAATTTCGGTTGATCGTTTCTTCAACGCATTCTAAAATTTCTCTTATCAAAATTTCTTGAAATTTCTAAAAAGTGGGTCCTGCAGCATCATATCCCACCAATCCTGCTACGTCTTTCGGTACCCTCTTTCGACATAGTAAATTTCAAACTTTTTTGGCATATTGTTGTGGGTCATGTATTATTTTAGTTTTACTTTATGTGTAGGTACACATGTACTTAGTCATGTTGTATTATGATTTCATAATAATTCTTTCTAGATTTTACTATGTCATGTTTATCTCATTAGAGAATATTCCAGTATGTTCTTTGTTACATCATTATTATCACATGACTGTGATTTCTAGAATTTACTCTATTGTTAATCATTTGTAATGAGTCATTGTTCTAGAAGCTTCTGGTAAATTCATTTGTATTAAGTATAAATACCTCTGAGGAACTGTGTTAAGTGGACATTCGTACACATTCGTAGACACGATTCATTCATCTATTCTGATATACTGGGACACTTTATTTGTTGAGACTTTAATCCATTTGACAACGTTTGGACACCGATCTTTCGAGAACGTTTGTGATTACCGGAAACCATACATTCGATAGACTTTGTGGACCGTAACGGACACTTTGATCCGGACATTGTAATTGTAAGTTGTATTCATTTGAAATATATATATTTTGTACATAATTAAACTTGTAAATTTATATTCTGTCTTTGTCTGATTTTTGCTGGCGTTTTGGGGTATTCTGACCCATAACAGAATTGGGGGCTCGTCCGGGATAGTAATCTCTGCATATTTGCACTTTACGTAAAGTTCGTTTTTTTGAAAAAGGAAAATTCTCCAAACTTTTGCCAGCAGAAATCAATCATGGTATTTTCGGTCACTGAATTTTTGAAATCGCCGACTGTAGATGAGTTCGAATCATTGAAAAAAGATGATTTGATTGGTTTAGGTCTTCACTTGAAGTTAGATGTAAAATCTTCTATGAGAAAACAAGAAATTAGAAATATTGTGGCTAAAGAGCTTTTAGCTAAGGAAATCTTTTCGTCATACGATTTTCCTGTTGAACCTGTTTCAAGCGAAACCAAAATGTCAAAATATGAGTTTGAATTAGAGAAAATGAAAATACAATTACAATTTGAAAAAGAAGAAAAAGAAAGACAATTTCAAATTGAAAAAGAAGAAAAAGAAAGACAATTTGAAAAAGAAGAAAAAGAAAGACAATTTGAAAGAGAGAAACAGGAACGTATGCACGAGAGAGAACTCCAGTTTGAGTTAGAAAAGTTAAAATTAGAGAAAAGCGCTAAGGAAAATCCTGTTCCTTCGCCTGTCAAGTCTGAATTCGACGCCGCCAAAAACATCAGATTAGTGCCAAAATTTCAAGAAAAGTCCGTGGACAAATATTTTCCACATTTTGAGAAAATCGCGGCCAATCTGAAGTGGCCACGTGATTTTTGGCCAACTTTGTTACAAAGCGTACTTATTGGCAAAGCGGCTGAAGTGTACTCGGCGCTCAGTATTGCTGAGAGTTCAGACTATGACAAGGTCAAGGACACGATTTTGAGAGCATATCAGTTAGTACCTGAGGCGTACAGACAAAAGTTTAGAAAGTACAAAAAGTTTGAAAATCAAACATATGTTGAATTTGCTCGAGAAAAAGAAGATTTATTTGACCAGTGGTTTCGATCTAAGAAAATTCCCAATTCATTTGACAATTTGCGTCAAATAATTCTGATAGAAGAGTTCAAAGAGTGTGTACATCAAGATTTAAGAACTCATTTGGAAGACAAAAATGTTAAAACTCTTGAAGAAGCCGCTGTTTTGTCTGATACGTATGCTCTCACTCATAAGAAAAATTTCGTGTCCAAAACTCAATCTAGCGATAGTGCTAAAACGTCAGATTTTCCAAAGAAAAATTTACAAGAGTCTCAGTCGTCCATTAGTTCCCAGTCACCATCTCAAGGTGGTTCTACGTCCGGTCCTAGGTCCGAGCGTTCTGAGGCATCCCCAGGGGTGGGGTCGCTTCCTACATGCAATTATTGTAAGAAAAAAGGTCATGTTATTGGTGAGTGTTTGAAGCTTAAGAAGAAAAAAGAACTTAAGTCACAGGCCTGTGCGTCTGTTAGAAATGATAGGAAAGCCTTAGAGTCGATTTGTTCTGACACTCCTGAGATTCAGGGTTCTAAGTCCAGTTCTGATGATTTTGTGGAGGATCATTATAAGCCCTTTTTGTCACAGGGATTTGTTTCACTCAGTGATTCTAGCGAAGCGTTGCCTGTTCAGATTTTGAGAGATACTGGTGCTGCCCAGACTTTATTGTTAGAGGGTTCATTGCCTTTGTCTGAGCACACTTTTACTGGTAGGTCAGTTTTATTACAGGGTGTGGAGCTAGGCGTCATTGATGTCCCCCTTCATGAAATTTATTTGAAGTCAGACTTAATTACTGGACCTGTTATCGTAGGTGTTCGACCTACTCTTCCCGTTCAAGGCGTTTCCTTGTTGCTTGGCAACGATTTAGCTGGCGGCAAAGTGGTAGCCGATCCGATTGTTTGTGAGAAAATCACGTCCGATGTCGTGTCCGATGATGAAGACGACGACTTGTACCCAGCCTGCGCAGTTACCAGGGCGATGGCCAGGAACAGACTAAAAGAGGCTGAGAGTACTTCTGCACTTAACGAGGACCATCCCTCCGAAGATATAGACCTTTCTGACACATTCATGTCTACCATTGATGACAACGTACCTGAGAAGTCAGTACCACTTCATGTTGACAAGTCTCCGACAGTACCTAGTGATGATTACCATCCGCCATTAGACAGAGATACAGATGCCTTAAGCCGTGAGCAGCTCCTCTCCGAGCAAACTAAAGATCCGGAGATCATCCGACTAAGCAAGAGGGCCCTTCCCCAAGAAGAAGCGGACAAAGTCGGAGAGTGCTTCTACATACAAGATGGCATCCTTATGCGGAAATGGAGACCACCTGATGCACCCCCTAATGAAGTGTGGCGGGTCGTTCACCAGATAGTGGTTCCAGTAGCGTATCGCGGGGACATCATGAGTTTGGCTCACGACACACCCATGGCAGGTCATTTAGGTGTCAATAAGACTTATAATAGGATTTTAAGTCACTTTTACTGGCCTAAGTTGAGAAAAGATGTGTCTGAGTTTTGTAAGTCTTGTCATAGTTGTCAGATGGTAGGTAAACCCAATCAAGTTATACCACCTGCTCCCCTCCAACCAATTCCAGCCTTTGAGGAACCTTTTAGTAGGGTGTTAGTTGATTGTGTAGGTCCTTTGCCTAGGACTAGGTCAGGGAATCAGTACTTACTGACAATTATGTGTACTTCGACTAGGTTTCCTGAGGCCATATCTCTTAGGAATATTAAGGCAAAGACCATAGTTAAGGCCCTTACAAAGTTTTTCAGTTTCGTAGGTGCTCCCAAGGCTATTCAGTCAGATCAGGGTTCGAATTTTATGTCAGGATTGTTTCAGCAGGTTATGCATGAGCTAGGTATCAGGCAGTATAAGTCTTCTGCGTACCATCCTGAGTCCCAGGGGGCACTTGAACGCTTTCATCAAACCCTTAAAACTATGATGAAAACATATTGTCACCAGTATGGAAAAGACTGGGATGAAGGGGTTCACCTCGTGTTGTTTGCGGCACGAGAAGCGGTTCAGGAGTCCCTGGGGTTCAGTCCCTTTGAGCTAGTTTTTGGGCATACGGTCAGGGGGCCATTGAAGTTATTGAAGGAAAAATGGTTGACTGAGACTAGCGATTTGAATCTCTTAGACTTCGTGTCTAATTTCAAAGAGAAGTTACATAATGCTTGCAAATTGGCACAAGAAAATCTCAAAACATCACAAATGAAAATGAAAACATGGTATGACAAAGATGCTAGAAACAGAGTTTTTAAACCAGGCGATAAAGTTCTTGTATTTTTGCCTATCCCTGGTCATCCTTTGCAAGCTAGATATTTCGGTCCTTATGAGATTGAGAGTAAGATTAGTGATGTTAACTATGTGGTTAAGACACCAGGTCGGCGAAAAGAAAAAAGAGTGTGTCATGTTAACATGTTGAAAGAGTATTTTGATAGAAGTGACCGAAATTTTGTAAAACCAGTTTCCACTTTGGCCAATGTAAATACATTAGAAAATTGTGTTGAACCTGAATGTAATGAAGAGACTGTCGAAAAAGACTTCGCTCAAAGTGTCCGTTTGAAGAATTCCGAAATTCTGACAAGTCCGGAAGTGAAACTCGGACATCTGACCGTGCATCAAAAAGAGGAAGTGCACCAATTAATGCGGGAATATACGACCATCTTTCCGGACGTTCCAAAAAAGACGAATGCATCTCATCATGACGTCATTGTGGGTGATGCGTCACCTATCAAACAGCATCCCTATCGGTTAAACCCGATAAAGCTTCAATACATGCGGAAAGAAATTCAATACATGCTTGAAAATGACATTATTGAACCCAGCAATAGTGATTGGAGTTCCCCATGTATTCTGGTTCCGAAGCCAGACGGAACTTACCGATTGTGTACGGACTTTAGAAAAGTCAATTCAGTCACCAAAACTGACTCTTATCCGATCCCACGAATCGATGACTGTATCGATAAAATTGGCAGTGCAAAATATGTCAGTAAATTTGACTTGCTTAAAGGCTATTGGCAGGTCCCGCTTACAGAGAGAGCCAGAGAAATATCGGCATTTGCGACTCCAGATGGGCTATACCAATATAAAGTAATGCCCTTTGGTATGAAAAACGCACCAGCCACATTCCAGAGGATGATTCATTCGCTCTTAAATCATCTCGAAGGATGCGAGGCGTACATCGATGACGTCATCATCTACAGCGACACCTGGAATGACCATCTCCGAATCATGCGTACCTTCTTCGACATACTGGCAAAAGCAAACCTCACAGTGAACCTTGCGAAAAGTGAATTTTGTCATGCGACTGTAGAATATTTAGGTCACAAAGTAGGTCAAGGTTTTGTTACTCCTATCATGGCCAAGGTGGAGGCTATTTCAAAGTTCCCGATTCCTACCAATAAGAAAGAGATAATGAGATTCTTGGGAATGGCAGGATTTTACAGAAAATTTTGTCCAAATTTCTCATCAGTTGTTGGTCCACTTACCAATCTGTTACAAAAGAGAGTGAATTTTGCGTGGACCAATGACTGTGACGAATCTTTTAAGAAAATCAAATGTGTTCTTATGAATAGTCCTGTCCTGTCAGCTCCAAATTTTGATAAGCAATTTAAGCTTACTGTTGATGCCAGTGACGTAGGAATCGGGGCTGCTTTGTTTCAAGAAAATGATGATGGTGTAGATAGAGTTGTTTGTTATTTTTCAAAGAAATTGACAAAATGTCAAAAGAATTACTCTACTATTGAAAAAGAGTGTCTTGCATTATTGTTAGCTTTACAACATTTTGATGTTTATTTGAATGTTACTTTACATCCCATTCTTGTATATACTGACCACAACCCTCTCACATTTTTGCACAAAATGTCAAACAAGAATCAAAGACTTACAAGGTGGAGTTTATTGTTGCAAGCGTACAATATCATTATTAACCATATCAAGGGCAAAGACAATGTGATTGCAGATGCACTATCGAGAGTTTCATGAGTGATTTTTGCAGAATTTACCACCTAAGTTTTCATTGACATTCAAACTTTTTTTAAGGGGGGAGGTGTTGTGGGTCATGTATTATTTTAGTTTTACTTTATGTGTAGGTACACATGTACTTAGTCATGTTGTATTATGATTTCATAATAATTCTTTCTAGATTTTACTATGTCATGTTTATCTCATTAGAGAATATTCCAGTATGTTCTTTGTTACATCATTATTATCACATGACTGTGATTTCTAGAATTTACTCTATTGTTAATCATTTGTAATGAGTCATTGTTCTAGAAGCTTCTGGTAAATTCATTTGTATTAAGTATAAATACCTCTGAGGAACTGTGTTAAGTGGACATTCGTACACATTCGTAGACACGATTCATTCATCTATTCTGATATACTGGGACACTTTATTTGTTGAGACTTTAATCCATTTGACAACGTTTGGACACCGATCTTTCGAGAACGTTTGTGATTACCGGAAACCATACATTCGATAGACTTTGTGGACCGTAACGGACACTTTGATCCGGACATTGTAATTGTAAGTTGTATTCATTTGAAATATATATATTTTGTACATAATTAAACTTGTAAATTTATATTCTGTCTTTGTCTGATTTTTGCTGGCGTTTTGGGGTATTCTGACCCATAACACATATAACATTGCTTAGATTTGAGGATCACTGACGAGGGTTGAGTACCCGAAACGTGCATGTCTGGTCCATGCTGCCAATTTATCTGTTCTTAAATGATGCTATTCAATTTGAAGACGTTAAACATACATACAGAGCAAGAGAGTAAAGGGGACATGAAACACCAAAAACTACAATCCTTACACGGTAAACAAGACTACGCATAAATCAACGAGACCAATGGGTAATCGGTGTCGAATTAGGACGGCCATCTGCCAACTTAGTAGTAAATGGTTAAGATATCCGGTTTAGATAACCTTCCTACTTTTCTACGTTATGCCAAGTATTAATTGCAACCTCGTGTGTGTCCCGCTGTGATCATTGAATGGTCGTCTTGTTTGTTTGGGTTTTTTGTTCTTTTTATTGAATTGAGAAGTTTTGTACCCCTAAATATCAAAGTTCATATTCGAATGGGTTTAACCATAGAGACTAATCATGATTATTAAGTTGTGTTACAGAAGAATAGCAAAGAATGAACTATATAATATACAACATTTGTATTACAGAATTAACATACCAAAAGAACTTCAGGAATTCCCTGGTTTTCCCTACCCAAAGGAATGGAAATCATACATCACTCGGCAACAATGTTTGGAATATATCAATGGCTTTATCGACTTCTTTAACCTGAGACCTTTAATCAAGGTAAGCAAGTTCTTTATTGGGAATGGTACATCTCCGTTATCATTATTATGAATAGCGTATTGAATAGCGAATGGTGATCTCAGCATTGCTGTCATTTTGGCCATGTCCTTATCTATCTATGTACTTGAAAGGAGTGGATCTCCAACCTTAGTTGGCACCGGTTGCTTTTGTTGAAAGTGTTTAATCTTCCTTGTCCATTTGATGTTTATTGTGCTTATTCCCTCCTTGTGTGCCTCGGAGTTTTGATTTGGCACGGGGCTCGATTGGGTATTCAAACCAAGTAATTTTCCACATATTTAATATGAAACAAGGCAAAGCCTTTTTGTGCAAGCGGAGAGAAAATAAATAATTATGATTAAATCCAAAAAAAAAGATATTTCTTTTTTATTTTCTTGCGTTTTATTTTTTGACTATGACGTTTTATCTTATCTTACAATATTTGTGAAAATGTCTGTTTGATGATTGCCAAAACAGGTGGTTAGAGCGAGTGGAAACACGGAAGTATTTGCTCTTTTGGTATAGACCAGCAGATGAAATTTTTAGGGGGGGGGGGTTCAAATATGATTAAAACCTTAAACATCTTTCTTTTTTTATAATTGTACTCGGCATCTTAAACTAAATGATAGTTTATCATATACTTTGTGTTAGAGGAAAAAAATGCGTAGCCGGTACGGTAAGTAGAAACAAAAATATTTGTTCTTTTGGCCTAGACCGACAGATATTAGATTGGGGCAGCAGGGGGGGGGGGGGGGGGGGGTCCGCTTGTCAGATTTACGAAAAACCTACGAGTAAAAAGAAAGGTGTCTGATTTTGAAAACTTATATCAACGATCTAGTTTCAAAGAACTCAGTAGATCGTGCTCAGCTAGAAGTCATCTTTGCTTCAACTGGTCAGACCAACAGACCGGGATAAAAACGGGAACAACCTAAGCTCATATATATTTCCTATATGTGAATATTTTATTTCGAGCCAATTTAATTTTGTGGAAAAAGGTTTAATGAAAATAAATTACTCATTGCATATCAAGCAAAAGAAAAAAAAACATATTCCTACTTCTGACAGTACGAAACCACCCGAGACTTGAAAAGCAATCAGAGCAAAACGTCTCGTTTAAACCCGGAAATATCGGATTTCAAAGATCCCGCGGATATGCCGTCTTGTTGATGCTTTATCGTTACCTGATTTACGAAAAATGTTTTCAATGAATTTAACTTATAAACAAAAATTGAGTATAGCAAATACGTCTACTTGGAGTCGAAAAAAGTTATATAGCAATATCCAGCATCTCCGCAGCAACTCTGTCTGCGAGGGGACGAAAGTTTTTGAAAGCATAGTAGTACATTATCATTCTTTAATTCAGCATATTTTCTCAATAAGGTAAGTGTATACGCGTTACCATAAGGGCGAGCTTCGCTCGCCTTCGGGCCTTTGCAGCGAGCTCCGCTCGCTAATATTATGACGCATCCGTAACATGTATCTGCCAATTGCACAGGTCCCCTCGCTCTTTAGTTAGTAAACTTCGATAACCTTATTCGATTTTTTTATGGTTGTTCATATATGTAGATTGAATCTTGTACAATTCCCGTTGTAATTCTATTTCAAGGATCCCCCTTTCAATCTGCCGAATAAGCTTATTTTTCGCAACTTTACAAATAATTTCTCAACACTCCACATCATCTGAAGACATCGGGTCAAATATAAAATACCCCCCCCCCTGAATTTACTTTCTAGACCGGATTACAAGAGATAAGATGAAATCCTTCGACACCTCTGGTCTGGTTTTTTTGGGGGGAGAAGGGGGATTCAAATTCCTTTGTCTTCAGAGAACAATTCATGGGCTTTACAGGAAGACATGGTAGAAAGTTGCGCAGCTTTATCATATTTGTGTATATGGGAGTATACTTTGTTTTGTTGATAAAAGTTGTATTTACAGACACATGCCATGGTACACGATGTTGAACCTCTTACACCATCAGACGGTAAGATGACAAAATGGAAGGTTACTGTATCAGACACGAGGAAAACAGAGGAAATTAGGACTGAGATCTTTGACTCCGTTCTTGTATGTTCAGGGTAAGTAATAAACGTTATTTTCGAAAACCAGAGTTACTTCCCATTTGAGACGGTATCTGACGTACTAGGCTGATTATGACGTCATCAAATTCTATGGAAACAGTCCTAAAAGTCTGGGAAATGACGGTACAAAATCGACGTTACCATACCATTTTCATGGCACCACAATTGTTTTACGTCAGATACCGTCTGTAAGGGGAAAAAACTCTGTATTCCGCAAAGACTCAATATATCATATGAGCAATATTCAGAATCATCAATTTGTATGCTCAGAGAAAACTTAAGTAGAAAAGGTGCTTGTCAGTCACAGGTCATGAAATGCTGCTTGAACAAGAAAGCATTTCTACTAAAAATACGTATTTCTGCCCAGAACCGATAACATATACTTGCACTATCATATGAATTGTTTCGTTAACAATGTGACATCATATATATACATGTATATATATATTGCTATTTCGGAACATAGCCATTTCACCGATAAAAATCATCGAAATTAAAGGAGTTTAACATCTTAGCACCATCCCTCCGATGCTATTTTGAACATAGATTTTATTTGCATATGCTACTGAATCGACCCTACAGGATATCTCGAGACGCGCACTCTCTGTAATGTAAATGTACAATTCTAAATTCAAAAAATTAGGGAGGGCGCTACTGTAATGATTTTTGGTGGCTCATCTAGAAGCATCACTGATGAAAATTTAATATTCGAAACACATGTCTGGTGCATGGAAAATGGTTTGGAATTTTCTTCAAGAAGGTGTAGAGTTGGAACCCTTCGACATTATTTCATGTAACCACATGAAGGGCAAAAAACCTAGTAGATCTGTACATGTACCTTTTAAGAGCAGGTTTTCTACGAATGATATCAAATGTGTATCACCTGTTATTTTACCTTTAGACATGGTAAGAATGTAAGAATGTATCATTGTAGTTTATAATTCTTTATTCATTAATTTACTCATTTAGGGGAAATGCCGTGAACATATATTATTATTGAACTTTACTGCCAAACTGCTCTCTCTACAGGAAAAAGATTTTTAATGCAAGGTCGACATCACGATATTGCGGTTTTCATACTTCCCTATACCAGACGTGACGAGTGATAAAAAAAGTTGTTTAGCATAGGCTGTGATCGATCCGGGTTCACCATATATCTATAAAGAATAGAATTATGGAACCTTCGCTAGACCTAGAAAATATTATTGGAAGGGGCTTCAATCGCCGGACCTAGAAAATATAATTGGGCGGGGCTTCCATCGGCGGACATAGAAAATATCAATGAGAGGGGCTTCCATCGGCAGACCTAGAAAATATTATTGGGCGGGGCTTCTACATGTAGGGTTCAGCCTATGTTTGAAGAAAAGACTTGTACGTAAAAGGGAAATCTGCATTTTCCGAGGGGGGTTGACCCCTTAACCCCTCCCCTCTTCTTCTTGTTCTGTCGAATGTTTGTGGGATCCATAAAAAAACAACTTTGATCATATTTAGATCTAGAGGCATCTGCCTATAATGTAAAACCTTACTCTGGATAATGAAAAATATTTCATTTTGATTTTTTAATATCACGTCCATGAAATGATTTGTACAGTGTAGATTCTAATCTTTTGATTTTTTTTGTACTCAAAATGTCCTATTATGAGAAAACATCGGGCCTGCAAGTTTGAAGATAAGAAAAATATTGAACATCGAAGCACCTTATTTCTGTCTTCTCCTAAAAGTAAAGAAATGAAAGCCAAAATTTATTTTGAAGAAAAATAAACCAAAGCGTCCGATTTTCTAATTAATACATGTGTCACTTCTTAAAACGGTGCACTTCGTATAATGAATCTACATGTACAATAGTATTTCTAAGCAAAAATGATCCTCATTTGGATAAAATTTCAGTATGTTGTGTCCCTCGTCTGATATTTAGAATCAATTAAGAAATGACTGTCTTACTTTTGGTGTTCATGGGTGTATAATTCTGGTTGGACACGTGCAAATTCGGAAAATTTGCACGTGTCCAACCAGAATTATACACCCATGAACACCAAAAGTAAGACAGTCATTACTTATATTTACATTTATTCTAAATATCTGTCATTTTTATTTGCATGCACTTCGCATATTTTGCCTGTTTTAGTGTCAAATGTATGTGAACGTTGGTAAATTCTCCCTACATGCAAAACTTGCACGTGAGCAACCCAAGTTATTGAAATATAATTCTAGTTGCCTAATGGGCTTTTAACATGGGGAATCTACTAGTAATGTAAATATATACCATTTGAATAAAAATAAATGCAATGATACGAATATTTGTTATCTTCAGATACGAACAATCGTAGTTGATCCACTGCATTCTCATCAATATATAATTAGGCACGGTCCATTTGATATTCTGGGAGGGGGGGTACTTGGGTTTGTTTGCTTTTTTCGAAAAAAAAGTTTTGCTCTGAATTTTGAAGAAAAATTATAATTTTCTGATGGTGTGACAGAAGAAATAATCTTGCTCTTACAAGTAATCTGAATTTGAAGAATTATCAGAAAATTTCGCACAAAATTCCTGAAATGTAGCTATAGCTTTAAGCAGATATAAATTCTGCCTCCACATCTAAATATAACGTAAATCCTTAATCTGAATGATGAAAACTTTTTTTTGTAATGTAACGTTCATGAAATAGCCTTAATTTAGTACAGTCTAGATTCTAATGTTTATATAGGACCATTTCTTTCTTATAATCTTCATTCATTTTCCATGTTTATTAGTATTTTGAAGCAAATACATTTTGTATGTTTCTAATTTGAAAAAAAAAACTTTCAGTGTGTGGTGCCCTTGAATGATATCTAGAATAAATGTAAATGCAATAATAGGAACATCTGTTAAAGTACAAACCCAATTCGTTCAAGGACAGTTGAAATTCAATCTGTAATGAAATAACTTGCTACGCTAAGCCTTTTTTCCGATTGATTTTTTTATGCGGTTTTACCATGTTTACAATACCTATATATTTTATTAATTCGCAATATGTTTCGGGTACGTTGTGTGATGTCGAATACAGATGTGCAGGATGCAGCAAAAAAAACAGTAATTCGATACAAACAAAACATCCTGTTGTCGAGTGTAATATTCTGTATATAAGGTACTCATGGCCAGACATCAGCCAAAAGTCATTGACCATATAAGGGTAAGTTTTTACTTATATTTTTAATTTCTGATCAGACAGTGCATGTATTTTATATATTGTTTCATTTTCGTGTGTTAACATCGACGGCGTTTGCGGCTAGCCAACAGGGGATGCTTACTCCTCCCGAGCACCTGGTCCCTACTTTAGCTTGCTAGGGGTCCGTTGGTGCTCAGTTTTGTGCTCTAGTGTGAGTGCTGTTGGGATTATCGTCAGAATCTTCTTTAACTCATTACAAATAATAAATTTCACTGATACAACCGCTGACCATTACTGATGTCTCTTATTGTACATGTCATTTTCAATAATTCGTAATGTGATTCTTTGAACATCTAAAAAAGAAAATAATTATTATTAATATTAATGCCAATTTTGAAAGACGAAATTGTTATACATATACAATGTATCCTCTCTAAACATTTCAGTATTCTTTCTTTAATTGTGATTTTTTCAAAGTCAAATATTTTGACTTTTCTTGTTCAGATAGTCAAACTTTGATCCTCTTTTTAGGAAAAGTGGGAATGAAGGGGGGGGGGGGGGGGGGGGGGGCGCTGAGTCCGCCTCTACTTCAAGGTATACATGTAGAGCAAGTGACCTTATTTCACCATATTTTTCGTACATTTCTCAGGGCATTTCAATAGTTGGAGGCCAATTCAATATTTGCTTTGGCTGAAATTGAATTTAACTCCTTTCTTGATTAAAATACTACAAAAAGAATTTATTTTATACAGTTCATTGTTTCCTGATAAATCGTCAAAATATTTCGTTTCCATGTTTTCGAGGGTGACCATATTTCGCCGTTTTTGTTGACAAGAATCCTAGTTGCACACAAAACGGACAAAATTGTGATTTTTTATTCAGGAAATCTTTCATCACCAGTACATCTAGGAAATGATGCCAAATAAAAAGTTTTCTTTTTTGGTTTTTATAAAAATTTCGGATGTTTACATATAAAATTCGATGTTTTTATTAAATTTTCCCCATTTTCTGGTATTTTTGGTCAAAAGTTAGTGCAGGAGATATCACAATATATCAAAACGTGACTGCTACGGTCATATTTGATAGGATATAGAAAAACAAACTAGACAAATATTTCCGATGAGCAATGATCAGAAGCATTTTAAAATTATGAAACGGCGAAATATGGTCATCGGCTAAATATGATCCCTCGCTCTAGGATGTTTCAAATACATCCATGCATATCGAATTTCAAAAGTAGCTGGTAAACTAGTAGGTTTTTTTCGGCACTTATCATTTCTTTGTTTAATGTGCCATTACAATGAATTAGTAAATGAAATTCACACCCAAAAGCCGGAACCAGACTCATAAATTCACAATCAAAAACTAACGATTTTTGAAAAAATACAAAACAGAATTTTTTTACGCGAAAGCGAAAAAAAATATGACAAAAAGACGGAGACAACGACAAAAGCTCCATAGAAAGACGACGAACAACTCACCATCTCTAGTGCAATTGAGGAAGGCATTATATATGGCGCTGTTAAAACTAATTATTGAAGAAACGACTGTCTTTGGGTATTCATGGTAGTATACTTCTGGTCGGTCACGTGCAAATTCCATGAATCGCGAAGCAAAGCGATTCGCGTGCCCACTGTCCACCCAGAATTATACTACCATTAACATCCAAAGTAAGGCAGTCATTACTTATATTACCATTTGTACTTAATATCAGACACAAGGTTCAGCATCAAATATGAGCGTATTGAATGTTATAACGTATTATATAAAGTATTTGAAAGTTGGTAAATTCACTGTACATTCAAAACTAAATCGTGACGTCATAGTGGGCATCAAGTATTTTAGTTTATAACAGCAATTCTCTGCAAGAACCAAAGAATGTCAATGACATGTTGGCACGGCATGTCATGGATTTTAGAGATTTTAGGTATGTTAGTTCAATATGAAGTACTAGTATGTAAATCAAATCCAGGGTTTTTTTTTCAACGGTATCTGAAATTTCAAACATCAGGAAAATTCATAGGATGGAGCATATTTGTAGGCTTCTTAACCATTGAAACAAGTACTTTTTACCTGAAATTACTTTATTTTCTTTCAATCCTTTTTTATTTTACAAAGGGGTAGGGCCACGAAACTCCTAAATCGGCCATGTTTCTTAACATTTAAATTGGTTATTTTTTTACATTTGATAATTTGTAAAGTTCATTACTAAATTATGTGTTGAAAATTTGTAAATAATGCATTTATTAGCAGCTTAAAGCCCTTTGAAAACCCTAAAATCGGCAATTTTCCGTGAAATCGCTTCAAAACCTTCATGTTTTTTTTTTTAAATCAGCATCGGCCACATGCATCAAGAAACATGAAAAAGTTTTATGTTTCTCGACGCATGTGGCCACATCCAAATTCTTCACTACACATTCAAAATTTAAATTTAAATTTAAAATTGATCATGTTTTGTCAATAACGTTAAAACGACGTCACTTGATGACATCATAAGACTTCCTAGTTCTTCGGTTGGTGATATGATCCTTTCAATAAAAGTGGTAAACATTTATTAAATTCTATGTGATATATCAAGTATTTCTCATTAAGTTTTATTTTAAAGAGAATTGCAGGGCCGTTTTAAGGGCTTCGTGGCCCTACCCCTTTGTAAAGATTTTTACATTAATCTCCTATGCCTTTTGAATACAAGTTGAAAAATTTGGCCAAAACAGGGTATCAAAAGGCTATTATTTGGGCATATGAAGGCCCTTTTGCATGGTTTGTTTTTCTGTTTTACAAGGTAAAAAAGTCATAAAAACACCTGTTTTTGAAGTCCACATTCTAGTTATCCAATGAGTATCATCTTTGAGCTATACATGAATATAAAAATTTGTTTGGGCAAATGTGTCCTTTTATATGCATAGCAGCTTCAAATTTTCTTGCCCTGGAAGGTTCCGATACGATGAATTTAAACACAATCTTTATCAAACTATCCAAGCATGATATTGGGAATTTCATGTATACATCTATCAGAGACATTTGAATATAAAGATAACCTTGAAAATAATACAAGGTCACCCACTGCATTTCCAAAGTCATTAAACTTTAAATGACCAGATTTGACGAATCATCCTGATTTTTCATGAAACATAGGAGCCAATATTTCAAAAATCTTTTGATATTGAACTTATCAGTCATATGCAATAAAATGATTCATCTAACACTAATTTCCTAGCACTATTGATATTAAAGTTTCTTCACATCTTCTATATTCTTGGTGAGTATTTTGATATAATAAGGATCGAAATCTGTGTTTTCTTTTCTTTTCTTTTTTTTTTCTTTTCTTTTCTTTTCTTTTTTTTTTTCTTTTTTTTTTTATTTCTTTTTTTTTATAACGACAGTCATAAATAACGCTAAAGAGGAATAAAGTCAATTTGAAAGACAATATGAAACAATTAAGCAAAAAGGTATAATATAGCTGTAGGAACAGTTAACCTGTTTTTTATGACAGAATTTAGGTACAACTCTTACATTGCCCACTCCAAGTGTTCGCTCATTTAGTCAATAAACATATATTTCCTTTGATGAAAATCAACGTGGTCTTGTTGGTGCATTTTGTGATAGTTAAGATTGAAAATGGTCAAAAACATATTCAATTGGCCCTTATTTTCACCTTCATTTTTCGGTTCATTTAACTGATTTTGGATGAATACAGTAAGCTTCCTGTAATATATATATAAAACATAACTTAGCGTATTAATAAAGTAGGAATGGAAGTGATCAAATTATTTTAAAATGAACAAGCTGTTACAGTGTTATCAATGGCAACGCAGTATCCCAAGCTGGCTTATTTCGGGGTCTCAAAAGTGCTATAACAAGAGTGACCTCGTAACCATGACAACCAGAGGTCGCATTAACCGAGTATTATCTTAATATATACCATCATCAAAATCCACGAAATGTCGTGCCACTAGATTTTTGTCCTTACAGAGAATGACTAATTAATCACTTTGCCTAGCATGGCACTCTTCTACAATGAAAATATTTCCACAGATCACATGAATCATGTTACATATCTAATGCAAGTGTAGTATCCAAACAGGTTGGATCAAAAATGAAGTCCAAACTCATCCCAGTAATTGTTGTATTGAGTAAACCTCGCTGTTGTCTGCATGAAAATGCATCCTATATCCACTACATATACATATAAAGTCTGATGAATAAAGATTGATCGAGAGAGGAAAGGGGGAGGGAGCTAGTATATATACCATCAGGTCTAAGCTATTTTTCAGATTCTTATGTGACAAGAGTTTTTACCTGATCATTCCCCTTTCCTTTCTGATCCCCCTTATCATGGATGCTTGAGAGTATTTATAAATTTCTTAAGTACATATACACTCTTGTTTCTCTTAAAATATGTACTTAAATGAGAAAATTGCTCGGCCATGCAGTTTCCTTAAAATTCATAGTTCTAATGTTGATAATTTAAAAAAGTATTTTCCAATATTTCTTTTGAAGCAACAAAATGAATAGAGTCATCATCGTTTTGGGAGCTGCAGTGTTGATTTTGGCCATGCAAATCTGCACGACAGAAAGTAGACAAAGCTGTAGTCAAGGTTGTTCTTCTAACTTCCATACCTGCGATCATGGCTGCAGCAGAAGGTGGTGGTCCAAGAAGAGATGTAGGATAGGATGTTACCAACAGAAGACGTCTTGTCTGCACAACTGTATTTCATAACACTGGATGTCTACAGATGTAAAGGAAAACGATGTTGTGATTGAATAAAAAAGAAACCATCGTTTCAATATAACCTATAGCTTCTGTTGTTTCCATAATTCAAATTTCCAGAAATTCAATTTTTCATATCGTTCCACATGTTTTGTTTTGCAACTAGTATTGCACCTATTCCCACAGGCTGCATGAGTATTGAAGATTTGATGTGTAATAATGCAGCACCAAATTGATTTCTTTGTTTGACATTTGCTAGCATTGCATCTATATCTGTTTACTATTATATTAGTCTAGCACTTCCGTCAACATATCATTTAAGGATACTATTGATATAATACGTATGTTATCTCTCCGGATCATCTTCCCTACGTGAAGTGTCATTCGTGCAGTTGCATTTATTGTACAAGTTACAAGTTACTTTTACCTGAACTCTTCGCTTCAGGGATTACTGTGATTGAGGATAACATGATATTGTTCTAGAGTCACGTTGGGTAATCTCGCAACGCAGAACAATAGGGTTTTTGAGATTTTTGTGCAATTTAGACCATCTATAACAAAAAGGAGAATGTGATGCAGTGTAAAAATGTCTTAGTTATGAGTTGTATCCGAAATAAGGTGAATATCAGTTTTGAATAACGCATAAACACAATTGGCGTTCTACTTTCACCTTCATCTACAATAATCACGCCGATCTATTTTCAGCTTTACAAAAAGATGATATTGCCTTATTTTGGGTAAATCTCGTAGTAATGGCATCCTTACACTGCATCACATTCCCCTTTTTGTGATTAAGAATTTTAATCAGACGAAAATATAGAAAAACTTAAATGTTCTGCGTTGCGAGATTACCCACCGTGTGGTTAGTCAAACTACAGATACCTTTTAAAGCTGACACTCCCTGACATTTCACTGGTATGTTGTATGTCTTTGACATTGAATTTACGGTTAAATCCATTTCCCATTAAAGCGTTGTTATTTTAATGGTCTTTCTATCCGCATGTCCGACCGTCTGATGATTATAATTTCACATTAAATGGTTAGAAAGTGACAGGTCAGCTTCAAAAGGTAACTGTAGTTGAATCGCTTCAGGACAAGAATGTAAGATTATGGCTGTGAACTATTCTGTTTTACGTGTGCGGGTGGGGTACCTTTTAAGAGTAAATACAAAATAAAAATACATAACCGAAAAAAAGTTTCACTGCGGATTTATTACTCGAATCGAAAAACGGCTGAAATGGATCAATTTATACCCGACTTAGCTTTAAGGGCTCATTTTCCTGTCTCCCCTGACATGTACAGGGTATATGTGCCTAAAATACCATTACATCTTATTCATGTTATTGACACCAATGCAAATAAATTATATGTTGGTGTGATTTCATCCAGCTGGAAGGTGCCTTTGAAATCACTTGGATGGAAAAGAAATATTAGATACATCGACCTAATTCCTAAACACAGCGTAGATACGAGTAAACGAAATGCAACTGATATATTGTCTTCACTACTTTCACAATAATAGCACGGGTTGTACATTCGAATTACAGGTGGGAATACCGTTAAAGAATACCGTTAGAAAAATTTACAATCTATAATTAAATTCCGTTACATTAAAGATATCAAATCACATCAAGCTGCTTCAAAGTTGTTATTTGATGACATCTTGATGAGTTAAAGAAGATTCTGACGACAATCTTAACAGCACTTACAATAGAGCACCAAATTGAGCATTGACGGACCCCTAGGAAGCTAGAGGTGGGACCGGTGCCCGGGAAGAGTAAGCATCCCCTGTTGAATAGCCTCACCCGCCGTCGATGATCATGCACGAAAATGACGAGGACCGTCGAGTGATACGTAATGTAATTGGTCTTCTAAGTTTGAGAAGCGAGCCCGTCGTTTTAGCATGAAACTTGTGAAGGTTATGACGCTGCAAAGCGAAACTGACTTCGTGAAGAGAAGATGTTTCCGGACATACAGCAGTATCACGATGTAATTGGAACCCTCGAGTATACGGATATAAGAAAATTTCCCAATCCGGTGTTTCCTTTATGCAGTATATTTAAACCTGTATAACACAATTATTACTTTTAAAGAAGAAAAGTAATGTTCATAATATTTCTGGTTTTCGTGTTACCGTCTCATTTATGTTTCTCACGAATTTGAATTTCATTGGGATTTTTACATGTACGTCAAAACCAAAGGAATTGGGAAACCACTCGCATACTTTATAGCATACAAAGGATTTTAAAACATATTCATATAAATATATCTTGTTAAATAACTAAATTTTGGACAGCATAAAGGGAACGAAAAATTAGAATAAAGAACACTGAAGTAAATCGAATACATACTAGAATGACTGATCACTGTGCACATGGCAAAGGCTATAGGGGTGCAGTGTCCGGTTTCACAAATTAAAATACTTGCGAAAAGATTTGTGAATATTCGTAATATTCGTTCTCGTATAAATTGTTTTGTGAAATATTTCCATTCGAATTCTTTATATTTTCTAATATCTTTTCTATAAACTGAATAGAATTTTAGAAAAATTGAAAAGGACTGAAGACATTTGCTTATAAAAAGAACGACGCGCTCACAAGTTACAAAATCTTCCGTAACTTTTCGTTAGAATCTTTGTGAAACATTTCATCCCAAAATTTCATCTGAATTAAAGGAGGCTAATATCGTAGCACAATTTTGGACATAGATTTTATTATGCTACTGAATCGACCCTTCAGGAAATATATAAACAAATGTCAAAAAATCAAACTAGAGGGAAAATCACTTTGGCTTGAAGTACTTACTATCCGAATCACGTGTCTGGTTCATTCAAATTGGTTCGGAATTTTGTTCAAGAAGATTACGAGTTGGATCACCACAATTTTCTTGACAAATACAATTCCTTAGAAAGGTCCACAAAAACTCGGTCCTCGGACACCTCGGCAGAAGGAATTTAATCAGGCCCTTTGAAAGCCATCCCTCCCCCCCCCCTTTTTGAAATTGTTTAATGGTGATGTACATTGCAGGATGTTGTGAATGAAATTCCTATTACATCAATGGATCAAATACAAGTAATAAAACAAATATATGTTGCGCACTCATTTTTACAGTGTTCTAAGTACCATTTTGCATTTAAAAAAATAATCGACTTTTTGGGTATGTGAAATAAATTAGGCCCACTGTATTTACGACAAATCACGCTTGGATTTTTAAAGGAGGTCGCGTCCGTTCCCTCCTGCCCTTAAATATCCAAATGTTACTAATTTTTACATATCATAATAATTATGATACCTCTTTGTTCGAAAACACAATTGCATTACTTTCATTACACTTCGGACACATTCCATTGAGTATAAAGAAAAGGATCAATTAAGGTATAAGGGGTCTAATAACAATATCATGGAAAAGCTAGAAATTGTGTACTTCTATATTTAACATATTTTAAAGATATTTGATATTTTTTCAATGTTTCATTCAACTCGTCATGAAAATGTATGGTCCCGAACATTGCCGAAGTCTTGCGTCTTCGACAAACTTTGTGGTATTTAATTTTCTGTTGTAAAAATAACCGGAAGTAGAGTATTATACCCCTAATGCCTTAAGATGTCAAAATAAAAATGCGTTGGAGCGCAAGTTACTATCACAAAATGAAGTACATTTTGATATTATCAACATGACCAATAGTGGTGTATTTCATATGCTTAAAATAATTGAAAATGATGTAACAGTTTCATTCTCAGAGGGTAATATTTATGCAACTAAATATGATATTTTGATCCACCGCCACGATATGTGTTTGTAAAAATCGTATACCTCGTTTCATAAAACAGTATGAAAAAGAAAGCTTTTGAAATTGTATACATGTAACGTATTTATGTTCATCAGAGTTATAGAAACGCCTCATATAAAGCAAAGGAATTGTCCAGCTTCTTGGACTTGGCCCCTTGACAATAACAAAATAATCAATATTATTATTTTCGTATGGTCGAATGGGTTTCAATGTTTTATAGTTGAAGTTCGAGAGAGAAAATAGGCATTGTATTGAAA
The DNA here is from genome assembly GCA_028142955.1 of Pinctada fucata. NCBI lineage: Eukaryota > Metazoa > Mollusca > Bivalvia > Pterioida > Pteriidae > Pinctada > Pinctada fucata. Next base: position 7,902,676 of record AP027115.1, read on the forward strand.
TAAAACAATATGAGCCCCTCTCTTTTGATTAATCATTTTGCTAGAGGTATTGGAATCGTTGTTTTCTTTCTATGATACATTATCTTCTAGAACAAAGGAATTCGGCGCAAATTTTGTTACAAATATTATGGCTTCGCTTCCTGATAAAAATGATACATTGAATCAGTGAGGGACATTACTATCAAGTTTTTACTTCACTTAGTCATTGGTATGGAAGTCAGGAAAGATAAAGCTGGGAGGGATCGTAAGGTCACTTAGGCAGCTAGTTTGACAAGACCATTTTTACACTCATCCTCCCATCATCAAATCCTGAATCCCCCGGTCGAAACAACATTGAAAATATTAATCTGACCCACAGAAATTCGACGCCAACAACCCCTTCTCTACTTTCCTCAAAGGGAAGATAAGAGAGGATGACACCGTCCATGAGGGACAATGATAGCAATACTATTTTCAACAGAAACAAAATATTGGAATCTATTAACCTGGAAAACAGCCATCTTACTCTCAGCATATTTCATACAATACCATCTTCGAGTACATTCAAAACGTAGGAAACAACAAACTAGGTTATCCGACAATGAGATTGGGAAAAGGGGAAGGGTCTGGTATTGAGGATGATGTTGATGGGTGAGGATGTAAGGTGTGAGATCTGGGAGGGGTAGATATGGAAAGACGCTGGAGTGTAGAAGGGCGTTGGGGATTTAAGGCTGGGGAGACTGAGAATAAGGGGAAGAAAAGGGAAGATGGAGGGGTTGGGTGAAAGAGATCCTAATGCCCATCCCATGCCCTGCCCGCTCCACTAAGCAGTAAGAACAAGTTTAAACTTAAGAAATTCAAGCAAACATACCTACATAAATGAAACACTTTGAAACTTAAATATTATCTGAAAAACATATTTTGCTTCAAAATAATTGCGTAATATAATATGATCGTGGTATTGTATCGGTCTCGCTTTTTCTCAAATTTATAAAGCCACGTTTACTTTATTTTTATATCAATCACAATTACGATAAATGTAATCTTAAAATGAATTGGAAAAATTAGAAGTGCTGACATTTCATATGTAGACTTTTTGCCCATTATAGAAAATAGTGTAGAAAAGGTGTTCACGTGAAGAAATCAAGTAAAATTATTGGATGGATAGAAGAACCGCATTTTATAATTTAATATTAAAATATGTTAATGTAGTTTTATTCATGATTCAAATTGCTAAATGGATTCCTGACTTGATTCTATTTACACGTATTTCAAAGGGTCACTTTTAAAACGTCTTCAAATTCAGTAGCATCATTTAAGACCTGATAAATTTACAGCATGGACCAAACATGCACGTTTCGGGTACTAAACCCTCGTTAGTGATCCTAAGTCTAAACAATGTAATATATATGGCTAAAAAGTATGAAAATCATTTTGTCCTAAAATGCACCAAAAGACGTAGCAGAATGGATGGGATATGATGCTACAGGACCCACGTTTCAGAAATTTCAAGAAATTTTGTAACAGAAAATTTCAAATGCGTTGAAGAGACAGACGATCAACCGAAGTTGATCGAACTTGGCTACATGTGCCCTCGGGGACTTTTGGTCCACCAGCAGTTCCACTGTAATGAATGAGGAAAAAATGTAAAATTCCATACAATTCATACTTCGAAATACTAAATGATTGTAAAAATAAGTATCATATTTCTCCTACCTACCCTATTTTTTCTGACCAGGTGAGCGGAAACAGACAATTTATCTTTTGGCTTATTTCTCTTTCTAGACACCACTGGAATGAGTATGTCCCTGAAATTGCTGGCAGGGATGAATTTCAGGGTATTGTTCTACACAGCAGAAATTTCAGACATGCTGAGTTATTTGATGGCCTAGATGTTGCTATTCCAGGTGGACACAGGACAGCCGAAGATATTGGCTTACAGGTTGCAAAAACTGCCAGAAAGGTATGTTTGATTTATTTGAATGTAAGACCCAGAGGAAATCTTTAGCCCAGTATTACTGTGCTTCTGCACTGACTTGAAATATATTAAAAATTTTGTAAATCTGAAATGACAAATATGGATATTGACCATATCCCAATACACAGTACAAAATCAATCATTCAGAAAATCACCTACCGAAGGCATACAAAATTAGGATTAAACAAGAACCAAAGCAAACAAAGAAACACCTCCACCATATGAAAACAAGGCGAACTCCCAAAATTGGAGTGAGACCAGGTGCCCAGGAAGAGTAAGCATCTTATGCTTGCATGCAACACCCGTTACTTCATTTCGGTAGGATTGTCACATCCTGTTACTTCCATTTCGGAAGATACAAGTTTATACGGTGGTTAGATGGTTCAAATGGTCTAAGACAACAAGTATATTCGGTGGTTGGATGGTTCAAATGGTCTAAGACAACAAGTATATTCGGTGGTTGGATGGCTCAAATGGTCTAAGAAAACAAGTATATTCGGTGGTTGGATGGCTCAAATGGTCTAAGAAAACAAGTATATTCGGTGGTTGGGTGGTTCAAATGGTCTAAGACAACAAGTATATTCGGTGGTTAGATGGTTCAAATGGTCTAAGACAACAAGTATATTCGGTGGTTGGGTGGTTCAAATAAGACAACAAGTATATTCGGTGGTTGGATGGTTCAAATGATCTAAGGAGTATCGCCTTCAGGTATGTTTTTTTCCTCAGCTGGTTCTTCGAGGTCATGGTTCGAATGTTGCCCTCCATAAATTCGCTATTATTTCCTCTCTTTCGGCCTCGAGCATCACTGATGATATTTGCTGACATACGCATACGGCGCACGATAAAATTGTTACGATACAACATACATTTCTATTAATTTACTAAGATAAGAGTATAAGAATAAGATAAAAAAGATCCTGACGACAATCTCAACAGCACTCACAATAGAGCACCAAATGGAGCACCAAGGGACCCCTAGCAAGCTAGAGGTGGGACCAGGTGCCCGTGAGGAGTAATATAAGCGTCCCCTGTTTGGCTAGCCGCTGAATAATGAAAGTACTCCAGCAATCCATCGAGAATACTCCATAGTAACAACAATGGATCACATCCCCAGGATTTTTTTTCTGGTTTCGTTCGCACATTGAAAGTTATGTTTGGATTCTGGTTCGAGCTGGATGTTTGATATTCTAGAAACCACTGGAAATTCACTTATGACCCAGTATACTTACATTATTTTATCTGTTGATGGTCATTTACATTGCAAAATCTGCCATAGAGATATGTTTGATATACATGCACAACCAAAAACAATCTCAAACTGACATAACTCTATCCTTAGCAGGTTGACAATTTATAGCTCAAGTTTAGATTTTTGCTCTTCATAATTTCAAATGATTTGGATTTCCTCTTTTTCGGCTTCGAGTATCACTGATGAGACATGAATTTTTGTAATGCCCATACGGTGCACTAATATTTCATAATAGATCATTTCGATATTTATCAATTTTAGGATATGAAAATTTCAAAGACATCCAGAAAGACCACCCTTGTCTGACCACAGCGTAAGAGACCCGCAGAATTAAGACAAACAACATACAAAATGTAACAAATTCAACACACAACAGAGGAAACTAATGCGGCTGAGATCTCCGGCAAGATTATTCTGTATTGACCACAGCGGGAAGGGGTTCTGGTTGGCTGACGTAGTTTCATACTCATGTATCTCTACCAAATTGACCTCTATCAGCCTTCGTCTGCAATTATGTATGAATCAAATTTCTTCAACAATTACTGTACAGAATTTCACTAAATTTGATCGGACTCAATCACAAACCTTTGTCTTTGAATTAAATGTCAGTCACATACAAAGTTAAACGTACAGTGTACTCAGATGAGCGTTGTGCTTCTCTAGGGTATCTTCTTTCAAGTTTAACATTGAAAATTTATTATCCTAGCTGCATGTATGCCACAGACGTCCGGACTTCCCAGATTCGTTTCCAACGGAAGTAGTGCAACGCCCACCTTTTGTGCGCATGACCAAAAATGGAGTTGTATTTCCGGATGATACTGAAGTGAAAGTAGATGCAGTAATATTTTGCACGGGTTATCGTTACTCGTTCCCATTTCTCCGCAATGATATTATAAGTATTACAGAAAATAGGGTGACTCCTCTGTACAAGCATCTCGTGCATATAAAATATCCTAGACTCATATTTCTTAGCGTTCCTCAAAATCTTGCGTACTTTCCCTTGCTGAATCAGTTCGCAAAATTCGCAGTACGTGTCATCGATGGACGAATGCTGCTCCCATCCGAGACTGAAATGATAAAAGAAAGTGATATGGAATTTGACTTAAGAGTACAGCAAGGAATGAAACCAAAGTACATACATCATCAAGGACCCCTGATGTGGAAATTGGACAAGGAACTATCGATCTTAGGACAGTTCAAACCTCTGCCTCCTGTATTTGAGAAATTACTTGCTGACATAATTGACGAACGATACATGAACATTACTCATGCCTATGATTTGAACTATGAAATAACGGGAAGTAACTCGTATAGAACTCTGAATCCTAGTGGTTCAAAATCAAGATATTCTACCTCAACTTCATAACATTAAGAAGATACACCACTTTATTAAGGTTCATAGTTACACCTTTTCCAAAACACCCCAAAACAGTGTTAAACATCACAGGTTAAGTTTTATTGATTTTACTGGTAGAGAACAATGTAATGTATTGTATTTCAATGAGAAAAGTATATGTCAACGAGCTTCTAATGGATTTATGACCTTCCAAAGAAGTACATGTCCATTTTCTCTTGAATTTTCCCCAAATTTGCATCATATAATCAATATACCCCTGTTATTTTAAACCTGATGCATGAATGTATATGGTCATTCTTTTAATAACGAAAGAAGGTCTAAAACAAATAAAAAATAGAAAATACATCAATGCTGGTACGTCAAATTCTATGAAATAGTAAATACACATGTATTATACCATTTTAGGCTCTATTCTTGATGTCATTATTTTTAGAGTCCAACAAGTAAATGACGGGTTTAGGTACTTAGTTAACATGCCAATGAGCGGACAAATTGCTATCTTAATCTAAAGTAACATATCTTTCAAAAATAAAGATAAATGCAGCAATCATCGCACAAAATTTTAAGTTTGATACAAAATTATGACCTTACCCCCCTCCAGATTTTGTTACAAAATGCTGGCAAGAGATCCCCTCCGTGCTCTATTTGGATTTATATCTCCTGAACCGTTCATCTAAATTACTATATTTTTCATCCATATATAAATTTGAAATAGAACTGATCAAAAAGTGAATTCTGTAAGTTAACCCATTTTATAATATTTACCCATTATATCACTTATATTAACGCCTGCAACAGTGTTAAGCAAATGACGTCACGTGATACATTTGACCATTTTTAAAAACGTCAAAACAAGTTGACAAAGAAAAAAAAAAGGTTCCGAATGAAATGGGACGATGAATACAAGATGTTTATCTTATGAATAGAATCATAATTGAATAGAATGTATTCAGACAAATGAATACGCGAAGAAAATTAATAATACTTGAGTGTAAGTTCAATCACACGTTATGTATAATATACAGGCTTAGTACATGTACGTTGCTATCCATTGGTTTTGGATGAGGAGAAAAGCCGGGAAGGGCTAAAATCGGCCTTGTGACAGAATATCTTCTTGAAATGATTTTTTTTTAAATTCCTATATTTATGAAAAATCATATTTATTTCCGCATGACATCTGTTTTCTTCTAAGAAAGGGTAAACAATATAGAACGAACAACGTCGTTTTGAACCAGGACGTCGCCTTATAATTTCTCGGCGTTTTGAAACCTATTTTTCATAATTATATAGAATATGGGTTTCAAAACAGAAAACATTTAAAAGGATGTTAAAAAAAGAAACCAAACGTATAATCCATATAGACAATGTAAAATGCAACTAATTGATTCATATCAGTAAAACAATGTTGCAACTGAGTTCTATCTTCGATTAATTTTATAAACTGTCCATACCCCCCCCCTTTTTTTTTTTTTACTGGTCCACTTGCACATATTTCATTATAGTCGTTAGATGACAAATTCTTTCCTGACTGCAAATAATTTTAGTGTACAATGTAAGACGATAAAAACAGTATTCCTAGCATTTACGGATTTATGGAGATCATATATTTGCAGGTAAGTCGGCATACGTATTTTTTCATCAAACATGCTGGGATATTCAGCATTATGGCACCCAACGTGGGTCAAGGTCCTCAAGGTCAGAGTGACTTGTTCAGGATCAGATATCCTTTAGGCAATTTTAAAATATGTATGTACTTTCCATCCCTATATTAACCGTATACCGGTAATGATAATTCACCGCCGGGGAGAGGGTTTAGGCAATAATCCTGAAATCATTGATTTATGACAGGTCCATGAATGTTCGCATTTTAAGAAAAGGAGAAAAACAAATAATGTAAAAAGGGAAACTTTTTCAAAAGGAGGATTCACTTTTACAGTACTATGTCATTTGTCATGAAAATTCTTCTCTTCGATATGTTCAAAATGAAATTATTACGGATCGCTTAGAATAAATGGCGAATGGTACACATAGCGGAGAGAAATTGCGACGTAACAGCAATACCCCCCCCCCCCCCCCCCAATCGCCCTTATCGTGCTGTTTGCTGTTCTAAATATCACTACTCATAGATATATAGAACTTGTGCGAGAAATGTCCATACGTATGTTTTACCCAAATCCCGCATGTAAACTAAGGAATTGGTTCCTAATTTGTGAGATGTAGCTCATGTAAACCACGCGTGTAAAAAAGCATCACGCACATTTTGATTAGATTTGGCTTATTTTAACAAACGGTTGTTTACAAATAAAACAAGCATCGTGATTTTCTCGTAGAGATGACGGCGAGCAGCAGAATGTGCTGTCAGCCATTTCTCTGAATGAACATACCCACCAAAGAATTTTTTACGTCAATTTTTAATCAAGATTCAAAGGAAAACGATAGAAGTCGCAATCTTATCAAAATACAGCAGTTTTATTTAGCACAATCCCTAAAATACTAGTTCATGTTTCAGGACGTAGGTAAGTCAGCGTCAAATAATAAGTGCGCCGATGCAATTTTGGCGCGTTTTTCGTGACGTCATAGATAAAGTGACGTCGATTTTGGCGACGAGAGAGACTCCGAAGTGATATGTTGTTCGGATGGTGTATCCTTGAACCTTAAATCCTATATATCCTATTAAATCCTATAGATCCTACTTATATTAAATCCTATTAAATCCTATAGTGCTGCAACTAGGTGTTGTTGGAGATCCCCTCCTTTCTATCATGTGTATGTGTACATGTATAATACAAAAATGTATGTGTTAAAAACTTTGATTTTTATTCTGTTTTGTTTGTTTGTTTGTTTCTATTTTTTTGGGGGGGGGGGGGGGGTGTTACTTGTGACCTTTCTCGTGGCACATAAGGTCTTCACTGAGCTCTTCCCCTGTCTCGGTCAGCTGCTATTTATCGTGCTTCATGCCAGGATCTCCAGCCTTCTCTCTATATATCTCTACAGTTCTCCTCCAAGTCCTCATCGGTCTTCCTCTCTTTCACTTTCTTTCGGGAGCCCTAGTTAAGGCAGCATTCTTAAAGTTTCTTTCTTTTTCTCTTTTTTTATTTGGAGGGCGTTTTTGGTTTGGTGTTTTTTTAGTGGTTTAATCCTATCCGTGTTAAATTCAAAATGTTCCTTCTTTAGAAAGATACGTAGTAAGTGCTTGCGTTCCTTGTACAAATAAACGCAACTTCAACAACCCCAACTTAAATATTCATAATGAACATTCAGCTTTCGCAGCAAGGAGGGGGGGGGGGGGTGTTAAATCCGGGTAAATCCCAAGGCAGTGATCAAATTCTTCTCAAAATAATTCGCCTTTCTCTTACCACCCCCCACACCCAAATTACCACCTATATACATGTAACTGGGGGTTGCAGTAATAGATATCCCAACAACACACTTAGTTGTCCGTTAAACTTCGTCGATATCTCTTCATCTTGGGCTATACAAAATATTTACCCGTAAACAAGATATCGCGCTGCTGACAATGGAAGACAAGGATTTAAATATCACACGTTTACCACAAGCCGTCGTCAGTCAATACCTCCAATTAGGCTCATGAATACGGTGTTAAATACTCCGTGTTTTATTTAAATTAATTCCGAATTATCAACAGAAATTTGATGAAATAAAAAGATAGTCGTTGAGCGGAAGGGGGAGTTAACTCTAAGCATGATTTGACAAGCTCGTGGTTTTTGTTGCTAGCCCTCGCCAGATTTGTGTACAAAATGGAGGAGTTTGTCAAATTTACATAATTAAAACGCTCAGGTAAGTTTATTTTGGTGATGAGAATGAATGATTTGCGTGTGACGAAGAAGAGATGGAAAAGTGTATTTCAAACTTTGAAATAAAATTTCTGAATCATACTATTCATAGAAAACGCAAGTGGAAACAAATAACTTTGTTTTTGTAAAATGATATTCGATCTTTAGATGTTTCTATTGGATAATTATTATTAATCGTCTTCATTGCTCATGCTACATTTTTCGGTAATTTATCTGTCTATTTATGTAAAATATAAATTCGTTTTGAATATTGAATCACTCAATGTCATCATGATGAATCATTTTTCCATGGGAACCACATTTTCTTTTTCTTTTTCAAAAACTTTTCAGAATAGCTCCAAACCAATCTCTCAGCATATCGTAGTAGAGAGGATTTGGTCTTATTCTATGGAGACCTTGACGTCCTCCCCTACCCCGCCTATTTTTCCAAATCACTACAGTCATATAGATTATAGTGTTACCCTTATAATACCCTTACAATACCTATTCAGATAATCTTTATTTGTCAAAATTTAATATTTGTTTAATCTAGATTTAACAACGAATAAAAAATAATGTGTAAAGGTTAATGCCTCATCCCTGAATCTACCCCCCCCCCCCCCCAACAAAAACAAATTTCACTACATATTGCACTGAAGGCCGTGTACACTTACTGAAACAATTAACTCTCTAACGTTGGGGAGGGATGTTTTTGTTTTTATCGAATGAGGAAAATGTACAGAAATATGATAAATTTATAGATATTAAAGCAACTTATCAAGGACGGATCTAGAGAGGTGAGTCAGGCACAGCCCCCCCCCCCCCCCCCCCTTCATCTTCTCAAAACCCTGTCTTCTCAGTTTCTTTACGAATAATTATATGTTTTAATTATAGGCTGGACTCCGCATTCCCTTAATGGACTGCAGCCTTTTTCACAAAAATGTTCCTGAATTTATATTTAGAAAATAGAAATGATATTAGAAATCATGAAACAGACTGAATAATTTAATTCAAAGACGAAAGTTACGAAAATTCCTGAAAGTTCAAAGACGAAAGTTACGAAAACTTCCTGAAAGTTTTCGTAAGAATTTTTGTGAAACTGGGCACCGATCTACTCCCATGGGAAAAAAATACATTCTCGTCTTTTGGATATAGAATCTTCGATCAGCTCCTTGCTTATAAAATCAAAATACGAACTCACCATCCTTTTTGGCCAAAATTGCAATTTTCACTTATTACCTCAGACGTATGTAAATAAGTTCTTGCTCTTTATACACAGAGATGATCACCTGACTGCATTGTTGCTCTGGAGGGCAGGATAGAAACCACGCCCACAGCGCGAAGAGATCTAGAGAAAAGCGGAAGAAGGAAACTCCAGGTATTTGTACATTCCAATGTACTTGAACATTTGAAAAAAAATCACATTCTTTAACATGCCAGAGGATCATTTAGAAAAAATAACTCATGAAACAGGCTCATATCATTTTTATTTCCTATTTTACTCGTATGGATTCATTTTTTTTTTTCTATTCTTCGTTCCTCTATTTTGAATGTTAGAGAACCTAAATTATACATCTTTTCAGAAAAGTAAATGTCAGAAGAAAAAAGAAAAGTGCCGGAAGTACTGTAGTTTATACGCAGGCGCAAGAGACGTCAAGATGGCGTACTATCTGGATAAAATGCGCATGCGACGTTCAAACATCCGGATCGTCGGTACAAAGAAAAGTATCCTAGCCAAGGAGAAAACCGGACAAGCACCAAACTTAACTCTTGGTAATCAGCATAAATAGTGTAATATTTAAGTAAATATTTGCTTCATATTCAAGAATTTTAGATGTTATTCCCAGCATTCGGACAAGTAGATTAGGATATTTAAAGCCTCATGTTTTCCCTTAAAAAATTCTTGGTTGTCAATATTCTATTTGTATGACTTTTTTCATATATTATGATCCATTCACCTATCCTCTGTACCTATAGATTTGAAATTTATCTATCTAAACCTGGATTAAAACTACCATAGAAACAATTTTTGTTTTAAAGTAATTTTTAAATTTCCTCTTTTCCAGGAAACTACGATATAGGAGGGATGGCGTGTTTATCTAACGGTGTACTAGTCACTCTGGACACGGCAGCAAATAAACTTAAACTATTTGACCGGAATTACCGTTACATGTCACAGACTCCGGTTTCTATATTTAGTCGCAGCCTTACTTTCACTTCAGATATGGAAGTAGCTCTTTTGTGTGGAAAGAACATCTTTTTCTACTTCCTGATTGGAAAAGTGATAAAAAGGGAGACAAAAAAGGCGATAGGTAATGCAAACATAAAGAAAATAATGATTTTCTAAAAGACAGTATATTTACTTTTTAACTCTGAATTAAAATATCTGACCAAATCTTTCGATAAATTGATATAAAATTTTGCGTTATTGGCAGTGTCTCAAATATATTGATTTGAAGTCTTTCAAATTTGGACATTGAAAAATACAGTTCCATTATCTTATTCATTTTATCAATTTCTTCTTTGCAGCCTTGCGATTTGTCGGTTATAGGTTCGTTTACGCAAGGAACCACTTCGCCGTAATATGCGATGTTCCATACACCGGAAGTGTTCTGCTGCTCGTAGGTGACAAAGGAAACGAAGTCAACTGTATCAGAAGAATCCGGAATTTCGGCGAGATTAACTCGGACGTTTATTGCGCACTAGACGACATTCACGACCATGTCTATTGTACAAAATCGAAAGAACACAGAATTGTGGGAATAAAATATAACGGTGACCTAATTTTTAGTTTAGAGGTCGGCTGGACTCCTCAATTACTGACCTGTATTGAAGACTTCATAGCTGTAGTAAATACGCGAGGAAAGACGATCAAATTTATTAAAAAGACCGACGGCAAAATGGTGGAAGTGCATCCTGTCAATTTGAAGCGACAACCGCGCCATCTGGTGTACGATGCCGCACATAGACGCATTGTTCTCTTCTCTCGGACAGCGACAGGGGCGATAACCGTAGTCAGTGCAGAAAAACTTCTCCAACTTAGTTTACGTATTGCTTAGAATATATACAGTTTCACCGATTCCAATTTTTGATCAAAAGGCGTTGTTATTAAAACAGAATCTTAATTCAATCCATTCCAAGCGCAGATATAGAAGCGGGATTAGGGGATCAGGAACCACATATCCCCCTCTGAATTCATCCAAAGAATATGCTTTTTCCCCGTGTTACATATGATTTTTGTTTTCAAAATATTAGGTTGGAACTCCCCCCCCCCCCCCCTTACCAAATGAGCTGGACCCTCCTTCCCCAGGATACATTCTAGATCCGCTCTATCGTTTCTATATTTGCATTTTTTATTTTTTATTTTTTTCGAAACTGTTCAATGCATGTATCTTAAACACAATGAATGCATTTTTACAATCACTATGAGAATTCAAATTTGTATTTGGTAATATGTATGTTGTTGAATTTGTTTGTTCTACAACTCAATATTATGATAAAATTATAACAAATGTACACGTGCCTGTGATATACTATAGTAGGTATTTTATCATATTGTGCAATTCTTTTTGAAAGTCGCGTGGTTGTCCAGGTAAATATCGGACGGCTCAGGTAACTTTTGGATTTCAAGAACTTTACATCCATGTTTTAAATAAGAAGTCAAAGTTGCTAACCAAACTTTAATATTAAATTTTACTTTTTCACTTTTTTTACAAGAATTTCATCTTTTGTTGATGAGCTCGTTTGTTCGTTTACTTAATTTAAAGTTGCGATTATAAGATTAACATATTAAGTATACATGTATATATCTACGAGATATGGATTTTTTACTTTTTACTTTTTGCATGTACTGGTAGATGTAAATTGTTCCTTTTATCTTTCAAAATTCTTTATTTGTTTGTTTTGTACATTTCTTTGTGGGTGAATATTTTTTCCACAATTTTGATATTGGATATATACGTCGTAATTATTAATTCAAATGTACTAAATAATGTAGTTCAACAGCAAAGTGCTTACGAAGAATATCACTGCCTGCAGATGGTTGGAAAAGAGCTTAGCCTATTTTTCGAAATTTCTTTTATTATTTGTCACAAATTTCAAATAAATATTTGAAAGAAATCATTATTAGTATGTCGTTTGTTCAAGAAGAATCCGCAGCTTACATGTGCAATGTTAATGTATTGTTGGAGTTGAGTTCATTCCTGCTTCTAATTTTCCTTTTCAACTTCAAAAGCAATGCGGAGAATTAGTACATTGCTAAGGCACTATGAGCTAACGAGTCCAGATGACAATAGTCCTAACTTACTGTCTATACGTTGGTCCGTCCATATTCATCGTTTGTACACGTTTCGCGTTTCCTATTATCTACTCTGTTTCAATTTATAGAAAATTTAATTCTGTGCTTATAACCATAATGATTACCGTTGGTCTCATTGGCTGACACATGTAGGCGCTATTGTAATTGGCTGACACATGTAAGCCCTCTTGTGATTGGGTGACACATGTAAGCCCTCTTGTGATTGGCTGACACATGTAAGCCCTCTTGTGATTGGCTGACACAAGTAGACCCTCTCGTGATTGGTTGACACATGTAGACCCTCTTGTGATTGGGTGACACATGTAAGCCCTCTTGTAATTGGCTGACACATGTAAGCCCTCTTGTGATTGGCTGACACATGTAGGCCCTCTTGTGATTGCCTGACGCATTAGCATCTCCCATCCGTATCCGCTACATTGAAAATCAGTTAGCCATGGCATAAGAGAAAGGAGAGGATCTCTAACAAGACCCGGTTGCAGCACCATCAGTAAAACATCAAAACACCCCAAGTGAAAACAAAGATTAAACACACACAGCGAGACGCACAATGGGGACAAGAAACAGCATACAAAACATCAAACACAAAGGACTATACATAAACCAGTTAGTAAAAAAAAAATGCGAGTTTATCCGGATTACGTGCGCACAACTCTCTCACTTTTCCGGTTACCCAAGGATCTCGAACGCACAAAAATATTTTAGCGTAAACTAGCCTCCTAACGTCCAGGTGACTAAACAAACAAGACAGGAAAACGCAGGGACACAAGCAAACATGTTAATTGATATAAATACAAAGGGCGTACGAAGTATTAGTCCGTGCTCTGCTGGCTGTAGCGAGCTCATGGATCACCCGAGGACAAGCAACTAATACCCTCTCCAGTAGAGATACATGTAGCTATAAAGGGTTTCGACTCGTAGACCCAAAGTCATGCTTCGTTTGCAGCGACTGTAAGAGATTATAATTTATATCAATCTACACTGCAATTAATCAAAGTCCCGTCGCAATTTTCAACCTCAGCATCTTACTATTTAAGCTGGCTATTCCCGTTTCCTATTGTTAGAAGAAACCCCCTTCGTCTTACTGAGGCTAGTTGTATCAAAACTTAAATCATTTTACACAAAGAGTTCCCGAATCAGTCTTCAAATACTTATCCAAGACGGTGATGTATGAATGTACCACACTTAGTCACAGGAGCTCGATGCCTACGATCCACAAGAATATCCGCCCCTTCTTTCCTTATACCCATTTGACTAGAGAGAGATGGGAAGGGGCGGGTTTCATTGAGGGTTGTTGGCATCGAGCTCCTGTGCACTAAGTGTATATTTCATTTCTCAGAAGACTTTGATAAGGATCCCCTTCGCAGCTCTGGATGAGATTTTATGGTCACACGTTTTTGATTAAAACCTATAGTGATAGCAAAGTTGGTTTTGATTCCCAAACTAGTTGCTATAGAAACTGTTTTAAACTTTTATAACTTTTGAAACCAAAATTTAATCTGGTTTATTGAGAACAATTCATCCTTCAATGATTGTTCACGCAAATCAGGATAGGTGTTAAAATAATATATCGAGTTTGTATCTTCGATTTGTAAACAAGTTTATTTTCTAGTATCGTAAAAGGAATTCATTCTTGAAGATAACGGAGCAAGAAATGGGCTAGAAGCGGTCGAACAAGTATTTGTATAACACGTACGATTTTTTCTTCATTTATCGCCAATGACGTCACATTTATGTCAGTTTTTCAGGAGAGGCCATTTCTTTGTTATTTTCTGTTTTGCGTCCTCGTGCTGGTAGGTTTTAAGCCCAAAGTCAAAAAACAAAACAAAATTAAAATATCAGATGTTTTGCAAATTAAATGTGTGTTTTTACAAGAATTAAAGAAAAATTGTATATTTCTTTATATTTCATAAAAAAAATGTAAAAGTACTACAATGACTTATTGTCTATCATTCTTTTGTTCACTAAAAATATGTCAAGATGATCAAATGAAACAAGAACACAGTCACATAATATGAAATTCCAACTTTGTTTTATATGCTTGTTTGTTTTTCTCCCTGGCTGGCTGGTAGATTTCTCAATTTCAAAAGGACGCAAAACAGAATAAAAACAAGAAATGGCCTGATTAAAAAATCCAAAAATGAGTGAAAACACCGTCACTAATTTTTAAAAACCAGATGTTTCACTGATCCGCCGATACGCAGATTTTTACTTGACTGACATTATAAAACAAAAATGAAAAAATAGGACACAATTCGCCGCCAAGCAGATTTTTACTTGACTGACATTATAATACAAGTATGAAAAAATAGGACATAATATTTTTTTTCATTATTGCATGAGCGTTAGGTTACAGAAATAAAAAAAAACCTTTAAAAAAGATGCAGTTTATTCGTGCAAGATTCACATTACATCCTTAATTCGGGGGAGAATAATTCAAGTTGGTCAAATGCATTCAAACTTTGCAAGTTTTTTTCATGTGATTTGAAACTAGATCCCACGGTCAGGATAACATCAGCATTTTTAAAATAATTTTGAGGCACGTGTATTCTCTTACTGGATTTTTTTCCCGAGGGTTAATTCTCGAGTGTCCTTCAACTTTAACAAACGAATTTTCCAAATGGAAAATTATGTTTCTCAATCTATGACATCCTTCATAAACTGGTGTAAGGATTTATTTTCTTACATAATGAAAAATCTCCTACAGGTCAAAATTAGGATCAATATCATACATTATGATGTCCCACTCTCCAGAATGGTGGATGATATTCTGTCATAGACCATTTGAACCATCCAACCAAAGATTGTACTCTATGTCTTCCGAAATGGAAGTAACCGGATGTGACAGTTCTACCGAATTGAAGCGACGGGTGTTGCATTCAAGCAGGAGATGCTTACTCTTCATGGGCACCTGGTCTCACTCCCATATCGAGGGTTCGCTTCTTTTCATGTGGTGAAGGTTTTTGTTTGTTTGCTTTGGTTCCTATTTTATCCTGATTGTGTATGCCTTCGGTTTCTGTTTTTCTGAATGATCGATTTTGTGCGTTATACAGGGATATGGTCATTATCCATATTTGTCATGCCATAGAAAATTATGTATTTTTCACCAATAAAAAAATACTATTTTGAACGAGGCCTCAAATTGTTTGATTTAATTCTTGAGACAAGATAACAACCAGAAGCGATATAGGATATTCATTCACAAACGAAGGTTTTTGTAGATGGTGTGGCTATTAAGATTTCCTACTCAGAACTCTGTAACATGACAGACAATATGGTGGTTAAAAGAGATGAGGGTATCCCAAACAGGACTAGTAGTCGATTTGACATCCTTATACGTATATAATGTGGTCGACAAAGATATGTCCTTTCCTATATTTTTTTAACGATTCTTATCTATGGAATAGTACTGATCAATTCCAGCTCGGCAAACTTGGGCATTTCTTTTTATAGGCGGAAAACCAAAATGGCTGTCAATTATCTTCCACCAATGGGTGAAATTTTTAATTCTTTCTCTAAATCATCGAATCAGGGTTGTTGAAGGTCAACAAATCCATTTCTGATGTCATTTTGACATTATGAGTTCATTCAAGGCTAAAAATTCAAGATGACCGCCAAATTTCAAAAAAAATTCATTTTGGTACAATGTGTAATTTCAATAGAATTCACTAAAGGGACAAGGAAATACTAAATCCAAATACACAGAAGGAAATCACAGAATAAGACTCTAAAGGGGCAAGGAAATGCTAAATCCGAAAACACAGAAGACAAACACTGAATGAGACACTAAAGGGACAGGGAAATGCTAAATCCGAAAACACAGAAGGCAATCACAGAACAAGGCACTAAAGGGGCAGGGAAATGCTAAATCCGAAAACACAAAAGGCAAACACAGAAGGAGACACTAAAGGATCAAGGAAATGATAAATCCGAAAACGCAGAATGAGACACTAAAGGGACAAGGAAATGCTAAATTAAAACATTCGACAAAAAGATACTTCGCAGTAACCATCAAGAGCAATGAGCAATTGGTGCTAACATAGGATGGCCAACTTCCACGTTATCAAACCGTGTAATTATTCGTATTATGTGAGCACAATCCTCCAACAAGTATGCAACCAAGATACATGTTTCGGATATATTACATATTTTTTGTCGCTTGCATAACTAGCAACATGAGATGCATGCCGTGTAACATGCAAGTACCCCAGTTTTTTAAGGGGTCATATTTTGGTTTTCCCCGTGCATGACCGAAATATCTGAATAATTATATTGACCAAATTTTATTTTTTATTTACTGGGCTCCTTTAAAAGCAAAGGTAAGCCTTTTACATATACAGCATTATGATAACGTTCTTTGTTTTGTTTGTTTGTTTGTTTGTTTTTGTTTGTTTGTTTGTTTTGTTTTGTTTTGTTTTTTTTTTTTTTGTTTTTTTTTTTTTTTGTTTTTTTTTTTTTTTTGTTTTTTTTTTTTTGTTTTTGGTTTTTTTTTTTTTTGTTTTTTTTTTTTTTTGTTTTTTTTTTGTTTTTTTTTTTTTTGTTTTTTTGTTTTTTTTTTTTTTGTTTTTTTTTCTTTTATCATAATTTTATTTTATTATTATTATTTTTTTACTAACATAATAAATGAGTTAAAGAAGATCCTGACGATAATCTCAACAACAACATCAGTAACAAAGTAACATGTTTATGAATTTTCAGAGAGTAAAAAATCGAATTATATTTCGAATTTTAAATTTTTACATAAAAATTAACTATTTTCATTGAGCCATATTTTTAAGGAATATGATTGAATTGATATTGAAATTGTTTCCTCTTAAATTAAGTCCTCTGAAATTCCTCTTAAGTTAAAACTTTTTTTCTTAACTTATTTATTATTTTGTAGTCACAAAAATTAAAAGTAGTAATTCAAACAATTGTCAGATTGACTGCAACTCAAACATAAAAAAATTCTGAAAAAAATTGTTGAAAAGGAGATGTTTAACTTTTATCTTTTTTATTATTATTATCATATCGTTCTCGTTACCTTCATGAAAAACATTTCATGCACCAGACACTTGCTTCGGTTAGTGAATCCTCATCAACGAGATAAAGAAGATCCTGACGATAATCTCCACAGCACTCACAATAGAGCACCAAATTGAGCATCGACGGACCCCTAGTAAGCTAGAGGTGGGACCAGGTGCCCGAGAGGAGTAAGCATCCCCTGTTTGGCTAGCCGCACCCGCTGTCGATGTTCACGCTCGGATATGAAATCTATCTTTACACAACATGCACTTCATGCTAGACGGTTTTTTCAGAAACATCCAAATTAAGTTTAGTAGCGCTCTTTATTTTGACATTTCTAAACTTTGTGAATGCATATTGTGTAAAGAGTACGCGGCTCCCGGTTTCCAGTAGGGTCGATTCAGTAGCATACCTAAATAAAATCTATAACGAAAAGACATTTGAAGGATGGTGCTAGGTTGTTAACCTCCTATAATGTCGATGATATAGGATGAAAGTACAAGTTTCCGATGTCGCAAAGAAATATATGATATCAAATTGATAAAGGGCCAAAACAACGCCTCAATTTAGGTGTCAGAGATGGAAAGAATTTAATTAATCAACCAGACCTACGGTAGGCAAAATTTTCAAATTCCTCTCATGTATCCGTGGTAAAATTAATCTGCTCCATTGTCAAGCATGCCTACGTGAAGTACTATAAATTATATATTTTCTGAAAGGTACCCTCAGGGGCTTCAAATCAAACGGGAAAACTCTTGTACAACTAAGGTTTTACAAATAAAAGAAAGGAGGGAATCCCCCAAAAAGACTTGGTTGCAGCACCCAAAGCAAAACATCAAAACACTTCAAGTTGAATCACAAAGGCGGGCGGTATACAGTTTCATGGCTACTAAACTGAAGCCGAAGGCCGAGGATAACAGTTTACCAGGTCTTCTCCACTTCCAATGGACAATATTTGACAGTTCCCTCAGTAGCCATGAAATAACTGTTTTATTACCCAATTGTGGGATTTATTTGCGAGGGCAACAGTTCGTCACGTAACCATGAAAATAGTTCTGACGGTTGATCGGTTGAACAAACTGTTACCCTCGAGAACAATAGGGGAAATAGTCAAAAATACGTAATTTTAATTAAATAGTTGATTGGATAATAAAACGGCACAGACAACTCTCTTTTAAGGAAAACTGAAGTGTTCCAACTCGCTACCTTCTTTTATAAAATTTCAAACCAATTCTACATGTTCTAATGCACAAGACACGTGTTTGGGATCGTAAATGTAAATCGTAGATCCTTTTTTTATTGATTATCAATAATTTCTACTAATTTTCATTAGATTCCTAGAGACACGCTATATCACCTTCTTCTGATTTTGCATCATTTTTAAGTGGACTGGCTGTTAATCAGTGGTACTTTAAGCCAAAGGGCTACGATGTAAATGTACTTTGCAGAGATTGCGCGACTACAAACTATGTGTAGCGTCGTCTACTGTCGGCGACGGGTGCGTATATTGGTCTCCTTCCATTGATATGTCGCCATTAATGTTTGATGTTTCTGTAAGTCTGTTTTGACTGGTTTTTGTCTATTTTATTTTACGTTCAAGTGCATATTGTTGTGTCTTATGGCAGGTAGTTTTAGTTTTGTCTGATGTCATTTATGTGTCGCTTTCTAGTGTTCCGCAGGGTCAGTGTTGGTTTGTCATACTGGAGATCCTTTCCTTTTCCAATATATTTCAAACACTGTATAATATGGTCAATACCTTGAGGTACTATGTCCTTTTACTAAAAGAAGATCCCTACCGTATTATGGTCACAGAGGATAACACCCGCAGGACTGTTACAATCTAGGACAACGAGGCCATCGTGTTCTGACCACAGAGGATAACACCCGCAGGACTGTTACCATCTAGGACAACGAGGCAATTGTGTTCTGAGCACAGTGAAAAACACCCATAGGACTGTTAAAATCTAGTTCAACGAATTTATTTTGATTTTTACACAATTATGCAAGATATCTCAACCGAGCATTTGTATTGTCACTATTGAATGCATAATTTCAAAAATTATTGTACTAGACACGTGTTTCGGATATATTACATATTTTTGCTTGCATAACAAGCATGAGGCAACATGATATACATAGCCGGTAACAGGCAACAAGTAGCCCGGTTTTTTAAGGGGTCACATTTTAGGTTTAACGCTGTGCATGACCGAAATATCCGCCCATAGATAAATATTTCTTAGCAGGGGGGGGCATTACTACCTTTCGGAAAATATATAATGTGAAATTATTTTTTATCCTGGGGCCCAACTTTCGTGAATTCATGAGAATCAGTAATTTCTTGGGGACGTTATTTCGTGGTTGCAGCCCCAACATGCAAACTTGCTTATTGTCACTCACGCAAAGATATCGCTGAAATCTGACCTATTAAAAGCGAGTTTCACAAATTTAGCTTATGACAAACAGTCGTTGAAACAGTGTCGATAAACATTGCAATTAAAAGCATTTGTTTCGTCATTAAAATTTGTTCCAATCTCTTGCTTTAAGAACAATAATTCGTTAGGGATCTAATTTCGTGAATGAGGCTATCCACGAAAACCACGAAACAGTGTCGGACAGTATACAATTATTTCATGGATACTTGTGGAACAGTCAATCTATTGTCCCGAGGTATTGGAGAATGCATGGGAAGATCTAATACGAGTCGAAGGCCGAGGGTAACAGTTTTCCAAGTCTTCTCCACTACCGAGGGATTTATTCAAGAGGACAACAGTTCGTAACGCGACCATGGAAATAGTTTTGACGGTTGCCCGGTTGAACAAACTGTAACCCTCGGGAATATGCGTGAATTTTATCATATAGTTGATTGGATAATAAAACGGCACAGAAAACTCTCTTTTAAGGAAAACTGAAGTGTTCCAACTCGCTACCTTCTTTTATAAAATTCAAACCAATTCTACACGTGTTTGGGATCGTAAATTTTCATCAGTGGTCCTTTAAGCCAAAGGGCTACGATGTAAATGTACTTTGCAGAGAGTGCGCGACTTCAAATATTTGTGTAGGCCGGGTCGTCTTCAGTCGGCGCCAGGTGTGCATATTGGTCTCCTTCCATTTATGTGTTGATTATGTAAGTCTGTATCGACTAGTTTTTGTCTGTTTTGTTTGATGTTCAAGTGCATTTTGTTGTGTCTTATGGCGGGTGGTTGTAGTTTGTCTGATACATTTATGTGTCGCTTTCTTGTATTTATCCCGCTGGGTCAGTGCAGGGTGGTCATTGTGGAGGTTTTCACTTAAATACGCTTCTGAATAAACCCTACACAAAATTTGGAGCCGCTCATTTTGGCAAGAGGAAATTAAAGATCTGTATTGTAGGTGGTGCCAGGAAATTTCACTTTGGCTTTATTTAAACTGTTTGGCATAAAGTACTACTGACGAGGATTCAAATATCCGAAACACGTGTCAAGTACAACAAAATTGGTACTATAGAACATATATTTCAATATTGACAATCCTTCCCTTTTCCAATAAACACTGTATAATACGGTCGATACCTTGAGACACTATGTCGATTTCTAAAAGGAGGTCCCTATCGAGGATACCGTGTTTTGATCACAACGGGTAACGCCCGCAGGATGTTAGAATCTAGGGCAACGAGGCCACGTGTACCGTGTTCTGACTACAGAGGATAACACCAACAAGATTCTACCAATCTAGATCAACGAATTTCTTTTGATTTTTACACAAATATGCAAGATATCTCAACCGAAGCTTTGTATTGTCAATGTTAAATCCATAATACCAATTTCATTGTACTAGACACGTGTTACGGATATATTACATATTCTTGCTTGCATAACAAGCATGAGGCAACATGAGATCGAAGCTCGTAACACGCAACAAGTAGCCCAGTTTTTTAAGGGGTCATATTTAGGATTAACCCTGTGCAAGACCGAAATATCCGCCCAAAGATAAGTATTTCTTAGAAGGGGGCATTATTACCTTTCGGAAAATGTATGCTGTGTGAAATTATTTATTTCCCTGATGAGAATAAGTATTTTCGTGGAGACGTTATTTCGTGGATGCAGCCCCAACATGCAAACTGGCTTATTGTCACTTGCGCCAAGATATCGCTGAAAATTGACCTAATAAAAAGCGGGTTTCACAAAGTTAGCTTGTGACAAACAGTGACTGTCGTAGAAACAGTGTAAATAAACATTGCAATTAAGATTAATTGTTTTGTCACTAAAAGATAGGAGAGGATCTCCAATAATACTCGGTTGCAGCACCCACAACAAAACTTCAAAACACCCAATGCAAAAACACTGAGCAGACATCCACAGGAAGAGACGCAAAAGGGACAAGGAACACCAACACACGCCATAGAAACATAAAAGACAACACATAAACCAACGAGACCAATGGGCAACCGGTGCCGACTAAGGATGGTAATCTGCCATTTAAGTAGCAGACGGTGTGGTTATCCTGGATTACGTGTGCACAAACCTTCCACTTTTCCGATTACCCAGAGGTCTCGAAGAACGTACACTTATGGTGTAAAACAAGATCATAAAACACAGAGGCCCCAGCAACACAAATGAATATGTAAATGGATATAAAATGAAGGCGTGCGTAATACAGTCCGTGCCCTGCCGGCTGTAGCGAGCTCATATATGTTATCAATCGAGCAGTCCGACTGACATTCAGAGAGGACAGGTGGTCGGGGCCCTCTTTTCTCTAAAGAGGTTTGGACAGGGCCCGTCATTGAGTTCTGTCGTCACAGTCAGTTAGAGTGCTTAAGAATGCACTCGTATGAGACTGTAAATTGGTCAAGTATAAATGACAAAATTAATATGGATAAACACCATATCCCTATATACAACAGAAATTCGATAATTCAGAAAATCATAAACCGAAGGCATACAAAATCAGGATAAAATAGGAACCAAAGCATACAAACAAAAACCTCCACCTCCCGATATGGGAGTGAGACAAGGTGCCCAGGAAGAGTAAGTATCTTCTGTTTGCATGCAACACCCGTCGTTTAAATTCGGTAAAATTGTCACATCCGCTCCTCCCTTCTTTTCCATTTAGGAATATAAAGTATAATCTTTGGTAGGACGATACAAATGGTCTATGACAGTATACCACTTGGTGAGTGTCACTGCTGGTGGACCAGGAGTCCCCGAGGGCACATGTAGCCAAGTTCGATCAATTTCGGTTGATCGTTTCTTCAACGCATTATAAAATTTCTGTTATCAAAATTTCTTGAAATTTCTAAAACGTGGGTCCTTTAGCATCATATCCCACCCGTTCTGCTACGTCTTTCGGTACGCTTTTTCGACATAGTATCTTTCATACTTTTTTGGCACATTACATTGTTTAGATTTGAGGATCACGGACGAGGGTTAAGTACCCGAAACGTGCATGTCTGGTCCATGTTGCTAATTTATCTGTTCTCAAATGATGCTATTCAATATGAAGACGTTTACATTTGATCTTTCTTATTTTGTTAAATATGTATAAAAAACAGGTTGTGAAATACCCAAAGTAATATACTCTGTTGTTTGTATGGGTCCAAATTCCAAAAGCAGTTGACCATAATTTTTGTAACATTTCCAGAAAGTCTTTACTAGTTTGTGAAAGCGAAAACCTTGACCTAAAAGTTTCTTCGTAATTTGTAAATTTCTACTATGAAAATCCAAAACATCAGTACATGTTCTAGCATACCGGATAACCTGTGAAATGTAGATACCGTATGACGGTAATCTAGGAACATCACCGTCAAGCCATGGAAAATTTACTATGTTGAATCCAAAATCATCTCGTTTGCCATACACACTTCCATTAACATGTTTGATATTTAGGTCCAAAACCTGTTCCAATCTCTTGCTTTAAGTACAGTTATTTGTTGGGGATCTAATTTTTGGATGAGGCTATCCACGAAAATTACGATGATTTGGTCCCATGAAATATTATGATTTAACAGTAGCCTATGGTACCTTACAAAGCCTGAAAATACTCTATCGTACATCGGATGCCTTAAGGCAAGACCCTACAAATTCTTGTATGTCTTTATCTCAAATTTTAAGTGGCATTTTAGTTCTTAAAAATATTGAGATTCCACAGTAGTGCTCCCAATATACATTTTGAATTTTATGAACATCCTTCTCTTATGGAGTCAGTGATTATCTCACAATGGCAAAAGGTACATAATCCATTTTCAGCTTATTTCTATAGTATATTTTTTTTTCAAAATTGAAACTGAACATCCTTAGTATTTTATCTTAGAACCGGAAAAAATGGTACCTTAATCAAGAAAATATTTAGAAAATGACACTCGATTGTTGAAGTTTTGACGATATATGCAGAGCAAAGAATTAGAGTTATCTTTCTTTTTCACTTTGTAGATGAATCTGTGTACATGAGAACATGCATTCTTTTTTTCCAAAATGCATATTTTTTTGCGAATAAACAACATCAGTCAGGTAATTGCAGATAAATGTTGCATCCGAAATAAGAGGAAAAGGAAGGAAGTTGTATGTAAGGGGCAGGGGGGGATGTCTATGTCTGACAATTATATGTATGCAATAAGTAGGAGTGGTGTTTGATTGGATTTTTTGTTTTGGTTTAGATCTCCCACAGGAAACCGACACGTTTTATATACATATGTTCATGTATACTATCATTCTATTCTTATTTGAGAAATTTCTTAGTGTTTGATAGAAAGACAATGATCTATTGGACCGATCTTCATAATCAGTGAATGATACACAATTATAATATGAACAGAAGCAAAAAGGTCTTGTAAATGATATAGAGGTAATGAAGTAAAAAGAGAAAGGTGAATATAGTCTGTACAGTGTTTCTTCTTCAAACTATATGTAGATTTTGTATTCAAGCTGAAATGTTGTTTTCTACCTAAACCAGTAAGACAGTTAGGTTTACAGAACAATCATCTTTATCTGTCATAGTTTTACTTTTAGATACATGAATTTATATGTATCGCTCCATATGCTGAAATGATGCTGTAGAATTGTGGACTTGCAAATATTTAGTTTCAATTTAACCGACAAACGTTTACATAAATAATCACTGTCTGTTTCTGTCTGTGACAGTCGGAACTTTTGTAGTTTGTTTATATTTCATGCGTGTATTCCTGGTGAAGAGGCCTTTTGTAGACATACCAAAATATTTTATGATATCAGAGTGAATGTAAAAGAAAATGATTGAGATTATCGTCAGGATCTCCGTTAACTCATTTGTGTCACACTTATGCCCTTTGAGGTGTGGAGCTCGTAAAAAAGTTCCCCGCGAGGGGTCGGACAGTAAGTGTTTTGAATATTGTTCCCTGACATTGTCGCCATAGTACTTTCTATATAGACAGAACCTCCGACAGTGCATGTATTTAATATGTTTTTATTTTCGTTCGTGAACATCGACGGCGGGTGCGGTTAGCCAATAGGGGATGCTTACTCCTCCCGGGCACCTAATCCCACCTCTAGCTGGCTGGGGGTCCGTCGATGTTCAATTTGGTGCTCTATTGTGAGTGCTGTTGAGATTATCGTTAGGATCTTCTTTATCTCATTAGATAGTACACGTCTACATATATGTAATAGACAGACATACTTTACTTATCTATACGTTAATGCAAGCGCAGATTTAGAGTAGAATTTGCCATAAATGCAGATTTTTCCGTTTGAACGTATACTTTTGATCGAAACCATTGGCTGGACCCCCCTTCTGATAACATGGGAACCCCTTCCCCTCCGCGGAATATTTTTTTCTAGATACACCATGCGTTTGTGAATGCAATATGGAGGTAATATCACAAATTGTATCATACGATATCATCTTGTTTCTAGACGATCCGTCCACAAACCATTACGTCCACAATCATCCGTCCCCAGACGATCCGTCCACAAACCGATCCGTCCACAATGACGAAGACGATGCGTCCACCGTTAAGTTTCAATTGACATTTACCAAGTATAAAGGGGTGAACGAGACGATCCGTCCACTATTCATTTAAGTGACGGAGACGATCCGTCCACCATTGACTTTCAACAGATATCATTTTGAGTGACGGAGACGATCCGTCCACTATCAAAGTAACGGAGACGATCCGTCCACCACTGAGTTTCACTTGACATTTGCCAAGTATAGCGGGGTGACAGAGACGATCATCCGTCCACTGTTCAGCTTCTATAGACATTATATATTGATGTAGACTATTCGTCTAATGTGTTGTTTCTATGAAGTTATTTTGAAGCGATGGAGATGATAGACGAACTGTCTACCGTTACATACTATCAGTATAAGTAACGAAATCTCAATCAAATTTTATTGACTGAAAGTAAATTATATTGAAATGAATCGAAATGAAATATGATATCATTTCTTCATGAACTCTCTCTCTCTCTCTCTCTCTCTCTCTCTCTCTCTCTCTCTCTCTCTCTCTCTTTTCTCTCGTTCTCTCTTTTTTTCTGTCTCTCTGTCTGTCTCTCTATCAGTCCGTCTGTCTCTCCAATAAGTTCTAACTTCTGTTCTGTCCTGTTGTACAAAGTGCTAGTTACGTAGAATGTAGAAAGAAAACATGTAGGAAAATAATATTAAATGCAATAACCCTCCTCCTCCATTTAATTTTTCTTGATAGATCAAGAGCTCGCCATTGTATCACTGATGTTATTCAGTCTCAAATTCGAGAAGGCAAGGCAAAATGTAATATGGTCAAAGAGTATGAAAGTAATATTAAAAGATATACCGAAAGACGCAATAGATTGGGTTGGATATGATGCTACAGGACCAACGATTTAGAAATTTCCTGAAATTTTGCATTGATAACAGAGATTTTTGAATGCCTTGAATAGACTAACAATTAAAGTTGATCGAACTTGGCTACATGTTACCTCGAGGACCTCGGGGACTCCTGGTCAACCAGTAGTAAAAAATTATTTCATGGCTACTTCGGGAATAGTCAAACTATTGCCCCGAGGTAGTGGAAAAGACCTAAGAAACTCTAACAGTTTACTAGGCCTTCTCCACTACCGAGGGACAATGATTGACTTTTCCTCAAATAGCCATGAAGTAATTGTTTCCATATCGGGACTTCGCTTCTTTTCATGTGGTGGAGGTTTTTATCCTGATTTTTTATGTCTTCGGTTCATGATTTTCTGTATTATCGATTTTGTGCTATACATATGGATAAGGTCATTATCCATATTTGTCATTATTACCCATTTCATTGTTGGATTTATTTGCGAGGGCAAGTGTTCGTCGCGTGACCATGAAAATATTTTTGACGGTTGTCCGATTGAACAAACTGCTACCCTCAGGAAAATGGGGGAAATAGTCAAAAATACGTAATTTTTATTATATAGTACATTGGGTAATAAAAGACACTCAAAACACCCTTTCAAAGAATATTTGAAGTGTTCTAAGTCCACCTCGTTGCCTTCTCTAATAAATTTTCAAACCAATTCTAATGCAACAGACACGTGTTTCGGATCGTTATTTCTATTTAGTGGTACTTTTAAGCCAAAGTGATTTTCAGACACAGCTACGATGTAAATGTATTTAAGTAGCGCCATCTATTATATCTTCTGAATCCAAATGTGTGCTTTACTTAGCGCGGCTTCAAATTTTGTGTAGGGTCGTCCAAAGTCAGAGCCGGGTGCACATTGGTCCCCATCCATATATGTGTCGTCATTAATGTTTGATGTTTCTGTACGTATGTTTAGACCGTGTTTGTCTGTTTTGTATGCTGTTCTAATGCATATTGTTGTGTCCTGTGACGGGTTGTAGTTTTGTCTGATGTCATTTATGTGACGTTTTCTTATGGGTTCGGTCCGTTCAGAGTGGCCATACTGGATATCCTTCACTTTTCCAATATGTTTCAAATACTGCATGATTAATGATAATGTCGATACCTTGAGTCAATGTGTCGTGTTCATATCTCAGTTGATAAGCTATACCAGAGCAAATGTACCAAATATATGGATTTTGTTCTGAGAGCTAGGCGTCTTTCAGATAAGCTTCTCAGTCAAGGATATGTTTGTGACCCACTCTCCAGAATGGTGGATTATATTTTGCCATAGACAAATTGAACAATCCAACCAAAGATTGTACTCTATGTCTTCCGAAACGAAGTAACCGGATGTGACAGTTCTACCGAATTGAAGCGGCGGGTGTTGCATGCAAGCAGGATATGCTTACTCTTACTGGGCACCTGGTCTCACTCCCATATCGGGAGTTCGCTTCTTTTCATAAGGTAGAGGTTTTTGTTTCTTTGCTTTGGTTCCTTTTTATCCTGATTTTGTATGCCTTCGGTTTATGATTTTCTGAATTATCCATTTTGTGCTGTATACAGGGATATGGCCATTATCCATATTCGTCATTTTAAGGAGATCCTTACGGCCACCGTGTTTTGATCA
The DNA here is from genome assembly GCA_028142955.1 of Pinctada fucata. NCBI lineage: Eukaryota > Metazoa > Mollusca > Bivalvia > Pterioida > Pteriidae > Pinctada > Pinctada fucata. Next base: position 7,930,779 of record AP027115.1, read on the forward strand.
CAGCGGGTAACGACCACCTAACTGTTACAATATAGGACAACACAATTCTTTTGATTTTTACACAATTATGCAAGACATCTCTACCGAAGCTTTGTATATTACATATTCTTGCCTGCATAACAAGCATGAGGCAACACGAGATGCATGGCGGGTAACATGCAAGTACATGTACAACAGTTTTAAGGGGTCATATTTAGGTTTTACCCTGTTCATGACCTAAAATCAGAATAAGTATTAAGTATATTGGCCAAGATATATTTTTTTTTTTATTTACTGGGCTCTTTTAAAGGCAAAGGTAAGCCTTTTTGATGTACAGCATTATGATAAAGTTATTAGATTTTTTACAAACATGTTTATGATTTCAAATAGTAATAAATCGTATCATTTTTCGACTTTTTAAATTTTTACTGAAGATTTCATCAAAAAGTGGTTTTAAGGGATATAAATGAGTTGATACTAAATAGTTCCCTATCTAAGGCAAGTGTGGTTTTTTCTTATATTAAATTTTCTAATATTAAATTTTGTCAAAACTCCTTGATGGAGGAACTTATATATGAAGTCACAAAACTGTCGCAATGACTGTAACTCAAACATAAAAAAATCATGAAAATATATGTTAAACTTATATTTTCATTGTTCCCTATTCAAATTCTTCCCTCCCTGAAATATTTCTTTTCTAAAATCAAAATTTGTCAGAAAGCCTTGATGGAAAAACTGTAATATGGTTAAAGTAAAAAAGATCTCTAGATTGATCTTTTGAATTTTGTGTATATCCAAAATGTGGTCTTTTGTGTTTGATGTTTCTATGTTGTGCGTTGGTGTTTCTTGTCCCTTTTGTGTCTCTTTCTGTGCTTGTCTGCTCTGTGTTTTGGGGTTTTCCTGTGGGTGCTGCAACCTAATGTTCTTGGAGATCCCCTCCTTTTTTGGATTTGTTATCTTTTTTAAGGCATTAAATGCATCATACTCTACAATTGAGCTGATTAAATCCCTGTATATAATGTCTCTGCCATATTGATCTAAGGATGCCTTAAAGTTATACATTTATCTCTTACTCTGAATTATTAATATAGCGAGAGTTAAAACACAACATAAACTGCCGCATTCATCACTCGTCATAAAGTTACTATAGGTAGTCATGATATTAAACCTATAAATAATTTGATCGAAACAATTTGTTATATAACGTCCATCGCATATCGCATTTGATACTCTATTTAGGAGTAAGTTAATCCTCAAAGACATATTTCTGATTACAAAGCGACTTATCTACACTTATTCGTTTTATTCCAAACTGATTGTGGGATTTATTTGCGAGGGCAACAGTACGTCACGTGACCATGAAAATAGTTTTGACTGTTGCCCGGTCCAACAAACTGTTACCCTATGGAGCTTAAGTCGGGAAAATAGTCAAAAATACGTTATTCTAATTTTATTATAAAGTAGATTGGGTAATTAAAATGCATTCAAAACTCCCTTTTAAAGGAAAATGAAAATGTTTCAGCTCGTCGCCTTCATGGATAAAATTTCAAACCATTTTTGATGTACCAGATGCGTGTTTCGGATAATAAATTCTCATCAGTTGTACTTTTAACCCATATTGATTTATATTCAGACACAATGTAACATTTATATTTTAGTAGCGCCCTCTTCTTATGTCTTTTGAATTCAAATTTGTGCATTTACTTTGCAGAGGGTGCGCGGATCCCAATTTTGTCTAGGGTTAGTTAAATGAAATATATGACCAAAATAGCATTGGAGGGATGTTGTTACGATATAAGCAATCTTTAATCTGGATGACATTTTAGGGCGAAGTTACAATAGCCACAAATTTCATGTGTTTGAGTCATAGAGGTTTTTTTTTTCCTTTACAACTTAGATGTCTGAGAAAATACGAGTCTGTGTAATTGGAGCGGGACCTGCAGGATGCTGTGCTTTAAGGGTAAAAATTTTAAGCTGATAAACACATAAAAGAAGTACCCATCAATTATTCAGTCTCAAAGTCGAGAAGGAAAGGCGAAATCAATAGAATTTCTATTGGAACAGTCGTAAACTCCGGGTAAAACAATATTCCGATGTGCATTATACGCTAAACTAATGAAAATAAAACATGACTCGATTGGAGCGTCGTCACTAAAACACCAAAAAAGCCCAAAGCGAAAACACAATGGCCAAACACAGCAATTTTGTGTCATTAAAAGAGAGAAGGTAAACCAAACAACAACAACAATGTCATCAAAACATCAAAACAGCTAGGAAACACAAAAGACTACAGATAAACCAACCAGACCAACTTGGGACAGCCATCGGTTGACCATTAGCCTTGCTACTTTATGTGTTGTCTTTTGTGCTAAGTATTTGTTTTGATTTTGCTGTTTACTCTTCTTTGTCCCCTTTGGAATATCTTTTTATGCTCGTTTACTCCAGATCTATATTTTCTTTGCATTTATGTGTTTCGTTGCTTTGGGTGATGCAACCCATACATGTTTAAGATAACCCTCCTGTCTTTTATGGATAGTAATTCTATATCCTTGACATGACATTCAAGCATCAGAGTCTTACGTTGTTTATACTCTGAAAAAGAGGGGGTCCAGGGTTTACTCCTTATCATTTGGTGTATCGTCACACAATATATACACAATGCAATTTAGAATTTTAAATCTAGTGTTTGTATATTTTTCATTCTATTTTATTTTCATTTATTTTTTTTTATTCTTTTTTTTTCAAAATTACTTTCAGCATCTGACCTCAGAGAGTGACAAATTTGAGGCTGTAGCTTATGAGAGGAACATTGTACCGGGAGGAGTGTGGGCTTACACTGACAGAACAGGGACGGATGAAACAGGATTACCCGTACATTCTGCTATGTACGACAAACTCAAGTAGGTGTCAAAGGGTTTTATAATTTCAAGACAGGAAATACTACTAATAAAGATGAATTAAACATGAAATACAAAATACAAAAGATACAAAGATGTTTGTTGATTGATTTTTACATTGTTATGTTTATCTCACAAAGTTTACATACAAAATGTTAAGTTTTCCTCTCAACTGATAAAACCAAAAAGCCAGCTAGCTCGAATAAATGTATATTTGAGTGTTTTTGTAGTTTTGTATCATTTCTTCCCTTCGTTAGAAACAACTACTTTACTGTAATTTTAAATAGTATAAATTTGACAAATGATCTCAGTTTCTTGCGTGAACAACGACGGCGGGTTGGGCTAGCCAAACAGAGGATGCTTACCCCTTTCGGGCACCTGGTCCAATCTATAGCTTGCTAGGGGTCTGTCAATGCCCAATTTGGTGCTCTATTGTGAGTGCTGTTGGGATTTTCGTCAGGATCTTCTTTAACTCATTTTTGGTGTTTTTATTTTTTTGCAAATAGATTGAATACCCCAAAGGAGATATGCGAGTTTCAAGGATTCCCTTATCCAAAGGAATGGAAATCATTCATCACAAGACAACAATGTTTACAGTACATCAATGATTTTATAGATCAATTTGACATACGAAAGAACATCAAGGTAAATATCATTTTAATCACATTGAAATACATGTTCTATAGTTATAATTTAGTGCACCGTATGCGCATTTCAACACATAATGTATCATAAGTTATGCTCGAGGCCGGAAGAGAGAAAATTCAAATAGTGAATATGTGAAGAGCGAAACTATACACAGCCAATTGTGCCTCATATGAAATTCATGTGAAATTTACATGAACTTTACATAAAAGTTCACATGAAATTTATGTGCATCGAGCTCGAACATGAAATTTACATGAAATTTTTCACATGAAATTCCTGTGAAGATTTTTACATGGATGTTATGTGAATTCAGTTTCCTGTGAAGGTCACTTAGAAAAATTCATGTGAAATTCATGTGAAAGAAATTTATGTGAAATTCATGTGAAATATTTTTCACATAAATCTTATGTGAAATTTATATGAATTTTACATGAACTTCCATGTGAAATTTATATGACTGCTCATTTCATATGAATTTCATGTGAGGCACAATTGGCTGTGTAAACGACCTTGAATATATGCCAAGGAGCTACCTGAAGCTGAGGACATATCTATACTTGTCATAATTGTGATACTTGAGCTTAAATGTTTAAATGCATTTATCACAGCAATAGTTTTCGGACGATGAAATTGAAATATGAAATACTACAAAATATCGTTATCCAGAATGTTGAAAGATAATTTAGGCTAGAACCATCTAAATAACAGATTTGACACATTCGTCGGTTTTTACTATTTCTGTACAGCTTAAGTTATAGATCTTTATAACAAAGCAGGATTCCCGAGTAGTACTATTTTCTTCATTGCAAAATTCACTTTTGACCATCTACTCATCCAATCAATATTTTAGACTTTTCATTTTTTTTCATGATCATAGTGAACGCCTATTAATTACAATTTATTTATTTATTTTTATTTTATTTCAAATTTTTAATTTTTAATTCAAATTTATCATACGCTTGTGTGTTTTCATGCATGACGGGAGGGTACCTTTTATAAAAAGTTCGGGACGACAACCAAGATTTTTATCCCTATGGCCTTTAACAAAATATGTTCTTGCTTCTATCAGACCAACACCTTAGTACTAGATGCAAGTCCTACAGAGCATCCAGGAAGCAGTAAAGTAAAATGGACTGTGGTTATTTCCGATACAAGGAAAATGCATGAAAGTAAAAAAGAAGTGTTCGATGCGGTATTCGTGTGTATTGGGTAACTATGTATTTGATTGCAAAGTATTTTCCTAACTGCAAAATAAGACAAATTTGTTCATAAAGTAAAAAAAGAGGTGTTCGATATGTACGTACTCGTATTTTTTTTTTTTGGTATATGTTCGATTGCAAAAAAATATTATTTCATTGCTATATAAAGACAAAGATATCCTAAGTCTTTTTTATTACGTCTGGAAAAAGGAAATATATATCAAACAAGACTCTGTTGTCGTTTCTTCAAACGCATATCAAAATTTCTGTTAACAAATTTTCTCAAATTTCTGAAACTTGGGTCCTGTAGCATCATATCCCAGCCATTTTGCTATGTCTTTCGGTAGATTTTGGGATATAATTTCAAAGAGTTTGACATATTCCATGGTTTAGATTTAGGATCACTGTCGAGAGTAAAGTACCCGAAACGTGCATTCTGGTCCATGCTATAAATTTATCTGCTTTTTAGATGATGCTTATGAATTTGAAGACGTTTAACATTTGAACATAATGTACAGCACGATAGTGGAATACACAATGACCACAAAACATCGGCCTTACATACGAAACACTGCACAAATAAGCAAACAAATCCCTCTAAAGTGATTAAGGGCTTCCATTGGATAGCATGTATGATAACATGCATGAGCTCGCTACAACCGGCAGAGCACGGACTGCATTTCGTACGCCCCTACCCTATTTTTATATATATTTACATATTCATCTGTGTTCCTTGGGCCTCTGCGTTGTGCTGTCTTGTTTGTATGGTCATCTTCAGTGATGAGGTTATTTTACACAACAATTGTGCGTTCTTCGAGACCTTTGGAGGGTTGTGTGCACGTTATCCAGGATAACCACACCATCTGTTACTTGCCCATGGGTCTCGCTTATTGGTTTATGTGTTGTCTTCTATGTTCGATGTTTGATTCTCGTTTGCTGTTCCTTGTCTCTTGCTGTATGTGTCTTCTCTGTGTTTTCACTTGGGGTGTCTGGTGTGTTGCTGTTGGTGCTGCAACCGAATTTTGTTGGAAATCCCCTCCTTTCTTCCAATGTCGCGAATGCAGAGGCGATAGAGCTACAATTAGGTGATTTTGTTTAATCATTGCATCCGAGGGCATTCTCGTCTCATCGTGTCACTATCATATCATGATCTTCTGCATTCTCCTCTCTTCGCGGCACCGACGCGAATGCTTCAAACTGTTTAAAACATTCGCGTCTAAATTCTTATTCGCCTCACACTCGCGGCACATGCGCAGCGTATTCGCTTTGCATTCTCCTCCATTCGCAGCGCGTTCTCCTCATATTCGCGTGCATTCTTGTTTCCAAGGTGGGGAGAATGAGCCACGATAGATCCCCAACAACAAAGAATCTGACACGAATGTGATGCAAATGCGCCGAGAAAATAATGCGAAAGAAAACATCAACGCGAATCAGCCACGATCTTGACACAATAGTGACACGATATTGCAACAATAGTACTTCATACACACATGACAGTGACAATAACAATTCTCTCAGAGTTGATGTAAACGGATCAAAATTTTGAAAACTTTGACAATGCCTTTCAAGAGGAAACAACCTGGAAAGAGGTCAAAGTCAACAAAGGGTATTGATCCTCCTGGATATATCAAATTATTTTGATTTTGCTCATGTCACATTCTTGTCATTATCGCAGCGCTATCGGGTTAAAGTCGTGTCTCAATCTCCTGTATCGCAGCGCTATCGGGTTAAAGTTGTGTCTCAATCTCTTGCATTCGCCTCTCATTCGCCTCAGAGTCTTTTTATCGTGGTACATTCGTGTCTCATTCCTCTCTATTCTAATCACACTCGCCTCACTATCGTAGCGGACGCGTAGCATATTCTTGCTGAATTCGCGGCGCTATCGTGTGCCTATCGCGACAAGAAATACTTCATTATAACAGACAAGAATGCGACACGATTGTTCATTCGCCTCTGATCGTAGCTCATTCTCCTCTACATTCGCGACGGTGGAAGCCCGACTTTGTAATTATGGCATTGAATTTTGAGTTCCATCGTAATAATTCAGTGCACAGTATGCGCATTTCAACAAGTATTATATCATTATTGATACTGTAGGCCGAAAGAGAGGAATTCCAAATAGTGACATATTATGAGCTAATGTCTTTAGATGACCTTAGATGTATGACAAAGAGCCAGCTCAATCATGTTTGGTAATTTTATAGCAAGATTAGATGACGGTTTTGTCAAGCCGCAGACCCTCACTCTTCATTGCCATCCACATCTGCTCTAATGGTAGACCGTTATTTTTCCTTTATTTTGTTTTCCATTTTGCCTCTACACATTAGAATTATGCTGTTCATTTGCGATTTTTAAACAAGTAAATCAAGATAGTTTTATTTCATCGAAGGCATGACTGGAACGAATACCTGCCACCAATTCCGGGAATGGAGGAGTTTCAGGGGAGAATCATGCACAGCCGGAACTATCGTCATGCTGAGCTTTTTGAAGGACTTGATGTGGCTATTCTTGGCGCCAATTTTTCAGGACAAGAGATAGCTATGCAGACAGCAAAATGTGCCAAAAAGGTGAAATTTGGTCTAAGAAGATATGAGAATCCTTGCTTTCATAAAGATTTTAATCAGAAAAAAAACTAAATTACTTAACGTAATCTAATAGTCCGGCCGTTTTCAAGTTCTCGGAAGCGATCGTTAAGAACCTTGATTTTACACACCAGCCGACGGACATCACGTTCCTTGCCAAACTTTTGAAATGTTACCTCACAACTAATCAAAGGTTTTACAATTATATTTTTCAAGTGATTCGGGTGTTTTGTCATATTTAATCGAAAACGTCGCAAATGTATGTGATGTCTGTAATATAGCTATCAAATGAAACATCTCGCTAGTCGTCTATTTGTCTCCCATATTCAATTGAATGTCGCTCCAAGAAAGATTATAAATAAAAAAGAAGAAAAGGAAATAACGCCCCTCTGTTGTTGGAATAAAAATTATTCACTTTGTTTTTGTTTTCTTCTATTAACAGGTTTACGTTTGCCACGAGCGAATTAACTTCCCTCCATCATTCCCAAAGCATATTGAGCAACATCCACCTTTCGTGCGCATGACCAAGAATTCCGTCATTTTTCCTAACGGTAGTGAAATCAAAGTCGATGCCGTTGTTTTCTGCACAGGATACCGTTATTCCTATCCATTCTTAAAGAACGGAATAATCAATATTGAAGACGAACGGATCACACCTATCTACAAACATATGATTCACATCGACTATCCAAGCTTGATATTTTTCAATATTGCTCGCCAGATGCTTTATTTCCTGCATTTTGATGTATTTGCAAGAGTAGCTGTCCGCATACTTGATGGAAGAGTAAGGCTTCCATCGAAAGAGAAAATGCTCAAAGATAGCGACGACGATTTTCAGCTAAGGCTCAAGGATGGCTTGAAGTCGACATATGCTCACCACATGGGTCATGGTGAACGCCAGTGGGACTTCAATGCAGATCTTGCAAGAATGGGTGGATTCAACCCTCTTCCGCCAGTTTTGCGAAAACTTTGGTATCATATTATTGACCAGAAATACACGAATATAATGCGCTATACAGAATTCGACTATGAAATCATAGGTGAAAACTCCTACAAGACTTTAGATTCATAATGATCTAAAACAAAGTATTCATAATGATCTAAAACGAGGTATCACTCCCATATTGGGAGTTGGCTTCTTTTCATATGGTGGGGGTGTTTGTCTGTTTGCTTTGGTTCCTGTTTTATCCTGATTTTGTATGCCTTCGGTTTATGATTTTCTGAATTATCAATTTTGTAGTGTGTATTGAGATATGTTCATTTTACATATTTGCATGTCATTCATTCGAATTAACATTACTATGAAAGAGTAACATGTATAATGAAGAAATTGGAATTGGAACACTTTCTTACTATCCACAGTTTTTTGGGGGTTTTTTCTATTGTTTTTTTGGGTTGTTGTTTTTTTTTTTTTTTTTTTTTTTTTGCAGTATGGAGCAGTTAAACATGCTCCCAGGGATTGAATGTTTCAAGTTTATTGATAATTATACTTCTTTCCAGCTCTGTCATCTGAAAGAAGCTTTGTTTTGGCCTTTTATCAATTTGACATCGTATACATGATATATTACTTTGCTATTTGGAAACTTGTCTTTGCATCCTAAAATATCATCGAAACTATAGGAAGTTAACTTCCTAGCATCCTCCAATGCTCTTTATTCAACTATATGCTACTTCAATAAATTTGACTATATCTGTCACTAATGCTTGCATTACCACTAAGGAGGGCACATGTGTAGCGAATTAAAATTGGTTTTAAATGTCGTGAAGGAAACGGGTTAGAACACTTCAATTATCTTTTGATTTCATACATGTATCTTACTTATCTAAATAGACTTTTTTCACCGTGACGGACTTTGCACTTCGAACTTCGTACTTCGCACTTCGAGCATTAAAGAATTCATGGCGTAGCTACCGTTCACGTATAAACTCATAAGCGGAGTCATCTACATTTTGATTACTATACTCAATGGAATTGGTATATCGGACTTCCTGTACTACTGGCACCCACTTATAAAACTTTCTATCATAAAAAGTTGCGAAGTTTGAAGTGCGAAGTGCGAAGTTCGTCACGGTGAAAATGTCTAATAAGTATAAAATCTCGGACTGAATAAGTCTCCATTATATGAAATGAAAAAAGCATGCAATCTGCTTTTCAAAATATTGTTCAAAATATTGTTCGTAATCAAATGAATATCATTTAACTCCAATACCTAATGATCCAAAAGCATGGTATCTTTAGATGTTAAAAAAAAATTTGAGAACTGTCTTCCGTAACCTAATCTAATGAAGAGAAGATGAACGTCATTGACATAACGCTAATCAGAATTCAATAGTCAGAATCAATGGAAAAGCAAACAAAAAAGATTCTGCAAAGAAGCAAAAGTGAATTCCCTCTGTTATTATGAATTTAGTTGTTTTATTCACTTTTTGTTCCATATAATATAGGATCTCAAAAGAATTTCCATTCCATACGATGTATTATGAAACGAGTTGTGTGTTTTATATCCTCGAGCCTTGGCGAGATTCTTTTTATGTGTATTTCTAACGTGATGTTGACGTTTCTGAGATTTAGAAGCGAACCACGCCGTGACCTAGAAGTTGTCTGTTGCTCCATGAGAAGTAGTTCCCCATCGTGTATGTTTGCTGTACGTAAAGAGAAAAATATTTCATTTGTTTAATGTTTTAATGCAATAATTAATTCAACAATCACAACAACAATTTTAATAATTGATATGGAATCTGCATCTGAATTTAACAAATGGCCAATATTTGAAAGGTCACACTTGTCAAAATTGAACAATCGCATTCAGGCAGAACAATTTGTAACGTATTATCATAGCATTTAATTATGAAATGGCTTTAGGCACGGTCCCTTTGATATTCTTGGGGGGGGGGGCTTGGGTTTTTTTCGAAAAAAATAATTTTGCTCTGAATTTTGACGAAAAAAATAAATTTGCTTATGGTGTGACAGAAAAAAATAATCTTGCTCTTACAAGTAATCTGAATTTGAAGAATAACCATAAAATTCGCTTAAAATTCCTAAAAATTTTTCTGCTCGCTTCGCTCGCCGCGGTTTTTACTTTCTATAAAAAATTTTTTGGCTCGCTTAGCTCGCCATAGTTTTCTTCTGTAATCATGGTAATGGCAAGTTCATATTTGAAAATATCAAAAGAATGCATGTGACTGAAACAATTAAAATTCTTAAATACATTATCAATATAACTTATTACTATTAATAGATACATGTATCACCATAGTGTCTAATTTCATATACAAGCTTGGAAGGAGAATTAAAATAAGTTTTTCGCTAGTTTTCATTAAATTGCATCAGGCCCTCTGACATGTTACATGACCTTATATACATTTTGTTTACTGAAAATTATATATCACATATTGTAAAAATCTTTCATCTCTCTCAGTTTAGAAGTGAATATAAATTTAACATAAAAATAATGTTTGGAGTAATTTAAGTAAAAATAAAGAATTTCATTTGAAGAAACACAAACATTCTTAATATATACATCAATTTTTATAAAAAAAATTTCCTTGCTCCAACTTTGCAAGAAAAAAATAATTTTGCCCCGGTCCATGCAGGGCGAAAAAAATAATCTTGCTCCGACAACCCCCCCCCCCCAGAATATCAAATGGACCGTGCCTTATGAAACTGCATAACGGGGATCATGTGATAAAAGAAAATATGATCTAGACATTTTGATATCACCTCTAAGTGGATTAAGTTTATACTTTTACTTCTAAATTTTATTCTTTTTATATATATGAGTGAGTGAGTGAGTGAAATGATCAAACAAACCATTGCATAGTATACAGTTAAAGTATACTATTGAGGGAGTTAGCACGATTCTGGTTCCCCGAGACCAGACCTATTTCCCGAGGCGAAGCCGAGGGAAATATGTCTGGTCGAGGGGAACCAGAATCGTGCTAACTCCCTCAATAGTATACTTAAACTGTTTTCAAACATTATACTGAAACAAACATATGTCTTAGGTATACCGAAACAAACATTATACTGAAACAAACATATGTCTTAGGTCCACATGGTTCCAATGGAAATTCTAATGATTTTGCCTTGCCTTCTCGACTGAATGACTGAGTAAAGGAAAATATTAATTTTTGATGATAAGATAAACAGAAACATCATTTATCATACTCATACACGTTTAATTTTTGATTGCTTTATCTTATTGCGAATTAATTTATGTGTTAAGCGGATAGGAGGCAGATTACTCTGCTTCCGTATTAATAGCGTCATCCGATCAACCTTCAACGGAGCTGATTGGCTGATACTGACACATCCCCAAAGAAGCTCGCCCAATTTTGAAACTAACTCCCTAGGAAAATAGTCTTCTCAACTAACGCACCCCTTTGCAGCGAAATAGTCTTATAAGGCGATTTTCAGGGATTTAGTTAAATTAAATGAGTCTTTTTTTATATAGGAAAAAATCAGTAGAGGTAAAATAATTGGTGATAAGGAATATAGTCCTGCATCGGCGACAACTTCACTTACTGGTAAAACTTACGCACCTTGAGTTAGAAACGTATCGAAAAGTTTCCAAGCATCCATGACAATATCTATCAATTTTGTCGGAATTTATTGATGCAGGGTTAATTGTAATTAATTTTCATAAAAGTGTGTTGGTTAGAAAAAGAAGTCATTAACAGAAATAAGATGACAAAATTTCCGGTTAGTTTTAACCTACGACCTTTACATATACGCATCTTGGATCCCCGTGAAAATTTTAAGAACAAATAAACTTGAATTCTTGATCAGTTTTCGTTAAACTCCTCTTTCGCTTATAATTAACCTCGAAAATTGAAATATTTCATAATTTTATCAATCCATTTAATTTTTTTTTCTTTCTTATTCACAATTTAGAAAATTGCGTGCTGTAAATTCTAATAAATACATTTTATGGAACATTAGTTGTTACCTTGATTATTTACTCTATGTTATTTTTTCATTTTCTTACTCCTCGCAAAAAAGCATATTCAGGTGGTAGTTATTCACCCTGAAATGAACGTACATGTATACCGGGATTTAAAATGAATTTCATATTTTAAACATTATCTAGAATTCCCGATTCATACATTTACTGCAGGCAACACAGACCTAGATGTTTTCCGGGGTTTATTGGTTGGATCCAGTCTTCTTATTTGATGATTTTGAACATAAATTACATAAAAAGGGAAAACATCGTGCTTTTTTGGCAAATTTAAGGGAGGGGTCCTATATCTATGAAATCGTTTTATTCCTGGACAATAGACCATGTCATTTGGTGGTTCTTCTTTATGGGCTAATTCCGGTTTTTTTTTTTTTTTTTTTTTTTTTTTTTTTTTTTTTTTGGTATGTTTTAGTTTCAGATTCGCATGCAAGTATAGGTATCCGCAATTTTCTTATTTGCGATTTTTGAAATATATATAAACTAGAAAGGTTTCTTGTTGCGGTTGCAACAAGAGTGTCTTCCTCCTATATATACAATTTTTGGTTTGGAAATATGAAGGACGTCACATTACATGTATTTATATTATATATTTAAGTTTTCAAATAGCAGTAACATTAAATTTTCAAACCGATAATTGTTGGTGAGCAACCATTTGATTTGGGGGGGGGGCAGGAATTCTATTGCCAGCCGGTAAAATTTTTTCAGCAATTTTCTGAGCAGGCCATTTTTTTCAGCCATTACCAGAGTCGGAGAAAAATTTTCGCCGGTTCTTCGGGCCGGATTTAAACAAATTGTCAAATGTTGTGAATGTCTGTGTAAGTTAAACTCCCCGCTGTTACAGAGTATGAGTTAATAACCGTTCCTTCAGATGTCTCTTTGCAATTAGCGAATTTCAGACAGATTGTATGATGTTTAAATAGAACCTTTTCTAGATTTTTGTGCCTATGCGTATTAGGTCTCTGGTAGATACAGCTATGTGAACAGTTTGTATTTATATTAATTAATTTTTTGACTTTAAATTGTCTGGCACAAAGGGCCAGCAAAAATTTCCATATCATGCAATGTATCCTTACTTTTGCATGGTCCGGGAAAAAAATTGCCGGCCCTTTGGGCCGGAATATTTTTTTCAGCATTTTTCAGAGCCGGGATTTTTTTTTTTGCAAATTCTTCCTGCCCCCTTCCCCCATAAAAAAGGCGAGCTCGTAGCTGTAGAACCAATTTTCTTGAGAAGAGAAATGGTAATAACAAGTTACGTTCAATATATATATATATAAATACCATGAGGTTCTCGCTGTGCAGGTTCAAATTTGGAACCCCCCCCCCTTCCCTTTTTTCAAAGTTTATTTTGAATTTCATTCATGGCGACATCGTTCAATATAAACAGAACTGTTTTCGAAAAACGAGGGGAGGGAAGAATGTTGGAGAAATTGTTCATCAATTTGTAAATAAACCAACCGAAAATTATGTTCGAACGTTTGCTAGAATTAGAAATTAAACTTGATGTTCAAAATATAGTTATTGAAGTTTAGAAACAGGTTTGTAGGTTAGAAATCGGAATCAAACTACCACTTTTTGTGTGTAAATTCTGGTTTGTAGCTGATCTCTTCTAAATTAATCAACTGTTTTAAAATCAAATTGTGTATATCGAAATCACTTAATGTATTTATGAAATGCATATTCATCATTGCCGTGAAATCGGAATTTGAAAATCTCAACACTGCTTTTCTCGAGTCGGACTCGGACTACCAATTTTAGTGTGCGCCCGATCTGTTGGCGTGAAGGTGTATCGAAATACCCAACTCAAAATTTCGATGCTCATATCTCTTCAACAGTAAGAGATAGGAAAAATCAGATAGACTAAATAAGACAGATATATGGATAAAAAATAATAATATTGAAATTTTTAGGAAACTTCATAAGCTTAATTTTTGTTTACTATTATAAGCAAAAAAGTGTCTTCCTCCTATGAACTTCTGAATTTGGAAATATGAAGGACGGTGAAGGACGTCATCGTAATAAATCGTTACAGTGTGCATCTAGCATTTCATATCTTGCATGGCTGTCGACTTTCAAAAAGAATGGAAATTGTAGATAGCAAAATACGAGATATTTAAGCTTACAAATAGCAAAACATGAAATTTTCGGTCCTTTTGAGTAATTCGACGCTCCCGTCAAATATTTGAATCTACTAAAAAACATGATAAAAAAAATAACAGAGACCAAAAATAAAAAAGACCAATCTAGCTTTTACTCCAAACGTTACGTTGGAGAATTTTCATTGTCCTAGCTTACAGGGTTCTTGAGAAATCGCTGATCCAATTTTCCACGGTTACGAAAACAATAGGTCTTCCGACGGAAGTCGGAAGACCTAAATATATTGAAATGTAGCTATTACACTCGTCTTGTGCAAAGTGTTATTACATTAGAATGTTTCACAGGAATGCTCTGTACCACATTTGCTATTCATAGATTAAACAAAAACGTCCACAGATATAATCTATCAAATGTATTTGAAAGTCAACATCAAGCGCGGATCTAGACGGGGGACAAATCAAATCCCTCTGGAATATGCAAAAAAAAACGGCGATTCCCGTTTTAGTTTAATAAAAACATATTTTGTTTCCAAAATAGTGAAACTGACTTATCCTAACTTCATTAATGCCTACTCCGTCTCCGTGCTATAGTAGGTTGTTGTACAAAATAACATAGGAAACTGAAATTACAAATGCCTACCTGAGAGCAAATAACAAAATGCATAGTATGGAGAACTGAGAGAGAGAGAGAGAGAGAGAGAGAGAGAGAGAGAGAGAGAGAGAGAGAGAGAGAGAGAGAGATTAATTATCTTAATTAAACCATTGACTGGAACTCCAGCCCTCTCCCCCCACCCTCGGGTCCCCTAGAAAAATTCTAGATCCGCCAATGAACCTCCATGTTAAGCTTTCTCTCCATACATCGATCGATTAAGCTATAGTGAATAATGAATTAAAAAAATAAAATTGTGAAGAAAATGGGTATTCACCACGCTTGACTAAACATGCGTAGCAGACCTGCACATGATGCGTTGATGTGTTGACACTATTTTTCAAATAAAGTATGTTTCTCGTGTACGTCAATTTTCAGACCGAATTACTCGTGACTATTGAAAAAGGAGTGTACACGAGCGGTGACTTGTATATTTACAATAGAGTCTAGTAAGATGTGTGATGATGTGATAAGTGTATTTATGTGTCAATAGATATTGTTGAATTATCTCGTGTAAGGAAATCTTACATTTGTCCTACGTACTTGCGAACTTGATTACATCGATCGCGAGCGCTTAACCTATCAAGAGGTTGCAACGATCGAGTCGTGAAAAATGCAGCAATTTGCATTTCGCACCATTTTCGTCTTTAGCTGTTTGATTATTGGACTGAATGCTCGCAAGAATGTGCTATTCTTGGTGTCTGATGACATGCGGCCGGAATTGACATCATTTTACGGACCAGATTTCCCGTCACCGATTCACCCTCCTATGCATTCGCCGAATCTGGACCGACTTGCTAGCTCAAGTCTTCTACTGAAACATGCTTACGTACAGCAGGCTGTGTGTTCACCGAGCAGGACTTCATTACTGACCGGAAGAAGACCAGACACCACTCACGTTTATGACCTTGTCAAATACTTCCGAAAAGTTGGCGGAAATTTTACGACGATTCCGCAATTTTTCAAAATGAACGGATATAAATCTATCGGCATGGGTAAGATTTTCCATCCGGGTGTTGCGTCAGGTTTTGACGATCCGATTTCCTGGACACAAGCATATTATCACGCACCTAATCTAGGATACTGGGATGCGAAAGACAAGAGCTGGATTGCTGTACCGGAAGATCAATGGAAACAGAGACCACTTCCGGATGCGCAGATAGCCGACCGTGCAATATTAACATTGAAAAATGTCGCGGAGGATGCAAAATCTGGGAAACAGAACTTTTTCGTAGCAGTAGGATTTCATAAACCACATTTGCCTTTTGTTTTTCCTGATTCAATGTTAGTAAACTATCCAGAAAGTGCGATCGCCTTACCCGATAATGGATATGCACCGGATGGAATGCCGCCTGTCGCATGGTCAAACTACGAAGAACTATTGTCGTATAAGGATATAGCAGCACTGCATGCCACGGGGAAAATTAATTCGTCGCTTCCAAATTCTGTTGTGCTTGATTTAAGGCGCGCTTATTACAGCGCCCTCAGCTGGACTGATTTTCAACTTGGTCGAGTTTTAGATGAACTTGAAAGCTTGGGTCTGGCGAATGACACCATCGTGTCATTTTGGGGCGATCACGGTTGGCAGCTGGGAGAGCACGGAGAGTGGTGTAAACATACGAACTTTGAAATAGCTACGCATGCGCCGATGATGATTCGAGTTCCCGGATTAACAGACAACGGCGTAGTGACGGAGCAGCTTACTGAGTACGTGGACCTCTTCCCGACTCTAGTGGAAGCTGCGGAATTAGGATTAAAACTCGATTTGTGTCCGGAGGATTCGAACGATGTTCAGTTGTGCACGGAAGGAAAAAGTTTAATACCACTGATAAAGGAGCCTACTAAGCCGTGGAAAACTGCAGCTTTCTCCCAATATCCCCGCGATGGTTCTAGAATTATGGGATATACGATACGCACACGCGATTACAGATACACCGAGTGGGCGGAGTTTTCGGGCCCGCCAAAATACAAACCTAATTGGGATAATTTGGTTGGAAGGGAGCTGTACAACCATGATCATACATCAACGGATATTTTGGAAGAAAATAAGAATTTGGTTTTTGATCCTAAATACCAGACCATTGTTAAAACTTTAAGTAAACAGCTAAGAGCGGGCTGGAGGAACGCACTACCTCCATCTTCGTAATATAATTTATAAACATTCATCCATTTCCTTGACTTACATGTACTTTAACTTACCACCTTTAGCCTTTTATTGTATCCAAATTCGAATCTCCTTTCCCTTTTGTCTATCTACAACCTCAAATCGACTTTTTAGATACCACATTGGTTAATATATTATATAGTAAACTGTTACCGCTACTTCTTCATGATGATAACTTGTTCTCTCTCTCTCTCTCTCTCTCTCTCTCTCTCTCTCTCTCTCTCTCTCTCTCTCTCTCTCTCATTCACATTGCCACCATATTTTGATCTCGAATATTTCATTCCACCATGTGCAAACCTATAATTTTTTTTAACATTATTCACTAAAATTATGTATGTATAGATGTATTAAACAAGTCTGTAATTTATGTGGCTTGATTCCTTTTCTCATAAAAAGGGGGGAAATCTACGGCATTATCCTATTGCTAAGTACACAACGAAACCCACACACACAAGTTAAACAAGCAATTAGTTGTATAATACATTACAGTCCAAAGTGTCAAACAGATGACAACAGATGTTCGGATAAAAAAAAACTGACTGATAACACATCGAGGTATCAGGAAGTATAAAATCATGAGATGGCCTTATACTAATCTCACTCCATTTCACTAAGACCTGCATCGTGTCGGACAGTCCAAACATTTTTTTCTCCTTTTTTATTCATCTTCAGAGTTTATGAAAGGGTAATGTTCGTTCATTGCCATATTATGAAAGAGAAAGGATACGATACTGACAGTTTCTTTGAATAATACATGAACAATTGTTTATACCATCTTCCTTTAAAGCATTGGATATAAAAAGAATGAAACGAATCGAACCTTAGGGTGTAAAAGAATAAAGGATTGCTACATTTGCAGTATAATCTTTTTATAAGTATTTTAAAGTCACATACATTAAATTCTCCTTCTCTGAGTCAGATAACTTTCTCTCATATGGATTTTACTGAAGTTTCAATAGGACAAGTTATATTGCTTCCAATTCTAAGGTAACAGAAATTCGATCTAAATTAAAGGAGGTTTACATCTAAGCGCCATCCCTCCAATGCTATTTTGAACATATGTTTTATTTGCTACTGAATAGACCCTACAGGAATTTGGAGCCGCGCAATCTCTGTAAAGTAAATGATCAAATCTAAATTCAAAAAGTAAAAGAGGGCGCTACTGAAATGAATTTGGTGGCTCCGTTGGAAGCATCACTGATGAGAATTTAATATTCGAAACACGTATCTGGTGCAGGAAAACTTGGTTTTAAATTTTCTTCATGAAGGTATAGTGTTGAAACACATCCGTATTATTATTATAAACACTTATTTCTTGTTGCAGTGTGGAGCAGTTGAAATCGTTCCCAGTGACTTGATGTTTAGAAGTGTATAAATGAATTCTTTCCAGCCCTGTCACATGAAAGAAGTTTCGTTTTGGCCCTTTATCACCATCCCATCGAACCACGTGTGAAGGAAAAATTGGTTTGAAATTTTTTTCATGAAGGTATAGAGTTGGAACAATTCCGTATTATTATAATGACGGAAATTATTGACAGAAATAAAAAACTTTCACCTTTTTCTTTTCTGACGTGTATTTTTTTCAAAATCTAAATACATGTATAACATTCATGAAACACCAAACGTAACCCTTTGCTGCATCTGAACACTTTTTTGTTAATCATAGAATTAGAGTTACTTTACATTTTCTAGCCAACATTTCTGTGGACCGATCTAATGGAACTCTTTTGTCGCAGGAGGTGGAATAATTTTGGGTTCCGTCGTTGTCCTTAAGAAGAAGTCTCTTGGAAATTGCCAAAAATGCTGATTTTAGCTCACCTGGACGAAGTCACCGCTTGGGATCGAAGCGTGTAGTGTTGTGATTCCTTAAACAGTGCTTTGTTTTGTTTTTCATCTTATGAATTTAAATTTACAAAACTGACGAGTCAATGCAGTAGGGCATTGCCTGATAAATCAATCCATCTGAAAAGTTAATAGTTTTTGCAAACACTTCAATAGTGTATCGACGACAGCAACTTCAATAGTTGATCGACGACAGAAACGTCCTTCACCTAGCATTCCTTTGACGAACTCTTTAACTAACGTGTTTGCAAAAACTATATAATTTTCAGATTTATAAACAATATGGACTTACTTATTAGGCATTGTCATACTGCAACACCACATCAGTTCTGTGCATTATCAACGAGAAAACAATACAAAAAGAAAACTCCGCAAGGAATCACAACATCATACGTTAAGATCGGGGGATCATGCGGTGGAAGTTGAGATTAGCTTTAACGTATCCAATGTACAGATGAAGATCTCGAGGACGTCTCGTCCATTGAAACAGTGTTAAAATTATCTCGGTAATCTTCGGCAGTGTCTCGATTGTTTCCGTGGCTTGAGTGACGGTCTACATGTTGACTTTTGTTGATAGAAACCATTATTTATGTTGTATTCGGTATATTTAGGTAACAATATGCCATGATTCTAACTATATAAAACACTTGATATTTATTTGTACAACGGATACCTTAAATTATGACATTCCCTAGTCCGCGTCCGATTAGTTTTTTTTTTTTTTTTTTGGGGGGGGGGGGGGGGGGGGGTAGCTAAGGTATTTTACAAAGTCCCGATGATACAGTAACCAAACCTGCACAAGTGGTTCCTCCTGGGTTACTGAGGTGATCTCAAGCATCGGATGCTTGGATGACTTGGGAACTCGTCATACACTATGATGTCCCACTCTCCAGAATGGTGGATTCCTATGGGTACAAATTGTGCGCCTCTTGTTGCAGATATATTTTTATACACATATGAAAAGGAATTTATTCAAAATCTTCAAAAGCAAAGAAAACATGATGATGTGAAATGCTTCACTGGTACTTCTAGGTACCTGGATGATATTCTTACTATCGATAATCCTGTTTTTGAAAAGTATAAAGATGTTATTTATCCACAAGAATTGACTCTAAACAAGGCAAACTTTACAGACACTGAAACACCATTTTTGGACCTAAATATCAAAATTGTCAATGGAGAAATTCATACAAGTGTATATGACAAACGAGATGATTTTGGATTCAACATAGTAAATTTTCCCTGGCTTGACGGTGATGTCCCTAGATTACCGTCATACGGTATCTACATTTCACAGCTCATCCGGTATGCTAGAGCATGTACTGATGTTTTGGATTTTCATAATAGAAATCTACAAATTACAAAGAAACTTTTAGGTCAAGGTTTTCGCTTTCACAAACTAGTAAAGACTTTCTGGAAATTTTACAAAAATTATGATCAACTTCTTTTGAAATTCGGACCCATACAAGCAACGGAGTATATTACTTTGGGTATTTCACAACCTGCATTTTATGGTGACATAATTAACAAAATAAGAAGGATCAAAGGTAGACAGCATATGTATCGAAAATGCTTCAGAGTCATCAAACGCCTTTTATACCGTGGATATGATCCTAATGTCACCAGACGGACACTAAGCTTGGTACTTGACCAATATACAGTCTTGTACGAGCGCATTCTTAAGACTTGCACTCTGACTGACTGTGACGACGGGACTCCATGACGGGCCCTGTCCAAACCTCTTTAGAGAAGACAGGGCCCCGACCACCTGTCCTCTCTGAATGTCAGTCGGACTCCTCGGGTGATAACATATATGAGCTCGCTACAGCCGGCAGAGCACGGACTGTATTACGCACGTCCTCTTTTTATATCCATTTACATATTCATCTGTGTTGCTTGGACCCCTGTGTTTTACGGTCTTGTTTGTGTGTGGTCACCTAACAGTGAGGAGGTTGTTTTACACCATAAGTGTGCGTTCTTCGAGACCTCTGGGAAATCGGAATAGTGGGAGGGTTGTGCGCACGTAATCCAGGATAACCACACCGTCTGCTATTTACGTGGCAGATGGCCGTCCTAAGTCGGCACCGGTTGCCCATTGGTCTCGTTGGTTTATGTGTATTCTTTTATGTTTCATGTTTCTATGTTGTGAGTTGGTGTTCCTTGTCCCTTTTGCGTCTCTTTCTGTGGGTATCTGTTCTGTGTTTTTTGCATGGGTGTTTTGGGATTTTGCTGTGGGTGCTGCAACCTAGTGTTGTTGGAGATCCCCTCCTTTCTTTTCTGTCATAGACCATTTGAACCATCCAACCAAGATTGTACTCTATCTCTTCCAAATGGAAGTAACCGGACGTGACAGTTCTACCGAATTGAAGCGACGGGTGTTGCATGCAAGCAAGGAGATGCTTACTCTTACTGGGCACCTGGTCTCACTCCGATATCGGGAGTTCGCTTCTTTTCATATGGTGGAAGTTTTTGTTTGCTTGCTTTGGTTCCTGTCTTATCCTGATTTTGTATGCGTTCGGTTTCTGATTTTCTGAATTATCGATTTTGTCCTGTATACAGGGATATGGTCATTATCCATATTTGTCATTGGATAAGAATTTTGGGGTAGCGCGATGTGACAAAGTAAAGAAGTTTTGGAAGCTCATTACTTGACTAAGTACTGATGTTACAGTATTCAAACTTGTACAAGTGATTCATGTTGGGATGCTGAAGTGAACCCATGCATCATATGGTGCACCTGACCTTCATTTTCTGCTTGCAATTTAGTGACTCCGTTAAGAAGTAAGAGTAGCTCAGAAATTGACAAAGTCTTCATGTTACAATAAGCAATCTTGAACAAGTGATTTATCTTGAGATGTTGAGATGGATCTATGCATTGGATTCAGTATCTAACTTACTTTTTTTCCAATTGAGTGATTTTGTAGTAAAAAGCAAATATTGAATAGAGTTTAAGTGCTACAGGCACCAAGCTTGCATATTGGATGTATCTTTTTATCAAAACCTGCCCTTTTTTTCCGCATGAGTGATTTCACTTTTAAAAAGCCACTTTTGAGCAAAGTGTAAGTGATATATGTACCAAATTTGCATATTGGATGTATCTCTGATCAAACTTTTTTCAGAGGACATTTGCCTAATTTTTGCGCGTGAGTGATCTGCCTCTATGAGCTAATATATTGCGCATAGTTTAAGTTTTACACGAACCAAACTTGCATATTGGATATATCTCTGACAACCTTTTCATAAAGTGACATTGACCTACTTTTTCTACTTGAGTGATTTTGCTTTTGAAAGCTAATATTAAGCAGAGTATAAGACCTCCAGGAAAGTTTCCCGTGTTAAGAGATAATCTAGAATAAGAAACCAGAGGCTATTTCCATTATGATATACACGTAGTACATTCGTCTTTGTAAGCCCCGTTAACACTATCAAAGTTTTCTTGTACAAGAAATTTGACGCTAACTTTGATAGTGTAAACGATCCAAGAACACTTTGATCAAAGTCCGTCAAAGAACTTGGATGGACTTTGACGGAATAGAACTCCATCTTAAGCCGCGTTTACACTATCAAAGTGTTCTTGGTCAAAGTCTGTCAAAGAAAACTTGGTCAAAGTGTTCTTGGACAAAGTCGTAATAGTGTAAACAGACGAGTTTGTCCAAGAAAACTTTGACTAAGTTTTCTTTGACGGACTTTGACCAATAAAATTTTGATAGTTTAAACGCGTCAAACTATCAACGAAGAAAGAAAATACAAGGTCATGATGTACATGTGATGGAGCCGTATAGGCTGCTAGCTACGCTGCTGATCGAACATGAAGCTTGCGAAAGAATTTTTCCTTCTTTTGTTTATAACAGAATCGTTGTTTTGCTTTATTATTTCATTTCTTCAATTAAGACGGACAAATTACTTTCTCATCGCCTGTCTTGACATTTTCAGAACAGGGATAGTACATGTACAGAAAGAAATATAGGTACAATTTTTAGAAATAGATTATGTAAATTTGTCGTCTTTGTATGCCTTCGGTTTCTGATTTTCTGAATTATCGATTTTGTACTGTGGACAGGGATATGGTCATTATCCATATTTGTCATTCTTCAAAATAAAACACTTCTATTCATACAAGATCTAAAACAAACAAGAAGAATTGCAGAGCACGGACTGTATTACACATACCCTCTTTTTATATCCATTTACATATTCATCTGTGTCTCTGGGGCCTCTGCGTTTCGCGGTCTTGTTTGTGTGATGTCATCTTACAGTGAGGAGGTTGTTTTACACCACAATTGTACGTTCTTCGAGACCTCTGGGTAATTGGAGAAGTGAGAGGGTTGTGCGCACGTAATCCAGGATAACCACACCATTTGCTACTTGCGTGACAGATGGCCGTCCAAAGTCGGCACTGGTTACCCATTGGTCTCGTCGGTTTATGTGTAGTCTTTTGTGTTTGATGTTTACATGTGGTGTGTCTCTTTTCCGTCTCGTGCTGTACTCGTCTTTTGTGTTTTTGCATCGGGTGTTTTTGTATTTTACTGTTGATGCTGCAACGGAGTCTTGTTGGAGATCTCCTCCCTTCTTTTTAGTTACCAAGATCACTAATGAAGTTACTGGATCAAAGATTGTATATCCATTTCACAAATTCTCGCAGTTTCTCCATACTGATAACATCTGTAATTATACCATCTGTTTTCCCGTCGGGTCGATATAAACAAGCAATTGTACTCGGAGTTGCGCGAGGGTTTATTGGTTGCCCAGTAAAACGTTGACATTGCAGGACCGTCGGTAAAATACCATTGTCCTCTTACTCTCTCCCCGCTAACATAGTAGTGGAGGGTTCTTCTATCTGTAGGTAAAATATCCAATGGGCATAATTTCATGATTCATGAGAATGAAAATCGTATACTATTATTATGATAAATGTTGAAAAGGATTTTTTACACACAAACAACGTTTCATCGCTGGTTCCACAAAATGTTCTACCAAATCTGTATCGATCTTACTCACCAAAGTTTTATCTGAAATCAAATCTGGGCTTCAAAAATATTGTTCGACAGTATATTCTCGCAGTGGTATCAACCAGATGTGGATTTTGAAGAATTCGAAGGAACTTCTAGAACATCTTAAATCCACTCATTTTAGTAGAGACCATTCGATCAAAGTCTTTGATTTTTCGACACTTTACACTACAATAACACATTCTAAATTGAAAGAAAGACTTGCAAAAATTATAGGTAATGCGTTTACAAGTAAGAACGGCAATCGCAAATACAAATTTATTGTTGTTAACTATGACAAAACCTACTTTGTAAATGAAAAATCGGATTCTGAAAATAAGTACACTGAAACAGATATTATTCAGATGTTAAACTTTCTGATCGACAACATTTTGTGGTGTTTGGAGGAAAGGTCTTCCAGCAAATTGTCGGAATTCCAATGAGGACCAATTGTGCCCCACTCCTTGTCGACATTTTCCTTTATTCGTACGAAGCTAAATTTATTCAATCTTTCGTCTCTGAAGGCAAAAGATACTTAGCTTCTGACTTCAACTTCACTTACAGATACATAGACGATATGTTGTCCATCAATAATCCAAAATTCGCGGATTACCTCAGAAGTATCTATCCTTCGGAGCTTTAAGTCAAAGAAACCACAGAGACAAATAATTCAGCACCCTATTTGGACATAATGTTGTCCTACGACACTGATGGTCACATGAACACCTCACTCTATGACAAACGTTTCGACTTCAATTTCAGCATTACAAACTTTCCTTTTCTGAGTAGCAACATCCCTTCATCGCCTGCTTATGGCGTGTTCATATCTTAGTTGATACGCTATGCCAGAGCAAGTACCAAATATACGGAATTTGTTCTGAGAGCTAGGCGTCTTTTAGATAAGCTTCTCAGTCAGGGGTACGTTTGTGACCGACTAACATCGTCACTGAGGAAGTTCTACGGTCGATATGGGGAACTCGTCAGACACTATGATGTCCCACTCTCCAGAATGGTGGATGATATTCAGGCATAGACCATTTGAACAATCAAACCAAAGATTGTACTCTATGTATTCCGAAATGGAAGTAACCGGATGTGACAGTGCTATATACAGAGATATGGTCATTATCCATATTTGTCATTAAGTATAAATGGGAATCATATGGTATGCCCGTAAAGTGACTGAGACAGGAATCAAGATTAATTAAACAAAATGTTTTTCATAAAAAAACAGATGTCTCCCCCCTCCCTCTAAGTTACTTTGACCTTAGGCCAAAATGCAAAATGATGTCCGTTGAGTCATGGGCAACATCATACTAAAACATGAAAGTGATTCATTACATTGTTTGAGGTAAAGCCCAAACATGATTGGCATATACAATTTCATTATAAGCATATTTAAAGAAATTGACTTTGGTCACATGACCTTGGATATAGGTGATCTGAAACCTACACTCACTGACGAGAGTTAAGTACCCGAAACATGCATGTCTGGTCCATGCTGCAAACTTATCTGCTTTTAAATGATGCTATTGAATTTGAAGACGTTTAACATTGTATGGATCATAAGCAACAAAAACTGAATTAGTGATTGGATACACGGTTCAAAATATAAAGCCTAAACATTATTAGCATAGACAATTTCAGCCTGGACATGCTTAGCATGTACAATTTCATTACCAAAGTAAGAAGCTACCTTAACCATGTGACCTTGGGACAATGTGATAAGAAACATTTAGTCCTTAGAAACAACATACTAAAATATGAAAACAATTGTAAGAAGGGTTCAGGAGATATAGCCCAGACAATATTAGTACGTACAATTTCATTAAAAAGAACTAAATGATCTTGACCTTGGGCACATGACCTTGGGTCAAGATGATAAGAAACCCTCCAATCCTGAGCAACAGCATACTATAGTATAAGAGTGATCCAGTATACGATTCCACAGATATAGCCCAGTCTCAATAGCATTTACAATTTCATTAAAAAATGTAATACTTGACATTAGTCATATGACCTTTGATCAAGGAGGTGTGAAACCTTTGGGTCATCAGCACCATCATACTAAAATATGACGTGATCCGATCATGGTTCAAAAGATTAAGCCTGGACATAATACATGTAACAAATACAATTTCATTTAAAATATACTAATTGACATTGACCTCGGTCACATGACCTTGGGTCATGGTGATGTGAAACCTTTACGTGATAAGCAACAACATACTAAAATATGAAAGTTATCCAGCAAACGGTTCAAGGGATATAGCACGGACTGGAATGTATGTACAGTTTCATTAAAAATGCACTAAGTGACCTTGACCTTGGTCACATGACCTTGGGTCAAGGTAATGTGAAACCTACGGTCATAAGCAACAACATACTAAAATATGAAAGTGATCCAGCAGACGGTTCAAGAGATATAGCCCAGACAGGAATGTATGCATAATTTCATTAAAAATGCACTGAGTGACCTTGACCTTGGTCACATGACCTTGGGTCAAGGTGATTTGAAACCTA
Source organism: Pinctada fucata (assembly GCA_028142955.1). NCBI lineage: Eukaryota > Metazoa > Mollusca > Bivalvia > Pterioida > Pteriidae > Pinctada > Pinctada fucata. The sequence goes on from AP027115.1 coordinate 7,957,304, forward strand.
CGGGTCATAAGCAACAACATACTAAAATATGAAAGTTATCCGGCAAACGGTTCAAGAGATATAGCCCGGACAGGAATGTATGCACAATTTCATTTAAAAAGCACTAAGTGACCTTGACCTTGGTCACATGACCTTGGGTCAAGGTGATATGAAACCTACCGGTCATAAGCAACAACATACTAAAATATGAAAGTGATCCGGCAGACGGTTCAAGAGATATAGCCCAGACAGGAATGTATGCATAATTTCATTAAAAATACACTGAGTGACCTTGACCTTGGTCACATGACCTTGAGTCAAGGTGATGTGAAACCTACGGGTCATAAGCAACAACATACTAAAATATGAAAGTTATCCGGCAAACGGTTCAAGAGATATAGCCCGGATAGGAATGTATGCATAATTTCATTAAAAATGCACTAAGTGACCTTGACCTTGGTCATATGACCTTGGGTCAAAGTGATGTGAAACCTACGGGTCATAAGCAACAACATAATAAAATATGAAAGTTATCCGGCAAACGGTTCAAGAGATATAGCCCGGACAGGAATGTATGCATAATTTAATTTAAAATGCACTAAGTGACCTTGACCTTGGTCACGTGACCTTGGGTCACGGTGATGTGAAACCTTCGGGTCATAAGCAACAACATACTAAAATATAAAAGTGATCCGGCAAACGGTTCAAGAGATATAGCCTGGACAGGAATGTATGCATAATTTCATTAAAAATGCACTAAGTGACCTTGACCTTGGTCACATGACCTTGGGTCACGGTGATGTGAAACCTTCGGGTCATAAGCAACAACATACTAAAATATGAAAGTGATCGGGCAAACGGTTCAGGAGATATAGCCCGGACACGATGTGTGACAGACGGACAGACGGACAGACAGACAGACAGACAGACGGACAGACGGACGACGAAGGCAAAACCAATATGTCTCCTCCCCGTTGGGGGGGAGACATAAATATATATTATGCACATATGACAACAGAAAATTTAAGATTAAACACAATATGTATATATGACAACAGAGAATATAGGACATAAATTTAATTATATAGAATATAGTTTTATATATATTTATAAAAAGAAGGGAGGAGATATAAGTATAAGTAACTATGATAGGTGATATAGCGCAGAGAGTGAATTTATTTGACCATTAACGATATTATATTACGTGCCACGTCTTTTACTAGCTTTCGTTAGAAATTGACCTAATTTGTTCAATTCCTTTATATTTTGAACGCTAAGAACTTTAACTAATTTGAAAGGTTTCTTCGGAAGGTTTCTTTTAATAGTAAGGTTTAAAATAAATTTTCCTCGGATCGTCATAGTACGGACATTAAAGGATAAAATGAAAATTAATTCATCTTCCAATTCGTTAAGACCGCACTTATCACATTTCCTGTCAGGTCTTTTGATATTTTGATAACGACCTCTTTCAACATTTAAGTTATGAGCGGTATGAGAGTTATCTGTATTTGGCAATGTATTTTTGACTTATACGATTTACTGGCTGAGGGTTTAGTACCCGAAACGTGCATGTCTGGTCCATACTGTAAATTTATCAGGTTTTAAATTATGCTATTGAATTTAAAGACGTTTAACATTTGAACTACTTGGTGAGTGTCACTGCTGGTGGACCAAGAGTCCCCGAGGGCACATGTAGCCATGTTCGATCAACTTTTGTTGATCATCAGTCTCTTCAACGCATTTGAAATTTTCTGTTACCAAAGGACTATATATGATTTATAAAGTAAAGCGGCCCCCTTTCAGAGCAAAATCTAAACTTTTCATGAAGTAATGAATTTGTCCCAATATTTATTCCACAATGTAGGCTACTTATGAAATGATACATAACTTTTAATTTCCTTTCTCAATTTCTTAGAAATTTGGCTTCAAAAATGGTATATTTTGCCAATTTTCTGGAAAAACGTTATTTTTGGGCTTATTTTCGACAACTTTCCTATTAGCTAGTATCGAGCGGGCTTCTGAACAACTTTTATATTTTGATATGTTGTTTCCTATGTACGTCTCTAAGTGCATGCGAAGGGAAAAAGTTGTTCACAATCCCGCTCGATGTTATCTAAATGAAAGTTATCAAGAATTATGCTATTTTTCATGAAAAATTGACAAAATCACATATTTTCATGACATTTATGCAAATTTTACAATGTCGTAGAAAGCAAGGAGCAGTTTTTATAATTAAATTTCTCAAAATATAGATATTTAAATTTCTAAACATGACAACAAAATTTAAATTTGGAAAAGTCGATTTTAGGGGGCCACTTTACTATATAAACCATATATACTCCTTTCTTGAAATTTCTAAAACGTGGGTCCTGTAGCATCATATCCCACCCATTCTGCTACGTCTTTTGGTACATTTTTGGACATAATAATTTTCATACTTTTTGGCCATATTACATTGTTTAGACTGAGGATCACTGACGAGGGTTTAGTACATAAACGTGCATGTCTGGTCCATGCTGTAAATTTATCAGGTTTTAAATGATGCTATTGAATTTAAAGACGTTTAACATTAGTATACTTAGATATTATTGTAAACATACATTATCAATGAGATGTTGATATAAATGACCTCGAGATGAATGTCCTATTTCTGACATCAACTCTTGTTTAAAAACATCGAAAATTCGTTGCTTAATGATACTCATTGCATGATCATCATTTACATACATATTGTCCCATAAGTGAGTTAATTCTAATCCATTTCATTCTGTTTTTATGTTTAATATCCATTCATCGTTAATTCGTTCTCTCTTCAAAACATGATTTAAATATAATGTTTTTCAGATTTTCTTATTTTCAGCAGTATTTAAATATCCTCAATTTTCTTGTCAAATGTAGAGGTAACCGACCTAGCTCGCAATACAGTAAATTATTACTTGTATTTTTCTAGACATTTAATGTGCATTTCAAAAATGAAAAATGAATTTTTTCGACATCTTTACCTTTATGAAATCCCAAGACTTCCGATCCATATGATAAGATACTATTTATGTATGTGTTAAAAACTGGACATTGCAATTGAACATTAAAATCATGATTTTTCAATTTCGATGCTAGAGCAAACAAGGCTTTTGCGTTATGAAAAATTTCCCGCTGAAATTAAATAAGAGTCCTAGATAATTGAATTGATCAACAATTTCCAAAAAATTGCCTTTGTATGTCCATTTTTCATTTCTCTTAATTACTACCCTTTTCCTGAATACCATTATAATTTTGGTTTTATCTGTATTAAGTGTTAGTTTCCACTTGTCATTATAAATACTAAGTGCATAAAGCATTTTTTGCAAAGATTCCGGAGATAGAGCTAGTACAACCATGTCATCTGTGTACATAAGAAGGAATAAGTTGATCATTTCAATTTCTATAGACGGACAATTTTCTTGTTACATAAAGACTTTTAAAAATCGGTGACAACGCCTCACATTGAAAAAGACCGATCATACTATTGAAATATTCTGACAACAAACCATTATTTTTTTAACATAATATAACATTTTTATATAAAGATTTTATAATTCTCAACATTTTACCTCTGATACCTTGTTTTATTAATTTAAACCAAAGGCTACATATCACAATGTAAATGTGCGTTACGAACGATAAATGCAATTGGTTTTTGATACGTATAACAAAAGTTTCAGGTTAATTACTGACCTTCATGGATGTTGCTCTCAATAAATCTTTGTTTCTTTGCGGTGTCTATTCGTATCAGAGAAGAATTTCTACTTCTACAAAATGCCTTAGTTTTACCATAGGAAATCCATGATTTATCCAGTAGGTAGCAAATATCATATGTCTGTGAATAGTTAAAACCCCTCCATGTACAATATCGCTCTGGAAATGATGAGAGATACCTTACTAAAGTAAAAAATAAACAAATATAGAGAGTCTTCCCAAAATAACAAAGTTTCAGTGATCAGACCATAAAACACACACATCGAAACAAAGGACAGCAATGATATGGAAGTGTTCCAACTCTTACATGTAACCTTCTTGAAGAAATTTTCAAACCAATTTTAATCCACCAGACACGTGTTTCGGTTAGCAAATCCTCATCATTGATATTCCAGCCAAAGTTATCTTCAAATACAGCCCAAAAATAGTCTAGGTGCCATTCACAAAACCCAAAAATTTGTTACGCACAAAATGTTTTTGCATGAAAGTGTTGTAAATACCCTCTTATTTGATAATCCGGCGGATGCCACTCTGGCATCCTTGGGCATTTCGAAATTTTGAGGTAAAATGGAATTTTTCGAAGAAAAACCGTTGAAAATAGGAAAAATTCAATTACTTTTTCCATCCTGCAGCTAGATCAACAAAATTGGTACCAAAAGAACGGCGACAATTTAATTGTCTTTAAGTCTCAAGCTCAATTTACCAATTTACTTGTCCATAAAATGGGGAAAACTTTGGATTTTCGATGAAAAATCGTTGAAAATTGGGAAAACATCATATCTTTTTTATTCTGTAGCTAAATAAACAATTTTGGTACCAAACGCACAATAAATTTATTGCCTTTCATTTTAAATAATACGGAAGTCAGGTTTGCAATTTGCTGGTACGAAAAATTGGGAAAAACAACTGCTCATGGATGAAAAATGGCTGAAAATTTGCAAAATGCAGTTATTACTTTAGGTCAAGGTTTCCGCTTTCATAAACTAGTTAAGACTTTCTGGAAATTTTACAATAATTACAGTCAACTTCTTTTAAAATTCGGATCTATACATGCAACAGAGTACATTACTATGGGTATTACACAACCTGTCTTTTATGGTGATATGATAAACAAAATAAAAAGGATCAACGGTAGGCAGCATAACTATCGAAAATGCATCAGAATCACCAAACGCCTTTTATACCGTGGATATGATCCTAATGTCACCAGACGGACACTAGGCTTGGTACTTGACCAATCTACAGTCTTGTACAAGCGCATCCTTGAGACTTGCACTCTGACTGACTGTGACTACGGGACTCCATGACGGGCCCTGTCCAAACCTCTTTAGAGAAGACAGGACCCCGACCACCTGTCCTCTCTGAATGTCAGTCGGACTCCCCGGGTGATTACATACATGAGCTCGCTACAGGCGACAGAGCACGGACTGTATTACGCATGCCCTCTTTTTATATCCATTTACATATTCATCTGTGTCTCTGGGGCCTCTGCGTTTCGCGGTCTTGTTTGTGTGATGTCATCTTACAGTGAGGAGGTTGTTTTACACCACAATTGTACGTTCTTCGAGACCTCTTGGTAATTGGAGAAGTGAGAGGGTTGTACGCACGTAATCCATGATAACCACACCATTTGCTACTTGCGTGACAGATGGCCGTCCAAAGTCGGCACCGGTTACCCATTGGTCTCGTCGGTTTATGTGTAGTCTTTTGTGTTTGATGGTTACATGTCGTGTGTCTCTTTTCCGTCTCGTGCTGTACTTTTCTTTTGTGTTTTTGCATCGGGTGTTTTGGTGTTTTACTGTTGATGCTGCAACGGGGTCTTGTTGGAGATCTCCTCCCTTCTTTTTATTGTCTTTTATTCTTAATACATAATAAGCAACTTGCTCATAAATAAAATGGGAGAAGAAAAATGAGGGAGAAAACTTTGATTTTTGAAGGTTTTTTTCCATACAAAGTTGGGACTTTGAAAAATGCAAAACGTTTAGAGAAAATCTAGAACAAAGATTTGTGTATTCAAGTCAAAAGTTTAAAAAAAAAACCAAATTTACTAGTATATGGAGTCTTGAAGCAAGCTTTTGAAAGATGTGGGTGAAATTAGATCATACATTATTCAAAAGGAAGCGGCTACTGTCTATAATACATAACGTGCTTGTCTTGTCCACGCTGTTAACTAATCTGCTTTTAAATGATGATAATGAATTTGAAGACGTTTAACATTTGTACCACTTGGTGAGTGTCACTGCTGGTGGACCAGGAGTCTCCGAGGGCACATATAGCCAAGTTTGATCAATTTCGGTTGGTCGTATCTTCAAATCGTAATCCAGGATAACCACACCTTCTGCTATTTCCGTGGCAGATGACCGTCCTAAGTCGGCACCGGTTGCTCGTTGGTTTATGTGTAGTGCTTTGTGTGTGATGTTTCTGTGTTGTGCGTTGACGTTCATTGTCCCTTATGCGTCTCTTTCTGTGTTTGTCTGCTTTGTGTTTTTGCATTGGGGGTTTTGCAAAGGGTGCTGCAACCTGCTGTTGTTGGAGATCCCCTCCTTTGTCTCAAACGCATTCGAAAATTTCTGTTTACAAAATTGTCACAAATTTCTGAAACCTGGGTCCTGTAACATCATATCCTAGTCATCTTGCTACGTCTTATATTTTTGACATAATTATCACACATTTTGACCATATTTCATTGTTTGGTTTGAGGATCAATGACGAGGGTAAAATATCCGAAACGTGCATGTCTAGTGCACGCTGTTAATTAATATGCTTTTAAATGATGCTAATGAATTTGAAGATGTTTAACATAGATTATTTCTGCCAGGGTTGTGAAGTTGTTTTCAATTATTGAAGTGGATCTTAAACACCTGCTTAGTGGTGACATTGTTCAATGTTAAAAAGATTACTTCAGTTTTGCAACTTCGAAATATGTTCTTAAAATAAGCTCCAGGATATTTATTCGACAAGAATGCCTAGGAGCTTATGATCGATTGATGTATGCAGGGCTCTGGTGTATCAACTGACCATTAAATGGCAGAATCAATACCTTGATTGTTTCTGGTCATATAATTCTAAAAATAACTAAACACTTCAGATGTTCAATGATAAGTGTTCCAGCTATCTACCTTCTTGAAGAAAGTTTTAAACCAATTTTAATCATTTTAATGCACCAGACACGTGTTTCGGATAGAAAAATTCTCATCAGTGATGCTTTCAATTAAAGTGACTTCATGACACAGCCAAAATCCTCTCCAGCAGCTCCCCAAGCCCTATTTCCTGAACTTGAAATTCCTATTACTTTGCAGAGAGCAAATTTAAATGATATTCAATTGACTCCTACTTACGATCACAATTACTTAAAAGATTCGGTCAAGAAAGCTACATCTCATGAAATGAAGTGCAACTGATTGATATTACATGTACTTGCAATCAGTTGATCGAGAAAGCAATCCGATTGATTAAGAACTCGCATTCTATACATTATTCTAAAGATGTAGGTATTGCGAACAGATCATAATGATGGATACCATCGACATATGATGGTATTGGAGAGGCAAAGGTTATTCTGTGGGAAGCTTTTGAAGTAGTGTTCCGTGTCAAATTTCAGAGAAGTTAATTCAGATATTGAAAAGATGGTTACTGAGGCCATGGTATTCATAAAAAATACTATGGTTTAAAGAATCTGGACATTATATCTGATGTTAGGTCCAGTGTACGATTGAATGAAATGGGCTATAAGAGAAAGGAGGGGATCTCCAACAACACTTGGTTGCAGCACCCACAGCAAAGTCCCAAAACACCCATGCAAAAAAAAACACAGAACAGACATCCACAGAAAGAGACGCAAAAGGGACAAGGAACACCAACTAACATGATCATAGAAACATGAAACATAAAAGACTAAACATAAACCATCGAGACCAATGGGCAACCGGTGCCAACTTAGGAAGGCCATCTGCCACGTAAATAGCAGACGGTGTGGTTATCCTGGATTACGTGCGCACAGCCCTCCCACTATTCCGATTTCCCACAGGTCTCGAAAAACGCATAATTATGGTGTAAAACAACCTCCTCACAGAGTTCAAAACTCTTGGATGACCATTACCACCAACTTTATTAATTGAAGAATATCGATAAAATGTCAAGAAAAACGAAACATTTTAGCCATGCATAAGGAAACATTCTTAAGATGCAGTTCAATCAAACCTGGATCTGCTGAAGGGAGGAGATCTCCAACAAGATTCCGTTGCAGCATCAATAGCAAAACACCAAACATCCGATGCAAAAACACAAAAGACGAGTACAGCACGAGACGGAAAAGAGACACACGACATGTAAACATCAAACACAAAAGACTACACATAAACCGACGAGACCAATGGGCAACCGGTGCCGACTTTGGATGGTCATTTGTCACGCAAGTAGCAAATGGTGTGGTTATCCTGGATTACGTGCGCACAACCCTCTCACTTCTCCAATTACCAAGAGGTCTCGAAGAACGTACAATTGTGGTGTAAAACAACCTCCTCACTGTTAGATGACCTCACACAAACAAGACCGCGAAACGTAGAGGCCCCAGAAACACAGATGAATATGTAAATAGATATAAAAAGAGGGCATGCGTAATACAGTCCGTGCTCTGTCGGCTGCAGCAAGCTCATATATGTAATCACCCGAGGAGTCCGACTGACATTCAGAGAGGACAGGTGGTCGGGGCCCTGTCTTCTCTAAAGAGGTTTGGACAGGGCTCGTCATGGAGTCTAGACACGTGTTACTAGACACGTGTTACGGATATTGAATCCTATTCAGTAGTACTTAATGTCAAACAGGTTGAATAAAGTGAATTTTCCTGGCGCCGTTTACAATTGTTTACGTGTCTTTAGTGTTCTTTTCAAATAAAAATTTGAAAAAAAACACCAAAGACATGTAAACATACAGTACTCAGACGAGAACATTCTTTGTATTTGACACTTTACATGTATTACTAAGTACTAGTATGTCCATGTATGTGTTGGCTGAACCGCGGTGTAATGAAGTTCGAACCAGCGACCTTCCCCAATCACTGATACCCTAACAACTAGACCACGGCATTTACTGTCATGTGATATAATGACATAAAATGTTCTTACCTTTATTCACAAGATACTGCATATTAGATGGCAAATTATCTGTAGAGTTTGGAAGGGTGCCTTGATAAAATGTGCAGTTTCCATTACTGGTATCGTACAGTATACTCGTGCTATTGCCTACTTCCATGCTCAAAGTGACACACTTTTCTCTACTTGAGGCACTGATGGTAAAAAGGTGTCCAGCACTGGAGTTCATGTTATAATGGAGTCCTCTTATAAACCTTGCGATGGAGTATTGGTCTGATACGGCTGAAACGAAGATATATGTTGGAAATTATTGTTAAAGATAGGAGGGGTATCCAATAGGATGCAGCACCCGTGGCAGAAAAATGAAACAACCAGCATCAAAAGTGTCTAAACGTGAATATGTTCCCCCAACATACATGACGTCACAATAGGCAATTCAAATTTTTGGAATATCATTCTAGTTGTCTAACTGGCATTTACTAATAATGTAAAAACAGCTAATTACTCTAAATATCGCCGATTAAAATTTGCCGATTCTTCCAAAAATAAATAAGGTATACCTTGACATTAAGTTGTCATGCGTTTACTGTACTTGTCAAACTTTCAGTATACTACCACAACACGTGACATAAAGTGGTCATGCATTTACTGTACCTCTCATACTTTCAGCATACTGCAACGACACATGACATAAATTGATCATGCGTTTAGTGTTTCAGTCTTTCCTTCAAAAGACTGTCATGACACGTGACATTTAGTAATCATGCGTTAACTTATTTATTGTACCTGTCTTACCTTCTCCATACTGTCACGACACGTGGCATTTAGTAGTCATGCGTATACTGTACCTGTCTGAACTTCTCCATACTGCCAAGACACGTGACATTTAGTAATCATGCGTTTACTGTACCTGTCTGAACTTCTCCATACTGCCACGACACGTGCATTTAGTAATCATGCGTTTACTGTACCTGTCTGAACTTCTCCATACTGCCACGACACGTGACATTTAGTAGTCATGCGTTTACTGTACCTGTCTGAACTTCTCCATACTGCCACGACACGTGACATTTAGTAGTCATGCGTTTACTGTACCTGTCTGAACTTCTCCATAATGCCACGACACGTGACATTTAGTAATCATGCGTTTATTGTACCTGTCTTACCTTCTCCATACTGCCACGACACGTGACATTTAGTAATCATGCGTTTACTGTACTTGTCTTACCTTCTCCATTCTGCCACGACACGTGACATTTAGTAATCATGCGTTTACTGTACTTGTCTTACCCTCTCCATACTGCCATGACACGTGACATTTAGTAAACATGCGTTTGCTAGGGGTCTGTCGATGCTTAATTTTATGCTCTATTGTGAGTGCTGTTGAGATTATCGTCAGGATCTTCTTTTGTGTTTTGTGTTACACTTATGCCCTTTGCCGTGTTGAGCTCGTTAAAAAGTTCCTCGCGAGGTGTTTGACAGTAAGTGCTTTGAATATATTTCCCTGACATGGTCGCCATAGCACTTTCTACATAGACATAACGTCAGACAGTGCATGAATTTTATATATTGTTTTCATTTTCGTGCTGAAACATCGACGGCGGGTGCAGCTAGCCAACAGGGGATGCTTACTCCTCTCGATCACCTGGTCCCACCTCTAGCTTGCTAGGGTCCGTCGATGCTTAATTTTGTGCTCTATTGTGAGTGCTGTTGATATTATCGTCATGATCTTCTTTAACTCATTTACTGTACCTGTCTTACCTTCTCCATACTGCCATAACACTTGACATTGAGTGATCATGCGTTTACTGTACCTGTCTAAACTTCTCCATACTGCCACGACACGTTGCATTAAGTGGTATTTTTTTCCTGTATCCATTCTGAAAATGTTTACCTGTTCTTAAATGATGCTATTGAATTTGAAGACGTTAAACATTCAGTCGTTATGCGTTTACTGTACCTGTCTAACCTTCAGCATACTACCACGATACCTGACATAAAGTGATAATTGCGTATAATGTACCTGACTTACCTTCAGTACTCTGCAACGACAAATGACAATAATTTTTATAGCGGTCATGCGTTAACTGTTTCTGTCTTACCTTCAGCATACTACCACGACACGTGACATTAAGTGGTTATGCGTTTACTGTAACTGTCTTACCTTCACCATACTGCCACAACACGAGAAACAAAGTTGCAGCGAAAGAGATATCCATTCTGCGGAAAATGTAGTCAATCCTAAAATCAAGAGATAGTTCTTTAAATGGACAAATCAGTTGACTTTGTATGCAAAATTGAGTTTATTTTTGCGTTCACACTGTCTTAAAAAATCTAAAATCTTGAATCGATCTAAGCAAGAATATTGAGCGTAATTCATTCGGATAACCGCACCAAGATTTTGTTGTAGAGGGTATGATGCATATGCCCAGTTACCGAGAAACGAGGCCGAGAACTTAGCAGATATTTCATTAAATCTTCATAAGTGTTAAAAAAAATTGTAATGACCGGCGACGGTGAGATTCAAACCCATGACCTATTCGTTCGTAGTACATAGCGCTAACCACTACTTCACCACTACTTACAAAGACACACAAAAAGGACGAGGAACACCAAATAAAATATCAAAACTTTAATCGCAAAAGACTTAACATAATCAAACGAAACTAACTAGCAATCGGTACCGACTAAGGGAGCTACTGCAACGTCAAAAGCAAAAATGGTGTTGTTATCCGGATTACGTGCAAAAAAAAAACATTTTCCTATTACAAAGTGGTTAATCATTAGATTTCCAACATAGAAAATGGGATGATCTCGAGCATGACCACCCTGCACTCACCCAGCGAAACAAACCTACAAGAAAGTTATACGTAAATGACATCAGACAAAAACTACAAACCACAAAGAAGACGCGACAATATTTACCAGAACATCATACAAGACAATCGAAATTAACGTAAAGAAACAGCAAACATTTATGACAACACATAATAGGCAGGAGCCCAATGTGCACCCGGTGCCGACTTTGGACGGTCATCTGCAATAAGCAAATGGTGTGGTTATCTGGATCACGTGCGCACAACCCTCCCACTTATCCGGATACACAGAGGTCTCCATAGACGCACAGTAGTTGTGCTTCTCCTTGAAAGGTGACATCTTAAACAACTCAGTTAAACGGAGCGGCAACTTGCAACACATATTCTATGTAAATGGATCTAAAATATTCTATGGCATGCGTTTGACAGTCTGCGCTCTGCTGGCTAAAGTGAGCTCAAGATCAATCACCCGAGAAGTCTGACCAACTTTCAGATAGGACAGAGAATCAGGACCTAGTCTTCTCTGACGAGATTTAAACAAGTTAAAGAAGATCCTGACGATAATCTCAACGGCACTCGCAATAGAGCACCAAACTGAGCATCGACGGACCCCTAGAGGTGGGACCAGGTGCCCGGGAGGAGTAAACATCCCCTGTCGGCTAGCCGCATTCGCCGTCGATGTTCATTCACGAGCTTCATGGAGTCCCGTCGTCACGGTTGACCAGTGTGCAACGTTAGGAAAGATGCTGTGATACTGACAGCGGAACACACAAACATGAGACAAGCAAAAAAGGAAGCAACACCAACAAGTATCACGTTAAAGAACGGACGAACATTACAGGGAAAATCACATCAAACCCACTAGCAAACAACACCAACAATTATCACGTAAAGGACAGACGAACATTACAAGGAAAATCACATCAAAACCACTGGCAAACAACACCAACAATTATCACGTTAAAGGACGGACGAACATTACAACATCAAAACCACTAGCAAACAACACCAACAATAATCACGTTAAAGGACGGACGAATATATTGTAACAACATCAAAACCACTAGCATGCAACACCAACAATTATCACGTTAAAAGACGGAAGAACATTACAAGAAAAATCACATCAAAACCACTAGCAAACAACACCAACAATTATCACGTTAAAGGACGGACGAACATTACAAGGAAACAACACCAACAATTATCACGTTAAAGGACGGACGAACATTACATGGAAAATCACATCAAAACCACTGGCAAACAACAACAACCATTATCACGTTAAAGGACGGACGAACATTACAAGGAAACAACACCAACAATTATCACGTTAAAGGACGGACGAACATTACAAGGAAAATCACATCAAAACCACTAGCAAACAACACCAACAATTATCACGTTAAAGGACGGATGAACATTAGAAGGAAAATCACATCAAAACCACTAGCAAACAACACCAACAATTATCTCGTTAAAGGACGGACGAGCATTACAAGGAAACAACACCAACAATAATCACGTTAAAGGACGGACGAACATTACAAGGAAACAACACCAACAATTATCACGTTAAAGGACGGACGAACATTACAAGGAAACAACACCAACAATTATCACGTTAAAGGACGGACGAACATTACAAGGAAACAAAACCAACCATTATCACGTTAAAGGACGGACGAACATCACATGGAAAATCACATCAAACCACTAGCAAACAACACCAACAATTATCACGTTAAAGGACGGACGAACATTACAAGGAAACAACACCAACAATTATCACATTAAAGGACGGACGAACATTACATGGAAAATCACATCAAAACCACTAGCAAACAACACCAACAATTATCACGTTAAAGGACGGACGAACATTACAAGGAAACAACACCAACAATTATCACGTTAAAGGACGGACGAACATTACAAGGAAAATCACATCAAAACCACTAGCAAACAACACCAACAATTATCACGTTAAAGGACGGACAAACATTACAAGGAAACAACACCAACAATTATCACGTTAAAGGACGGACGAACATTACAGGGAAAATCACATCAAAACCACTAGCAAACAACACCAACAATTATCACGTTAAAGGACGGACGAACATTACATGGAAAATCACATCAAACCACTAGCAAACAACACCAACAATTATCACATTAAAGGACGGACGAATATTACAAGGAAACAACACCAACAATTATCACGTTAAGGGACGGACGAACATTACAGGGAAAATCACATCAAAACCACTAGCAAACAACACCAACAATTATCACGTTAAAGGACGGACAAACATTACATGGAAAATCACATCAAACCACTAGCAAACAACACCAACAATTATCACATTAAAGGACGGACGAACATTACAAGGAAACAACACCAACAATTATCACGTTAAAGGACGGACGAACATTACAAGGAAACAACACCAACCATTATCACGTTAAAGGACGGACGAACATTACAAGGAAACAACACCAACAATTATCACGTTAAAGGACGGACGAACATTACAAGGAAACAACACCAACAATTATCACGTTAAAGGACGGACGAACATTACAAGGAAACAACACCAACAATTATCACGTTAAAGGACGGACGAACATTACAAGGAAACAAAACCAACCATTATCTCGTTAAAGGACGGACGAACATTACATGGAAAATCACATCAAACCACTAGCAAACAACACCAACAATTATCACGTTAAAGGACAGACGAACATTACAAGGAAACAACACCAACAATTATCACATTAAAGGACGGACGAACATTACATGGAAAATCACATCAAAACCACTAGCAAACAACACCAACAATAATCACGTTAAAGGACGGACGAACATTACAAGGAAACAACACCAACAATTATCACGTTAAAGGACGGACGAACATTACAAGGAAAATCACATCAAAACCACTAGCAAACAACAACAACAATTATCACGTTAAAGGACGGACAAACATTACAAGGAAACAACACCAACAATTATCACGTTAAAAGACGGACGAACATTACAGGGAAAATCACATCAAAACCACTAGCAAACAACACCAACAATTATCACGTTAAAGGACGGACGAACATTACATGGAAAATCACATCAAACCACTAGCAAACAACACCAACAATTTTCACATTAAAGGACGGACGAACATTACAAGGAAACAACACCAACAATTATCACGTTAAAGGACGGACGAACATTACAGGGAAAATCACATCAAAACCACTAGCAAACAACACCAACAATTATCACGTTAAAGGACGGACGAACATTACATGGAAAATCACATCAAACCACTAGCAAACAACACCAACAATTATCACATTAAAGGACGGACGAACATTACAAGGAAACAACACCAACAATTATCACGTTAAGGGACGGACGAACATTACAAGGAAACAACACCAACCATTATCACGTTAAAGGACGGACGAACATTACACGGAAAATCACATCAAAACCACTAGCAAACAACACCAACAATTATCACGATAAAGGACGGACGAACATTACAAGGAAACAACACCAACCATTATCACGTTAAAGGACGGACGAACATTACAAGGAAACAACACCAACCATTATCACGTTAAAGGACGGACGAACATTACAAGGAAACAACACCAACAATTATCACGTTAAAGGACGGACGAACATTACAAGGAAACAACACCAACCATTATCACGTTAAAGGACGGACGAACATTACATGGAAAATCACATCAAACCACTAGCAAACAACACCAACAATTATCACGTTAAAGGACGGATGAACATTACAAGGAAAATCACATCAAAACCACTGGCAAACAACACCAACAATTATCACGTTAAAGGACGGACAAACATTACAAGGAAACAACACCAACAATTATCACGTTAAAGGACGGACGAACATTACATGGAAAATCACATCAAACCACTAGCAAACAACAACAACAATTATCACGTTAAAGGACGGACGAACATTACAAGGAAACAACACCAACCATTATCTCGTTAAAGGACGGACGAACATTACAAGGAAACAACACCAACCATTATCACGATAAAGGACGGACGAACATTACAAGGAAACAACACCAACCATTATCACGTTAAAGGACGGACGAACATTACAAGGAAACAACACCAACAATTATCACATTAAAGGACGGACGAACATTACAAGGAAAATCACATCAAAACCACTAGCAAACAACACCAACAATTATCACGTTAAAGGACGGACGAACATTACAAGGAAACAACACCAACAATTATCACGTTAAAGGACGGACGAACATTACAAGGAAACAACACCAACAATTATCACATTAAAGGACGGACGAACATTACAAGGAAACAACACCAACAATTATCTCGTTAAACGACGGACGTACATTACAAGGAAACAACACCAACAATTATCACGTTAAAGGACGGACGAACATTACAAGGAAAATCACATCAAAACCACTAGCAAACAACACCAACAATTATCTTGTGAAAGGACGGACAAACATTACAAGGAAACAACACCAACAATTATCACGTAAAAAGAACGGACGAACATTAGAAGGAAAATCACATCAAAACCACTAGCAAACAACAACAACAATTATCTCGTGAAAGGACGGACAAACATTACAAGGAAACAACACCAACAATTATCACGTTAAAGGACGGACGAACATTACAAGGAAAATCACATCAAAACCACTAGCAAACAACACCAACAATTATCTCGTGAAAGGACGGACAAACATTACAAGGAAACAACACCAACCATTATCACGTTAAAGGACGGACGAACATTACAAGGAAACAACACCAACAATTATCACATTAAAGGACGGACGAACATTACAAGGAAAATCAATCACATCAAAACCACTAGCAAACAACACCAACAATTATCACGTTAAAGGACGGACGAACATTAGAAGGAAAATCACATCAAAACCACTAGCAAACAACACCAACAATTATCTCGTGAAAGGACGGACAAACATTACACGGAAACAACACCAACAGTTATCACGTTAAAGGACGGACGAACATTACAAGGAAAATCACATCAAAACCACTAGCAAACAACACCAACAATTATCACGTTAAAGGACGGACGAACATTACAAGGAAACAACACCAACAATTATCACGTTAAAGGACGGACGAACATTACAGGGAAAATCACATCAAAACCACTAGCAAACAACACCAACAATTATCACGTAAAGGACAGACGAACATTACAAGGAAAATCACATCAAAACCACTGGCAAACAACACCAACAATAATCACGTTAAAAGACGGACGAACATTAGAAGGAAAATCACATCAAAACCACTAGCAAACAACACCAACAATTATCTCGTGAAAGGACGGACAAACATTACAAGGAAACAACACCAACAATTATCACGTTAAAGGACGGACGAACATTACAAGGAAAATCACATCAAAACCACTAGCAAACAACACCAACAATTATCACGTTAAAGGACGGACGAGCATTACAAGGAAACAACACCAACAATAATCACGTTAAAGGACGGACGAACATTAGAAGGAAAATCACATCAAAACCACTAGCAAACAACACCAACAGATATCTCGTGTAAGGACGGACAAACATTACAAGGAAACAACACCAACAATTATCACGTTAAAGGACGGACGAACATTACAAGGAAAATCACATCAAAACCACTAGCAAACAACACCAACAATTATCACGTTAAAGGACGGACAAGCATTACAAGGAAACAACACCAACAATAATCACGTTAAAGGACGGACGAACATTAGAAGGAAAATCATATCAAAACCACTAGCAAACAACACCAACAATTATCTCGTGAAAGGACGGACAAACATTACAAGGAAACAACACCAACAATTATCACGTTAAAGGACGGACGAACATTAGAAGGAAAATCACATCAAAACCACTAGCAAACAACACCAACAATTATCTCGTGAAAGGACGGACAAACATTACAAGGAAACAACACCAATAATTATCACGTTAAAGGACGGACGAACATTACAAGGAAAATCACATCAAAACCACTAGCAAACAAAACCAACCATTATCACGTTAAAGGACGGACGAACATTACAAGGAAAATCACATCAAACCACTAGCAAACAACACCAACCATTATCACATTAAAGGACGGACGAACATTACAAGGAAACAATACCAACCATTATCACGTTAAAGGACGGACGAACATTACAAGGAAACAACACCAACAATTATCACATTAAAGGACGGACGAACATTACAAGGAAACAACACCAACCATTATCACGTTAAAGGACGGACGAACATTACAAGGAAAATCACATCAAAACCACTAGCAAACAACACCAACAATTATCACGTTAAAGGACGGACGAACATCACATGGAAAATCACATCAAACCACTAGCAAACAACACCAACAATTATCACGTTAAAGGACGGACGAACATTACAAGGAAAATCACATCAAAACCCCTAGCAAACAACACCAACAATTATCACGTTAAAGGACGGACGAACATTACAAGGAAACAACACCAACAATTATCACGTTAAAGGACGGACGAACATTACAAGGAAAATCACATCAAAACCACTAGCAAACAACACCAACAATTATCACATTAAAGGACGGACAAACATTACAAGGAAACAACACCAACCATTATCACGTTAAAGGACGGACGAACATTACAAGCAAACAACACCAACAATTATCACGTTAAAGGACGGACGAACTTACAAGGAAAATCACATCAAAACCACTAGCAAACAACACCAACAATTATCACGTTAAAGGACGGACGAACATTACATGGAAAATCACATCAAACCACTAGCAAACAACACCAACAATTATCACGTTAAAGGACGGACGAACATTACAAGGAAAATCACATCAAAACCCCTAGCAAACAACACCAACAATTATCACGTTAAAGGACGGACGAACATTACAAGGAAACAACACCAACAATTATCACGTTAAAGGACGGACGAACATTACAAGGAAAATCACATCAAAACCACTAGCAAACAACACCAACAATTATCACATTAAAGGACGGACAAACATTACAAGGAAACAACACCAACCATTATCACGTTAAAGGACGGACGAACATTACAAGCAAACAACACCAACAATTATCACGTTAAAGGAAGGACGAACATTACAAGGAAAATCACATCAAAACCACTGGCAAACAACACCAACAATTATCACGTTAAAGGACGGACAAACATTACAAGGAAACAACACCAACAATTATCACGTTAAAGGACGGACGAACATTACAAGGAAAATCACATCAAAACCACTAGGAAACAACACCAACAATTATCTCGTGAAAGGACGGACAAACATTACAAGGAAACAACACCAACAATTATCACGTTAAAGGACGGACGAACATTACAAGGAAACAACACCAACAATTATCACGTTAAAGGACGGACAAACATTACAAGGAAACAACACCAACAATTATCACGTTAAAGGACGGACGAACATTACAAGGAAAATCACATCAAAACCACTAGCAAACAACAACAACAATTATCACGTTAAAGGACGGATGAACATTACAAGGAAAATCACATCAAAACCCCTAGCAAACAACACCAACAATTATCACGTTAAAGGACGGACGAACATTACAAGGAAACAACACCAACAATTATCACGTTAAAGGACGGACGAACATTACAAGGAAAATCACATCAAAACCACTAGCAAACAACACCAACAATTATCACATTAAAGGACGGACAAACATTACAAGGAAACAACACCAACCATTATCACGTTAAAGGACGGACGAACATTACAAGCAAACAACACCAACAATTATCACGTTAAAGGACGGACGAACTTACAAGGAAAATCACATCAAAACCACTAGCAAACAACACCAACAATTATCACGTTAAAGGACGGACGAACATTACATGGAAAATCACATCAAACCACTAGCAAACAACACCAACAATTATCACGTTAAAGGACGGACGAACATTACAAGGAAAATCACATCAAAACCCCTAGCAAACAACACCAACAATTATCACGTTAAAGGACGGACGAACATTACAAGGAAACAACACCAACAATTATCACGTTAAAGGACGGACGAACATTACAAGGAAAATCACATCAAAACCACTAGCAAACAACACCAACAATTATCACATTAAAGGACGGACAAACATTACAAGGAAACAACACCAACCATTATCACGTTAAAGGACGGACGAACATTACAAGCAAACAACACCAACAATTATCACGTTAAAGGAAGGACGAACATTACAAGGAAAATCACATCAAAACCACTGGCAAACAACACCAACAATTATCACGTTAAAGGACGGACAAACATTACAAGGAAACAACACCAACAATTATCACGTTAAAGGACGGACGAACATTACAAGGAAAATCACATCAAAACCACTAGGAAACAACACCAACAATTATCTCGTGAAAGGACGGACAAACATTACAAGGAAACAACACCAACAATTATCACGTTAAAGGACGGACGAACATTACAAGGAAACAACACCAACAATTATCACGTTAAAGGACGGACAAACATTACAAGGAAACAACACCAACAATTATCACGTTAAAGGACGGACGAACATTACAAGGAAAATCACATCAAAACCACTAGCAAACAACAACAACAATTATCACGTTAAAGGACGGATAAACATTAGAAGGAAAATCACATCAAAACCACTGGCAAACAACAACAACAATTATCACGTTAAAGGACGGACGAACATTACAAGGAAACAACACCAACCATTATCACGTTAAAGGACGGACGAACATTACAAGGAAACAACACCAACAATTATCACGTTAAAGGACTTCAACAATTATCACGTTAAAGGACGGATGAACATTACAAGGAAACAACACCAACAATTATCACATTAAAGGACGGACGAACATTACAAGGAAACAACACCAACCATTATCACGTTAAAGGACGGACGAACATTACAAGGAAAATCACATCAAAACCACTAGCAAACAACACCAACAATTATCACGTTAAAGGACGGACGAACATTACATGGAAAATCACATCAAACCACTAGCAAACAACACCAACAATTATCACGTTAAAGGACGGACGAACATTACATGGAAAATCACATCAAACCCACTAGCAAACAACACCAACAATTATCACATTAAAGGACGGACGAACATTACATGGAAAATCACATCAAACCCACTAGCAAACAACACCAACAATTATCACGTTAAAGGACGGACGAACATTACATGGAAAATCACATCAAACCACTAGCAAACAACACCAACAATTATCACGTTAAAGGACGGACGAACATTACAAGGAAAATCACATCAAAACCACTAGCAAACAAGGCCAAACCCTTATCAATTTCAATTACTGAGACTTTGTATGGTTATAGTGCAGATACACTTAAAATAGAACCCAGGAAACAATTATAACACTTCCAAAAATGTACTCCATGGCTTGATATCAATAAACTGGTGAAATAATGAAAATATGAAATACATGCAGTTTAAATAAATGAGAGAGGACAAATAAGATAAATTTATTTGTTATTAATGGGGAGGAGACAAAAAACCTTTGTAAATGGATTATACATATATTGCTGATCTTTTCAGCACAACTGAAGAGACGGGCGATTCAAGTAAGCAGGCGATACTTACACTCCTTGGGCACCTTTCTTATCTACATTTGGCATTCACTTCATTTCATAGTGTTTGATTTGATAAATTGTTTTTTTTTCCAGGTTCTTCCTATTTAAAAAGATTTGCAATGAGCGTCAGAGAAGCAAGGATTTTTACTTAGAATTGTTATAGATCGTCGTTTTTACACTTGATAAAGGCCAAGGGGTTAAAAATTTGGGTATTTGAGTGTTTGTGTTTTTATTGGCTTCCTATTTATATCAACATATTTTAACTTATGCTTTATTTTACGCTTTCGAAAGGTTAACTTACGATGAAAAAAAAAACTACAAAGCAAAATAAATTACTGAATGATTTACAGTTTACATTTTCTTTACAAATTCTTGCAACTCACCTTGAATATTCCTTTGAAGTTCAGAGAAATACTGAAAGTATGTCCAAGAAGACAGTGATTCAAATGAAAACAATCAAGACACACGAAAAAACTGTCCTTTTCTCGAAAAGTATAGCACAGGCAATCGGTTTTTCCTTTTATACAATACAATGTACCAAGAATAAAAACTGACAAAAATTCTAATGTATACGATACGAAGATGATATTCAATATTTCCGATAAATATTTCATTTGATCATATGATACTGATTAGCACTCGACTGATTGGCAGTGAACCCATTTCTGCTCAGTCTTTTGTTAGTTTTAAAAGTAACTTATCATCCGCACCGTTTCATAAGAAAAAAAGAATAATGATAAACATCAAAGAAGTGCCAATCATTTATTACGTCGAGAATGCAAAGCAAAATTATAAAAAATTTCTATTGGAACAATTGCGGAACTCGGAATAAACAATATTCCGAAGTGAGACCAGGTGCCCGGGGAGAGTCAGCATCTTATGTTTGCATGTAACACCCGTAGCAACAGCTCCATGAAAACTTGTCAAATTAGGTGAGTGTCACGATATACATATTGATGTAAATATCAGGTAAAGATGTCTTGTTTCTTGATGTTGACAGTCATTAAATCGCAATCCAGAATGTCAGTGATCATTCTGGAAAGAGGGTTCCTGTAGTGATCGCAGAACTTCTTTAATGATGATTTTCAGCCGTTGCATGCATGTGTGTAATATAGTGTAACGAGTAGCTAACTTGCGAGCTGTCTGGTTCAAACGATGAAATTGTCATATTTTGAACATGTCCTGGCGTACCGAATTGGCTGAGATACAAAACGCCATAAGCAGGAGAAGACGGAATGTTGCTACTCATGAACGGTTAAATGTACATTGAGAAGTTTCTATGAAGTCTCAGGTTAAACTAATCAAATTGCAATCAATACACTGTAATTTTTCTTGGTTGCCAAGGCAACATGGACGGTATCCGAAGAAAACTACTCTTTTTACTTCATCATATTATCACAAAATAAAAGGACAAAACATGAAAAAGATTTATATATAGTTATAAGCTATTGATTCTTTTAAATGATTAGAAATAGTTTGCTATATAGTTAAAGAAATAAGCCATTGCTAAGGAAAAATGCATAAAACTAAGGCTCCAAATTTAAAAATAAGCTCGTTTGTTTCCTTGGATATGGCCATTTTGAATAAATATAATGGATGAAACTTTTTCCTATAAAAATATTTAACCAATCTACTTTTTTGTTACTTTGATTTTTTTTTCTTTGTAACCTTGTAAGAAACTTAATTTCAAACCTTAAAAATGTCCCAAAAAAGGGAAGCATTTCTGTGTAAATCGATCTGTTTCCATTGTAACTATGAAAAAATGTGTCTTATTTTTATCGAAATAAATTCTATTGATAAGGGCTTTTCTCATGGAATGTGAAATATAATTCTAACAACACTTTATTATTCAAATTCAACATTTTTAAATGGTTGCCATGGTAACATTTACCCCACCAATTTTATTTAAGGTTTTGAAAGAGTGCATTACATGTGACATTATGATGTTATCACATTTTATCGATCAAGTGGATATTTTTAATCATCAAGCTCAAAAGACCGAATTTATCAATATTTCATACCCATGGAAACGGTTTCTATGGAAATTTAGATCCCTGGTAACCTACTTATTTAAGTTGGAGTTTTAAGTTCTTACACCAATAACTTAAAGAATCGGTAATTATTAGCTCAAAACAATTGAAAAAAACGGAAAATAAAATTGAACGTCTTGAAGAATTTTGTCAAAATAAGCAACTTTTATTACCATGGTAACCATGTGTATTGATAAAATCTGAAAATATAACGTATTTGTTAGAATATTTTATAGCCTCTTTTTTAGAATTTCATAAAGATTGAAATTGTAAACAATTTGCATGAGACACAGTAAGGCTTCAAAACTTGAAAAAGGTGTAAAATCTTCTCCTAATTTAGAATATAACATTTATGCATAAATGTGTAAAATTTACACTTTTTTGCCCAAAATACAAACTAAAAAGGTTATCTTAATGACACGAATACGCTTCCGAACCGTATAGTGATATGTAAAAAGCGTTTGAAATTTGTACAGTATACTTTTGGATTTAAAAATTATTTTAGTTGTCCAATGAATATATAAGCCCCCCCCCCCCCCCCCCAATGCACATTACCCACACTTTCGTCTTAGTATTTGAATTCTATGCGTATCACATTTTTTAACCCCCCCCCCTTTTTTTTTGGCAAGTCAATTAACATTCGGATTCTCTCTAGAGTTATCACTAAAATGCACGTAAAATTGCGAGATGTTTATGACACCTGAGGCTGAGTCTGCCGTCTGCGATGCGTTGAATTCTTGAAGATGGATGAATCCGACGGAATGGACGATTTGTCATCTCAAGATAATTTGTTTGAGCTTTGGATGCTTTATTCGACAAAGGTACATCTGAAATAAATAAAGAGCAGATGACGTCTGAATTCGAATTTCCTCTGACTTTCATTTTGAAAATTTCCGACATTATTGTTCCATTCCAATGCAGCTTGCGCGTGGATCTACATTATATAACAAGTAGATAGAACAGATAGTCTCAAACTTCATCATTCCTCCGCCTGTTCTGTTCTAGGTAGCAGACCTGCCTACCTTTACGATTTTGGAGTAATTTGCACGATTTTTTACATACAAACTGACAAATACGCTTTATGCTTTTGCTGGGCCGCTTTGGCTGCTCAATTTTATGCTTAAAACATATTTTCAATCAGAATTACATCAACCGAAGAGTAAACATCTGTACCAAATAGTGAGCTTAGGAATATAAGCCACTTGAACTTCCTCTCGGCAGGCTAGCTTTATCTGGAATGCGGTCATGTGCACTTGATTTCATACCCCTTCTTCGGGCTCCCTTGTCACTTCACGTTACACATCCAGTACAATCTGTAGCTGTTTACAAGTACATAACTAAGAAAAGTTAATATTCTAACCAAAGGCCAAGGGTCTAGAATTTTTTCAAATGTAGAGAAGGATAAGTACATGTATATTGCAACTTATGTTAAAGGCCTAGTTGAAATGTAGCATACTTAGCTATAAATCAAGTGCTTGATGCCTCAGAATGAATTAAAACCTTGTCTTAGAAGTAGGAGATAAGAAAGAAATCTGAATGAAGAGCGAAAAATGTTCAGCTAATCTACTTGCCCATGGGCAAGTGAACACTGAACACCTGCTTTGCATTTTCCCAACCTAACTTTTCACTTGCCCCGGGCAACGGGAAATAGGAATTCTAGACCCCTGCAGGCACTTGCAATGTCATGAAGGATCTGGAATCTCACATGTTGGAGTTTTGTACAATGTATTATAAAGTGCTCCAATATATTTCTGATGAAATTTTGCACAGCAAACATGTTGGATCCACATCTAGTTTGTTAAATGCCGCTTTCAAATTCTATCAAATCTGAAAAATTTCACATTTTTCATAAAATTATTTACCGTGGCAACATTTGATCCTTTCTCCCTACAACAGAGAGGGAGAAAAGACCGGATAATAAAACAAATCTCTGTTGCCACATGTAACTGCCATAAAATTTAAAAGACCAAGTCAGTCCTGCATCCTGATGACAATTTGTGTCTGTGTCAGTGATTCAGATTGAAGTGAAGGTAATATAGGACATGTCGCAAATTGGGTAAAATATGTATCTTCAAAATATGTAGTTACAGTGCAACAAAGACAAAAATAAAACGAAAACGAAATAGTGTGACTGTCTATGTTACCCTGTAACTACGAAATTTGCAGTGACACCCCCTCATCCCTTAAACATTTGAAATTTAATGGTATTATGTATATTACATTTACTTATGTCATTTCAGAATGATCAGAGTAAGCTGGAAGAATTCATACAGAGTTTTGTAGCAAAGTATCACAGCTTGATAGATGTGGACCTAAATCATTTAAATGAAGGGTAAGAATTGTCTGTGCTCGATTTTCTGAAATGTGTTGGTTTTATTAGACTTGCAGATAAAAATTTGTTTGGCCAGATAAAATCTCACATAGTATAGTTACTATTTGGACTGATAAAAATTCCCAAATGTCCAATATTTTATGGAAGTTTTCAAGAACTCTGCTGTGTACACTTTACCGGTATTTCACCTTTACAATATCAGTGGCGGATTCAGGGGGGTGCAGAGGGGGCATCCGCCCCCCGGCACTGACCCAAAATTTTCCAAAAACCCTATATTTTGGCCCATTTTCAGTAACAATCGCCAAAATTTGCCCCTTGACCCTCCGGCAAAGGGGGTGCTGGATCCGCCACTGAATATGCACTATTACAGAGTTACTTTCCCTTTGAGACGGTATCTGATGTACATACAGATTACTGGTATTACGTAATGCTGTGGAAACATCGTATTTCAAGCATGTTTACCTTTAATTTTTCTGATTTTTGAAATTCATATAAATTGAATGATCATGATGATGACATGACATATAATTTTGAACTTTTCGTTAAATACTGTCCCTATTGAGAAGTAAATTGTATACATGTACATGTACTTGTTAACCTCTCTGTCTGTTACATGTATGTATATTATTACCCTGTACATGTATCATAATACCGTCCAGTAACTTTTATATATTTAGGTCCTCAATCATCGTCGGAAACCCACGGCATCTTCTCTGTTCTACTTCGTAAGATACCGTGGGACAGTCTATTGGGAAACCCTCGTAGTCCGAAATGATTCTAGCGGGGAATTTAAGCCAATCAGAACGAGCATTACTAAATCCCTCTAACACGAAAGAGCTGATACATGTACTATTCAAACCGACTATTTCATTGCCATTGGTTACTATATATAACCGTATAACACGTTAAAACAAGAAATCCCTTACAATTGGGCCCGCGGCCTATAACGTTAGGGCAATAGGCTGTGGGTTTCTGACAATGGTTCTCAATATGAAATAAAAACTAAGAAAATATCCTTAATGTACAAACACGTTTAAATTGCACATCATGAATTCAATTATGTTACGATGTACACAATTCTCACAATTAACATTCATCTGTTATTTTTTCATATGCAGGCATGTCAACTTGCAGTCTTCACAAAAACTCACTTGCTCAACACCCACTGTAATCTGTAGGGCTACCAGAAAATCTGCTGGGCTATTGAAAATTGTCTAACAAATTTATTTATACACTCAGCCAGTGGGATTTGTTTTGCGGCTAGTGGTGTAAATTGACCCTTCTGATTGTGGGAAAAAATGCAAAATTTCGTGACGTCGCAATGCTTTTACCTCGGACAAACAAGCTTCAAACCTCGATCAAACATCGAAATTGCATTGTGACGTCATTTATTTCTCAAATTTTTCCCACGTTCAGAAGGGTCAATTAGTTTTCATAAAGACAGGATAAGTACATGTATCAATTTAGATAGAAATTAATGAAGCGTTTTTTTGTTTAGATTTTCAGATGAGGGTCCCCACATCACCAGACTGCCGGACAATATACTCCGTGTTCTGTCCAATCTGTTCTGTCAGTGCCTTACCAATATCGCAGGAAATGATACGGAGGCAGCCATCCAACTCTCGGGAAATATACTAAAGTGCCTTATTATCATATCAAGGTGATTGTCATACAAATGTACATCTGTGTTTTTGTGTCGCCTGCGAAGCATAGCGACACTTAGCATGCTTAGAGATCACTTTGTCTGTCTGTCTGTCTGTCTGTCTGTCTGTCACACTTGGATGTCACACCCTACAAAAGTGATTCCTGATTGTCGCTATGTTTCGCAAGCAACACATGCATTCCTTGGAATGATTTTTATAGAGTTATTTCCACCATGGGGTATCATGTGATACACAAATGAATCCCCTATCATATGGTCATTATTATCAATTATATGATGGTAATTTATTCTGGTCAAGAATATATGTGTATTCGGAGAACACTTGAATTGAAATTTTTCAATGCTCGCCACATGTTATGATATGGTGCACGGACAGATACAAAATTTTCTGTTTAAGTGTTCTCCAAATATACGTCTTTTCTTGACCAGAATAAATTACCATCATATGATTTATGATAATGACCATATGATAGGCCTAAAATAAATTCATATAAAGTAGATTTAGACAGTATTTACTTGGTTCAATCGAAGGGGATTCCCTTGGAATATTTCATTTGTGTATCACGTGATACCCCACAGTGATTTCCAATTATGAGAAAGTTATATTAAGATATAAAACAATTATGAGGGTTATGCATCTTATTGACTATTGAGACAAGAATACAGTCTACTTTTATCTTCCAAGTTTACTTTGAAATGCTTACATAAAATTGTGATGAATGATGTTCGCTAGAAACCTTTTCAAGCCAAGAATATGAAGGTCTGAATTATGAATGATCAGCAAAGGTGCTGGTTATAATGTTTTGGGGTTTTTTTTTCCAAAAAAATAAATGTCCTAATATTTGAATATTTTTATTTCATTTCTAGGAATTTTGACAATGTTCCACTTGTCGCATCTTGTGAATTTGTTAAGCATGTGGTTACCATGGCAACAAACATTTTACAACAGGTATGAAATGAATTAAATTCGTTGTTGGAATTAAATGCAAGTGCACAAAATTATGAAGAAAAACAACCTTTCTTTCAAAAGAATATTTTTGGGGGGAAATTGTTGGAACAGAATTATGTCAGTATGTAATTATACAGTACATGTACATGTACGTATCGGTATTCCGCTAATGAAAACTGCAAAATTAGAAAAAAGGAAATGAAAAAAATCTTTATGGACTAAACTTCTTTGCAGATTACAGAGGATAATTCTGAGAGAAACCACAGCGATCTATATGGTTTATTTTGTATGGCTGTACATTTCTTGGAATGTTTGTACGACCCATACTTTGTATGGAGAAAAAGACTGAAAGGGCGAGTATAGCTTTATAGTTAAGTTGCATAAGGCCTCACTGATACAAAACTTTAAATGCAATCTATCAACCTCAAGAGTTTATATTTTGTGAATATTGGCAGGTACATTTTCGATATTTTACTATAGGTGGACGGTGGATAAGAGCAGGATGACGTACAAACCGGCAGCTCTGCATGTGGAAGTTGTACCGTTTTTCTATGGTGAGTGAATTCCATATCTCTGCTCATCGTTGCATTTTAATAGACTGATGTACCAGGATGCAAATAAGCACTCGCCCACTCGCCAATGCGACTAAAAATTCAGTATGGACTTCCAAATTTGTTTTTCTGATCGCCCACTTGGTGACCGTAAAATTCCAATCATTATTGTTTTCTTGTTTCATAGTTGTCGTAACTCACGTTGGGAAATAAAATGTCATGGTTATTTGACAAATTTTCGGTTCGCTTTTTCGTGGGAAATGAATAGATCTTCCTTATTTCCTTGTAAAGACGTACTGTAATTTTAAATCAGTATACCAAAACTATAACTAAATTTCCAAAAGCGCACAAAGTCACTGTCTAGGGAACGACTGACATATTCGTAATATGTTAATAAATGGATTTACCTGTATTTATTGATTTATTTAAAGGCACTTGTACTTGAGATGACAGAAAACAAAACCCTACTTTAAATATAGGAATATCTAAAACCCAAGTGAAGTTTACGCGGAAAAATTACTCAAACTGATTTGATGAAGGAACAGTGTTGGATGATATAGAACGCTGATCTCAAACGACTGATTGCAGTTGTCGTTCAACGTCGTCAAATGACGACGTGTACACTCTCTCATTTTTGGCGTTAATTTCATACATTATACACCTGTACAATGACCATGACTTAAATACTGAGAAGGAGAGAAGGGGGGTTGGGCTTAAATTTGAAAATATAGATTTAGATACATTTTGATGTGGGCTAATTGTTTTTGATGTGGGCGCCTAAATTTATTGACTTAAGAGCCCACTTGGCCCCTGAAAATTTCAACGAATTTTCATCCCTGTGTACATGTACATACATGAGATATCTATTACTTAATACTTCATGTAAGTCTTTCCTCACTTAATCTATGGATGGATTATTGTTATGATTCAAGTTCACATTGAATTACATCCACTTTACCTTTTATTCAACTCATTCAAAGTCTGTCTGTCTGTCTGTCTCTATTGTTTGGAGAGTTCTTGAAATCTTGCAGTAAAATTTGGGAAATTTATCGGTCCAAATAATAGATAGAGAGAGTTTTTATCAGACCAAACAATTTTTATTGGCAAATCCGATAAAATCGATACATTTCGTGAAATTTGTGTTTGTATTTCTGTTTGAAACTGCAACATTTTTCAGCTAAATTGAAATTTCATGCAGACTACAAGGTGATAGAACTAGCATTATATGTCTCAAAAAATCATAATATTGAGACCTTTCTTTCAGTCACTGATGTAAATACATTACAATATTATTTTAGATTGCTGTGCAAACAGTGGCGTACCAACAGACCTGCGTCTACGACTACTTCACATGTTTGGGGCCATCATGTGTGGAATGCAGGTAAGAACCTAATACATTTGTAAATTAAAAAAAATTGTGAATCCAGTTACCATAGTAGGAAACTGTCAGCTTGTCTGTGTGAAACGCATCAGACAGTCAGACCTGTCTGGCAAAAATATGACAGGTCCGATTCAAACTGACTGAATGTCCTATGAATGAAAAAAAGTTTCATGTAGACTGTTGTAAGCTCATTAAGCACGGAAGCAATGCGAAATAACATGTACCTGAGCACTAAAATAAAACATGTTTGGATGGAAGGATGTTTGACCTTTAATCTATATTAATTTTCCTGATTAATTTGAATCCAAATGATAACTGAAAGAATCCTTATACGGTAAAACATGTTTATGACGATCACTCTTATCATGAATACATGTACATTTTTTTTTAACGAAGTTAGATTTATTCCCCAAACGGAGCTTTATAAAAGAATTCCTCATGGATATAGTAAACTATCCTTATAACAAAGTTATTTTGATGGTCCCTTAAGCACTGTGGCGTATCACGTGATATGCAAATGATATGTTCCACGGGAATCCCCTTTGCTTAAACCAAGTAAATACTGTTTAATTCTTCTTTATATGAGTTTACTTTAGGCCTATCATATGGCCATTATCATCAATGATATGGTCGTTATCTGTTCTTGTCAAGAATAGACGTGTATTCGGAGAACACTTAAATAGAATTTTTTCACTGCTCATCACATGTTATGATATGGTGCACGGACAGATACAAAATCTTCTGTGTAAGTGTTCTCCACATATACGTCTATTCTTGACAAGAATAAATTACCATCATATAATTAATAATAATGATCATATGATAGGCCTAAAATAAATTCTTATTAAGTAGATTTAGACAGTATTTACTTGGTTTAATCAAAGGGGATTCCCATGGAACATATCATTTGTGTATCACGTGATACGCCACAGTGTTAAGGTTCACTACAAGCATATTTTACTGTAATCATTTTTTAAAAAATGTTTCAGCACAACGGTCTTAGAGTTATAACTCCGGCAACACTAGATGTCCTGCTCAAGATGATATCGGACAACGAAGTATCGGGCCCGGCAAATGAGACCAGACAGGAGTTATGGGACTTGAGAGAGTTGGTGCTGAAGTGTATTATATGTATGGTACACGTTATACATGCATCAAGTCCTGACCAGGTACGTTTTGATGCCCAGAGTACAGTAACTACAGTAACTAATAAATAGACAGACAGACATTGTCCTCTTGCTTTCACAAAATGGGAGACAAAAAGAGGTCTGAAATCAAAGCTACCTTTTAAAAAGCTAATGTTGTGCTTTCTATTGTATCAACACACTTATTATTTTGAATACAGAATTTAGCATTACATAATTTTACATGTATATCTTGTTCAGCATACATGTACATGTACTTCAGACTGTTCTATAATCGCTAAAGCATACGTGTGTAAATCTCTTTAGAAAATAACGGCACAAAAAATATTTTGTATCATAGCGGCAGGTAGAGGTTTCCCATGTATTGGAGGGTTACATGCAGGTCCTGATGAACTTTGACCTGACCTCGGATGACGAGCATGAAAACCAAGTTCAACTCACAATGATTGGTAGGTTTTGTACTTGTCATGAATATTTACATGAATGATGTAGATATTTTCTTCTTAACTTTTAGTAGTGTTTACATGTACAATTTTAATGGTTAACTCTGTCAGTTTGTTCATGATTAATTAACATGTATATGAGCCATTTGATTGGTCTGTGTCACTTAACATGTATCAGCCATTTGATTGGTCAATATTTATTTTATCACCAGGTGCTATCAATGAGATGCTATCTTGCCAGGACAGGAATTCCTTACAAGTGATATTGGTGACAGGTGGAACCTTTGACACATTTATCTCCCTTCTTCAGAAAACTTCAGTAAGTAAACAGCTAAGACCTTGAAGTTAGGTCAGGGGAGGTTGTCTTGGTGACCCCTCTTTTTTTTCCATTATGCATACATGTATGCAGTATTTCCCCAAAAAAATTGTGACATTGAAAGTTATAGGCTGATCTTGTTACCAGATTTTAATGAAGACGGTGTTACAAACATTAAATAAAATGACAAACTTTTCCAAGTTTTTCTTTGAAAATTCTTTTTAATCTACCTTTGTGTTCTCAATAAAAAAAAAACATGATACATGTTGTCACATAATCATAGTATTTCATAGTATGTGTCAGTGGTAGTATTTGATATATGGGGCATAGTTTCACTTATTATTCTTTCAGTCCACTTACAAGTACATGTACATGTGTTTGAATGAATAATTCAGGAATACTTTTGTTTATTTATAGCTAACCGGTCATGAAGCTCAGAGACTGGCCATGTCAGTGTTAAAGGTGATGAGTACTGTGTTATCAGGATCTGTAAATGCTAAGGTTTGTTCTTGAACTTGCATGTAGCAAAATAATGCTTAGTACAATGTAATATACATGTATATAAAAATTCCCACGGTGTCTCATTATGATTGTTACTTAAAAACGGAATATCTACATGTATTTATTAGTCCCCTACCGGCAACAGTCCCCTACCGGCAACGCCGAAGGGGACTCTTAGTTTCCTCTCGGTCTGTCTGTCTGTCCGTCCGTCCGTCCGTCTGTCCGTCTGTCCGTCTGTCCCATTTACAGTTTTCCGGACTTTTTTTCGCTGTTGTTGCATATATTGAACTCATTTTTGGTATGTGGATATATCTCAATGTGATACAGATCAAGTTTGAGTTTGCTTTTGATTGACCTAATTTTACAAGAGTTATTGCCCTTGGACTTAGCAAATTTTATGAAAATCTCAGTTTTCCGGACTTTTTTCCGCTGTTGTTGCATATATTGAACTCATTTTTGGTATGTGGATATATCTCAATGTGATACAGATCAAGTTTGAGTTTGCTTTCGATTGACCTAATTTTACAAGAGTTATGGCCCTTGGACTTAGCAAATTTTATGAAAATTTCAGTTTTCCGGACTTTTTTCCGCTGTTGTTGGATAAATTGAACTCATTTTTGGTATGTGGATATATCTCAATGGGATACAGGTCAAGTGTGAGTTTGCTTTAGATTCATCTATTTTTACAAGAGTTATGGCCCTTGGACTTAGCAAATTTTATGAAAATTTCAGTTTCCGGACTTTTCTTTGGTTCTATTGCAAATAATGCACTGATTTTTGGTAAATGAAGACATCTCAGTGTGATACAGACCAAGTTTGAGTTTGGTTTCCATTGGCCAATTTTTACAAGAGTTATGGCCCTTGGACTTAGCAAATTTCATGAAATTTTCAGTTTTCCGGACTTTTTCATGCCTGTTATTGCAGATAATGAGCTGATTTTTTGTATGTGAATACATTATAGTGTGATGCAGATTTGAGTTTAATTTAGACTGGCTAATTTTCACAAGAGTTATGGCCATTGGACTTAGCAAATTTCGTGAATTCAGTTTCCCAGACTTTTCTTGGCTGTTGTTGCAGAAGATGAACTGATGAACAGAGATGCAAGTCATAAATTTATGCCGCCGGTAGGGGACTTATATCGCACAGCGATCATTGCATTTTTTAATTGATAATGTTCAAAGCATGCGGCAGTGTTTGAGAAGCCCGACCTTTAAACAAATCTAATTAAGTGTTGGGTAAGCAAAATAAGCATAATTATGAAGAATATTTTCAATTTCACTAAATAGTAAAAAAAAATCTGAATTTTAGAAAATTAGAACATGTAGCAGTGTCTGAGAAACAACCAATCAAAACAAATCTAATATTGTAAATGTGGAAATTTTCGCTTGGCGGTAATTTTCGCATTTTTCACGAATCAATGGACTTCGCAAAAATTTCCCCATTTACTATTTAGTGAAATTGAAAATATTCTTCATAATAATGCTTATTTTGCTTACCCAACACTTTATTAGATTTGTTTAATACATGTATATACAATGTACATGTACTTTTATTCTGCAGATACATGTACATGCATGTGATTCTACACGTATATTTACATTTACATAAATTTACATGTAATTTTCTTAAAGGCTTACATGTGTAAAATAATTCTTTTTGATTTACAGGAACGTTTCTCTTTGAGAGTTGGGTACATAAAGTTTGTAGAGGCATTAAAAAGCTTAGGGCAGCCATCCAGTGCATTACTCCAAGCTGTATTAGATTTGGTAATGTTACATGTATTAAAGTGTTGTTACTCATATATAAACGTAAAATAACTGATGCATAAAATGACTTTCACATTTCTCAAAAGACTAGGCAGAAGTTGGACACCACATGGTTGGGTGATATTTAACCTTTGATGGCACAACTATATGACCTATGATGACAATGAGTTATAAATACATGTATGATTATCATGATATTATTTATGACGTAACTGTGTTGAAACTGTCAAATGGTGTCGTGTCCCCATCTGACGCTCAAATCAGATCACATAATGTGAAATTGGTCAATAAGAGATATGATATTGTACTTGTCAATGTCAATTTAAATATTGAAAAAATCATTTTCTCTCTTGAATAAAAACAAAATCACTCATATTTGAATATCAAAATTGATATACATGTAAATGTGCAGAGTTTGTATACTGTTAGTTATACAGCGTTTTACAGGGGAGATATAAATTGGGAAATATATTGGGTCGATGAAAAAAATTGTATTGGGCAAGGAAAAGCCTTTTGTATCCCCCTGTAAAACACTGTATAATGAATTTATCCCAACTATGGCTTTTGGTTTGTGTATGTAATGTCAACATATTTTAAAGAATCTCTGTGACTTCAACAGTATAAAGCATCTTAATAGAAGCAGGAAATCAAAATGATATCATGTCAGTAACACAATACTATACAACATAGTTTTCTGTTCTTCTTGACCAATCAGATTGCAAGAAATTTGCCGGACGTGGGGTGAATGTAATTATGATGAGTTTTCAACATTTTAGGTTGTGGAGGGAGATTTTGACATCAGTCAACCCCAGCTGATTCAGAACACGCAGGCGGCCATTATGTTGCTATGCTGGTTGCCAGACATCCAGTCACATGACCTACAGATCTGGCTAGCAGAGAATCTGTGTAAACTGTGTATCAAAGGACATAACAAGCTGAGTTGCTGTAACGACGGAATGATCAGTGCTATATTGACGGTCCTAGCTAGGGAAAAACAAGTAGATCAAAAAGCTATCGGTGAGATTTTTATACAGTTATAACCAACTTTCTGGTTGACATTTTCAGTGGAATCCTAACAAGGAAAATTTAAAAATGAAGTACACGTATTAGAAAAACTGAGAGTTGTTACAAACATTGGTATGTAAAATGTATTATCAACTTGTAATTGCAAATATCAGAATAACTTTGTTAAAAAGGATATTTCATAAATATAATTCTTCTTGTTGTGGTTTGTTGAAAAACAGGGTTTTTTTTTTATTGGATATTGGTTGAAAAGAGTTTCAATAGTCAAAGACATACATGTAATTCTTTGTTTTGATTGGTTACAAAGGGCATTTGATAGACTTACTGGAGGAGTTAGGTACCCAATCAATAACTGCCACTGAATTAAAGAAGTTGATTGGTCTACTGAAAACAGAGGAAGGAGAAGAGCAGGTCAGTCTTTAGTCCTTATACATTCAGGGTTGCCAGCAGACTCAAAAGGTCAAGGAAATTTCCTTCTTTTTCAAGGTCATGAAATTGTGAGGGAATTTTCAATTTGGTCAGTGAAAATTAAGCAATCCAGATAAGTCAAGGGAAAATCGTATCATTTGTTTTTCTGACCAGTAACTGCACAATTACATGTATGTTAATTAGGGACAATCCTGACATTTTATATAAAATCGAGAATTTTCAGTTTTAACTGGATCTGATGCAGGGTTGAGGACCCCATGTAATTTGTCGAAAATACTTATTTTTCTGATTTTTGTATACATACATGTACATGTACATGTATTTATTCTCAAAATCATAAGATGCAACTCTCTCCCGTTTCCCATGCTTGGCTGAAACCCAAAAATTTAATGTTCATGCACATGTATACAAGAATTTATTGATTTGTGATTATTTCTATTAATGAAAATTTCACTTGCTTATGTGTGACTTTTTTCAATGAATTAGCTTGTTAAAGCACACAGTTACACGTATCTATGCTCTACCATATACATGTAGTGTATAATCATATTTTTACAGAGTATATACTGTAGTCGTTTGATGCGCTGTATGTCCACCATGGCTAGGAGGGAGGGTAAAGACTCGGCACTACAGTTCTTTCACCTCAAAGATCAGGGAGATGTGAGTATAGTATTACAAGTTTACGACATTTTAAATATTTGTTGTACAATTTCTGCTTCATAAATTACCAGAATCCTTGAATTTTTGCTTCAGAATTAAGAAATTAAGGGTAGCAGCTTGAGGAAATTGTAATTTTCAATCCCCTTCCGATTTTGTTCAAGTTCAGTTGAGTAATACATGTATCTTAGGGAATGGGAAATGTCATACCAATTGATTTTCAGTTTTTGTCTTAAAAAGGAAAATTTCAGGATAAAAGACCGATATCCATTACTTTTATGCATAGAATTAAGAAATACATGTACCTTACTACAGTATGTGCATGTTTTACAATCTTTACTGAGAAACAAGAAAGGATTTTAAAAGTTTGAAGATGAGTGAAAGAAATACCTCAAGCACATGCAAATATCAATTTTTTAAAATTAAAATGGAGAATCGGAATTTAAACAAGACTTTTGGCAATCGGTTTTAGGCAACAATTTGTTCATAACCCATGTGAGCTAATACTGTTGCTAAAAAATTTTATGTGTCATTCGTCAACAACACTTGCATGGATAATCTGTAACATTCAGAATCTTCACTGAGAGAATGTCAAGGTCACATTCAGTGTCAAGGTGACACATATAATAGGTCAACCAAAGTCATTTGTGACCTGGAACACAATGATTATAGATTTATTTTGATTAACACAAATCCTACTTACGTGCACATGTACTGTCCTGTTCACTAAATCCAGAGCACCCTGTTTTCCAGGTTTTCTCTAAAATATGATAATGTCATCCTCCAAAAAGATAATTATCAGTTTTACAGTACTCCTTTAGTCGTAACAGAACATACATGTACCATTGTTTTGGTTATACATCTATTAAGTTACAAATAGGATGGAAAAATAAAAAGTCTACGGGGATTTTCTATAGTAAAATCACTGAAAATGCATGACGTCTGGAGCTTTGACGTCACTGTTTACTATTGTTGACACGGAGAACAATATGGCGGCGGCTTGAAATTAACATTGAAATTTCCCATAGACATTTTATTTTTCATATTGCGGTTTAAAGGCAGCTGATAGGGTAAGTTGAAGTTAATTTCCAGTTACAACTAAAGGAGGTCAATTCTCGGAAACTTAAATTTATAGGAAAATTCTTCAGATGACAGAATAAATCGCCAAAACAGGGTGCTCTGGATTTAGTGAACAGGACAGTAAATGTTTAAATGCTCATATGATGATCTTCTTTTCAGTGCATATCATTACCTGGGTTTAGGAAATGGCCTGGCGGCAGCTTTTCCCTCCATGCTTGGTTACGACTGGACTGTGATACTTGTGCCGAAGAAAATATAACTTTCCCCAACCAGACATATCGTAGGCAATTATATAGGTGAGAGTTACATGTACATCGTAGGCAATTATATAGGTGAGAGTTACGTGTACATCGTAGGCAATTATATAGGTGAGAGTTACGTGTACATCGTAGGCAATTATATAGGTGAGAGTTACGTGTACATCGTAGGCAATTATATAGGTGAGAGTTACATCGTAGGCAATTATATAGGTGAGAGTTACATCCTAGGCAATTATATACATGTAGGTGAGAGTTACGTGTACATCGTAGGCAATTATATAGGTGAGAGTTACGTGTACATCGTAGGCAATTATATAGGTGAGAGTTACGTGTACATCGTAGGCAATTATATAGGTGAGAGTTACGTGTACATCGTAGGCAATTATATAGGTGAGAGTTACATCGTAGGCAATTATATAGGTGAGAGTTAAGTGTACATCGTAGGCAATTATACAGGTGAAAGTTACATCATAGGCAATTATATAGGTGAAAGTTACATCATAGGCAATTATATAGGTGAGAGTTACATGTAGGAATAGTGTGAGAACACTGTTCATGAATTCTGCAATGCTGCAGCTATGCAGTTCGGTGCCCGGTGTTAGAAGATATAACCATGGAAAGTTTGTATGTACACTGTAGTTTTTTGCTCGGAAAGATTGGGAAAATTTACCTACAGTATGTGAATAAAGAAAAAATTATACTGTAATGTAATGTTTATTAGCCAAAAGCATAAACTTGTAGGCATTAAACAATGCATAAGTACAATAAATATACATGAAGTTCATAGAGAAAATGGAAAAGATATACATGTAACATGAAAATGTATGCATGTATGAAGTTGCTTAAAATGCATGTACATGTTTGTGCCTTGACTTTGTGTTAAGTAGATTTTCAATTATAGAACACTTAATGAATTCTGCAGTGCTGCAGCTGAACAGTTAGGTTCACAATGTTCGATCCAAAATAGGAAAATTTTGTTGTAAAGAAGTAGAGAAAAATTGTGAAGAAGTAGAGAAAAATTCCTCTTAAATTGGTGCCTTGATTTTGTGTAAAAGTAGATATTTATCAGGGACATGTAACTGCTTAATGATAATAATATTTGTCCCTTATTAAATGTTTGATGTAGATTAATAGAGCTCATGCCCATAGAGAACAGACCACCTTGAGAACACCGAAATCAAATCAATCCAATATCAAAATGGCTGATAAAAATTTTGTGCATCACCAAATATACATGTAGATGGAGAAAACTTATTAAATTGTATATTAATTGTGCATCTGTAACAGTGTAAGATAAAATTTGCTGTATATTATATTTCAGTTTTGTGAGTAGTACAGGCTGTGGTTTTGAGGCATTCTTTACTCCTGATTTTGACCTTGTTTTATCAGTCTTCAGCAAAAAGGAGCACTCGTCAGCCATCATAACGGAAACGGAACTTGGCAATGCACAGTGGGTAGGTTGAAAAATGTGCTTTCATTGTGCTGCCTGCGAAGCATATCGACACTTAAGGATCTTTTTATTCTAACAAGATTTACATTGTATGATTTTGCAGACCTACCTACCAAACTGGATTTTTAAGTGTGTTTTGTACATTTTGTTACTGAAGATTATTCAATGTACCTCTTCTACCTAAAAGAATTGAATGTAAGAAAAAGAAGTACTAGATTCCTTGCTTCAGAGGTTTTCCTCACTGCATTGAACAAACCATCGAAGTCTATAACCATCAGTGTGGCACTCATGTATCACAATATACACAAATCATATGGTTCATGAGAATCCCCTTTGATTAAACCAGGTAAATACATGTACAAATGTAGTTGATACCATCTGAATTTACTTCATATGAATTTATTTTTAAGTCTATCTTATGACCATCATTATCAATTACATGTATGTGATGGTCATCTGTTCTATTCAAGAATAGACGTATATTCAGAGAACATTTAAACAGAAAATCTGGGTTGTAATTCAGGGTTACAGAACTTTTGAAAGTATGGGTAGTTTGGAGAGTAGACTGGCCTGAATAGGATTTTGTTAAACTGAAAGTGATCAATTTTAGAATTTTGAT
The DNA here is from genome assembly GCA_028142955.1 of Pinctada fucata. NCBI lineage: Eukaryota > Metazoa > Mollusca > Bivalvia > Pterioida > Pteriidae > Pinctada > Pinctada fucata. Next base: position 7,997,287 of record AP027115.1, read on the forward strand.
TGCATGATGTCTTACATTCATGAAGTGCCTATTTGAATATATGAAAATTTAAATTGTTCAAAAATGAAACTCAAACATTTATTATCACAAATACTTGGCTACATCATCTTGACTTCTTCAGGCAGGAATAAATAACCAATGTTAAATAGCTTTTAGAAAATTTTCTTTGTTGCTTCAAATACATGTTGTTTGATTATTTGAAAAAAAAGTAGAATAAAATGAGGGTGTTCTGTGGTTTATTTTTAAACATGACCATCTTACTGACGAAACTAATTTTGTTGATTATTTTATATTCACTTGTAGCATTCCATCGACGTGGTTCACAGCAGCTCTCGTAGGCCCTTTGCAAACAGTCATCTAAACGTTTATATTGATGGAAAATTACGTCTCAGTTCTCAGCTCAAATTTCCCAATATGACAGAGGTAAGCAAAAAGAGTAAAGTCAAGAAAGTCTATTTCTTCAGGCAAACGGTCCACTCAAATTGGAATTGTTGGCCTGCTCTTGTTTTAACTTACTCTTACATGTAATTGAGATTTTATGTATATATGTAAATAAAATTTTGAACAGGCATTTACATGTCAATTAATGCTTAATTTATGTAGGTTGGGACACATTTAAATGCTTAGTTTAACTTTCAACCCTTGTATTTTTTTTTTAGTTCTTTAGTTTTAATGAGGGAAACCATGAAACATTTTCCATTCCTCATCAGAGAACAATATTGATAACATCTTAAAATTGATCAATATTTCAAAATAATCAATTCAACATAATTATCACATTAAATTTTTGTAGCCTTTGACATCCTGTAAGATCGGATCTCCGTCATCTAAAGCTACGATCAGCGCCCTCATGGATCAAAATGCTTCTGCCGCCCCTGACGTCAAATCTAGGTCACCTTTCAAGCTGTTGTTTCAACGGCAGTCCGGTGCCCTTGACCCGGATATAACAACTGTTCCCATGGGAACCCAGGACGATGTTTGGGGTTTACCAATTACGATGCATGGACAGCTGGGGTCTGTTTGTATCTTTCACGATGTGGTACAGCCCGGGCAGGTCAAGGCGATGTTTAATGCAGGTACATGTATATGAAATAGTGATTTATAGCTTTATTACTTCCCTTTCACATGTGGTACAGCCAGGACAGGTCAAGGCGATGTTTAATGCAGGTTTGTATATGAGATAGTGATTTTGTGCCTTATTAGTTCCCTACTGGCAGAGCTGGAGGGGACTCTTAGTTTCCTTTCAATCCATCTGTCAGTCAGTCCATCTGTCTTTCATTTTTCAGTATTCCTAACTTTTTTGCAACAGAGACATATTGAGTTGAAATTTTTTGCTTTTGGAAGCAAAATGAACATTGCAAATTAATTTCCTGGATTCTCATTATGTCAAACATCACTCCCTGTATGACTATATCATACATGTACATGTACAAAGACTTTTCCTATTTTGCTGTAATTTTTACTATTTTTAACCGAAAATTACGTTCTATACTTTTGCTGTTCAATTTTATGCCTAAAACGTACTACAAAGCTGAAAGACTGTTTATCACATCTTTAAGCAAACGAATGGACTTGTGTACATAAAGTCTTTGTTTATTGAGCATTTGTCAATGAATGAATCTCTTCCATATTAATAGGCAAGTGTGTAAATGATTACAATTTGTAACAATGTGGAAATGGGGAAGAGAATCAAAACATTATTTTTTTCCCCTCATAATTATAATAATTGGATTATTATATGCTACATGTATACTCCGTTAAATTACACTTTTATTTAGCAAATTAGGCAGGTCTGTGTACCTATTTTATCTACAATATGTACTTTTCGTGTACTTCAGGGCCAAATCACACACACCTGTTCAGCAGTGATGAATTCAGTGAACTGGCAGATCTGACCGGTAAAATGGTGTTATTCTACCATGCTAAGGTAAAATCACTCTTATAACTGTATAGGGATAAACTTACATGTATGTGTAAAAGAAGTTTTCTGAGTTCTCTGAATGTTTGAATTAAGGCACATTTATCTATACATAAAATATATACTATATATACTAAATGTGAAATCCTACATGTATCAACATAGAAGTAACAAAATGTGTTTTCAAGGTGAACAAAATTGTCTACATTATAAATAACTAAAATTGTACAGATATTTAGTACCGACATATTTATCTGAAAGTAAAATATGTCGCAGGTAAAGTGTCATCAATTCATACATGTATTTTTCGCTCACACTTGTATCTATTTATATCACAGGCTTGTAGAGATGACCTTTGTGTCGACCTTTCACAGAATCAGAACGACGGACGGCTTATTGGACAGCAATGTGTATTATGGGATATCAAGGTAATACTGAATCTTGCTAATCAGTTTGTCCATCCATTCATACTAGTACATCGTTTTTCTGTACCTCTCACTGTAAACATTGATAAAACAACTCAAAATTATGTTTTAAGAAACAGCTTTCAATTTTTGTGTCGCCTGCAAAGCATAGCGACACTTGGGGATCGCTTTGTCTGTTGTCAGTCTGTCTTTCACACTTGGATGTCACACCCTATAAAAGTGATTCCTGAGTGTCGCTTTGTTTTGCAGGCAACACATGCATTCCTTGGAATGATTTTTACAAGTACATGTACATACATGTATTGTATAAAACATGGAAATTTTCATGTTGGGTAATTTATGTGCATTTCACAAATCAAGAGACTTTGCCAACATTTCCCCCATGCAAAAGTATTCATGCTGCATTCCTACACTGGCAGAAACATTTATATTTCATAAACATGTATTTCCCCCAAGCGTACCGTCTTGAAGTCAAAATCTTTATAGTTTCCCCCAGTGAAAATAACCACGTTTACTGGAAACTACATGTAAGTCTTGTTTAACAGTTTAAGTTAAAGCAAAAAGCAATAATGGCTTTAGGGATTATCAACGCAGAAAGTGTCTGTATGAACACAGATAAATTGTAAAATTATTAAAAAGAATATTCAACTAGTCGAAAATTTTTCAATTCCAGTTAACTTCTGCGAAGTCTTGCTCTTCCACAAGAATTCATTCAATCAATATTAAAGAATTTTGATAAGAAAATATTTTTTTATTTCAGGATGTCATTAATTGTATAGGAGGAATCCAAGTGTTATTTCCCCTACTAGAACACGTGAACAAGGCACCAATGCCTCGACAACTCAGCGAGGACTCGACTCGTGCCATCAGCAATATGCACAAAGGAATCGAGCAAGATGATTGGATAGTTGTACCAAGCAGTTCTTATGCAGGTACTGTATATTCAGAAATTTTTGCACCTGTTACATGGTACATGCAGGTCATGGAAAGTCATAGAATTTGACCTGGATCTTGGAAAGTTATGAATAATTGGATGCAGTCATGGAAAGTAACAGAATTAAGCATGTAGTCCTTGAAAAGTCATGGAATTTTGCTATCACCTGGTTTCTTGTTTCCTGGACAATGTTTATGTCCCTGCAAATTCTGTCTATGACCATTAAAACATAGAAAAATGCAGAATTTCTGAAGATGATTAGGTTCAATTGTTTAGTTTCGCACAATATCAGTAAAGGGTTTAATGTAGCAATAGGTCCCTTGTCTGTATGGAAAATGTGTTTTGAGTCCTGGAATTTTGGTATAGAATTTCAGTATGAACCATGTGGTAAAATGTTTACTACACTGCCATCCAAAGGAGAAAAAATGTGTTTGTACGATGTAACAAATTTAGAAAGTGGCAAGTATGCAAAATATAGATACATGTATATTCATGTACAAGCATGATTGTATAAACAAAGAGGGAGAGGTGTTTTAACTAAGTACTTGGACTTGAACACCAATCCATTGCTTATTATGAGTGATACATGTAAATATGTTTAAACTAAACTAACAAAATTATAAATATCATTTGATAAACAAGGATAATAACTATCCTGTAACTTTCTTCTTTTTTAGATTCCAAGTTAGAGCAGAACCCTGTCGCAGGATTTCTCACATTACTACGTCACATGCTACACTCCCAGTTGACCAATCAGGAGACGTTTACACGTACTAGCGGAGCCGCAGTTATCAGTGCTCTCTTACAGAAGGTTTGTGTATAATAAACAGTCAGTCAGGAAGCTTTACTCCTGTATTTCACATCACCTGCAAAACAAAATGACATGATTTTGTCCAGTGTCTCTTTCTTCTTGTCTGATAATTTGTATGTCCTGTAGTTTTAATAATGTAGCAATATGTGCAAATTTACTCTATCATATCACTTCATTTCAGTGCACTTTCACATACATGTACATGCACATGTCTATAACTTACTAGGTATAGGTTGCACATTATTCCTCCTCCCAGATTACCAGAAACCTTGTACTTCCATCAAAACTTGCAGAGGTGGTCAAATATGATGAGACTCAATACTTGCTGAGGTTCAAAATCACTGTCAAGGTCAAGTACTGAAGGCCAGACAAACAATAGGCGACATACATGTACATATTTTTGAACAAGAAAGTATATTGTAAATAATGAAACTTGCATGGATTGTTAACTGCACTGACAGTTAGTACTTATAGAAGGTCAAGGTCATATGTTCAAGGTCAAGCATAAAACAGGCGACAGCAACACTTGAAGTTTTGTTGATGAATCAAGCTATCATGGTATGACGACTGTGAAAATGTGAAATGAATCTCACACAATTACCTTTACATTCTTTTTAAGACCTATGAATTAGTCTATCCAGTTTTTTGTGAGGTTGGTCTGTTTGTTTGTTCAATTCGTATATTTTGTCAGAAAACTTAAACCCTTAGTACATACATGTACGTTATCATTTATCATTGCTTTACCTTCAGGTCAACCCCAAGATGATAGATGTGAATGTACTAATGGCCGTCCAGTTATTGGTGGAAACCATAGCAACCGTCAACCAAACATTACTCCAGCATCTTTACCAGTACATCTTGTTTGATTTCCGAATTTGGAGTCAGAGTGACTTTCCTGTCAGAATTGGTAAGCAAAAATTTAACAAAGATTTCAGCTACTTATACATGTACATGTGTACTTTTGACTTTATGGTTTGTTGTAGATTTATGCAGTCATATGGATAATTACTATAAACATGCCTTGGTTATTTTCGCTGGGGGGATCCTTTTTGCGAAATTACCATTGCAACAGTTTGCAGGGAGAAATTTTGGCAAAATCGGGAGTATTTACTTGAGTTTTTGATACTGTTTATATCACGCAGGGGTCATGTGCTTTTTTTGAAAGTCAAACAAGTTATTTTCTTGATACTAACATTTCTGCTTTCAAATAACATTGATATGGAATGCTTCTCTTACATGCAATGCTTTTATTAGCTTGGTCATTTAGATAGAATTGAAGTTCATTAGGTTACATGTACATGTCTTTCTATTTATTGTGACCTTTATGTACATGTACATGTAGATTGAAGAATGTGTATATTTCCTATTTAATTATTCATGTTATTATTGAAAGATACTTTGACTTTGATTTAAGATGGTCTTGAGATAATTGCATTTAGTAAGTACATGTAGTATGATTAGATTCATTGAGTCAGACAAAGTACATCTATTACCAAACTCTCTTCACTTTCACTCACCTTATACATGCATTTAGTCAATCGATTTCATCATGTTCATATACCATCTTGGTTTGTCACCTGTAAAGCAATATTTACTCTGTCTGTCTGTCGTCACAATTTCACATGATTGTGCCCATGACAAGAGGTCCAAATACATGTAGATGTAGCTTTGTTGTGATTTACATGTACATGTATCTATGTACTAAGTATGGTTCAACTTGACATTATAAAAGACATACCCATACAAGTTATACATGTACATAGGAAGTCTTCAACTTCTCTATTGTTATGTTAACATTTCTATTATGATCTCCTTTATTTCATAAAAAATACATCTTTACATGTACATGTATTTCTCATTTATCATTCAGTCTGGAGATATTTAAAAAACAAAAACAAAAAAAACGCTCGTGATTCTCCGTGAATTGTCTCTATACAGTTCAGTGTACAATCAATCATACATGTAGATTCCGCCTCTACTAGGCATACTGTTCAAAGACGTAAGCTGTATGTGAGAATTTTGACCTACATGTATGTAATGGACCCACCCGAAGCAGTGAGGGTTCTTTTATGTGCCTACGCCTATCACTATATTTAGAGAACATTTTTCATCTCAACCTGTCTTACATCCATGCACAATGCATCTCCATCACATACATTGTACCTAGGCTAACCTAGCCCATGCCCTTACCATGCAAGACAAATCCCTTGAACATTGAAAGCTTAAATAATTTACACTTTACACGTACAAGTGATTTATAGTAAGAAAAAATGTTCATATATGTAATTCAAGTTCTTGTTTTATATATTACAGTATGTCTTTTATAGTTGCTGGCTTTGAGAAATTAACAAAAAAAAAAAACTTGATGATTTCAAGGATTTGTCTAAAATGATAGTTATACATGTATTCTAGATATTTATGTACATTGTACTAACATTGATTAACACTCATATTGATATCATAGTTTTAAACTAACAAAGTTTAAAATCAATACTAAGGGATTTTGAAAGTTTTGTAATATTTTAATATGTATACACTTTGTTTCAGGACATATCCAGTACCTGTCTACAATAATCAAGGACGACAGACGCTTTTTCAGAAAGAAGTTTGGTGTTCAGTATATACTAGATGTCATTAGGACTTACTACAGGTAAAAATCATGTTAGAATTAGTGATGTGACAATAGTCACCAACTTTTGATAGTTGATTGCTGAAATCCCTCTCCATTTTCCGTACATGTAGTAAAATTGCCAATAGAGTGTTGCTCAGTGTTAAAGTAACTACAAATGAAACTGTTTACGTGGAAAAACAATCCAAAATAACATAGGGCTATGTCGACAAAAATGACAATGGTCGAGAAAAGCAAATTAAATTGATGGCTTTACTTTAGAATTGTATTTCTATGCATTTACAGTGTATGTACATGTATATGTTTAAAAAAGGCCACAGTTTCAATGGTATTTCACTGGTTTTGAACATGATTTAAAAAAATTCAATAGTTCCAATAATCAATTAATATTGATAATTAGTTTGTGATAGTGTCCAGATAACCATTATAACAAAAAGACAGAATAAGAAAATTATCATTTTGTCTTCTGTTCTCAATCAAAAAGTTTTTAGGCTGCCATTTCCCAAACTTACAGTGTCATGTATTTCGTCCGTTTTCAGTGACACGTCAGAAGGAAATGATAACATATCTTCCGAGGACATCAAGACCATCAGGGTATCCTTGTTAAGTCTGGTGAAGTACTATATTGTAAAGGAAGTCAGAAATGACGAGCTTAGCGCCATTGTTCGATTCATTGTAGCTGCTGGTAATGAACATATGGTAAGAACTAGAATCGATTCAAGAAATATATAGTTACTGTTTACAAGAAAAATTTGCTACTTTATACATATACATTGTATATCTCAGTATCCAGAATATTGTATGATGATTTGTCAAACAAGTCAGAACTATTGAATCACTGACCCTATACTCTTTACAGGAAAATTTTTACCTTGTTTATTTTTTGTCTTATGTACAAAATTACATGTATTAGAGGTCAGATTTAAAACTGGGAAAATGAAGTTTTTTACCAAAATTTGTAGGGGTATGATTCAATCCGTTCTCATATCTAAGTAGTATAAACATAAGAATTGGCAACTCCAAAGCTATATTCAGTATTCTTCATGATTAAAATGTAGAACATCCAGCATTTACAACTATCCTCTCATATCAAATTAATTCTAAATGTCACTTTATGAAAAACTTTATGTTCATTAAAAAAAAACACCAACTCCTTTTCAGATCTGTGAAGCGTTGGACATCCTGATCAACTTATTGGAGAGTAAAACGCGGAACGACCAGCTTTATCTTCAGATGTTTGAGCCAGAGATGGCGGAAATGTTCTACGGCTTACTGGTGTACCCTGGGAAATCTATTGTCTTCTACGAGAAAATTGTCAAGGTGAGATACTGTAATAGACTGGAGAATATTAATTAAATATGCAGGAAATAACCAAAATTTTCATACAATGTCACTTTTTTCAGTCAAACATTGGGGAATTTGACAAGAGATATAAGTAAAGTGTATAAGAGGACAATGTAGCCAATTGCGGTGGTTTTCATTTCGCGGTATCGAAAGTTGCAGAAGAAAAAAAACTTATGATACATCTATAAAGATTTCGTCATACAAGCACACGTGTAATATGATTGTTGTTTGTAGTTTTAAGTGTTTCGCATTGTAATTAATGACAAAAGCGTAGTAATTGGGGATAATTACACGGAAACGGTTGAATATCAATAATTAAAGAATACGGAAAAGTAGATTGAAACTAATTAACTGTGTGCGTTTTCACTAGAAATCTTAAGCGTGATACATGTACATGTATGTGTGTCATCTTCCTTTTTTAGGCGAGTTTCGCGTAGCGATCTCGGCTATAGTGATCGCAGGATTTTGACGTCACACCACTTCCGTGACATCCCCACGCCCCAAAATCATGAAAATGTATAAATGAGTGAAGATAAATATATATTCACAGTTATCTCAACTCCGATCGTATGGCCCGATGACCCTGGACCTCATTATTCACCATATTTATTTAAGACAGCGTACATTGCATTCCGCGTTTTAACAGTTGTTTCATAATGTTTAAAAAAAGTTAGAGATTATTTTAAAAAGGATACTTAGGATGCAGTAAACATCAACTGTCTCGTGTGCACGTGTGTTGATATTGCTTATAAGTTTATCGGCTATACTGCGGTACTTGGAATTACCGAAAAGAAAGCATTTACCGAAACGACAGTGATATTTACCGAATAGACGGATATATTCATTTTTTGTTTTGGTGATACATTTAATTTTATAAACACATTTCCAATCATAAAATGTGTTTAGTTTTGAAATTTAAGTGTCTTTTCGGTACAATTTGGGGTCTTTTCGGTAAATACCACTTTCTTTTCGATAAATGCTGTCTTTTCGGTAATTCCTATTACCCTCTAGTATACCACGTGACACTATGTAAATAAAATGGAAGGCGCTGATTTTCAAGTCGTAGCAGTTCGAGTGTTTAAGCGATTAACGAGGAGTTACGGTCATACATTACACTTCTAGGTATAGAAATCAATTTAGAATTCACAGACAATCAAGCGTTCATAGCGCATTGGTCTGTCGCATCTCGCAAATAGAATGCACTGACACACTGAACACCGAGCCAGGGCTGGAACGGACACGCTGAACAGCTAAATTCGAGTAAACAAAAACTAGGTCACTGAAGAAATGGTACCTACGATATCTCTGGAAGTACGGGGAATTTTTTAATGAAATTTGGTGACATAGTAGATAAAATATATAGGTACAATCGTAGAAAGTATGATCTTATTGGAACCTCTATAGCGAATTTTGCAATGGTTGAAGTTAGAAATTTGACATGACTGTGTATCTGCGAGATCGTACACATACCAGGCACTTTTACGGCCTGTGGAACAGATATGCAGATCTATACACCACAGGGGTGAGGTATCATCGCTTGGTCACAAACCCTTTCCTCAATACAAACCCTTCTGTCTATATATATAAAACTTTTTTAATATAGACATATAGAAGAAAGGGTACGTATAGAGGAAAGGGTTTGTGACCAAGCGATAATTAATACCTCACCCCTGTGCTATACATGAAGAAAAAATAAACGTCTGTACTATCAGTGCGGATCCACCTTATTATTTAGGGGGGGGGACGTAAATAATTGGCAAGGGGTCTGGGGACTTCCTAGATCCCCAGCGGGTCCAGGGCAGAGCCCTGTTAGGGGGTTGAAGCCCCCTGGAATCTCTTGAATTTCAGTCTTTTTAGGACCATTTTCGTGACTGTAATTAATTAAAGAATGGGATTTGATGCATTTAACAATTATATTTACTAAAAAGTAAGTAATATTCACTAATATTCACTCTTTCTTGATTCAAAATGATTGTTTTACCCATGATTGGAAAATTAAAGGGGGCCCTACGCCCCCCTTGAATCTGTCACTGACTAGCAGTCATGCTGACATAGGTTGACAGGGACAAACCTTTATCAAAATATCCTAGGAGCCAACTGGGCCCCTAAACTCTAAAATTTAGGAGCCCAGGCTAAAATTTGGGGGCCCAGAAAAAATACACATCTAATCTTAAACTTGTAAAGAAGATAAGTTTATTTCTTCCAGGTACAGATACTCTTGTACAATGTCGAGTTCTACACATTTTAATAGTCTCTAAATCTAATAGAACAATAAAAACCTCTGCTGTAGTTCTTTTGAAATCACTTTCTCGATCATTTTTTTTTTTTCTTTCTGCGGGTCGTGACACCCCTTCCAAACGCTTGCCTATTGTTTTTTTGGGGGGGGGGGGGGGGTGGTCTTTTTAATCCGATAGGTTTCTACTGAATAAAACGTCACTTTAGTATTGTACAGTCTCACGTTTCACGCTTATTGATGTACGTTATCAACGACAAAATGAGAGAGAGAGAGGGGGGGGCTAGAACAATACACGGTTCGTATAGATATTTTTAAAACGTCAACAGAGAGAGAGAGATGTTAAAAATGAGTTTCTGGTCGGCACATTCATTACATATATTCGGGCCGTTATACCATCCCCTATGGCATGGATTGAATCAGTTGAAATGAGATTTTGGGCGTAAATTTGGCGAACAAATTTAAAAGATTTTCGATGAATGAATTAAGAAAATTAGTTTTGATTTCGGCCGTGCAAAGTACCACTACCTTTCAATGAATCGGTAAACGTGTACACGAATGCTTTCGAAAACATGTACATGCAGTAAGGCTGTGTCGTGCGAACAACATGCAGTAATCCAAATTCCAATTATCTTAATAGCAACTTTGAACGAGGGCTTCGCACAGTGACACGTGAGAAAACGTAAATTTCGCGTATGTAAACAGGTACGTACATGTATTAATATAAGCCCCTGATTTTAAAAGAGCTTCATTGACGAAGTATGGGGCCTAACATAGAAGCGAAAGAAATTCCTTTTTATAATTAAATATGGACTATGTATTTTTATTTTCATTCGCCAAATGGGCGAGTAGGACATGATGTTTTGGGGGCCCAGCTAAAAATTTGGTCGCCATGAGCGACTGGGCAACCGCCAATTTCCGTCCCTGACGGTTCATAAATGTTTTATTTCCGAACATTGGAAAATGGATTTGTTCTATCTGCTAATACAATATTTAAAAATCCCATGAAATAGTTTGATATCATTCTAAAATGAATAAACGAAACTCGCCATCAGTTCCTTCAGAGCTTTGATATAAAAATATAGATGCATCGTAAGTTAAATCGTCGATACCCTTTACTGTACAAACTATTTAACCAACGTAAAGGAAAACCACATTTAGAGAACTGAACGATTCAGTTGTACATGCACAATAGCGTTCATTCATCAAATGCATATGAACGTCTTTGCCTCTATTATTTGTTTTGTCTATTATACAAAATCATTGCGGGGGTTTAATGTTCGCAGAAAATTCGAAAACCGCGAACATAGTGAAAATAAAACCACCACAATCATTTCCCCGTTTACAGTATACTATATCTTTCATAAACTGATAAATTACAGGTTTTGTACTTACTGCTGAGGACAGACAGAGTGTATGAGAAAAGTAAAGTTCGCTTACGGCTCACAGAATGCGGTCATCTTGGATTAATCGGGCTGATGATGAATTGTGATGTGTCCGGACCGATGGTCAAACGTTACCTTGACATGGTCGCTGCAGTAGGTAAGAAAAATGTGTGTGGCGTGTGTTACAATGTACATGTATATAAGGTTTCCGTAATTTTTAGCTCGCCGAACAAAAAAGTCCGGAGAGCTAATGCCATACCCTCGGCGTCGTTGTCGTCGTCGTCAGTAGACAAAACTTTAACCTGGGCTATATCTCTTGAACTATAAGGGGTAGGGCTTTGATATTTCACATGTAGATACCTTGTGACGAGACCTTTCATTTGAGACCATGACCTTTGACCTCTTGACCTTGGACTTTGATCTACTTTTCAAAAACTTAACTCTGGTTTCTGACAAAAACCTGTATAGGCGAGCTATGTTATCTTTGATTACCCTATGTTTTTTTGTGGTATACGCAAAACAAATTAGAGTCGTACGATCATGATGACATACATGTATCATTATCATTTAATTTCCTACCACAAGCTCCAGGTTTTCTAAACTCAAATTGAAATCCTGCACTACATGTACTTCTAAACATTTTAAAATATGTCGTCCATTCTGATGCAAAATTATAGTGAAAAAGTAGAAAATGTTTTCAAAGAATTTTTTAACAAATCAGAATTGTTGTTAAAATGTACATGTACATGTACGTATTTACCTGACAGAATTGTATCATATTACTCAAAAATGCTAAATGTAATGAAAAGAAAATCCATATATAGGGTAGAAGATATCCATGGAAACATTATTTTCTGAATTTTGTAGATGCCACACACAGCTACAATGCAGTTTTAGCTGTACTACAGCTTATCCATTACAGTGGGTCTGATATAAAATTAGAAGCTAGCAGACAGGTAAACGTTCATAGCTTTATTGTCATTTTAGCTGTAGTAGAGCTTTATGAATTTGACCATAATAACAGGATACTAGTCCATTCAATAGAAGGTTTTCACATTACCGCAGTAGATATGAATTTTATGCAGGCCAATGCCAACATACCAACATTTGACGTAACTTTCTAATGTGATGTCTGAACAGATCTATGACATCATAATAAGAAATAACGTCAGAACTTGTGATGTCTGGTCTTAGAGTGTCTAAAATGCATGCAATGTATGAATATGGTCAATTCTCACACTTTGAGCGGAAATTTGATTTTCACTTTTGAAGTGTCAAAAAGGTTGCAATAAAATTATGGACTGCAGACCTTTAATTTTCCAAAGTTTGAATAAGCAACGATAACTGGACTGCAGAAGATACATTTATACTGTTTTGTAAGTGTTTATGAATTAAATGAAAAAAAAATCATATTTTCTAATTTCTTCAATGTTACATACTTGCTATTGTCTTGGCAACAGCAACATTTAAATGTATAATTGAGGCTTAATACTTATTAGGTTACTTACTAGTCAGACACCCAACATCAGAAAATTTGACGATATTTTTGTTATGAGGTCTCAATAGAAATTGACAACACATCAGGAAGCATCGAGACTGTGCAACCTGATACATGTATGTCAGAATGAAAAATATTGCCAAATATTGTGATGTTCCATGTTTATGTGTATAAAATCTAGATTTATAACTGAAAAATTGACCTTTCATTGAACATCTTGTGTAATTTTCAGCTTTTGTCAATTTTGGTATCTCGGCCAGGAGCAGCGAAGCAGTTTGCAAAGCAACTCGGTTGGCAGGAATCCATTACTAAGCTTTTTATACACCAGGTCAGGGAAGGTCATCTTGCTAACGAGGCCGTTGCCATGGAACCGCAGGAAGAGGAGTATGTCACCGTGTCCGAAAGCGACATCTGGAGGGTAGATCTACCAGGGGAGGATACTCCTAACAAAGTTGAACAAAATGAAAATGAGGAAAATAGTGGAGAAAAGGAATCTGATCCGCTTTTGTGTTCGTCGGGAAATACTCCAGAAAGGGGAGTTAAACCTCCGGAAAATTTGAATTTATCTGTACCTAACTGTGATAGTCCTTCCTCTGTCCAAAAATCTCCGTCGACCCCTTTCTACTTGTCAAGGACATTTGATTACCTTGAAGATGATAGGTCACGAACAATGAGCCGAAGTTCAAGTGCTAGCGTTGAAGATCTGACTAACAATACAAACAATATGTCCCCGCTCACTCAGAATAAACGAACAAGTTTCAGTCACTCGACCTCGCAATCTTCATTTTCTCTCAGTGATAGTGCAATAGATCTGAACCAATCAAATTCATCTATGACCGATTCTGGTCGGGGAAGCATTGTGATTTCACCGGCAGATAATATTCAGAAAGCGTTGGACAATCTGGGTATTCAGAAGATATATGTAAAAGACAACCCAGAAAGAACGGAAGAATTATGTCAGAACCTCCTGATTGTATTGTTAACAATTATGTGGAGAGGTGTGGAAGGATCTGATGAAGCAGACTGGAAGGTTTGTCTTATTTCTATTGGCTGATTTAAATTCAGATCTGTCCAATCACAGCCCTCTATTCTAAAGTCTGTCTGTTTCCATTCAATTTTGCTTTTTCAAAGTCAGTTCTGTCCAGTTATGGCCTTCCTTTCAAAGACTTGTCTATTTTTATTGCCTCATTCAATCTTTCTCTTATTATATACGTACATGTACATACATGTACAGTACTACATGTATATGTCGTAGATTCAAATAAGTACTACATGTATGTGTACATGTATATCATGTGTGTATATGCCTTAGATACAAATTTACATGTACATGCATTACCTTTTAGTCACAAGGTTGCATAGATCAAAGGTACTATTCCCCAATATGAGGTGAAGTTGCTCTAAGGTAGCAAGGACTACTGTGTATGTTGCTCATCATTGCCTAGAAATCATTGTAACATGTGTAATGCCATATTTGATTTTCAGGAGAGAGGTCAAGTTTTCTCCTGGATTGACAGAATATGTGAAGGGCATGTTTTGATACGGTCCCCTGTAGAAATCAAGAGACGACTCTTAGAGATGATGATTCACTCCAGTGCTTCAGATATCAGAGAAACAGGTAGGTAGATGTTTAGATACAGTCCCTTGTAGAAATCAAGAGACAACTCAAATCATATTAAATTGAAAATTCAATATTTTGTGGTGAACAATAGCTACAGAATTTCTGTATTAAACAAAAATTTCCTTGATTTTTGCTCATCTTACCTAGTTTCAATTTGTAAATGCCGATTTATTCATAAAGTTAGATGTCTTTGTGAATTTTATGAAGGGTGCATTGTAAAATTCAAATGAGAGTGTATACATGTAAATGTGCATGTCTTTCCATTTCAGCTCAAGCTTTGGCAGCCCCCATGGAGAATGCCATGGAACTTGTACGTCTGGTTCACTGTTTTATGATCAGCTTTGATGGTACTGATACAGAACTGTACAGTGAGAGGGTAAGTGTCTGTCTGTCTGTCTGTCTGTAACTTGTACATCTGGTTCACTGTTTTATGAACAGCTTTCAAATTTGATTGTACTGATACAGAACTGTACAGTGAGAGGGTAGTAGTCTGTCGGTCTGTCTGTAACTTGTACGTCTGGTTCACTGTTTTATGATCAGCTTTGATGGTACTGATACAGAACTGTACAGTGAAAGGGTAAGAGTCTGTGCCTCCGTCCACACATACATCTGTCTGTCTGTCTGCAAAAATATTAAGATTGACAGAAAAAGAACATGGATATTGGTGACTGATGCAACAATGTTACTTTCCTCTCTGGCTGATATAATGTAGGACTTGATTGGTCTTTTAGAGAACTTGGCCATTTGGGGCGTAATTAAAATATTTCTAAATTGCTGTGGCCTTACATTAATTTTACTTTCTTTTCCAGTTGATAGAGGACTTGATGGGGCTGTTAGACAACTTGGCCGTTTGGGACGTAGAGAGTGACGGGGGATGGAAAGAGATGGCTAGACTGGGGTTGTCCCTGCTCATTCACTATGCATCGCAATCTGACATAGAGGTAAGAATTACAAATACAAAACAAGACACCACTTCATACTAATTTTAACTGTTTTTGCATCTGATATGAAAACAGGAAAACTTGTTTTTCGCTAAAAACTTCATAATACTACTTAAGCATGTTAAGCAAAAAATAATAACAAAAACTTGTTTATTTTTTAAAACTTTAGAATCGTGAAAAAAAAAATGCACTCTAAAACCATGAAATTTTATACTTGCCAAAAATTATGGTCATACAGTACTTTGGGGAGGTACAATGAATCTTGGTCGGTAAACATAATAAATCAGTTCTTTAATACTTGCATTAGTATCAAAGATTTGCTGTCTGAGATGAGGATTGTCCTAGCATTGACATGGAAAATTTTTGGATACATGAGTATCAGTGTGATTTCTCAGAAATAGTCATACCTGTCAACTTTTGTCAATGTCAATGACCCTCTTTGGGAAATGAAAAAGAGGGTCATAGCACGCGTAACAAAATCGCGACCTTTTGCTTGTGTCATTATGAATAAAATGTAACCCCCCCCCAAAAAAAAATACAGGTCAATAAAGTTCATTTTATTGTAAGACATGTAAAGCATTTATTTAAATTGTAATACTGCATAATCATGATAATGTAGCACATGTGTAAAATTTTAGGACTTATTAATCAATGCCTGAAGGTTCATAGTTGAATTTGCTAGGCTAGATATATTTTTATTTAGTCATTGCTATACCATGATGAAGATTTTGTGTGAAATAAACTCTACATTTCACTGCTTCAATTGTTTTAAACACTAGGAAAACATTTGTCCCTTTTTGTCTGCATAAATCTCTGTGTTTACGATCGTCTTTCCATAGACATTCCCATAATAATCCAAGCCCAGGTCGTCAAAACAATATGAATGTGGCTTATTACTTCCCATATCACTAAACAAACAACCCAATTTACCTGTAAATGCAGGTGTTTTAATTGAAAAGTCACAGCTGGAAATTTAAAGTCCCAAGTAATAGACGGAACCAAATCGGAATCGGGTGATTCCCGGGTCAGTAACGAAAAATCGGGTGAAAGACATGACCCCGCGGGTGATAAAAAATAATCGGGTCAAAGGGTAAAAAAGCGGGACTGACCCGCCGAAATCGGGTCAGTTGACAGCTATGGAAATAGTACAAAGCTATCACATCTACTAGTATATCATTGTAAGTTACTCATTTAATAACAAAGTTTACACCTGTCCAATGATAAAAAGTAGCATTGAATATTGCATCATATCATGAAATTTATAAATAAGAAGGATGAGTACAAGATTTAGGCACATGAAAGATTTTTGACAGAAGTTCAGTACTTTTTGTCCGGATTGCAAAGCAATTCCGGTCGATGGATTGACGATGTCCGTCTGTCCGTCTGCCGTCAACATTTTGGTTAAAGTTTCTGGTTGAGGCAAAATCTAAGGAACTATATGCAGTAGAAACTTTATATTATACATGAAGGCTGCCCATAACAAGACCTTTCAATTTATGCCGTAACATTTGACCTAGTGACCTTGACCTTGGACTTTGACCTAGTTAAAGATTTTGGTTAAAGTCCCTGGTTTAAGCAAAATCTATGGAACTGTATGCAGTAGAAACTTTATATTATACGTGTAGGTTGCCCATGACCAGGCCTTTCAATTTATGCCGTAACATTGTACCTAGTGACCTTGACCTTGGACTTTGACCTAGTTAAAGATTTTGGTTAAAGTTTCTGGTTTAAGCAAAATCTAAGGAACTGTATGCAGAAGAAACTTTATATTATACATTTAGGTTGCCCATGATGAGACCTTTCAATTTATGCCGTAACATTGGACCTAGTGACCTTGACCTTGGACTTTGACCTAGTTAAAGACTTTGGTTAAAGTTCCTGGTTTAAGCAAAATTTAAGGAACTGCATGCAGTAGAAACTTTATGTTATACATGTAGGTTGCCTCCTACAAGACCTCTCTATGTATGCTGTAATATTTGACCTAGTGACCTTGACCCAGTTAGTGACAAAAACTTACTTTGCAATCCGGCCATACCGTCTTTAGCGGTGTTTTATTTTTATATATACAGGGGTTTTTCCCATTTTGGACAGCATCTCACATAAACAAATTAAAATGTCATTAAATTCTATGGACTTCAGAGTAAAATTTAGGAAAAACATTGTTAGAATACCACATTTCCATAGAATTTTCATAACTTTGAAATTCATTTAGGTCAGATAGAGTTCAAAATGAGTAATAACTCTGTGTATCAAACAGACATGAAAAAATACAGAATTTACATTGTAAATTGCAATGAAATTTTAAATCATTGACAAGCTAATGTGTAGCTGTTATGAAATTCAAAGTTTAATTTTTTTCAGTTATGTGCCATAGCCACTGCTAAGCTTCATGTCCTGGTACAGACCAAGCTTATATCAAGCTCTGCAGAAGCCTCTTTCCTGATTGGTAACCTTGACAACATCATCAAACAAGCTGTGATAAGTATGTGAATATACATCTTAACAAACTGTATCATCTAGAAAGGTAGCTTTAATAGCTGATTTTCCAATAGATTCATAAGGCGGACAGACATCACAAAATTTGGCGATATTTCATTGTGACGTCAAAATGGAAAGCATGACAAAACGTCAAGGTGCTTCAAGACAGTGCGATCAGATGTGACGTCAAAATTGAAAATTTTGCCAAATGATTTGATGTCTGGTGTCTGTACATATATAATCAAGGTTTAAAACGGTCATAGATATTTTCTGGAAAATGGACCATTGATGCCAAATGAGCCTTGTACAACTCTGTGAGCCATGCTCTAATTCACTTAAATTAACTTATCTCAGCCTTGTGGATTTAGGAGAGATTTAAAGGTGAAATTCTCAACATCCAATGGGATGATTAAAATTCAGAAAATTATGAAAATCCAGCTTAGAGAACGTAGAGGACAGAAAAATGTCACTGGGTTTGAACATGAAATACTGAGCACATGCCAGTGGCAGATCCAGTGTCCCCTTTTGGGGGGGGGGTCAAGGGGCGAATTTTGTCGATTTTTACTGAAAATGGGCCAAAATATACCTGTTTTTGGAAAATTTTGGGTCAGTGCCGGAGGGGGGGGGGGGTAGCGCCCCCTTTGCACCCCCCTGACATGCAACTCCATACTTGACAAGTGATTGCTGCACATTCAAAAACTCTAGTTTCAGTTTCAGTTTGACAGGCACGTGTGAAGTAGACTAAATTACCAAAGGTTGAGATAAGTTAAGGTCATTTGGAACACCAGCTTGAAAAGATGAGCCTCCTACAAAATGTCCTTGTTTTATACATGTAGATATCTTTCTTTATGTCATTTATAGGGACTTATGAAATCTGCTTAACATTGCACCCTCTTCTATTCTGCCCTTTATATTGCCTTCTCAACACAGAGAACAAAAATAGAAAGATTTCCATGTGATAAAAACCTGCTTATTTTTGTCCTCCCCCCTCCCACTTAACATTTATGTTATAAAGCCCTGTTTTATTATTACAGAGAATACAGACAACTATTCTTTCCTGATACCTGTGTTGAAGGCCCTGATAGAGAAGGGCCAGGACTTACTGAGTCTCGATCTTTTATTGCCCTCTCTCCCTGCCACGTCTCGCAGCCCTACCTTTTTCGATGACTTCAAACAGTACTGCATGTCAGAGGAATGGAAAAACTTCATCGAAAATTATGTAAGGATTTATCATTTTATGCAACCTGTCAGCTCTCCCTCTTTTGAAGGGAGACTCCCTCTTTTTGACCTCAACTCCCTCTTTGGCATTTCTCCCTCGAGGGAGACCAAAATCTCCCTCTTTTTGGTCCAGTCTCCCTCTTTTGGCATATTTACCAAAGAAAATCACTCTAAATAGCGACTTTCAGGGCATTTCATGAGAAATTGCATGACAAAATGTAAGAAAAGATGGTAGGAATGCAATAAACTATTGATGCATGTTTCATAGTTTATAAATGTTTTTGCATTGAAATGTCAGCACAATGAAATTATTTGAAAATTAGTTTTGCACAAAATGTCGCGATTTATTAAAAATGTAGCTAAATTTGTTCACGTGCAATCTCCCTCTTTTTCAAGTGCCAAGGAAGGAGATCTCCCTCTTTTTAAGATGATTATGTTATAAGCTTTAAATCATTGAATGTCATAG
The DNA here is from genome assembly GCA_028142955.1 of Pinctada fucata. Taxonomy (NCBI): domain Eukaryota; kingdom Metazoa; phylum Mollusca; class Bivalvia; order Pterioida; family Pteriidae; genus Pinctada; species Pinctada fucata. Next base: position 8,017,188 of record AP027115.1, read on the forward strand.
AGTATGTATAAAGGTATTTAACCCCTAATGCATTTTCAATAATAAATACCAGAAATAAGAATTTTCAATCTCTTAACAAGAATGCTATACATACTTTTTGGCTAAAATTGGGGATTACACTTATCATACAATGATCTACTCTGTCATCCCAAAGATTTCTGATTATGAAATCATCGGCATTTATCGGGAAATTATGAAAATGTGCATAAATTTTAACCGGAAGTACTCTATTAGGGTGTGGGATCCTGAAGTGAAAATTATGGTACACAGAAAACTATTCTAAGAGAAATAATTGAACCTTATAATCTTCAATTATCGTAATTTTCAAGCTGATCTTGATTTACTTGTTTTAGCAGTGTAGTTTACGAGAGTTAGGGCTGTCTTGAGTTTTTTAATTCTAGACTACACTTGAAAGTAAATGAAATGTTAGTATAAAAAGCAAGAAAACAGGCTTATTCATAATTATGAAAATTTGTTGCCTGAAAATAGATACAAGTACATATCTAGAATACAAATAGATGTATACAAACTCTATCATTCTGATTTATTCCAATTTAATTTGATATGGACTTTTCTTTATTTTCACTTGTATTCCTTGAATAGAAATAATCGCTTTGACATACTAGTATACGTCATGTACATGTTTCTATCATTAAGGTAACGCCACAGAAGATACATTTTGAAGAGAGTGCGTTCGGAGATTTAGAGATAAAAAACCAACAGTTCTGGGCTGAGTGTAAAGAGTTAATGATGGTAAACATGCATAGACGGAATCGGGAAAGAGGCGACTCAAAACTCAAATTTGAGGTAAGCTACGCTACAAATGCGTTTATTTAAGGTCATTACTGGGTAATCAGGAATAAGGATGAACTTCTCCCAAGTTTTGCGCAAAGGCGTCTTTTCAAATATAAAACAGCATGGAAGTAAGTAAATGATATCTTCACACAAAAAAAAGCTTGATAAAAATGGAAAGATTCAGAGCTATATACATGTACATGTATCTTCATTTAAATTGGTGAGAGAAAAATAGATTTTTTCTATTTCTTCAGAACATGATCTTGAATCCCTTCCAAGGAAAAGTACAGTATGAAGAGAGGAGATTTCAGAATGTAACGATACAAATGCGCAACCAACATTTATCTGTTCTTAGACAGTGGCGAGCCACCAAAGCGTTCTTCACCGGAGAAAGAGGAGCATGGGTCAGTGGGTAAGTTCTGAAGCCTCTTCATGGACGGCACATCTTAAGTTTGATACTCCGATCAGATGATAATTTCCATTCAGTAACTAAATATTTTGTTTTATGTCCGCGGGCAGGTACCTTATAAAGGAGAATTACGCATAAAAAAAACACACACAAACATGCATTTTTCAGGTTAAAAAATATCAGTAAATCATCTTGAATATCAGAAGTAAGTACTGTAGTGATTTTTTTTCCAAAAATAAAGTGAAAATTTATCCACTTCTATTGAAGTAGGATATTTTTTTTCCTTTGTTTTCAGTCTATCTTCCCATATTCCTTCATATTGATCATGTGTTTGTGTGTTTTCATGCCTGGCGGGAAGGTACCTTTCAGAAAAAGGTCGGGATTTAAAACAAAATATTTAATTACTAAATGTACTGTAAATTGCTTTATTTTCGTTAGTACCAATTTTCGTCAATTCGTTAAAAATGACCATTTCGTCAATACGTAAATTCGTCATCCAAGAGTCCCTAAAATGTAAATTCGTCTGTTCAAATGCCAACTTAACATTTAGATCTGCCGTCAAACAGTCAAATCCGTCGCATGTGTTTGTTTGTATTGCTTGTTTAACAATTATTTAACAATTATTGGTAAACAAACAATTAGAGACATGTATATCGCCTACCTTGCTGTGAAAACATATCATTTAAGAAATTAGAAGTACATTGTATGCGACTTTGTGTTCATATCCAATTTTCATTTGCATGTCGTAATAACACTATTTAACAATGTCTTAAAACTCGGAACCTTTCGTTTCTTCCTCCCTCCTCTGCAGTGCGCTCGGTTTATATCTCTAGACTGATTCTGAATCAATTTTTCCTTACTACAATTTATAAGTCAGGAGTATTTATATTCGTCTGTACGTAATTTCGTCAATGAAGGCACTGACGAAAATGACGAAAATTGGTATCTGACGAATAAAAACCAATTTACAGTATTCCAAAATCATGATTGTCCTTGTAAAAAACATCAACAATGTTTTCTGATTGCGATTTAGTAGAAACATTGGCGAATTATGTGATTTACATTTCTGTGAATTTTATCTACATACATGTATATGCATGTCTATTCAATCTACTAAAAATTTGTCAGTATCATGAGAAAATTACTAAGCTGAATTACCAAAGTATTTTTGGCACACCTTATATTTGTATATAAACAACAATTTGAATTTGTATTATCCAATGAGCAGGAAGAAACAGTTGATGCACATGAAGCTATCCAATCAGGAGAATTTTCAACGAATGAAAGTGAAACTAGTGCCGAACTATAACTACGATCCCCACACGGAGGCCAGCATACTCAGGGACAATCTAGGTTAGTTACAGCATCACTATTCTGCCTTTTCAATATACATGTAACAGAGTTAGTTACCTGTACTTTCCATTTTGGCAGTATCTGACTTAAACTAATTGTGACATCACAAATTTTTAAATTCTATGGAAACAAACCTAAAACTCAGGAAAAACATTCTTCAAATATGATATGATTTTTCTATAGGAATTTCATTAACGTTACAATGCATGTACTTCACATTCTCTCTGTATGACTATAAGGCAGAATAGAACAATTTTTGTAGAATTTTTGACAATAATTTAATTTTGATAACTTTTTCCATTCACTTTAAATCTGTCCTTTTCTGTGAATGTTCTGTTACAAGTCAAAAATCAAATAACATGGCATGAGTCATCAATATTTGTTAGACATTTTGAAGTAACTTCATTTAATTAGTCCCCTACTGGCTCGCCAGAGGGGACTTATAGTTTCCACCCCGTTTTTCCCAATACATTTTCACAAACAATATTCAAAATTTGGCATATTATTTAGAAGTATATTTATAGACATCTTAAAGAAGCTGCATTAATGCCATATCTTTCTATTGTGATAGAGAGAACTGTCTTGTTTGAATCTAATTAAAGAATAAGCGTCTTAATTGTGGTTTTTTACGGACATGCAGCACACAGCAAAAGCATTCATCGTACATGTAATGTGCGTCAGCATTGGATGTGCATATATACATGTATTTGTACATGTCATGTCTAACCAAAGTAAATTTCTGTAATTGTATTCCCCTATTCTCAATGTGTAATGGATTTCAGGGATGTGTGAAGCTACGATGGCTGCAGAAATCGAGAAGTTAAAGGTGGCTAAGGAGGCTGTGATATCTAAAGACAACATAGGAGATGACGCCCTCGGTGACGAAGAATGGAACGTGATAAGCCAGGAAGACAGGTTTGTTGTTATCGTAGATTTAACTTTTGGACATCTTTGCGTGCCCAGGTTCAGATTTTTTCAATTATCCTCACTTTTGCGGATTTAGGCTACTTCACAATTTTCTTGTGAAAGATTTGCAATAAAAGTTCACGGCAAAGGAGAAGTTAGTATGAGGAATGTGACCAAGATGAATGAGGTCAAAGTTCATCTGAAGGTCATTACATATTACTTAATCATGCTTATTCTACATTTCATTTCACAGAATTGACGAGGCCAAGGGGAAGGAGAAGTTAGTACTATCAGAGGAATGTGACCTTGTAACCATGATGAATGTGGTCAAAGGTCGTCTGGAGGTCACCACATCTTATGTTTACTTCTTTGACTGTAGCCAAAACAGAGAGGAAGGTGAGATTTTAATATTTAATGCAGAGGTTTATAGACGCTAAGTAAAAGGAAATTTGTTCTCTGTTTGTTATATTTTTATGACAGAGTATATGGTCAATATATTTTCATCAAGTGTAAATAATATTAAGCTGCACACTGATGGACAGTTGTATATCAGCTGACCTTGACCTTTGCATTCATTTAGCCTTCTTTTTGAAAACTCTTGAATGATAAGTAAAATGGCCGTCATGTTTTTAAAACGCTCATACATGTAAGTGCTAGTATGTTTACTATATTCTGAATTTTAATTTGTCTTACTTTAAGTCTGTATTTCTTTTATAGTTAACATTACTTTTTTGTGTGTAACCCTTTTTAAAATACATTTGCACTTGTTACCAGTACTTTAACCATGCTTTTTCAACTAACATTTAGTATAACTTTGTTTTTTTCCTGACAAAGCATCTAGCAACTGTCAGGGGGCATGGGTGTGTCACAAACACATATTGTTATTTATAACATGATTTTACAGGAGGGGAGGACTTTAAATGGTCGCTGTCTCAGCTGAGAGAAATCCATCTCCGTCGTTATAACCTACGGCGTAGTGCTATAGAAGTCTTCCTGGTTGATCAAACCAATTACTTCCTCAACTTCTCACCCAAGGTAACATTGTATACCGGTAAATTTTTTATATGTAAATTACTTTGTACATACATGTACATGTATATCATGGAATTGGACAAAGCTTTGACTCATACTTAATAATATAATATAGAGTTATTAGATTCAAACTTGTAATATACATGTACATGTAAATGATTGCGGCGGGATACTTTTCCTATTATAATTAATTTTAAGATAGTTTTCCAAAGCTGGATCGATTTGATAACTGATTGACGTTTGATTACTGAAAATTTGGTTATTTTCACTTGGAGAAAATTTGGCCATCAAATTTCATTACACATCAAGACATTACGCTGGCAGGAAAAATAGTTGCAATATACATGTAAATGTCTCTGCCGTTGTAAGAATGCATCAGGTTTATTTTCACGTGGGAGATTTTAGCGAATTTTTTTATTCGTGAATTACTTAAAAATTGCCCCCGTGCTAAAATTTCCATGCTTACATTACAACAGTAATCATTCTTTCACAGTCACTTTGATAACATGATTGTATAAATTTGTTATTTACAAACTAACATTTTACTTAATAGGTGAGGAACAAGGTGTACAGTAAGATTCTGAGTCTCCGACCTTCAAATCTGATTTACTTCGGGTCAAGGTCACCCATGGAACTTCTCAAATCCTCAGGACTTACAAAGGTAAGGCACAGCATGAATCTGACAATAAAGTTATTATAAATCCTCCCAAAGCCTTATGGCTCATAAGGTCTGAATGGTTACAGTAGGGCAAGTGAATGAGAGGGCATTAATCCTCCCCCTGGATAACCGTTTTACGTCTGGGTTTACTGGAACAAACAGAGTCGAGGAGCACAGCCAGTGATTACAAAGTGAAAGTTTTTTCACTGAGCCAATGAACCACCGTGTGAATCACAACTCACAGTAAAGATTACAAATTATTATTCAGCTTCTTCCATACATCACCCTTCTTAAAAATTTCTGCCTTTTAATTGTTCCATTCCTATTTTAAAAATCTACATGTATTTACATGTATATGGGTTTTTTTTTCCAAAAATGGGTACTTACAAACCTGTACTACCTTTCTGAATGTCTCTTTCTTTAATTCCTTTCTTCTTCTGAAACTTTACATGACTGTATATACATGTAAATATGTGTTTGTTTTTTTCCAGAAATGGGTACAGAGGGACATCTCAAACTTTGAGTATTTGATGCAGTTAAACACTATCGCAGGCAGAACTTACAATGACCTGAGTCAGTACCCTGTGGTGAGTATACAATTATTTCTCAATTTTATCACGATAAAAGATAAAGGTATACTAGAAAATTAAGAAAAAGAAAAGAAATCAGAGGTAAAATAAGAAATTTATATTTTAGGTAAAATTTTTGCCCATTTTTAGCTCGACTGCACTTTAGTGCAAAAGAGCTATTGCAATACCCCCGGCGTCTGCGTCCGCGTCGTCCGAACTAGATGATAAGGTAAATGTTAAGATTACACATTTACCTTTCCTATATTCATATTCTGTTGGGTTTTTTTTGTTGCAAATGTTTAATTATACATCATTTAATATATCCAGATGAGGATATAGCCCCTGGGGTTGGGATTTTTAAAATTATTTCAAATGATAAGGCAAATGTTGAGATGATAAGGTAAATGTTAAGATAGCAATAAAGTCTTTAAAAGCCAATATTGAGCAAAGTATAAGTGCTACATGTACCAAACTTACATATTTGATGTATCTTTGATCAAACTTTCAAAAAATGACCTTGACCTACTTTTTTCCGCTTGAATGATTTTGCCTTTAAAAGCCAATATTGAGCAAAGTATAAGTGCTACATGTACCAAACTTGCATATTGGATGTATCTTTGATCAAACTTTCATAAAATGACCTTGACCTACTTTTTTCCGCTTGAATGATTTTACCTTTAAAAGCCAATATTGAGCAAAGTATAAGTGCTACATGTACCAAACTTGCATATTGGATGTATCTTTGATCAAACTTTCATAAAATGACCTTGACCTACTTTTTTCCGCTTGAATGATTTTGCCTTTAAAAGCCAATATTGAGCAAAGTATAAGTGCTACATGTACCAAACTTGCATATTGGATGTATCTTTGATCAAACTTTCAAAAAATGACCTTGACCTCCTTTTTTCCGCTTGAATGATTTTGCCTTTAAAAGCCAATATTGAGCAAAGTATAAGTGCTACATGTACCAAACTTGCATATTGGATGTATCTCTGATCAAAGTTTCATAAAATGACCTTGACCTACTTTTTCCGCTTGAATGATTTTACCTTTAAAAGCCAATATTGAGAAAAGTATAAGTGCTACATGCACCAGACTTGCATATTGGATGCATCTTGGGTTAGACTATTGAAATATGACCTTGACCTACTTTTTCCGCTTCAGTGATTTTGCTTTAAATTGGCAATATTGAGCTAACTATAAGTGCTACATGCACCAGACTTGCATATTGGATGCATCTTGGGTTTGACTATTGAAATCTGACCTTGACCTACTTTTTCTGCTTCAGTGATTTATGATGAGATATATGTTGTTGCCTGAGAAAGGGAGTTTAAATAAATTGGCTGTCATGAGAGATATTATGCTATGCAGTCGAGCATTAGGTGACTCTGGCAACTATTTTGATATACATGTAACTTAATGGTTTAATCGCTTTTTTTTTCTGCATTTGTCTTTGTCTGAGGCTAAATTCAGATCTAGGCAATGAAAAATATTCAGGAATTTTTTAGCATCTTTATTTACATGTTACAATGTACATGTATATATCAAACAAAACGTTATAGTCATGTTGCATATGAAACAAAACATAATGAGAATTCTTTTTGACTTTTCTCACCTTGCATGAATTCTAGTACATGTACATGTGTATGATGTGTATGTAATCAATATTTGAATTTTTTTTCTTCAGTTTCCATGGATACTGTGTGATTACACATCAGATAACCTTGACCTTGACAATCCTGCCGTGTACCGTGACCTCAGTAAACCTGTCGGAGCTGTGAACCCCAAAAATGAAAAAGATATCCGAGAAAAGTATGTCACACATTCAGATCTCTCCTTCAATGTACATGTACATGTACATACACATGTACATAATTTTTTTAAAAATATTATATTACATTCTCAATATAATTATACATGTACACTGTACGAAAATTTTAGAATGGATATGAAAATAATGACACTGGAAAGTAAAAGATGGGAGGCAAAAGTAACATGGGATGCAAATGTAACATGGGATGCAAAAGTAATATGAGAGGCAAAAGTAACATGAGAGGCAAAAGTGACATGGGATGCAAAAGTAACATGAGAGGCAAAAGTAACATGGGATGCAAAAGTAACATGGGATGCAAAAGTAACATGGGATTCAAAAGTAACATGGGAGGCAAAAGTAACATGAGAGGCAAAAGTAACATGAGAGGCAAAAGTAACATGGGAGGCAAAAGTAACATGGGAGGCAAAAGTAACATGGGAGGCAAAAGTAACATGAGAGGCAAAAGTAACATGAAAGGCAAAAGTAACATGGGATGCAAAAGTAACATGAGATGCAAAAGTAACATGGGATGCAAAAGTAACATGGGATGCAAAAGTAACATGAGATGCAAAAGTAACATGGGATGCAAAAGTAACATGAGATGCAAAAGTAACATGGGATGCAAAAGTAACATGCATTTAGATTTCTGTCAATACAAATCCAGTCTTTACTGATAAACATGTCTTTATAGGTACAATAACTTTGAGGATCCGTCAGGAGTAGTGGAGAAGTTTCATTACGGCACACATTACTCAAACTCGGCTGGTGTGATGCACTACATGTTGAGAATGGAACCGTTTACTAGCTTACACATCCAGCTACAAAGTGGAAGGTATGCCATATACATGTACATGTATCTGCAATATGATAGATTTTGGCTATATCAAGTTTTATATCAATTTGGCTTCTTTGAAAGCATTGTCTTGAATGATAGTACACCACTAATTTACAGTAGACTGTATCACGTTATCTGCAGAACCAAGTTCCATAGGCAATACAGTGGATCAATGAGGTCATTTACATGTAGTTGTTATGAAAATGTCATTTGTAATATCTCATCAACAAATGAAACATGCTTATACTTTAGCATTCTAGACCAATCAAATGATGTAAAAAAAAGGCTCAGCTACAGGTTTCCTGCTGAAGGTACTGTGAAGGGTCCAGACAATTGCATATAAACAAATTTTGTCAGCTTTAACATTGACAAGACGGAATACATGTATATTTCGACATTAACTTCGCATCATGTCGAAAGCCATCAGTTTGAACTCATAATATTGATGTATCCCAGAATTCTTTGTTTCACCCACAATTCCTTGGAAATATGGCTGCTTATTATTACAGGTTTAACGTCGCAGACATACAGTTTCACTGTAATGTATTGCGGCTACATGGCTAAGTCTGAAAACCCTAGTGACATGAAAGAACTTATCCCAGAATTCTTTTTTCTACCAGAATGCTTTGTAAATATGGCTGTTTATTATTACAGATTTGACGTAGCAGACAGACAGTTTCACTCTATACCAGCCACATGGCAAAGTCTGATGGAAAACCCTAATGATGTCAAAGAACTTATCCCAGAATTCTTTTATCTCCCAGAATTCCTTGTAAATATGAACAGTGAGTACAGATTTTTATTAATAGGCTTTTTCAGGATACCTAGCACTTCTTCTCATTCTGTCACAACTTAAAACTGATTGTCCTTAGTGTCACCATGTTAAAAGGGTAATTTAAATTATCCAAGGTCTGTGTTGATTATAAACGTGTATATTTCCGCACTATTTTGTGTACATTTATCTCAACACTTTGTAATTTCAAAGAATCTATCTACATGTATCTAAGCTCTTTTAGAATGGACATTTTCATTGATAATTTTTTCTTGTGGCATTTTCGAATTTCATAATCTGGATTCAGTTATATTCTTATTATTTTCAGATTTTGACCTCGGTAAATTACAATTCACTGGAGAAAGAATAAACCACGTAGAACTGCCAAGATGGGCCAAATCTCCAGAGGATTTTATCTACAAGCATCGACAGGCCCTGGAGTCAGACTACGTGTCGGCTAACCTCCATCACTGGATTGACTTGATCTTTGGATACAAACAGAAAGGACCAGCTGCTGTAGAGGCCCTTAATGTATTCTACTATTGTACTTATGAAGGTTAGTTATTTATAGATTGACTTGATCTTTGGATACAAACAGAAAGGACCAGCTGCTGTAGAGGCCCTTAATGTATTCTACTATTGTACTTATGAAGGTTAGTTATTTATAGATTGACTTGATCTTTGGATACAAACAGAAAGGACCAGCTGCTGTAGAGGCCCTTAATGTATTCTACTATTGTACTTATGAAGGTTAGTTATTTATAGATTGACTTGATCTTTGGATACAAACAGAAAGGACCAGCTGCTGTAGAGGCCCTTAATGTGTTCTACTATTGTACTTATGAAGGTTAGTTATTTATAGATTGACTTGATCTTTGGATACAAACAGAAAGGACCAGCTGCTGTAGAGGCCCTTAATGTATTCTACTATTGTACTTATGAAGGTTAGTTATTTATAGATTGACTTGATCTTTGGATACAAACAGAAAGGACCAGCTGCCGTGGAAGCCCTTAATGTGTTCTACTATTGTACTTATGAAGGTAGGTGATTTATGATAAAAAGTTTTCATGAAGAGCAGGCACTTAGTTATTTGATAGCCTCTTCTTTCTATAGCAAACCACAAAAAAAACTCAAGAAATTGGATTGAAACTACATTTTGTTCTCTACTTTTGAGGGGACATGAAAACTGGTTTGTCTATATGAACATTTCATATTTGAAAGGAATATGACATTAGTAAAATCTAGATGGAAATTGAATTTTAAAGGCATTGTGTATTGATTATTGTGAAACTCATTTTTGGCCGGATTGCAAAGCAATTCCGGTCTATAGATTGACGATGTCCGTCCGTCTGTCCGTCTGTCTGTCTGTCTGTCCGTCCGTCTGCCGTCAACATTTTGGTTAAGGTTTCTGGTTGAGGCAAAATCTAAGGAACTATATGCAGTAGAAACTTTATATTATACATGAAGCTTGCCCATGACAAGACCTTTCAATTTATGCCGTAACTTTTGACCTAGTGACCTTGACCTTGGACTTTGACCTAGTTAAAGATTTTGGTTAAAGTTTCTGGTTGAGGCAAAATCTAAGTAACTATATGCAGTAGAAACTTTATATTATACATGAAGCTTGCCCATGACAAGACCTTTCAATTTATGCCGTAACATTTGACCTAGTGACCTTGACCTTGGACTTTGACCTAGTTAAAGATTTTGGTTAAAGTTTCTGGTTGAGGCAAAATCTAAGTAACTATATGCAGTAGAAACTTTATATTATACATGAAGCTTGCCCATGACAAGACCTTTCAATTTATGCCGTAACATTTGACCTAGTGACCTTGGACTTTGACCTAGTTAAAGATTTTGGTTAAAGTTTCTGGTTGAGGCAAAATCTAAGTAACTATATGCAGTAGAAACTTTATATTATACATGAAGCTTGCCCATGACAAGACCTTTCAATTTATGCCGTAACTTTTGACCTAGTGACCTTGACCTTGGACTTTGACCTAGTTAAAGATTTTGGTTAAAGTTTCTGGTTGAGGCAAAATCTAAGTAACTATATGCAGTAGAAACTTTATATTATACATGAAGCTTGCCCATGACAAGACCGTTCAATTTATGCCGTAACTTTTGACCTAGTGACCTTGACCTTGGACTTTGACCTAGTTAAAGATTTTGGTTAAAGTTTCTGGTTGAGGCAAAATCTAAGTAACTATATGCAGTAGAAACTTTATATTATACATGAAGCTTGCCCATGACAAGACCTTTCAATTTATGCCGTAACATTTGACCTAGTGACCTTGACCTTGGACTTTGACCTAGTTAAAGATTTTGGTTAAAGTTTCTGGTTGAGGCAAAATCTAAGTAACTATATGCAGTAGAAACTTTATATTATACATGAAGCTTGCCCATGACAAGACCTTTCAATTTATGCCGTAACATTTGACCTAGTGACCTTGGACTTTGACCTAGTTAAAGATTTTGGTTAAAGTTTCTGGTTGAGGCAAAATCTAAGTAACTATATGCAGTAGAAACTTTATATTATACATGAAGCTTGCCCATGACAAGACCTTTCAATTTATGCCGTAACTTTTGACCTAGTGACCTTGACCTTGGACTTTGACCTAGTTAAAGATTTTGGTTAAAGTTTCTGGTTGAGGCAAAATCTAAGTAACTATATGCAGTAGAAACTTTATATTATACATGAAGCTTGCCCATGACAAGACCGTTCAATTTATGCCGTAACTTTTGACCTAGTGACCTTGACCTTGGACTTTGACCTAGTTAAAGATTTTGGTTAAAGTTTCTGGTTGAGGCAAAATCTAAGTAACTATATGCAGTAGAAACTTTATATTATACATGAAGCTTGCCCATGACAAGACCTTTCAATTTATGCCGTAACATTTGACCTAGTGACCTTGACCTTGGACTTTGACCTAGTTAAAGATTTTGGTTAAAGTTTCTGGTTGAGGCAAAATCTAAGTAACTATATGCAGTAGAAACTTTATATTATACATGAAGCTTGCCCATGACAAGACCTTTCAATTTATGCCGTAACATTTGACCTAGTGACCTTGACCTTCGACTTTGACCTACTCAAAGATTTTGATTAAAGTTCCTGGTTTAAGCAAAATCTATGGTACTGTATGCAGTAGAAACTTTATATTATTAATGAAGCTCGCCCATGACAAGACCTTTCAATTTATGCCGTAACATTTGACCTAGTGACCTTGACCTTGGACTTTGACCTAGTTAAGGATTTTGGTTAAAGTTCCTGGTTTAAGCAAAATCTATGGAACTGTATGCAGTAGAAACTTTATTTTATACATGTAGGTTGCCTCTGACAAAACCTTTCAATTTATGCTGTATTATTAAAGACCTATTGACCTTGACCCAGTTGGTGACAAAAACTTACTTTGCAATCCGGCCATTCCGTCTTTAGCGGTGTTTTATCTCCTTTTGAAGCCATTAGGCAGAAAGAATTTTCTTGATCTATCATCCTACTTCTAACTCACACTTTACATCTTTAAAATTCTAAGACATTTAATTAAGACAAATTAATTAATTTTATTAATTAAAAAATTAAGACATTATTTTCAGCCTAAAAAGTACTTGTAGCTAAATTTCATGCTTGATTTCTGGATTTCTACATACATGTACATGTAGCTAATCCTCTTCACTATGTTTAACAGGGGCAGTGGATTTAGATGCTGTAAAGGACGACAACGAGAGGAAAGCCTTAGAGGGAATGATCAATAACTTTGGACAAACTCCTTGTCAGCTGTTGAAGGTGATATATCACAAATCTTAACTGTAAATTATAAGTGTGCCAACAGTGAGGTCATATTGAATGTCACATTGCCAAATTCATCAGGTTTAGTATCTGCTTTCAAATCAATGCTACTTGCATGTACAAGTATTAGTAAGGAAATCTCGTTAAGATGTCATTATTTGTAAATATTAAGTTTGTCCGCAGGTGAAGTCTTCATGCGAAGTTTTGTAAACACTATAAAAAATGTACTTGTCTTACCCATTTATTGGTCCATCAGACAATATCTACATGTACTAACCTGACAATAATTTTAGTAGCCAAGGGCATTTGGCTAGTGAGTTTTGTGAAGACTGTGGGCACTACATGTATGTTGGACACTGTGCGATCCAGCAATTTACCAACCAGACCAACTTAGAAAATGAAGATATAAATATCCAAGTCATCAAGTCTTTGAGTAGTTTTACATTATTGAGTCCCTATCATTATCTTACAAAGATGGTCAAGTAATATTTTCTTAGAGTACAGTGTCCATATATACAAATTGAACCAACTTTTCTCTCCTCTTTTTAACAGGATGCCCATCCAAGAAGACATACAATGGAAGAGGTGATATTCAGATCTAACTTTTCTCTCCTCTATTTAACAGGATGCCCATCCAAGAAGACATACAATGGAAGAGGTGATATTCAGATCTATAAAGTTGGACAAACCTCTCAGTGTGTTCCAGTTTGTAGATCACATCAAAGTCTTCTATGTCGAGGTATGAACCATTTAAATACAAAAAAAATTTAAACGATAAGGTCTTAAGTGTAGAGGTGAATTTGTGTCCATAAACACTATACTATTAGTTTCCAAAGGGGTAGGGCCACGAAGCCCGATATTGGCCCTAATTTTGCTAAATTTTGAACGTTGTACTTCATAGAATTTTTAACTGTTATTTGACATTTTGAAACGTTCTCTACTGAATCACGAATCTATTTTTTGTAAACATTGCTTTTATCAACACCTTTTAGCCGTTTGAAAACACCAAAATAGGTCATATTCGGCGAAATTGATGCAAAAACTCAATATTTCTATTAAATTAGCAATGGCCGCATGCATTAACTATGATGGAAAATTTATATGTGAAAGATTATCATTATATCCTTTTGTCATAAACGTTTTATCTCAGTTAATGCATGCGGCCACATTGAATTTTACGACAAAAGACAAAATTCTCAGCAATTATCGCCATATTTTGTCAATAACGTCAAAATGACGTCACTTCGTGACGTCATTACTGTTAAATGGCACATTGTTTGGTGATATTATTCTTTTCGTGAAAAGCGGTAAACATTCGTGTATTTTCATGAGAGATATCAAGTATTCCTCATGAAATTTATTTTAAGAGAAAAATCAAGGGCCGATTTAGGGGTCTCGTGGCCCTACCCCTTTCTGATTCATCCATTGCAAACCTTAATTTTACAAAACAGACTACAGACATGAAATAATTTGGCAAATTTTTGAATTGTTACGCCATAATCTATCAAAGCCTTTTTGTTATGTTTTCAATGATTTATTTGTGACATCATAATGAAAATCACCATCAAAGTATGTGATGTCCATAGTCTAGCTGTCAAAGGAAACATCTCAAAATGGTCTGACTATTGGTTATTAATTGTAAGTTTGGTCTTTCACTTTAGTTTCTGAGACTTTTCTCTGTAGTGGATAGAGACATTAAGTGGAAATTTTGTACAAAGCTTTGCCATGGATGGTGAATGACAAAATTTAAATTTGCTAATTTTAGTTATAAATCTTGTTTCTTATTTTAAGGTATCTCCAGAGGGGGATCCATTGGTGTATGTAAGTGTCCCTTTGAATCAGTCTCGATCCATCCTACCACAAGGAAACGACTCACTGGTATGTATTAACAGAGATATGTGTTCTTAACTTATAAGGTTATGTGTCGCGTTGAAGCAAAAGTGATTTTACTTGTACCGCATCATTTTGTCCAGCTGTCTGTCTTCGAGTTTGTCTGGTCATAATACTTCCATATGAAAATGCATGTGCTTCTTATACTGTACATTAAACTTTCATCAAAGTTACAGAAGTGGTCAAGTATGATGTCACTCTTAAACAAATGATTTTCAGGTCACCTTCAAGATAAATTTCTCATATCTTAGGGTCAAACATCATTGTAGATAATCCAGCATTATGCAGGCGAAGTACCTGTTCTTTGACTATCTGGCAAGTGTCTTTTACAAAAATGAGAAAAACTCTCATAAGATTTTCAATAATTGCAGTGATAATCTTAAATTTATGCACACGTACACATAGTTTTGTCAGTCTAGTTATTACATGTATAGGTACATGTGTGTTTTGTATATGCAGGTTACCGTGTCCACAGATGGAGTGATCGGAGTCCATGGATGGCTGCCCTATGATAAATCCATATCAAACTACTTTACGTTTGAAAAGGATCCATATTTTGCAAACCTGAAGTAAGTATCCTTACTTTGTACTTATAGACATGTACCCTATTATGATCAGTGGGGGGATACCCCTCTGACTCCTCCCACCATCCCTTTTTCCCTCCTCCCACCCTCTTACCTCCCCCCTCCCACCTTATACTGGTGACTGGGGACTTCTGAATGAATAGTGCTTATCTTTCTAAGTCAAGGAAGTTGATGATCGCCAAATGTGAAAAATCGATTTGTTAGTGGATGTTTGCATTATGACAATATAATCAAATGGCCTCATATAGCACTGCCTGTTGTCATGTCCCCATAGTATAAAAGTCTGTCAGTGGCTGCAATATCAGAATTTGGCCATCGGTTTTACGTTTACTTTATTCACAGGTCAAGAAGAAGGATTGCATGTGCTTTTGCACCAGGTCTGAAAATAGATGCCAAACTTTTCGTTGTTACCCATGATGCCAAGCTGCTGATTAGTGTGGGACATTGGGATTGCTCAGTTCAAGTTTACCATTTGGGAAAGGCCAAGAAGATCAATCAACTACAAGGCCACATAGGTTAGAAATTTGGTCTTTTCGAAATACATAGTTACTTCCCATTTGTGCCGGTATCTAATGCCAAGGTATTGTGACGTCATTAACTTCTATAGATACAAGCGTAAAAGACAAGAAATTATAGCTAAAAATATGACAATTTAAAATTGATTTAATGAATGGAATCACATTTACGTCATAATCAAGTATCTGCATGAATCAAACATAAGCTGTAAGTCGAAAAGGCGGAGAGTTTTATGTTGTGTTATTTGTGAAGCAAAGTATTACATAGAGATGTCTGTTTGTCTCTCTATTAGTCTCATTTACATTTATAACTTAAAACTTTGAAATTACAAGGCTTTCATTCATTGAACTTTGGTACAGTTCATTGAACTTTAGTTCAATTCATTGAACTTTGGTTCAATTCATTGAACTTTAGTTCAATTCATTGAACTTTAGTTCAATTCATTGAACTTTAGTATAATTCATTGAACTTTAGTACAATTGCGTCAATCATAATAAGAGTTAATCAGCAAAAGTAAATTAAAGTAACCTCATAAATCATGTCATACAGGCTAAACATTCATAAACAATTTAGGAATGTTGCTAATGATACAATATTAATTACGATATCTGTTTTTTGTACAATTTTATCGCAATTCTCTGATTTTTTCCGAAAGAAAGGAAGTGCTCTCTAAATTGTAATTCATACAGCATTTAACAAAAGAAGAAACAGATAAGACATTTTGTTTTGGCTGGTTTAAAAAAAAATTGTCAAGACTGAATTTTTGACGTTTTGTACATTGTACATGTACATGTATATTACTTTGTGATTTTACCATTGCCAGATGTGGTTACGTGTTTAGCCTTGGATTCTAGCGGCAGCCATTTAATCACAGGGTCGTCTGATACCACATGTATAATATGGCAGGTGTATCAACAGGTAAAAGTCATACTGTGTTCGTGTCACAATAATTTGCTTAAAATTCAAACATTATTATTTTCCACTTTAAAATGTTATTCCGCTTTCCAGATTGACAGAAACTTTGGCCTCATATACATGTATATTATTAATGATAAGGTCTCTTTTTGAGAATTTGTAATTTTCTACCCCTTCACTTTTACGGTCTGTCTGTATTTTTACAGTAATTCAGTAAAGAATACGTTTTACATTTTGAATTTTCAAAATACAGATATAAGAAACCCGGTTAGATTTTAGAATTGACTAGATCAGTTGAATGCTTTGAATAGTCCTTTTGAATAAATTATATGTAAAGCATCAAAAGATTGACACTGTTTTTTGATTTATACATAAAATGTTATAGGTAAATGCTTTAATTTTAGCTTTATTTCTCTGAAGAAATTGTACCGAGAAACACTAACTTGCCATTAAATATGGTGAGAACCGGAAATTTGTAAACATGTCTGTCAGAGGAATCATGTCTTTGAATCAATTTTATGCTGTAATGTAGCACATCCATACAGAGAAAAGAACAATGAAAGAACCTCAAGCTTTGCCTTGTCCATTTGGTAATTATTCCCTCTCACAATTTAGTTTCCTAAGGATTTTGTAGTGTCGCCATGTCTACTTATGTGTGTCAGAAAAACCCTGTAGATTTTTACACTCTAGAAACAAATACTTATTGTGATTATCAAACCTTGCAGCTGTCATGTCTTTTGTAAGAGGATGTCTCCCTATGAATTTCACAGTAAGGATTTTTATAGTGTTTCCCAACTAAATAGCCTAAGTTTCCACACAATTTAAAATTAACATGTTCCATTGAAAATTTCGTTTTAAAGGCAAAGGCTAATACATGTACTTACTTTGTATTTTTCTATTTGAGCAGAGCGGCACCAGCGTGAATGTTAACAATCGACCATTACATACGTTATGTGGTCACGATGCTGAAGTGACAGCCGTACAGATATCAGTGGAGCTTGACGCTGCCATATCGGCATCCAAGGTTACTTTCCGTTTGCTAGTCTTTTAATAGGAAAACAACTCACTGTCACCATAAAGTTTAGCTGTGCATGAAGTTTATTGTGTCGCCTGCAAAGCATAGTGATAATAAATAGGGATCACTTTGTCTGTTGTCCGTCTGTCTGTCACACTTGGATGTCACTCTTATATAGAAGTGATTCCTAAGTGTCGCTATGTTTCGCAGGTGACACATGCATTCCTTGGAATGATTTTTATTATCAGCATTATTTTATAAGATAAAATCTTGTTATTATTTATATCACTGACATGTGTACAGTATTCTGTCCTTTCAAATTTAAGGTAAAGAGTCGGACTTACTTTCCTTTTGGGATGGTATCTGATGTAAATAAACAGTAACATACTGAAATTCCTAAAGAAGCATCAGAATAGACGATTTTCACATTACCGCAGTTGGCTTGCATTTTACACATGGGGCACTTGGGGTGGTTTTATTAAGGAGGGACCACTGTACTAGGACCCGGCATCACAAGGTTTGACGTAACATTTTACTGTGATGTCTTACGAGATTTATGACGCCACAGATAGAAATTACGCCAAAAGATGTCATGGTGTGTCTAAAATGCAAGTCTAGCAGTAATATGAAGAAGGTCTATTGAAGCATGCTTTCCCAGAATTTTACACTGGTTTCCATAGCAGTAATTCTGCATATTGAAGAGACCGTATTGTTTAATACAACCCAATTATGTTCTTCATTCTCCTTATTATCAAATTTTCACCAGGATGGTACTGTGGTAATTCACACAGTTCGACGAGGTCATTATCTGAGGTCAATACGACCGCCATGCACCATGGGATATACGATGAATATTCCGTATATAGAGATGAACAACATAGGACATATAGTGATCTACTGCCATGAGAGATTTCCCATAGATCCAAAGGTACAAGTAACTCTTGCTTTTATTCTGTGTGCTTGAATTGATATAATAAAATTATACTGCATGTGCTCCTATTTTAGTGGGATTTATATTTTATCAGCGTAAGCACTACCAATATTGTGCTTACATGTGATGAAGACTTCACTAAATATCATGTATATAGATGTAAGGAGAATTCGTTAAGTGCACTGAATTCATGATTACGATAATTTATCCCACCTCTGGTAAATTTCTTGCAATCTGATTGGTATTCTGCCACTGACTGGATATTATTTTAATATCCTGCTTCTACTAAGACGCTTCACACTGTTGACATCACCAAGATGCTTTAAAATATGTTGACATAACGTACACAAATTAAAAGCCATCTGCGGGATAAATTGGTTATACAGTGTCTTACGGGGGGAAACAAAAATATATTGGGTGGATGAAAAAAGTTGTATTGGCCTCATACTGTCAAGTTGCCCATTTTTGCTATGTTTCTACTAAAATTTGGTTACGGTGCATTACACTTACAGTACATTGTACTATACATATACATGTATGTTAAGATAGAGATTGATTTTATTGGCTCATGTTGAACAAAATTTGAAGCAGATGTTGGCAGGTTTTTGATAATCATGAACTTAAAATAGGTTAACTATGGTTGTAAAGTCTGACGAAGAATCAGAAAATTCTATGTCAAAAATATCAGATTCACCTCTTCAATGTTGCATTGTGTCAAAACTAATTTTGGACAGCAGTTTTGTAAAATGTATACATGAGAACCCTTAAATTTCCATTAAAAGCTTCCTTTTTCACAAATTTAAAGATCTTGACAAATATAATTTTTATAAATATCTTTTTCAGGAGAGGTTTTCCTTACATCTGTATACTATAAACGGAGAGCACCTGTTCACTGAGAGTTTACCATGCGGCCTCGGTCACATGAAGGTCACAGACAAATATCTGGTGACGGGAGACATACACGGCCATCTTAACGTCCTAGAAATTTTCGGGTGAGAATGAACAAGATAGCGAAGATAAAATCAGTGGTGATTTTTCTCAGATAGTTATGGAGTTTCAGATATTTTTATTCCTGATTGTATCATTATAGGTTGTTAGTCCCCTGCCGGCAACGCCGAAGGGGACTCTTAGTTTCCTCTCGGTCTGTCTGTCCGTCTGTCTGTCCGTCTGTCCGTCCGTCTGTCCCTCAGTCTGTCCGCCTGTCCGAATATCAGTTTTCCAAACTTTTTTCAGCAACGGATAGAGATATTCAGATGAAATTTGATACACAGCTTGGTCTTGGATAGTTACAGAGCAAGTTCCACTTTCATCACGCTTGACCCATTTTTCGACGAGTTATGCCCCTTGATGACTTGGAAAATCCAGTTTTTGTCAGTTTTCCGGACTTTTTTCTGCAACGGATGGAGATATTCAGATGAAATTTGATATACAGCTTGGTCTTGGATAGTTACAGAGCAAGTTTGACTTTCATCACGCTTGACCCATTTTTCGACGAGTTATGCCCCTTGATGACTTGGAAAATCCAGTTTTTGTCAGTTTTCCTGACTTTTTTCTGCAACAGATGGAGATATTCAGATGAAATTTGATATACAGCTTGGTCTTGGATAGTTACAGAGCAAGTTTGACTTTCATCACGCTTGACCCATTTTTCGAGGAGTTATGCCCCTTGATGACTTGGAAAATTCAGTTTTTGTCAGTTTTCCTGACTTTTTTCTGCAACGGATGGAGATATTCAGATGAAATTTGATACACAACTTGGTCTTGGATAGTTACAGAGCAAGTTTGACTTTCATCACTCTTGACCCATTTTTCAAGGAGTTATGTCCCTTTATGACTTGGAAAATTAAGTTTTTGTCAGTTTTCCGGACTTTTTTCTGCAACGGATGGAGATATTCAGATGAAATTTGATACACAGTTTGGTCTTGGATAGTTACAGAGCAAGTTTGACTTTCGTCACGCTTGACCTATTTTTCAAGGAGTTATTCCCCTCTATAACTTGGAAAATTAAATTTTTGTCAGTTTTCTGCACTTTTTTTCTGCAACAGATGAAGATATTCAGATGAAATTTGATACACAGCTTGGTCTTGGATAGTTACAGAGCAAGTTCGACTTATGTCACGCTTGACCTTTTTTTCGAGGAGTTATGGCCCTTTATGACTTGGAAAATTCAGTTTTTGTCAGTTTTCCAGACTTCTTTCTGCAACAAATAGAGATATTCAGGTGAAATTTGATACTCAGCTTAGTCTTGGATAGTTACAGAGCAAGTTCAACTTTCGTCACGCTTGACCTCTTTTTCGAATCGATAAAGCAGATAAAACCTCAGAACTGAGCTGCACAGACAGTAAGTTTAATTTAAACTCATATATGTTTAATTGAAGAGTAATTCATAGGCAGAGTTGCAGGACATAAATATATGCCGCCGGTAGGGGACTATATCGCTCAGCGATCATAACATTTTTTATTTTATGATAGTCTAGCCTTCCTTTAGTGATTTCAGATGTTTTTTCTCATAAAGAAGTTCATCACTGTGTATTGTACAATATTTGATTTTGAAGTAGAATGGAATATCTTCTGTAGTGGTTAAGAGAACTTGCTTTGCTACACCCATATCTTAATAGACCAATTTCATATTACTGCGCAGTAGACCTGACTTCACAATATTTGACAGTATTTCATACTGTAACGTCCTAACTGATGTAATATTTCATAGTAAGAAATAATATCAAAAGTTGTGAT
The DNA here is from genome assembly GCA_028142955.1 of Pinctada fucata. NCBI lineage: Eukaryota > Metazoa > Mollusca > Bivalvia > Pterioida > Pteriidae > Pinctada > Pinctada fucata. The sequence continues at coordinate 8,038,705 of AP027115.1, forward strand.
GTTGGGTCTTAGAACGTCTAAAATGCAAGTCTAGCAGATGTTGAGGGAAAACTGATGTCAAGTGCTGGTAATATTTGTACATTTTTTATGTCTCCAAGGTCATGATACATACATGATTGTAATTGTATCATATAGTATCTTTTACATATATGACTACATGTATGTATCAAACTTTCCTTCATGTGAGGAGTGAAAACATGATTGAGTGGAAAATAAAATTTCTTTCTTTTTTTAGCTTGAGGACTCTCACAAGTTTACCACTACATGCTACCGTATGCTCATTGGCTGTAACCAACGGCAACAGTCACATTTTAGCGGGATTATATGATGGAAAACTCATCATTATTAGTGTCAAAAACAAGTCTGAAATCAGATGAAAAGAACAAATTCTTGTGAATAGATTCTAACTTTTCTTATCAATCTAGTCAAAGTTTGAGCATTTATTAAAGTTTTATTTATTACCAAGGTTTTTGAGGGATGGTACTTTTTGATATATTCTATTTTCTTAAGGTTTTATAGCATTCTGTCTGAATGGGTGCTTGACATAGATATTGCCAAAAATTTGTTTTAAAAATTTCAAATGAATATGATTACTCCCATGAGAAGGATACCTTACATAATTGCTATGTCTTCTATTCGCTGAATGAAGCTTTTTTGTAAAAGTGACATTGCAAAGAGTGGACCGATTGACAGTTTGGCACAGTGAATATTTTACCATGTGTCATGCAGCCATTATGTAAAAAGGAAGGTAAACATAATGTGTGAACTTACGAGGCATGAGGAGCACAACAAAATGGTAAAAAAAAAATACAGAGAAAAAATTGCCATTTTGTCGCTTTCCACAGAGGTGCAATCTTTAAAGGTGCAATCCTTGACGTTTAAAGGTGAATCCTTGATGTTAAAGGTTTAGTCCTGGATGGTTAAAGGTACAGTCCTTGATGGTTAAAGGTGCAGTCCTTGATGGTTAAAGGTGCAATCCTTGATGGTTAAAGGTGAAGTCTTTATGGTTAAAGTTGAAATCTTTGTGGTTAAACGTGCAATCTCTGATGGTTAAAGGTGTAATCCTTGATGGTTAAAGGTGAAATATTTTATGGTTAAAGGTGAAATATTTTATGGTAAAAGGTGAAATCTTTGATGGTTAAAGGTGAAATCTTTGATGATTAAAGTTGCAATCTTTGATGGTTCAATCCTTTATGGTTAAAGGTGCACTCCTTGATGGTTAAAGGTGCACTCTTTGATGGTTAAAGGTGCAATCTTGATGTTGAAAGGTGCAATCTTTGATGGTCGAAGATGCAATCTTTGATGGTTAATGGTGCAATCCTTGATGGCTAAAGGTTCAATCCTTGATGGTTAAAGGTGCAGTCTTTGATGGTTAAAGATGCAATCCTTGATTGTTTAAGGTCCAATCTTTGATGGTTAAAAGTGAAGTCTTTGATGGTCAAAGGTGCAATTCTTTATGGTTAAAGGTGCAGTCCTTGACGGTTAAAGGTGCAATCCTTGATGGTTAAATGGTTAAATATGTAGTGTTAACATACATGCTTGTTTTGATTGCTATGATCATGAACACATTTATAGATAAAAAAAAAAATGAATTTTTTATGTGCTTTCTATATCAAGTTCATCGAAAGATTCTTGTTGTTGACTTTAGCGATGTTAAAGCTAGTACCCCTGAGTTTGCATGTAAAACTATATATTGAAGCCAAGCTTCCATCAGAACAGTGTAAATCATATGTAAACCCCCCCCCCCCCCCCCCCTTCTTCCCTAAAAAAAAAAAGAAGAAAGTATGAACTTTACATCATTTCATGAAGATTGTGCAGTATGTAAGGAAGAGTTATTGTTATATATACATGTATGTTGACATGCCAAAAAGAAATTCCAAAAGAACTCGTTTTGTTGATGTACAGTTACTGTAAAAAAGTTGAACATAAACCATTTTTGACATAATGAGCAAATACTCCATTTTCATGTATTTCTGAAGATTTTCATTTAATTCTTAGCATTTACTGTATGTACATGTATGTAATTTTGAACATTATTATGTAGTTTTGAACATTTACATTTCTTTCTGAACATAAATACATCTTATTCTGAAAATTTGAATTACATGTTAATATCAATTCTCTGTAAGGACCAAAATATCTTGGAAACAGCATGTCATGGATTTTCATGATTTTCTCTGTAAATGGTATGTATAATGCCCTGAATACAAAAATAACAATTTTTTGAAAATAAATATTCCGGTTGCCATGGAAACGAGGTCTGTCTATTTATAGCACTACAAAATGGTCGAATAAGTCATCTTTGATTATTATGTTGCCATGGAAACCATTGTCAGAGTTAATTGGTATTAACAACTTATAATCTTTAAAACCTCTATTTTTAGAAAAAATAATAAATTTTTGACATTTCTTTCAATTAGCCGGATCCTAACAAATCAAAATCAGTCAAAAATTGCCATAAAACAAGGTCAAAATCAAGGCCTATTTTTGTCCAATTTTTACCACTTTTAAGCAAAAATAACACAAAATGTCAGGCTGATAACACCATCACTGTTGTCAGAACAAAATAGATTTCATGTTACAAATATAATCACTGGAAAAAATAAGTGGGACCTTGTTAATGTTTTCCTACATTTTGAGGTCAAAAATGGTTGCCGTGGCAACTTTTCATTTGACATATGATTACTATATCTATTCAAATTTATTTTTAGCATGGTTTAAATAACTTATATTGCTTAAGCTTTATGTAGGGACAACAGAAGAAATTATTCTTTATTTGAGCACTTCCAAAATTTTTCAAGGTCATTGACTTTAAGTTCAAGGTAAATTCAAAATATAGGTTCCAATTTCAATAAAATTTGCATTTTTGTTGTTATTTATTGTTACTAAATTTAGGCTTGACTGCCATATTTTTGTATCGAAAATACTTGTTTCTTAAATTAGGACCGATAGATGGAAAAACATTACAATTTTTAGTTCAGAACATTTCACCTAAAAAAATAAGCCCCAGACAAAAATCATGATAATCTCACATTCTTTTATATGTATGTATGAAATTCTAGCTAAAAATCAAGGATGTCATTGATTTTGAGATTTTTTGCAACTTTGGTCAATAAATAGGGGATATATCCAAAATCACTATGTATGTGTTTGTTTTACTCAATACTGCATGATATAAGAGTAACTGCCTCTCATATTTTTGAAAAATCGCAGAATTTTGCCAAATTTTGTGAATTGCATTCAAGATGACCTTGACATTGGGTCCTGTGACCTTGAAAACTTTTAAGGTGATTTTTTAAATCAATAATGCTCTTTTATATGCACTTATAAAAAAATGCTTAAAAATATATAACGGACAGCTGAAAATTTACCAGTTAATTACTCTATGTGTAATAGCACTGAACAGAATGTCACCATGGTAACCATTTTTTATACCCTTTTGAATAAAATTGTGAAGAGGTCCCACTCAAATTTTAACATTTTCTTAAAGATCGAGGATTAAACTTTAAAGAAAATTGGCAGTAGAAATCAAGTTAGCCTGACATTTCTAATTATTTACCCTTAAATTTGAGCAAAATCATGTTAAATGAGAAGATTTTTCGGTCTTAAAAAGGGCCTCTTCAAAACAGGTTTTTGCCTACATTTTGAGCATATTGACAAAGAGAATAGCGGGCAAAAACATACTTCTTGAGTAATATTTATACTATTAAAGATATAAAGAGAAAAATTAAAGAAATTTCAGTTGACTACAATAGCTGTTACCATGGAAACGAGCCTTGTAAAAATGCCATGTTACAAGTATTCTACTGATGCGTAAAATTTCAAACATGGTTTCCATGGCAACGAAAACTTAATTTGTAAAAAGAAAGTTTATTTTTGTCTCAGGACATCATATACACCTTCCACACCAAAAATCTCCAAAATTGGAGACATGCTGTTTCCACGTGCTATTGAAATTATTTTGGTCCTTACAGAGAACTGCTATTAATATTCTGAGAATTTGCATTTTGAACATTAACATGTGTTCTATTTTTACATGTTTTTCCTGACATGCAATTTCTGAATATTTTACATGTAATTCTGAACAATCTTTTAAATGTAATTTCGTACATTTACATTTTTAGCTCGCCGGGACGAATGTCCGGAGAGCTATTGTCATACCCCCGGTGTCGGCGTTGGCGTTGGCGTCTGCGTGCGCGTGCACAAAAACTTTAACCTTGCTTATAACTTTTAAACCAATACAGATTGGGCTTTCATATTTCACATGTGCATTCCTTGTGACAAGACCTTTCCATGGATACCAAAATTTGTGACCTTGTGACCTTGACCTTGGAGATTGACCTACTTTTGAAAAACTTTAACCTTGGCCATATTTTTGGAATGGTAAGTGATAGGGCTTTGATATTTCACATGTGCATTCCTTGTGACAAGACGTTTCCATGGATACCAAAATTTTTGACCTTGTGACCTTGACCTTGGAGATTGACCTACTTTTGAAAAACTTTAACCTTGGCCATATTTTTTGAATGGTAAGTGATAGGGCTTTGATATTTCACATGTGTATTCCTTGTGACAAGACGTTTCCATGGATACCAAAATTTTTGACCTTGTGACCTTGACCTTGGAGATTGACCTACTTTTGAAAAACTTCAACCTTGGCCATATTTTTTGAATGGTAAGTGATAGGGCTTTGATATTTCACATGTGTATTCCTTGTGACAAGACGTTTCCATGGATACCAAAATTTTTGACCTTGTGACCTTGACCTTGGAGATGATTGACCTACTTTTGAAAAACTTTAACCTTGGCCATATTTTTTGAATGGTAAGTGATAGGGCTTTGATATTTCACATGTGTATTCCTTGTGACAAGACGTTTCCATGGATACCAAAATTTTTGACCTTGACCTTGGAGATGATTGACCTACTTTTGAAAAACTTTAACCTTGGCCATATTTTTTGATCGGTAAGTGATAGGGCTTTGATATTTCACATGTGCATTCCTTGTGATAAGACCTTTTTTATTGTTGTTGTTGCAATTTACATATGGTTGCCACCGGCGAGCTATGTTGTCATTCTGACAAGTCTGGTTGAACAGTGACATGTACACGTAAACCTAAACATTTTTATTATTCATGAACATTGACATTTGTAATTTTTAACATTTACATGTAATTATTAACATGCATATCTTTCATACCAAATTATATACAGGAAAAAGAAAAGGAAAATAATTTCAGCGCTCTGCTTAATTTTCATCTTTCACAGAGATTTGAGTCATGTAAGATTGGTCCTCATGTACTAGAATTACGAACTCAACAACACGTTCCTCAAAAATGTAATGTTAATATGTGCATTTCACACACCATGTTGAAACAAGTGCAATTACGTGAATATTACACATTTGTGTTTTCAGCTACATGAACAAAATGCTGTACATGCTGTAGTTACTCATTTATCATGAAAAGTTATCGTGTCAATCATGAAAAGTTATTGCGTCAATTTTATTATTTAGATAGTAAAATCATCTATAGATATTGTACATTTAAAAGTTTTTTCAGCTGTAATGCATCCACATGGCAAAAATACATGTATTTGAATTTAGGGTAAGGGAAAAAAAGAAGAAACAAATTTCTGCAAATATTGGAAATTTTAAAACATTAAATTTTTGTGCTATTGCTACAAAATGTTTATTTTGAATCATTCATGATTTGTATTACAAGTATTATGCTACATGTATACATATACTGGTTAGTCAACGCGCTTTTCAATATACTCAAAAACGAAAAACTTGCCAAAAAGTATGTACATGTATTTTGATATGGAAGTTATATTCTTACTACATACTAATGGCACAAATATTACATGTACTTGTGAAATAGAAGAAAAGGGGCAGGGATGTATTTAAAAGAACTCAAATTTTGAAATTCATAATTTTGTGCAATATTTTATGTAAATAAATATTTGTTTTTGAAGTTTTGTTATAGAAATATACTGTTAGTCCAGTCAAAGTAATATTGAACCTTGAACTAATTGCAACACAAACTTTTTGTGTTTTATGTGTTTTAATATGATAGAGTAAATATGAAATTAAAAAGTCTACCAAAAATATTGGCGTGGAACACATTGATATCGACCCTCAAAGTTTCGTTATTTGTAAATACGCTTTGGTGCTTCCATACAACATGATAAAACGGAATCCGGATATCGTGCTCATGTAAAAATGTCTGTTTTCTGTACCTGATTTCTATGAATTGTTTTAATTTCAGATGTGAACATTTTCTTGACACATAATGTGTGTGGATAATTTGTTCCTTATTGGTATTTTATCTTAATAAACAAGCTAACGTTCATTTGCATTTAGTATGAAAGACGTACTTCCGGTGACGACATGACTACTCGAATACATATTTACAAATAATAATTTATGTGGACGTTGTTCGTGATGCATTATAAAGAGAGAAATTTTATATAACATTTAGACAAAGAGTATTATGTGATATCTTATGGAGACAATTAAAACACCGGTTTAATATACGCCATAGCAAGTTTAAAAAAAAATACGTGTAAGGTGGTCCGTCAGGGAAATAATTCTCATTCCATTACAAGAATACAATAAATTTACTCTTAATGATCATGGTTTTTGTAATATTCTTAAGGATGTTTAATTATTGAATCGGACACATTTCATGAACAAATTATTTTTCTTAACACACAAAACTCGTAGCATATTACATATACAGAATTGGCTGAATACCGTTTCGAAAAAAAGGGGGGGGGGTAAAATAAATTCCTTAACGTCATTCTATGAAGTGATTCGGAAACGTCAGTTTAAATGTACAATTCTAACGGTTACCGACTCGAACCTCGCTTGTTCCAAGGGTTGCCTGACGTATACTCTCCACTGTATGTGTAGTATACTTTGTACTACGAAAAAGTCTAAATACGTTTGAAAAAAAATTATGCTATGGTATATTGAAATTATGACAATCTATTGATCTGCTGGCTGTTAACATTGGAATATAGATAGAAGTCTCTACTTTCATAAGTCAGATTATAACTTTTTTCATATAAAGATTCAATTCAGTTTACTTCTCTTCGAATAATATGCTCTTGAAATACGAACTATATTCTGTGTTACACTGGCGTGTGTTACATGTTATATTCTGTGTTATTACGCTTTCGGGTTTTGGGCACCTAAGAGTCCACAAATGATGGATAAAATAGGAATTTGTTGAGGATTAAATCGGAGAATTATACTAGATCTATCTATACATCATAGATTTATGTGAAGTCCAGAGGGTCACCCCCTTGTTTTCAACATAACATGACCTTGTAATGAAATCTATATAGTGTATATATTTTTGTCAGTATTTGAAAATCACCTCCGACCGCTTGCAAGCTGCTTTAAATATATGATCAATATGAAATATTATGTACAGTCTTCCGAAACGTGTCCCCGGTCACAAATTGTTTTCTTATCGAGACTGAAAAAGGAAAACTGATAGTACATGCACTACTAGAGTCTTACATTTTTATTCGAACTCTGCGATCATGAAAAAATCAACTATAATGAAAATAAATTTACGTATTTCCAGCGTGAGGTTATAGTTAGGTTTCATTATATTTGCTCTGACTTTCAAATGTCCCGACCCCACTTTCAAAATTTTCTATATCGGACTATGAGGAAACGCAGTATTTGCAAAAACAAAAACAAAAAAAATCATAATTATGATGTCACGAAAGATTCTTACGGTGCTTATTAATTTTCCAAATTCTATTGTCTATGATGGAGTGGAGAGGGTGCAAGGTAGCATGAGTCTTCATATCGAGTCTCTTTTCTGAAATAGTCCAAATAGCTTGTATTGCATATTTTGGTTTTCTTGCGATAACTCGGAGTCAATTCAAATAGAATGGTATTTGTGATGAAAGAAATGCATAATGTGCAATTTTATAAATAAATGGCAAAGTACTGAACAATATACCAATAATTTCCTACCTTAGTTTTTCAACACTATAAACTTGTATTTTAATGCTTCAAAATAAACAGTTGTAGAATTTATGCTTTTAAATATATCATGAAATGTCGGCGATTCCTTCACGAAGATGGCCTTTTTCATACTGTTTTTAGATGAATAAATTGTCAATGTGGAGGGAATGAAGATATGTGCTCTTTAAAAAAAAATCTTTACTTTGATTGTTGAAACATGCAGAACAGGCGGATCTAGAAGGGGATGAAGGGGTCCTTAGGAGTGAGGGGTTCTTACACCTCCCCTGGGCTTAACACAAAAAAACGCAGATTTCCCCCGTTTTTATGAATCTATCTTTTTAATCAAAGGCAGGATCCCCTCCCAAGATGGGTTGCCCCACCCCCCCCTGGAAAAATCTAGATCCGTCCATGTATACATCATTTATAAAGCAAGGCACGTGCACAGGGTTCTTGTGCATGAAATAGAGGTGGTATCTAGCTCCGCTGAAGTTAGTTAACGTTTAAGTTCGATTTCTGAAAAGAGAAAGGGGTCAAGCCGTATATGAAGGAACACTTTTTATCGTTACCACCCCTAGATCCACACATGAAGGTTGGCTTAAATAAGAGTTTCAGTTAAAAAAAAGAAAGTTATTCCATTTTCTCCATACCCATGTATGCAAAAATTAGAGATAAAACAGAAATGCGTTGAATTTTCTAAAAATATACGATAATTGCACTTTATACACATCCTCAGATCCTCAGGTTAGCTAAATAGGCCTATTCGGGTCTCAAAATGAAAAAGTTCTGTACATGAAATGTTTGTTCGTGTACCCATATTCAATTTAAGTATAAAACAAAATTATACAAATGAACCTATTATAAATACATTAAGCCATTATGTGTGAAAGCTCTTTTTCCAGTTTTCAGAGATTTCAATACTAAATTTCGTCTTTTCCCCCCAAAATAATGCATGAGATACAGTTTTTCAAATCATCAAATCGCTTCATGGAACAACGTTTTTATGTAATTGAAACATATAGGCTTTGGTTTGGTCCATATTGGATGAGAAATAAATGAGTAAGTTGAATTTTCCAATTTTTCGTGATTTTTAATTGGAATTTTCATATTTTCCGAAAAAAATCCAATTTCCACGGGGTTGATTTTGGTAGACAATTTCTCCTGTGAAAGTCACTACATTAAGGTAATCAAATCAACAAAAAAAGTTTGTGTTGCAATTTGTTATAGGTTGGGCCCCTATATGCTGTACTTTGACTGGACTATGTGAATGATTTCGTTTTATTTACCATAATTTATTATATTTTTTCTGTTTTTATGTCTGTACAGTTGTATGTCCAATTGACTGCTATTTGTGAATTATGTGCTGTTTAAAAGAACATTTTATTCACTGTTAAAACACAAAAAATGCTTATCATTTCAAATATATTTAATGTACTGTAGGTCATGAATCATCCTTTAGAAGCATTGAGTGGTCACTTGTCCGTATTTATATTATGTATTCTAATGTACATATTATTTTTCAGTTCTAAATTCCAGGCTCCTTTTAACAAAAAAGTTCAGCTCAAAATGATACTAAATTATTGTTAAGTTTTCAAAACTGCCATATTTGATAAAGATAAGATACTATGTTTTGTTGTTAAGTCTGTGATAAGAATAACATTGATGACAAAAGGAAATCTGTGATATATTTTAATTTCAAAGGATTGTTTTTCTGCACTTGTATTTGTGGAGGATGTTTTCCTTTTAGCTGATAAATTAGGATCAAGAGATACTTGTAGCGCTCAAGCAAGTAGTATGCCTTTTGTGAACGTCTCATTGTAAAGTAAAAAACAAGCGTTTATGAAACACAAATGCCCCTGTCAGCATCTTTGTCAGTGTAGACCATACTTAAAAGTCAAGGTCACAAGGTCAAATTTTTGGTATCCATGGAAAGGTCTTGTCACAAGGAACACAAATGTGAAATATGAAAGCCCTATCTCTTACTATTCAAAAGTTATGGTCAAGGTCAAAGTTTTTGCGGACAAACAGACAAACAGAACCACAAACAAACGGACATGCCAAAAACTATATGCCCCCGAATCTTCGATTAGGGGGACATAAAAATATTTTGAATCATGTGGAATTTTTCTTATTGTTAACTCTGTTAAAGTCCAATGTCCTTAAATTTGGCTGAAGGAACTTTGATAAGTTTTTGAAAATGTAGCTACATGTACTTTGACAAATGTGCAATACATACATTTACCTTTAAGAAAATCGATGTGAGTTTCATGTGAACCCTACATGTGAATATCATAATAATGAACTCATTGGAAATTTAATGTGAACCATACATTTCATATGAGGTAACTCTATGTGAATTTTATGTGAACCCTTCATGTGAATTTCAAAAGAAGTAATACCATGTGTATTTTATGTGAACCTTACATTTTACTATTGAAAAAAATCATTATGAATTTCAAGTGAATTGTGAATTTTATGCTAAATTCATATGAAGAAAGGTGATGGTAATAATTCACATGTGAATTCTACCCAGTAATACATGTTCTTGAATTCCATTTGAATGTTGTTTCATGTGATATTCACATCTATGAAAGGATTATCATTCTCATTTCAAAATGAATTGCTTGCTTTGCTTTCAGAATTAACATCCTTTGTGTAGAAATTTAAAGAGTAAAACTTTTTCCATGGATCATTAGAGTTTTAGCATTGCTATAATACAAAATCCTGTAAAGTGTATTGCCACACTAGATTATATATTAAGCCATTTGTCCAAATTTTCTGTTGATGAAGATATGTATATACATGTATACTCTGCTTCAAGTGTCTGTATGTTTGTCTGTCTTATAATCTGTATGTCCATTATGCTATTTTTCCAGTACATGAATATTTCAAATGTTTCTTATTTTTCACTCCACATTATTAGAAAAATGACACTTAAGATGTATGCTCAGTAAAAACGTATAGAAAACGTATACCTTATATTACACTCTACTGATCCATTGTATTGAGTCTTTGCGGAATACAGAGTTTTTCCCCCTCACAGACTGTATCTTACGTAAAACCATTGTGACGTCATGAAAAAGGTATGGTAACGTCAATTTTATACCATCATTTCCCAGACTTTTAGGACTGTTTCCATAGAATTTGATGACGTCATAATCAGTCTACATCAGATACCGTCTCAAATGGGAAGTAACTCTGGTTTCCGAAAATAGCGAATAATACATGTGTGTATGGATGTTGAATTTTTAATATAAAAGTAAATCAGAAAGCATGAGACAGATACTCAGTTGTGAAAAAAATAACAACTCCTTGATTAATTCTTGAGGAATTTTTATCAAGGGAAGATAATTGAATTGACCCTATTTCAAAGATTTATAGTGAGAAAGATGTAACAATGCACTATGCCGACAATTTTGATTTTTACAAATCTACCACCTTTTAGGAAATTATAACAGCTGCGAGTTATTTTAAAAATAGAGCATGGGTGTCAGACTATACCTTAGTAAATGTAATGTGTCAATCAAACACAGGAAAAGAAATAATATGTTACATTATAGAGAATCAAACAAAGATATATTTCATGAAATTTTCTTAACAAATTATTTCTTTTCAGACAAATAGTATTTATAGATTTCATGTGTCATGTACCTATGATACAGAGAAACATTTTTAAACTCCATGTTCAATGCTTAATTTAGTGTGCGATATTAAAGTCAGACAAGGTAGCTCTGCTTAGGCATTTTAATACATGTACTTATTTAAATCATGATTGTAATGGAAATTTCTGTACAGGAAGTTGTCTTTTTGGAGGCATTTATTCTCAATTTCAAAAATTATCCATTTCTTTTACAATAAGTACGCTGGTACGAGGGCTTTCATTGTACAGTATGTTTATGTGTACCGATAAATTGAATATTTTAACGAAATTTTGATACACAAATGGTTCTAACAATATCAAAGTTCTGTGTATATCAAGTATGTGATATTATATATGTAATTACAGTGCTACACAACATGGCTTATAATTATAAAGTCTATTTATCTGGACAATACAGACTTGTGAAAAACTCAGATTTGTCATCTTCTTTTTTTATGTCACCTGCAATGCAAGAGTGTTCGTTCGTCCGTCCGTCCTCCTGTCGTTCACATAAATGGCTGTAACTTGATTGATATGCATTATAATTCCATCAAACTTGTTCGGATCGTCATGCATGATGAGACTCGACACCCAACGAAGGTCAAGGTCACATTCAAGGTTAAAGGTCACATATTTAGGGTCAAATATGCCACAGGCAAAGTTTTTGTTTTTGATCTATTTTGTTTGATGTGAATATATTGTCATGTACAAGTATTTTCATAATTTCCAATTTGTGACCTTGACCTTTAACCTTGAAAATTAATAGTATTCTTTCTCCCATCATAAGCAGTAAGTGAATGAAGTTTGGTCAAGCTCCAATCCAAACTGTGCCCTCTAGCCTGTATAAAAGTATTTTTACCATTTCTAATCTGTGACCTTGAACTTTGACCTTGGAAATAAATAGGATTCTTCCTCTTGTAATAAGCAATGATGAGACTCAACGCCCAATGAAATTCAAGGTCAAGGTCACATATTTAGGGTCAAATATGCCAGAGGCGAAGTATTTGTTTTTGATCTATTATGTTTGATGTGAATACATTGTCCTGTATGAATCATAGGGAAAAGTTTAATTGATAAAGAAAAAGGTAGTTCTAGAGCTGCCTTTGATAATTTTAAAATAGCAACGTCAACGCTGCAAGATATGCTTGTAGGGGTATTTCTCATAAATAATTTTGTGAATGAAATTATGTCAGTTTCAAACTCGAAATGACTTGACCTTTACACATAATTTCTCAATTATGCGCCCCCCCCCCCCCCCTCCAAAAGAAAAGAAAACTTGTAAGAAATATGAAAGAACATGTGTTGTTCAGTTTGAATAAAAAGTAGTATTTAAATGAATTGTCAAAATATAAATTTAAGGGGAAAAAATCCCTGTTATTTTCAGCCACAAAATGACATTGACATTTGACCCCTAACCTTAAAAAACATGAGGTTCTTTGACTTGCTAAAGTGAACCCACATGGTAAATTTGAATGTCCTAAGGTAGAGAGCCATTCCACGTTCAAGATCTACAACTTTGGAAAAAATAAATCCCTAAAGATCACAGACTAAACTGGATCTGTAATTCATTATTATGAAGGTGTATACCAAGTTTCAATTCAATAGCTGCAAAAAAAAGGTCTGGAAAACTGTAAAATTGTTAAAAATTTCCTAAGTTCAAGGGCCATAAATATGCTAAAAAAGGTCATATCTTTCCGAAACTCAAACTGGATCTGTTTTTATTTATTATAAAGGCATCTATCAAGTTTCAGTTCAATAGCTCCCAAGGCTGCGAAAAAATTGTTGAAAATTTCAATGTTCAAGGGCCATAACTCTGCTAAAGATTTGTAAATTTTTCCGAAACTCGAGCTGGATTTTACGCCACTTGATATCAAGTCATATGCCAAGTTTCAATCCAATATCTTGAAAAGCTTTAGAAAAAAGACCGGAAAACATTACCTCGGACGGATGGACGCACTGACGGATTCACTTACGCATGGACAACACCATAACATAATACTCATCTAAAGTATGTCATCTTGAAATTCATGCTTTTGTCACCTGGATCGCGTAAAGCAATATTCAGAAACATATTTTTTGTCCAAGAGGTCTGACAGGCGTAAAAAAATGAGATGGAAGTCTGATTCTTTAATGTGCAGATTTTGTCTAAAATGTATATAGATAAGAGGATTGTCAAAGGTCGGAATTCGTTTCAAGACAATGAAAAAAAAAGAACACGCAGAAACTTGGTAAATATTCATTTAGAGAATCTGATAATTTTCAAAGTAAGTGATACTAAAGTACATGTAATTATATAGTTTGAACTGAGAAAAAATAGTCAAAATACCGATTTTTGAACGAGATAGTTTTTGGCAGTTTAATCAAAACTCATCTAAAGTATGTCATCTTGAAATTCATGCTTTTGTCACCTGGATCGCGTAAAGCAATATTCAGATACATATTTTTTGTCCAAGAGGTATCTATATTAAATCTTGATACTCCTTTGTTTTGATAAAGTATCGTTTCTGACATTTATCATCTCTCCAAAAAGGTGCGACGAAGTACTGAGAATGCCCTTACATGTGATTTGCGTATTATGTAATCACAAGGCATATTCTATGTCATAATCTATGACGTCACTTCTTTTTCCGAATCGCCCACTACCCAGGCCGTAATCCATATCCCATCGTCCTTGGCGCTTATCCACGTGATCACTATCTCCCTGGTAACCGACACCATCACCTTGGTAACTAACATCATCTCCATGGAAATGGACATCCTGGTCGTTCACTCTTTCCCGTAAACGTAAATTTTGTAATTTTACCATTTTATTGAAAATTTTGTATTTGTCATTGTCTAGTCCTTCAAATTGTGGGTATCTGTCCTCGCGGAAAATTGCGAACCTTTTGTTGTGATCCATTTTGTTCCTATTCGTGAGGTCCCTGTACAGAAAACTGATGCTAGATTCCCGTTTTAATCGGGTTTTTGATGCTTGTCCGTCCAATTTTGAATCAGCCGAAGTTGAGGTGCATATTATCACAGCAGCTGTTATAACAACCAACCAAGTCATCCTGAAAAATAGATAAAAATTTAACTGACTTACAATATATTTATGACCAAGGGGGCATATAGCGATTGGTCTGTCCGTCCGTATGTCTGCCATTCCGTCCCGCTTTCAATAAAAGGGAATAAAATTTTAAGTAGAGATGATGGGGCTTTCATATTTTGCATGTATATTTGAGAAGACGCATCTTTTGGTACAATTTTTTTAACCTTTCGACCTTGACCTTTGACCTACTTTTTTAAATTCTTAACAAAAGTTCTTTAAAAAATCATAAAATCTATTTCCCCCTGAAATGCATTCAAATTTTGTATAATTCAAGTGATACATATGTAATGTTATATATACATGTATATTACGGATTTTTGGGAATTTTCTCATGTTTTCGAGATACCTGTGTCTTACGGAATAGAAAGGGGGGGGGGTTGAATATTTTGAATAAGTTGAAAAATTGGCTATAAGTGGTAGGGCTATAATATCTCATATGTAGATTGCTTATGACAAAATCATTCATTTATGACAATGACCTTTGACAATGAGGCATTGATCTTGAAATTTGACCTACTTTTCTTAAACTTCCGTTTAAACTGGGCTATATCAAACAATACTTATGACAAGACCATTCGTCTCTAACCATGACCTTTGATCTTGACACTGAACCTACTTTTCTTAACTTTTTCAAACTGGGCTATATCTTTAAAAATTACAACTGGCAAGGCTTAAATATTTCACATGAAGATTACTTGTGGCAAGACCATTCTTTTCAGATCTCGAGACCTACGTGTACTTTTCTCGAACTTTAAAGGTGTAGGTGCCGAAACCTGCCATTTCGACCCTATTTTCAAAGTTGTTCATATATCCATTATATTCTAGTTTATGAAATGTCAAATGTATGGTGAATCCAAATCAGGAAAGCCTGTTTTGTTTTCAAAGTCCTATACTGAATGGTACGTCGTTCAAACCGTCTAAAAACGTTGAAAATATCAATAAATGAGCGAAATTTCGATACAAAATCATGAAATCAAGTAGCGCTCCAGGCCTTGCCCATAAAATATTTTTGTACTAAACGATGGATTTCCGATCGGTCTTTTAATTTGCATGGAAAATTTCGTGGGCGAGGCCTGGACCGTAGATGAATTTTGAAGATGTGTGTGTAAAATACGATGATTTTTCTTTGTTTTGAGTCAGAATATGACGTCATACATCACGCGCGTGACGTTACGAGAGCTTAAAATTATGACGCGGTTTTTCTCAAACATTCAACATTGCAAAAAGTGATAGTTGATAATTCGTCCATCAAAAACATTTTTCGTCGAAATCCTAAGGCCGATATGAGGCGTTAGCGCAAAAGTCTAAAAGTCACCCTCCCTCTCCCACTGACGGGCTCAACTCTAGCTCCTCCCCCTAAGAAAAAAAATGTGGCGAGCGATATAACAATAACGATTATTCAGTTTGCATTACATTAGACGTGTACGTAACAATTTCCCCATAATTATTCTCATCTTGGGCGGATCTAGGGAATGGGGTCTAACCCGTCATGACAAAGAGGGGATGGGTCTAGTCTGTAATTTTGAGAAAAGTATACCTTAAAACGGGAAAAATAAGGAGTTTCAGCAGATTCCAGGAAAGAGGGGGGATAAATGACCTTTACTCCCCCTAGATCCGGCCGCGCTTGCTCAAATAAGACAAAGTATAGATAACCTGTCTCCTTCAGGCAAATTACGTTAAACAAACAAAGAATAATGATCCAATCTCCATCAATATACATTGACCGAATGAAATAAGTGTCAAAAACTGTCATACACAAAATTTTCAATAATT
This sequence comes from Pinctada fucata, assembly GCA_028142955.1. NCBI lineage: Eukaryota > Metazoa > Mollusca > Bivalvia > Pterioida > Pteriidae > Pinctada > Pinctada fucata. The sequence continues at coordinate 8,055,192 of AP027115.1, forward strand.
CTGTGATTTGTCGTGGCAACAGCATAGAAACAAATGTCAAACGCATATATCAACTCTACTTCATGAATGTGTTGTTGAGAATGGGGATTTCGAATGTTTTAGGGGCAAAATACGTAAATGACACCAACTTGTCAAAAAAACTTGTAAGATGAGTTTTGGGTTTCGATCGATTTGGAAGATCTTTTATGCCAACTTTATTTTGCACCATTCTGATACAGTATTAGTAACTATCTTTCTGCAGGCTTTTTCACAAAAATACTTAGTACGAACAATTTCTGGAATTTCCGTAACTTTTGATCGAAAGGTTCTACTTACTAAAATTTTAAATGTTTTGTTGCTGAATTTAGTTTTAGTATGTACATGTATAGAAATGATATAAGAAAGCATGATACAATTTTTCTTTTGAACGTTTTATTGGATGAAGAAAGTTACGAAAATTCCTGAAATCTTTCTGCAGGCTGTTTCACAAAAATACTTAGTGCGAACAATTTCTGGAATTTCCGTAACTTTTGATCGACCAGTTCTACTTACTAAAATTTTAAATGTTTTGTTGCTGAATTTAGTTTTAGTATGTACATGTATAGAAATGATATAAGAAAGCATGATACAATTTTTCTTTTGAACGTTTTATTGGATGAAGAAAGTTACGAAAATTCCTGAAATCTTTCTGCAGGCTGTTTCACAAAAATACTTAGTGCGAACAATTTCTGGAATTTCCGTAACTTTTGATCGACCAGTTCTACTTACTAAAATTTTAAATGTTTTGTTGCTGAATTTAGTTTTAGTATGTACATGTATAGAAATGATATAAGAAAGCATGATACAATTTTTCTTTTGAACGTTTTATTGGATGAAGAAAGTTACGAAAATTCCTGAAATCTTTCTGCAGGCTGTTTCACAAAAATACTTAGTGCGAACAATTTCTGGAATTTCCGTAACTTTTGATCGAAAGGTTCTACTTACTAAAATTTTAAATGTTTTGTTGCTGAATTTAGTTTTAGTATGTACATGTATAGAAATGATATAAGAAAGCATGATACAATTTTTCTTTTGAACGTTTTATTGGATGAAGAAAGTTACGAAAATTCCTGAAATCTTTCTGCAGGCTGTTTCACAAAAATACTTAGTGCGAACAATTTCTGGAATTTCCGTAACTTTTGATCGACCAGTTCTACTTACTAAAATTTTAAATGTTTTGTTGCTGAATTTAGTTTTAGTATGTACATGTATAGAAATGATATAAGAAAGCATGATACAATTTTTCTTTTGAATGTTTTATTGGATGAAGAAAGTTAAGAAAATTCCTGAAATTATTCGTAAGAATTTTTGTGAAACTGGGCACTGGTTCCCAACTTTCTGAATTTCATATTTAATTTCGGTCTTATATACCTGAATGTGTAGATTTATTCGAAGCCCCCCCCCCCCCCCCTCCATCTTTCCGCTTTTTCCCTCGAGGAATGCATTGTGGAAACTGCTGAATTAATTGGGCAGTACAATATCAGCATCAACTCGTCGTCATATCCCTATCCTTTATGTTAATTTGTTACTAATAGAGAACTCTGACAACGGAAAATCGTATTTCTTAACAATATTTAGTGTAAAAACAATTTGTGTTCATGATCAGCCTGTGATAAACACAAAGGGCGATCATATCTATTTACGATATTGTAATATTTGAAATTATTTACGCCAAAGACAGCTAGGGTGCTGGATGAAGAATATATTTTTCTTTTATATATCTAGTGGGTATAAATAATGTCGAAGGGTTCCAACTCTTTACCTTCTTGAAGAAAATTCCAAACTACTTTCCATGCACCAGACACGTGTTTCGAATATTAAATTCTCATAAATGATGCTTCCAGCGGAGCCACCAAAAATCATTTCAGCAGCGCCCTCCTAGTGATACAAATCGAGTTTACGGTATAAAAATGTTCTATTTTGACATTAACTGTAACCCCTAACTTCTTGACCTTTATGTTAGACAAACTTTCGAAGAATTTTAGTCTGGGTCATAATTTTTGAATGCATTGTACCTTATAACCTTGACCTTGAAAGTTGATCTACATCTCAGATAACAAATTTTGTACTGATCATAGATTTTTACAAACACGTCTATTATTTTACTATATTTTCATTTTTCCTCCGTACTTTCAGTATTGAAAAAAACACCACCACATAAACCTCTTTGATTTTAGAGTGACTGTATGATTAAGCCAATTTAAGATATCGGGTTTTGCTGACAATGCAAAAGTGTTGAAATTGAGACTAGAAATGATTTCCCTGGATACGAAGAAGGATGGAAGTCAAATTTACACATTTACCTCGGAGAAAAATCCTGATTGTACAGTTTCATATCGATCTCGAACTTTGATCACTGTATTATAAAATTTGTCCCGTACCTTTTCTTTAATTTTCCTAAATTCGGACGACTATTTTCCATAGGGGATTCTTAAAACTAATTTTGAGAGTAATTACTGGAATTTACAAGAAATTATCTTTATATTTTGATATCTTGGAGGGTCTGAGTACAAAATTTCTTGTAATTAACGGAAAGTTTATAACTTCAGTAATCCTAGAAAAATACAGTTGGTGTTCTACGTGTTAAATGTTAATATCCAATTTCAGTAGATTACAGGGTCTAGAACTTTATGTGAATTGTAACGTTAACATTACAGCAATGGATGCACTACATGGAACGTAGAATTCTCAGCTCAAAAATGTTACAGTACTTATGATTGTTCTTTGATAATTTATGAAAATGGCATGTACGTCAAACTTTTCTACCCCATTTTTGGAGAAACTCCGATTCTTCATTTAAAAATAATACTTCTGGTAAGATATAATTAATGCATAATATCATGAATACTAGCTAGCGCTATACTTACAGATTTAAGTCAAATAAAATGCTTCTATATCATAATTTCCATGTTTTTGGGGCAAAATGTGTATTTGTTGTGGCAAAAACTTTATTTTGAGAAAGAAATGATAATTTATTTTAAGGTAAGTAATCAAGAAAAAAAAAGATTAACTTCTGGCAATTTTTGCATTAAAGTGACGTTTTCAATATAAAACAGTCCGGTATAGTACACTTGTAAAGCATATAAAGGATATTTTCACAAAAAAAGCATGATAAAAAATTGAACGATTCAATACTAAATATCATCATTTGAACTGAGAGAAACAGTGACCTCGCCTGGGGGTTCGAACACAGTATACCCTTGTCACATCACTTACAAATATACATTTAAGAACTCTTTAATGTGGAGGCGACAACAGAGTTTCACCCATGTCTGTCTTTAATCTGCCCAAACTGACTTGTCATGTCAACTTCTACATTGTAGTTCCGTAAGGATTCCATCTTATATGGTGAATGAATCTATTATGAGAATATCTTTTGATGACTGAAATTCAATTTCTATGGATTTTTTGGGGAAAATAAGTAGTTAATGTACAAAAATCACTTATTTTTGTGAATAATTTCTAAATTTGTTTCTTTTATCAAATAAAAATAGAAGAGTTATCTTATTAATACAATAGTATCTAAGTTATAAAGTGAATTGAGCCAGAGGAGATTTTTTTTTTTTTTTTTTTTTTTTTTTTTTGTGATAATTTGGCTATTTTAGGGAGAAATCTTTATCGCCGCTCGCTGGAAAGTGTTTATAGATATGAAAATGATGTATTGAGACTTGAATTGAGACAGAATACCGAAATTGTATGACGGATTGGACCAAAACACTATTTTGTTACAATGAGTATTTGCTTCCTGTTAGTTCTCGTTTAATTATGTGCAGCGTTTGCGAGGAGAATTTGTCAGCCAATCGAAAGCTTTGACGGCCTTCTTGCTTTTTAGATAGGATTGAACAACTTTCGAAAATGAAGAAGGCTGGATACTTGCTTCTTGTAAGGTTTCCTAAAATTCTGTTAATACCGGTTGTGGAGATCTAGAGGTTAGAAATAGTTAAGGACAGGCGATAGCAAATGAAGAATGGATAGGCATACATGTGTGTGAGTGTCCCTCAGATGATTTAAAACCAAATATCAATTACATTAAGTTTCGCATTATATAATCCAGTATTTGGATTACTGAAATCTCACCAGCCCTTGCTGAAACAACACAAACAAGTTGTTCATGTTGATTTTCATGGAGTTTAAACAATGATTTCATTATGATATCATCATATCATATTGTTTTTTCATATCGAGCAAATATTTGCTGCAGTTGGGTGATAGTTGTTCACATGTGACTGAAAAGGGCACCCTATTAAAGTCACGGATCCAGGATCCTCCAGTTTTACGATTTTTAAAATTAAGAATCTTAAAAAAAAAAAATTCAAAAATTAACAAAATTCAAATTTTTATTTTGAAAAAAAAAAGGAAATTAGATGCATAAACATCTATGTATCAGACTCTGGCTATGACAACTACACATGTATTACATGTCATATTTTCGGGTAACATATAGTCACTGTCTGTCTGTCTGTCTGTCTGTCTGTCTGTCTGTCTGTCTGTCTGTCTGTCTGTCTGTCGTCCGTCCGTCCGTCCGTCCGTCTGTCTGTCTGTCTGTCTGTCCATATGAGTAAGCTCATATTGATCATGCTTCACCAAAATGTTATTTAGGTGAAGGTTTTTTTTTTTTTTTGTACAAAGGTAATTGAATGTCATTTCTGAAATGTCGATGTTACTTTTTTACACAGCCTTAAAATATCATTGTAGAATTGTTTCACCAAAATGCTTTTTCGACCACGAGCTTGTAAGTTTCTGACCGAGCAGAAGAAAATCGCAAATAACGGAAGATCAACACTACTTGGCATGCAGTGGTTTCCACGGTGTTCATTGGGGACATCGCTTCAATGAATTCGAAGAGGCGAAGAAATGATGCGAAGAAGAGAATATTTGATGCGAAAAAGCGAAGAAATGATGCGAAGAAGCGAAAAAATTATGCGAAGAAGAGAAGAAATGATGCAAAGAAGAGAAGAAATGATGTAAAGAAGCGAATGAATAATGAGAAGAAGCGATCATCGCATCATTTCTTCGCTTCTTTGCTTCTTCGCATCATTTCTTCACTCCTTCGCCTTTTTTTAGGGCGAAGAAGCGATGTCCCCTACTGAACACCATAGGTTTCTCTACTGGATTTGCTCCTTACATGAATATAATTAAACGGACCATTTTCAATTTAGAATGACAGTCGTTTAATCAGTATGGGGAGCAATAAAATAAAATGAAAATACAATAGCATCAGACTAAAACAGCGTTGTGTCACGAAGTTGATTTATTCACAGTAAATTCTATTGGGTATGTGTTACATTGAAAAAAAAGATTAGTTTTAATAGGAATCAATATAACTGAAATATTTGTTATGCACATATATCAAATGTAGGACATGCCGTTTTGTCATGTCATTTTCTCAAGGGAAAATCTTTTTATGTAAAAGATCAGATTAAAGTTGTTTTTTTTATCTCTATTTCGGAAGCAAAAATATTCAACGCCTATTACTTCAAAAGTCACGCGAGGGCATGTGGGATGCAGTGATCCAATCTGACGCGTAGCTACGCGTCGCTATGGGCACACTCTTTTCCACATGGTGGCAAATGGGAGAATTTCTCATCCCACATGACAATATATGGTAGATTATAACTATCAACCATATGCTGTCATGTGGGATGAGAAAAGCCCACCCGAGGGGTCTGGTTTCTGGTCAGGGAACGAGGCTTGCCGAGTTCCCTGACCAGAAACCAGACCCCGAGGGTGGGCTTTTCTCATCCCACATGACAAACATATGGTTGATCGTTTTTCTCCCATTTCTAGGGGCCTTTCTTGAAATTCCATGAAATCATGAAATCGTCAACTTTATCGAATTCAAAAAATAAAGGGATATTCGTTTTCAGCGCCCCCAAAAATAGTTTATTTTAAAAGAATAAACCGTAGTCCTTAGCCTTAATCGGTTTAGAAAGAATTAGAATGTAAAAAAAGAATTTTTTAAAAACGACGTTTTTGTAGAGAGGTCGCCGCTTTAGATGCAAAAATCATGACGTCACAATGGATAACAACGACGTCACAATATGTATACGGCCGACGTCAAAAGTCACGCAAGGTACATGTGGGATACAGTGACCCTACATGACTCGTCGCTATGGGCAAACTCTATCCCACATGGGGGCAAATGGGAGAAAGTGATATTCCCATTGATAACATTCTAATATTTTCCATTTGATAACATTCTATCATTTTCCTATTGATGAAATTCTAACATTTTCCCATTTGTAACATTTTTCTATTTTTTCATTGATAACATTCTTACATTTTCCCATTGATAACGTTCTAACATTTTCCCATTGATAACGTTCTAACATTTTCCCATTGATGAAATCCTAACATTTTCCCATTTGTAACATTTTTCTATTTTTTCATTGATAACATTCTTACATTTTCCCATTGATAACGTTCTAACATTTCTCATTGATAACGTTCTTACATTATCCCTTTGATAACATTCTTACATTTTCCCATTGATGACATTCTAAAATTTTCCCATTGATAACATTCTACAATTTTTTTCATTGATAACATTCTAACATTTTCCCTTTGATAACATTCTAACAATTTCCCATTGAAACGTTCTAACATTTTCCCATTGAAAACATTCTCACAATTTTCCATTGATAACATTCTTACATTTTCCCATTGATGTCATTCTTAAATTTTCCCATTGATGACATTCTACAATTTTTTCATTGATAACACTCTAACATTTTCCCATTGATAACGTTCTTATATTTTCTCATTGGTAACATTCTCACACTTCCTATTGATAACATTTTAATTTTTTCCATTGATATCATTCTTATACATTTGTATTATCTCTATGATAATATTCCTACGTTTTCCTATTGGTGATTTTCTATTAAGCTTTTTTCCCCCTATATAACTTTTTGTACATTAATGTATATATTATTCTTATATTTCGCAGGAATGATATTCTTAATGCATAAATTCTAACAATTTCAATTGATACATTCTTACATAATTCTAATGCACTGTCAGTTTTTGTAAAACACAAGCATAGTGCTTTACCCCTTATTCTCGTTTATTACTCAGAATACTCTGGTGCTTTCCCCAGTATCTCCTCCTTAATTAATATACCGCCTTTCTTGAATTTGATTTCTTGGTCTATACATAATGACATTGAATGATTCTTTTTACGTCATTGTTTCGAAGATAGTACAAACATGGTTGATATTTTACTACATCACCCTTATCGCGGATGTACACATGCGTCATGAGGCTCTAGAATTGATAGACTGAACGCCAGCTCGGATTTAAACGAATTAAAAAAAAACAAACTATAATTACATAAGCGACATATTTCAGAATATTTCATTTTTTTTTTTTCTGAGTTATTTTCTTTTTATCATATTTAATAGCGAATGCAAAGAAAAAAATCAAGCAAAATCAAGAAGTAAAAAATATTACATGAAGCTCAAATCGAATATGAAGTCGCCATTTTTCAAATGAAACTAAAGGAAAGATTATGTGGGATATGAAATCTACATACATGATGTATTCTCATTTTCCAAGATTTTTTTGATTTAAAATGTTAACATTTTGCCGTTGACAGAATTCTAAAAACTTTTTTTTTTTTTTTTTTTTTTTTTTTTTTTGCAATATCAAAAGGCTGAAAAGTAGTTCCCATTAACCAAAAGTACATGTAAGTTTATAAACTTTCTTCTCAGTTCATCGTCTCAATTAGAATATAGATATTGTTTGAATGTATGGATATTTAAAATTAATTCCAGTGTAGAATCTAAAGGATTTTTAATGCATTGCTTCATTTCATTTGATCATTTTGATCGTTCATTTTTCATTTTTTTATAATATCCCCTTTGTGAATTATATTTAGCGTATATTAACTTTGTTTTTATCACTTACCTGTTTTTCAACCGAAGTCTCAATATCAAACTCTCTCCGTCCGCAAAACTCCTTCTTTATTATTTCAATAATTACAAAAACAAAAACTCTTGTCTCCTATGTATCGTTTTGCTTCAATTCACTTAAAAATGATGTAACAGCGAATGACGCATGCGCCTTTGAGAATTGAGAGAATTTCAGCAATTGTGAAACTTTGAAAAATAATTTTTCAAAAAGCCTGATATTTTCGTCATTATAGTTTTTTCAGTTGCCTTCTAATTTCCCATCACCTACCGCCTGACAATGACTGAGGGAGCTTGTACAATGACAGGAGCTTTTATTGGATTTAACACCTACAGGGTCATCTCTGCTATTGTATTAAGTATGGGAGAAAACACGCAAAAATGGAAACGTTAAGATAAGGGGTGTATCCAGGATGATGTTTTTCTTTTCCTTTTTTTTTTTTTTCTTAAAATGAAACATGTTAATATTGATATTAATCATGCTAATACAGTTTCTAATAGAGTGATACCAAAAGAAAAAATTAACGAAAATACTCCCCCTTTTTCTGCTACTGTTCTCCAATTTGTAAATCCAAAGTTATAAGAAGAAGCGAGGTCGTAGATTATTTTCACTCTTTGCTTCTGAGCACCGTAACATCATTGTTCTTGTACTTGGTAAAAAGGTATATCATGAATTAATAAAAAAAATGTGTATGAAAAATCTATTTACAATCTATTGCCGTCGAAAACAGCAAACTTGAATGTCGACAATTATTGGAGATTCGATTTCTATGTTCGTCCGTCTATTTTTCCCTTCTAGTCTGTCTTTGGGTTTCCCTATTTTTGATTATTCGTCTTTCTGTCTGTTTCTGTTTCAAGATCAGTTTCCTCCGTCTGTCTGTCCGTTAATTATGTTTGTCTCTGTCCCATCCGTCTGTCCTGCCTATTTATGCATCTATCATTCTGTATGTCTGTCTGTCTGTCAGTGTCTTCGTTAAAGCATCTTTTTATTCTATCTGCCTGGCTCTACGTCAGCCTGTTTGTTTGTCTGTCTTCATAATTCTTTGTTTTCATCCGTCTGTCTATGTGTCTTGTCGTCGGATTACTCTTTTCAACTTGTTTTCAAATGTCTTAATAATATGTTCAGAAGTAAATCTGTGAAAACAAATTAGATCGGACCCAAATTTGAACTCTGGGCTAAACTCTTATATATATCTATTTTTTCGATTGGACCCAAATATGTTTTTGACCTACACAGATTTTCATGTAATGTAACTGTATAACTGTATACCAAATTCTACTTCAATGTGCATCCATTGCAGAGAAAATTATTGGAAACCTTTAATTTATTTATGTTTTTCAAAGTCAAAGGGACAATGGACCCAAAGGGGTAGGGCCACGAGACCCCCTAAATCGACCCTACAAATTTCCTTGATATTGAAATTCAAAAGACATACTTGATTTCTCATCAAAATTCATTAATTTTTACTGCTTTAATAAAAAGGAAAAAAAATCACCAAACAAAGCGTCATTGGATATGTTATGACAACATGAAGTGACGTCATTTTTACGTTATTGACAAAATATGGCAAAATTGCTTGGAAATTAGAATTAGTCTTTTATGGAAGAATTCAATGTGGCCGCACGCGTTAACTAAGATAAAACGTTTGTTTTCAGAGGGCTAAAAACTAATGGTAAACGCATTGTTTACAAAATATAGAATCAATATTCAGTAGAGAACGTATGAGAGTGTCAAATCACAGTTAAAAATTCCAAAAATGAAGTCCAATGTTCAAAATTAGGGCCAATGTCTGGCTTCGTGGCCTAGATTTTTATGTGATGTGTCTGTAAACTAAATTTCATTACAATATGTGCATCCATTGCAGAGTTAATGAATGGAAACTGTTGTTGTGGACCAACAGACAGACCGACCAACAGCGGCAAATCAATATGTCCCCGCTTCTTCGAAGGAAACATTGAAATATTTATAATTTAGTTTCGAGATTATCTTAACGAATTTATGAATTGGTAATTTAGAGATCTTTCTTTCGAGATCTGGCATTATGAAACTAGAAATGATCACGAAAAGTCGTCATAGTTTGAAGAAATTAACACTTTTACCAACGCTTAATTATAAAATAACTCAATTCTTCAATTACAGAGAAACGCTTTAACGTCACTATGTAGGAAGCCTATAATTATGTACTCTTTTATATTATCACCTTCCTCTCCCTCCTCATGTACCATTGTGCGTCATTTAGTTACACTGTGCGTGACATGTGATAGTCCATTTGATCTAAATATAGATCTATTAAAATGTTCTAGAAGTTGTCTGAATAGTGAAGGTGGTTGTTTTCACCCTTTTGTGCTGTCTATGTTCTAGAAAAGGATATATATATATACGTGTTACGTCATGGTGAATATCAACATCGGTAAGCGAAAGTCAAACCCAAAAATCAGAATCAAAAATGTAAACCACAATCAATTTGGAAAACAAATTTTTGAAAAACTACAAAACTAAACATTTTACACAGATCTCAAAATGAGATGAGATCATGCACTTTTGGAGCTAGAGTCACCAGTAATTCAGTTATAAAGAAAATGTCACAACCGTTGAACGTATTAGATTCGTTTTGGATGTTTCTAACCTTATATATATCTTTCAATACTGTGGACGACGAAGTGTGTCATATTTTCATAGTATTGTTCAAATATAGGCTAGATGGTACATTTGTATTTTGAAGTTTCTGAATGAATGAGAAGTGTCCTGAGCGTCATGCAGTGAGCGAAGCCATTACTTACTCATGTAGAGACTTCAAAATACCATCTGACCGAATTATATGGCAACTATCCGGATGGCGTAGTGGATATCGCACCCGGTTAGCATGCCGGTGAGCATGCGTACCACATATTTTTCAAATATATACTGTTCTGCTTTGTAGGATGCAGGACCCATGACGACCATGAAAGTTTCTTCACATATTCTTCACAAATAAAACGAGCAATTTGAGAGCCTGTGATTGGCTTAGCTCAAATATTGCCATCTAAACCATTTGTGTGGTCACTTGACAAAGTTACTCGCTCACAAATGTTCCTTTGGTCGAGTAGTTTCAAAAATGGTCGCCCTCGAACTGTCCTCAGATCGAAGTCGTTGCAGTTTGAGCGTATCAACACCATATGCAGGGGATAAGGGAATGCTATGACTAAATAAAAGATAACCACAAATCAGCATTTGCTTCCTTTGGCCTCGACATTAACAATTTAGATTTAGATTGCCATACTTATACTGCATACCTAAAATGCATAAGAATCCGTACAAACAACGTTTCATAGCTGGTTCCTAAAAATGTTCTACCAAATCTGTATCGATCTTACTCACCAAAGTTATATCTGAAATCAAATCTGGGCTTCAAAAATATTGTTCGACAGTATATTCTCGCAGTGGTATCAACCAGATGTGGATTTTAAAGAATTCGAAGGAACTTTTAGAACATCTGAAATCCACTCATTTTAGTAGAGTCCATTAGATCAAAGCCTTTGATTTTTCGACACTTTACACTAAAATTCCACATTCTAAATTGAAAGAGAGACTCGCAAAAATCATAAGTAATGCGCTAACAAGTAAGAACGGTAATCGCAAATACAAATTTATTGTTGTTAACTATGACAAGACCTACTTTGTAAATGAAAAGTCATATTCTGATAAGAAGTACACTGAAACTAATAGTATTCAGATGTTAAACTTTCTGATCGACAAAATTTTTTTTGTGTTTGGAGGAAAGGTCTTCCAGCAAATTGTTGGAATTCCAATGGGGACCAATTGTGTCCTACTCCTTGCGACATTTTCCTTTACTCGTACGAAGCTGAATTCATTCAATCTTTGGTCTCTGAAGGGAAAAGATACTTAGCTTCGGACTTCAAATGAGTTAAAGAAGCACTCACAATAGAGCACAAAATTAAACATCGACGGACCCCTAGCAAGCTAGAGGTGGGACCAGGTGCCCGGGAGGAGTAAGTATCCCCTGTTGGCTAGCCGCACCCGCCGTCCATGTTTATGAAGCATGGAAATGAAAAAATAAAAACTTCATGCACTGTCTGACGTTATGTCTATATAGAAAGTGCTATGGCGACAATGTCAGGGAAGTATATTCAAAACACTTACTGTCAAACCCCTCGCGGGGAACTTTTTTACGAGCTCCACACGGCAAAGGGCATAATTGTGACACAAATGAGTTAAAGAAGATGCTGACGATAATCTCAACAGCACTCACAATAGAGCGCAAAATTAAACATCGACGGACCCCTAGCAAGCTAGAGGTGGGACCAGGTGCCCGGGAGGAGTAAGCATCCCCTGTTGGCTAGCCGCACCCGCCGTCCATGTTTATGAAGCAACTTCACTTACAGATACATAGACGATGTGTTGTCCATCAATAATCCGAATTCCGCGGATTACCTGAGCAGTATCTATCCTTCGGAGCTTGAAGTCAAGGAAACTACAGAGACAAATAATTCAGCATCCTATTTGGACATAATGTTGTCCTACGACACTGATGGTCACATGAACACCTCACTCTATGACAAACGTGACGACTTCAATTTCAGCATTACAAATTTTCCTCTTCTGAGTAGCAACATCCCTTCATCGCCTGCTTATGGTGTGTTCATATCTCAGTTGATACGCTATGCCAGAGCAAGTACCAAATATACGGATTTTGTTCTGAGAGCTAGGCGTCTTTCAGATAAGCTTCTCAGTCAGGGATATGTTTGTGACCGACTTCCGAAATGGAAGTTACCGGATGTGACAATTCTATCGAATTGAAGCGCTTATTTTCAATTGGTGGAGGTTTTTGTTTGTTTGCTTTGGTTCCTATTTTATCCTGATTTTGTATGCCTTCGGCTTCTGATTTTCTGAATTATCGATTTTGTGCTGTATACAGGGATATGGTCATTATCCATATTTGTCACTACAGAGAGGGAGGTTTGCCATTTTTAAGATGAAGTTATCACATTTGTCATATGTTGAAGTATGAAGGCAGCCATTGTCTTCAAAAGAACTTTTTATCAATTGTCTCTTTCACCTCAAGTTCACACAGATAGATTGTGACAAGGTAGTCAGCAAATTAGGGCACGTCATCATTGTATCTGAATGTTGAGTCGAACACCTTCAAAATGATTCTGAACAATAAAGAACAAATTTAAAATGAACACATTACTTGGTCTCAATCGTCGTTATCTACAATAATGTAAACATTAAGGGACTGTCGATGGGTTAGTGTAAAAATTGATCCCCATAACTCCATAAATGTCGTAATAAATACAATCATTTTATTAAAGGTGTGAAATATTTTCACTATATCTGTTTTTATACATTCTACTTATGTACGACCCTGACCCAGAAACACGTAGCTCCCTTTAGACGTCTACAGGTCTAAGTCAGTTCACATTTTATTCAAAGAAACCAGGGAAATGGAGTCATAAAGCAAATCTAATTTTGATGCTCTAAATGTCATAAAATACGGGGTTTTTTTTTAAATTTAGCTTAAATGATGCTTTTGAATTTGAAGAATTTGAACAATTGTATATTTTGTGAACCACTTGGTGAGTATCACTGCTGGTGCTGTCCCGAGGGAACATGAGGCCAAATTTGATCAACTTTAGATGATCGTTTCTTCAACGCATTCGAAAAAAAATTGTTATCATAATGAGTTAAAGAAAATCCACAACACTCACAGAAGAGCACCATATTGTGCATCGACGGACCCCTAGCAAGCTAGCCAATAGGTGGGATCAGGTGCCCGGGAGGAGTAAGCATCCCCTGTTGGCTAGTCGCAGCCGCCGTCGATGTTAATGCACGAAAATGAACACAGTATATGAAATGCATGCACTATCTGAGAATATGTCTATATAGAAAGTGCTATGGCGACCATGTCAGGGAAATATATTCAAAACACTTTCTGTCAAACCCAATTTCTTGAAATGTCTAAAATGTTGGTCCTATAGCATCATATTCCAACAATCCTGTTACGTCTTTCGGAACATTTTTGAACATAATAATTTTCACATTCTTTGACCGTTGTTAAATTGAGGATCACTGACGAGCGTAAAGAACCCGAAAAGTTTATATCTGGTCCATGCCGCAAATTTTCTTTTCTTAAATGAGGCTATTGAATTTGAAGACATTGAACATTAATAAATTATTCTATGTGGAACACTAATTATTTTGTGCTATGATTTTTTAAAATTAATATCCACATTTTTCCGACTCATTGATTCACAGTACCTTTACACGTAAAAGATAAAACGCGTTTAATGTTTTATATTCATGTGAAATATGTTTTTATTATCTATTCTTAAAGTGCTTTATGTTTTACATAAATGTGTTCTATTAATGTTCATTTCATGAAGATTTATTAGTTAATTTGAAATGAACACCTTATTTGGTTTCGATTGTCGTTGTGTGCAGTAATGTAACCATTAGGGGATACTTGGTAGATTAGTATCGGAATTGATTTCCATAACTCCATAAATGTCGTAATAAAAACAAATCATTTTGTTAAAGTTGTGAAATGTCTTCACTATTGCTGTCTTCTTACGCTCTACTTTTCAACAATCTCGATCCAGAATTAGGATATATAGATTAGACCAGTGAAGTTCTTGATATTTTGCCACTTAAGATTAGGGTTGCGACTTTGAGTAAACTTAAGGTATAAGACAGAATCCCCTCAAATTATTCAGACCAAAAACAAAAATAAAAATTTGCCCTTCTAGTTTTTTCGCTACAAACATCCATTTTTGCCTATTTCAAGATTTTCGTCTTTTTGGAGAATTCCACATAACTTACCATACTCCTGTGATGCATGAAGTTTCAAGAATTTATATATATCCGTATTTTTCGGGATCTCATACCTTATGTATAAGTTATAGGTTATTTCGAGAAATTCTTAAAAATAAACAGTTATAAGGGCAGTATTTCTTATAAATAGGGTTTTGCTTGTATTTTTACTAATATCTAGAAGGTCTACGGTTGCATAATGTTTTTCTACATATAGAGCAAATGGTATTGCTATATCCTAAAGAAGTCATACCAATATGGACCAATTTGTACCCGATTTAGTTTTTGAGCAAATGTTTCTATAAATAGCACAATAATTTCAGCAAAAAAATCAAAAATTTGACCAAACAAACATAGAGTTTGTTTCGAAGTTCGAATTTTTGAATTATCTCTTATTTGAAGACTAAAATAAATAGAATATATACTCATGTTTGAATCTTTAGACCGTGCAGAAAAATTGTCATATCTGGTATTGTTAAATTCTGTATTTTAGATGGCTCTAATCTAAGATATCTTCCAACACTGAAGAGAAAGAGATATTATAATGTTTGATATTTTCATTGGATAACGAAATGTTATAATGTTTAACATTTTCAATGTATCGTCCATTTTTTTTCAGTGACAAAGTCAGTTCCTCACAAATTTACCCTTCGTTCAGTACTTTTACTGTTTCAAATTGTCTCCTTGCCTTCAAAACGCAGTCCTTGTAGATTGGTCTAGCGTATCAATTGCGATATGAATTCAATATAGGCAAGGGACGAAGAAATGTTACTACTAAGGAAAAGGCAATTTGTAATCCTGAAGTTTAAATTGTCACGCCTGTCATATGTTGAAGTATTCAGGTGACCATTTTCATCAAAAGAGAAAATGAGATTTACGTTAATACGAAGCAGAGTTGATGCTCTCACTGGTTTCATTCACCTCTAGTTCACACAGATAGATTGTGCAAAGGTGAAATGCAAAATTTAGATTATTAATTGAGAGCACGTCATCGGTATATCTATGTAGAATCAAATTGCGAGGTGTTTCTTTCTGTGAGAGAGCAAAGACTGAACAATTGTTTAATGTCTTCAAATTCAATAGCATCATTTAAGAACAGATAAATTGTCAACATGGACCAGACATGCACGTTTCGGGTACTTAACCCTCGTCAGTGATCCTCAATCTGAACAATGTAATATTGTCAAAGAATGTGAAAGTCATCTCCAAAAATGTGCCGAAAGACGTAGCAGGATGTATGGGACCTACGTTTTAGACATTTCAAGAAATTTTGTTTACAAAAATTTCCGAATGCTTTGAAGAGACGATCAACCGAAGATGATTTAACTTGGTTACATGTGCCCTCGGGGACTCCTGGTCGACCAGCAGTGACACTCATCAAGAGGTACAAATGTTAAACGTCTTCAAATTCAATAGCATGTTTTAAGAACAGATAAAATTACAGCATGGAGCATACATGCATGTTTCGGGTACTTAACCCGGCTTAACTCGGCTTCATATGATTATAGAAAAATATCAGCAAGAAGTGGAGCCCAATTAGTTCTCATTGGAATTCCCACTATTTGCTGAAATGCCATTCCTCCAAAAACACAACGAATAGGTTATCGATCAAAAAGTTAAACATTTTGATTATATCTTCCTCTATGTATCTATGATAAGAACCAGTTTTTTCCCTTCGCAAAATAAGTTTTATTTTAACTTATCCTAGACAGACAACTCCGTGGTCTTCTTAAAAAAAGGACCTAAGTATAAAATCCAATCCAAGATAGATTTTGTCAAATGCCGTGAGGTGCTTACGGAAGCCTTAGATAATTATACGAAAAGATGGTGTAAATCAGAAGGAGTCGAACCGCATGCTCTGAATGACGGGAAAAACCTCATTTTAGATATAACGGATATTCGAATAGATAACTTCCATTAAAAACCCTCATCTTTTTCAAAATCCACGCCAAATCAGAAAGATATTTCAAATCCAAACTAAGTAAATTACATGAAAAATATGTCTTTGCACCAGCTGATAAAGAAGCCAACAACACCATTATCATTTGAAAACGTTACTACATATCAACTTTGATTTCGGAACTTTCGTATACTAATACATATATCAAAAGCAATGAAAGTGCATCTAACATTTTAGGCAAGCATAACAGTGAACTGTCTTCATTCAAGATCTCTATTTCTAAATTGGATCTCCCAACACTATATTGCATACCGAAACTGCACAAGTCTCCTTACAAATTTCGATTTATTGCTAATTCTAGTAACTGCTCCACTACAATTTTGTCTAGAAATCTGACGTCAGCACTTACTGCTATTAAAGAACACATAACTAGATATTGTGAAACGGTTCTAAACAGGAACGATGTAAATTTATTTTGGTCTATTAAGAATTGAGGGGATGCGATTGACAAAATGAAATCTGGAAATTTCCAAGCCAATACGATTTCTTCATACGACTTCTCAAATATGTACACAACACTTCCTCACGACAAAATAAATGCTCGACTGTCCAAACTCATTAAATGGTGTTTTGATCGAGAGCGGAAAACTTACATTTGTACATCTGAATCGAAGGAATTCTTTTCCTCGCCAGACTACAAATCATACAAATCATGGACATGTAGTGACCTGTGTAATGCCTTGTCCTTCCTCTTGGATAATATTTATGTTAGATTTGGTGATGATCTATACAAGCAGGTTGTAGGAATTCCTATGGGTACTAACTGTGTGCCTCTTGTTGCAGATTTATTTTTATACTCTTATGCAAAAAGAATTTATCCAAAATCTTCAAAAGCAAAGAACATTTGATGATCTGAAATGTTTCAATAATATTTCTAGGTATCTGGATGATATTCTAACCATTGACAATCCTGCTTTTGAATTATATAAGAATGAAATTTATCCACAAGAATTAACACTTAACAAGGCAAATTTTACAAATACAGAAACACCGTTTTTGGACCTAAATATCAAAATTGTAAATGGAAAGATTCCTACATGTGTATATGACAGAAGGGATGATTTTGGATTCAACATAGTAAATTTCTCCTGGCTTGACGGTGATTACCGTCATACGGCATTTACATATCACAGCTCATTCGGTACGCTAGAGCATGTACTGATATTTTTAATTTTCACTGTAGAAATTTACAAAATACCAAAAAACTCTTAGGTCAAGTTTTCCGCTTTCATAAACTAGTTAAGACTTTCTGGAAATCACAAAAATCACAGTCAACGTCTTTTAAAATTCGGATCTTTACACGCAACAGAGTACATTACTTTGGGTATTACACAACCTGTCTTTTATGGTGATATGATAAACAAAATTAGAAGGATCAAAGGTAGGCAGCATAACCATCGAAAATGTGTAAGAATCATCAAACGCCTTTTATACCGTGGATATGATCCTAATGTCACCAGACGGACACTAGGCTTGGTACTTGACCAATCTACAGTCTTGTACAAGCGCATCCTTGAGACTTACACTCTGACTGACTGTGACGACGGGACTCCATGACGGGCCCTGTCCAAGCCTCTTTAGAGAAGACAGGGCCCCGACCACCTGTCCATTGAATGTCATTGGGACTCCTCGGGTGATTACATACAAGAGATCGCTACAGCCGGCAAAGCACGGACTGTATCACGCATGCCCTCTTTTTATATCCATTTACATATTAATCTGTATTTCTGGGGCCTCTACGTTTCGCGGTCTTGTTTGTGTGAGGTCATCTTACAGTGAGGAGGTTGTTTTATACCACAATTGTACGTTCTTCGAGACCTCTGGGTAATTGGAAAAGTGAGAGGGTTGTGCGCACGTAATCCAGGATAACCACACCATTTGCTACTTGCATGACAAATGGCCGTCCAAAGTCGGCACCGGTTGCCCATTGGTCTCGTCGGTTCGTGTGTCTCTTTTCCGTCTCGTGCTGTACTCGTCTTTATTGTTTTTTCATCGGGTGTTTTGGTGTTTTGCTGTTGATGCTGCAACGGGGTCTTGTTGAAGATCTCCTTCCTTCTTTTAGTCGAGCATTTTGACAATCCAGCTAAAAAGAGTTGTTTGTATGGTGTTTTGTGCTTTGTTTCAGAATACAATGCACGAAAGGTTATTCTTACTCTAATTTATCTTTATCAAGGTCAAAAGTCGAGAGAACTTTTCAATGAAGATTTTCAAAAAAATGATATTTCCCTTTAATTCAAAGATAGCATTTTTCCTCACATTTTTCTAAAGATCCATTCTTTTGGGCGATACATTTTTGATGTTTCTGATTTGTATTATTTTTTCAAGAGCTTTTTGAAATCAATGAATGAAATTTAAACTCAAAACCAGAGTCCAATAATCAAAATCAATAGGCATACAGATTCTTGAAAAAAATCTATAAAACAAAATAAAGATAGGGAGGAGATCCCGTATAGTGATTTCAAATAGCATAACAGCATATATTCCTAATAAAAAAAGACAAAAGAAATAAAGAAGATCCTGACGACAATCCCAACAGCACTCACAATAGAGTACCAAATTGAGCATCGACGGACCCCTACCTTTGTGTTTTTATGGTGCTGTATTATTGTCTCCGTCTGTTTGTCTTCTGGAGTTTGACAGTAAGTGTTTTAAATGCCTTTTCCCTGACATGGTCGCCTTAGCACTTCTATATAAATATAACCTCAGACAGTGCATATTTCGTAGATATTATTTCCATCTATGTGCGTGGACATCGACGGCGGATACTACTCCTCCCGGGTACCTGGTCCCACCTTTATCTTACTAGGGGTCCGTTGATACAGTTGTATTCTTGATGAAAGGCGTTCTCTGGATTAATTCCATACAGTGATACACTTATTGCAACACGCGCACATAGATGGAAATAATATCTACGAAATATGCACTGTCTGAGGTTATATTTATATAGAAGTGCTAAGGCGACCATGTCAGGGAAAAGGCATTTAAAACACTTACTGTCAAACTCCAGAAGACAAACAGACGGAGACAATAATACAGCACCATAAAAACACAAAGGGTATCACTTATTGCAACACGCGCTGTACTTTAACTTAAAACGAAAATTGGAAGTGCTAGCGTCGTACTGTGGCACCGGAAGTAGAAAATAGTTAAGGGAAATTGCTTAAATAGACCCTGACTGTATGGAATTAATCCAGAGAACGCCTTTCATCAAGAATACAACTGTATCAAGACACGACACTCAATAATCTCTACTTTGAAAATAAAATTCCTTGTAGGTGATGCTATACCTAAATGAATAAAGACGTGCACTATAAAAAAAAAGATAGACATTGTTTCAAAATATGTACAGTTGTATTATATTTCTTACAAATAAGCATGATAAAATGAATAAGCAAGTGTCCTGGTTGAATTTCAAATATCATAACATTAGTTTTCAATACTGTAGTATATCTTAAAGGCTTTCGTATACAGTCTGAAGATTCATTCGGAAAAAAATTCATATACGGAAATCACAGAATTCACCTGAAATATAAAAGTATTTTAGTCCTTTTTGGAAAAACGTCAAGTTATCTATTTGAAAAAGGGTTCAATCTTTGTCCGCAGCCCCTCTAAGCGTTCCAGCAGAACATTTATGGCTTAATAAAGAAAAAATCTTATAGATGATAAATCTCTTAAATTACATCACTGACGAGGGTTAAGTACCCGAAAGGTGCATGTCTGGTCCATGCTGCAAATTCATCTGTTCTTAAATGATGCTATCGATTTTGAAGACGTTTAACATTGGCTGAAAATGGAGTGTCTACAATAAATGGTCTTTTAGATGAAATTGGTTCTTTCCTTTCACATGAAGATTCTAAGATTAAACACTAATGACATGGTCATTTCCATGACTATCATAGTATTCTTAATGCAATTAAAACAAAAATGGAAAATGAAATTGTCCATTCAAGCAAAGAACACTGTCATGAAAACGAAAATATTTCTCTTCTTAAATCAAAATTAAAACCCAATTGAAAAATTTATCCAAGAACCAAAACAATGGAAGCAAGAACTTGATCTTAAAATAGAAGACTTTTTTAGTCTTCCTTTTCTATAACGTGTGCTGTAGCATCATATCCCATCCATCCTGCTACGTCTTTCGGTGCATTTTTGGACATAATAATTTTCACACGTTTTGGTCATATGACATTGTTTAGATTGAGGATCGCTGACGAGGGTTAAGTACCGAAACGCGCATGTCTGGTCCATGCTGCAAATTTATCTGATGCTATTGACTTTGAAGACGTTTAACATTTACAATGTCTCCAGAGGCCAAATTGTAATAATTTCAATGCGAAATCTTTCACAGAATTTTGAATACAAATCCTTTTCCATTGAAATGTAACCTTGAAGCAACAGAACTTTGTAGTTTTTGTCATGAAGCAAAAGAGACTTATAACTGTAGTTTTAGTATCACCATCTGGGAAATGTTGAAAATTTGCTAAAGGAAACAGGCGATATTCACATTATTCTTTTAAAATCTTCTTGTAAAACATATTATATACAATAGTTAATACAACGAAAAGACTCCGCAGTTTCCAGACTGTATTTTCTTTCTTAGAAATTAAAAGCAGATGGACTAATATATTCCTTCCATTCAAAAACTGATTTAAAAAAATCTGAAAAAATATAATTCTTGTATGGACTATGATTAACTCTCTCTTAATAACATGTTTATGATGGTGTGAAATTTATAAACTTATATAAGTCGACAAATATACAAAACTGATACAATAGATTAATTAAAAAAAGAGAAATCACAGAAAAGATTAATAAGACTAAAGATTTCTTGTTGCCATCTAATAAAAAGAAAGTATTTAAAAAAGATAATATCATCTGCATATTGATTAAGTAAAAAACAATAACTCTAAGACTTTCAAATGTAATTCTGTTAACGTATCCTTATCTTTTAATCCGTATGATAAAAATAGAAGGTGTTAATGGATCTCCTTGTCTACATCCTCTTTTAACTTTAGAAAATCTTATAAGTAACCAATATTTATAACGCTGCTTTTGAAATTTTCATTATAAGTTGCAAATCTTTTACATATTGAAAGACAAAAAATGTAAAGTTTTACGTGATTTGCAGATAAATGAACATTCTTTACTTTCGAAAGCTTTCTGGAAATCGAAAAATTATAGTGTAATAATAAGTTTGTCATTATCTTTCTATTCATATTTTTTTCTCAATGTTTACAAATTTACAAATAATTCACTTTGTTCCACTAACTCCATATTGATCACTTCAACTAATATTCTTTCAGAAATCAAAGCCGGTCTTCGGTTGGTCGTTTCTTCAAACGCATTTGAAAATTTCTGTTTACAAAATTATCTCAAATTTCTAAAACCTGGGTCATGTAGCGTCATATCCCAGGCATCCTGCCACGTCTTTCGGTATATTTAGGACATAATTTTCACAGATTTTGGTCGTATTACATTGTTAAGATTGAGGATCACTGACGAGGGTTAAATACCCGAAACGTGCATGTCTGATCAATGATGTAACTTTAACTGCTCTAAAATGATGCTAATGAATTTGATGACAATAAACATTTGTACCACTTGGTGAGTGTCACTACTGGTGGCAGGAGTCCCCGAGGGCACATGTAGCCAAGTTCGATTAATTTCGGCTGGTCTTTTCTTCAAACGCATTTGAAAATTCCTGTATACAAAATTTTCTCAAATTTCTAAAACTTGGGTCCTGTAGCATCATTCCCAGCCATCTTGCCACGTCTTTCTGTATATTAAGGACATAATTTTCACAGATTTTGGCCATATTACATTGTTTAGATTGAGGATCACTGACGAGGGTTAAATACCCGAAACGTGCATATCTGGTCCATGCTGTAAAGTTATCTGCTCTAAAATGATGCTAATGAATTTGAAGACGTTAAACATTTAAGAATACTCTGAAACAAATTACTTAATCAAGAATTACCAACACCGTCTGCTATTTACGTGGCAGATGGCCGTCCTAAGTCGGCACCGGTTGCCCATTGGTCTCGTTGGTTTTTGTGTGGTCTTTTATGTTTAATGTTTCTATGGTGTGAGTTGGTATATCAGGAGACGCTGACTCTCCCCGGGCACCTGGTCTCACTTCGGAATGCTGTTCATTCCGGGGTTCGCAACCGTTTCGATGAGAATTCTCACGATTTTGCTTTGCCTTCTCGACTTAGAGAATGACTAACGGTTAGGTACTTCTTTGATGTTTATTGGTGTTCCTTGTCCCTTTTGCGTCTCTTTCTGTTGGTGTCTGTTCTGTGGTTTTTGCATTGGGTGGGGATTTGCTGTGGGTGCTGCAACCTAGTGTTGTTGGAGATCCCCTCCTTCCTTTTAGAAACGGTATTACCTGTACTTAAATGATGCTATTTAGTTTGAAGACGTTTAATATTATGTTACACAGGGATAAATGTACAAGATGTAAATTTTCCTGTATGCCTTTACCAGAATATCGAAGATAAATCTGATTGGCTGAATACCATTATTAACCGTCGATGGTGGTACATGTATCAAGAGTATAGTTAGACAGTCTTTCAATACATTTAATTCAGATTAGCATCCGACGACGCTAAGACACAATCGAATATAGCCCAGACAATATAATTTTTTCCTTAAACATTGATATCAAAATTTAAAGGTTAAATATTCTCAGAATCTTGGTTAAGTCAATATAACACGGACAACACCACAAATCTTTACATTTTATCATCCCTGAAGAACTTGCTAAACAACAGCTATGACGTCATACATGTACATGTACGACGGCCGATATGACCACTTAGAAAACCAGAGTCTATTGATCATTATATACCTCTTTGTATATACCTACCCTCTCTATTTTTTCTCATTTATCTATCAATTTCTCACTGTTCGACTGTTCGTGTGTACTTCCTCAATACCTTGACCTAGTTTACCTGTACTCCACGCATGACCAATTTCAAGACGCTGACCGACACGGCCCGATTAATTATGTTTATAATGTTGGTATAAATTTTGCCCAATCCCATTTTCATGTTTTGGAAAAACTAAACTAAAAAGGTTCATGTTGTATAGGCATTCCTCATGACGACACCATGTACCTCTCATCAAATGGCTCTATGCTTGTGATCCGGACATGAGCAACCACACTATATAAAATGATCCTAATGACAAGTGACCGCCTTGAGTATGCACCTCTTGTCCATTCGTCTTCTTTCATTGTGTATTTTTGTGAGCTCGATCTTTTTGTGTTTTTGATGTATATTCTTGTACATTCTTTTTTGTGTGTGTATTTAGATGTGCATTTTTGTGTATTCAATCTTTTTGTGTTTCAACATGTTATAGTGTATTTAGTCCTTTTGTTATTTTGTGTGTTTTAAGTATTCGGACATTTTTTTATAGTTTGGTGTGCTCAATCTTTTTGTTTTGGTTTATTCATTCATGTGTGTTCACTTTTTGAGTGTTTTCTTGACATTTTTGTATTTTTGTATTTCCGAACTTTTTATGTCTTCTTTGATATATTTATGTTTTGATGTATGTAGTATTGCATAATGAAGCAGTTACACCTTGCCAATAAACCAAAAAAAAAATCCACATACAAAATATCAAATCCAGACAAATTTACCTTATTTGGTCTTAGTAATTCAAACAGGAAGTACAAAGATCGTCTGCAAAAGTCAAGACATAAATCCGGCTGTCGTGCTGAACTAAGTAACCGACTACAGCGCTATTCTCATAGGTATTGTTATAAAAAGAAATCTCAAGACGTAGGTCACGATCGACGTCGCATGCAATGTACTGACAATGGCGTAGCTTCAATATATGAAGGTATGTTACAGAAACTAATGTATAGTCAGTAGCGTAGCTACAATTCATGAGTGTAAGCTAAAGTATCCAGATGTCCGACATGAGGACTTTACTCCGAACTTGTCCTTTTTTTCTTTTTTTTTTTCTTTGTTTTGCTATTCTTTGAAGAGCTTACAGGCTAAAGTCCCTAAGGCCCCCATCAGTGCATTGCTCATGAAATGCTATGCCATTGATAAAATCGTGTGAGATACGAGTTCCTGGGTATTGTTATAAAAATAATTCTAAAAACGTAAGCTACGATCGACCTTGCATTCTATAGCAACTAAGGCCAATTATTGTTTTTATTATCTTGCATGTCCTTTTGAACTGAAAGATCTACTGCCTGGTCTTTCGGTATGTTTGGACATAACGAGAACATAGTATTTAGTCATATTTCATTGTTTGGATTGAGGATCACTGAAGAAGGTTAAATACCGTAACGTGCATGTCTGGTCCATTCTGCAAATTTATCTGTTCTTAAATGATGCTATCAATTTAAAGACGTAACATTTATTCCACTTGGTAAGTGTCACTGCTGGTGGACAAGGATGTAGCCAAGACCGATTATCTTCGCTTGATCGTTTCTTCAAACGCATTCGAAGACTTCTGTTTACAAATTTTCTCGGAATTTCTAAAAAGCGGGTCATGTAGCATCATATCCCACCAATCCTGCTGCGTCACTTGGTGTTTTTGGACATGACTTTCACAGTCTCTGGTCATATTTTTTCATTGTTTAGATTGAGGATCACTGACGAGGGTTGAGTACCCGAAACGTGAATGTCTGGTTAACGCTGCAAATTGATCTGTTCTGAAATGGTGCTATGAATTTGAAGACAACTACCATGCATCCAAGGAGAAAAATTAAGAAAGAAGGGAGGGGACGTTAAACGGGAATAGGTCGCAGCATCCTTTGCAAAAACTTGAAACAATAAAATGCGAAAATACAGAGCGGACACGTACAATTAGAGACACCAAAGGGACGAGGAAGATCAAACATCAAAGTTTACTCAAAACACTTAACACACAAGACTACAATCTTGCTTTTATTCGTAGTGTATGACCATGTGATATTTGGCAAAACTTTGATCTATTTGATTAATTTGCAGAATTATTCAACAAAAGTTCAAATGAAAAGCAATGTCTAGAATTATTACAGCACCTTCAAATTTTCTATATGAAATATGAAAATAACAATTTCTACATTTTATGGAGAGAGAAAAAGTCAATCTTCCGTAATTTAATTTGTAGCATATTTAATTCTATGGTTTTCATTTTGTTTATTTTATATGATTTTTTTATTCAAAACCAAACAGCACAAGACATGACGTAAACAGAAAATAACAAAGGAAAGGTCCAAAATGTTCAGAAAACATGAGAGATAAAAGTTCAACCCTGGATCAGCCACTGAGTAATAAGAAGATACGAGGTCCTTACGCCGACTTCAGGCGATCTCTCGAGCAATAATGAAAGACAAATTCTATCATTTATCATCCATTGTCCGTTCACTGTGATTTCACATGCAAAAAAGCGAATCAGACATATCCCTGGACGATAGCGGTGCTAGAGTTTCCTTTTTCACCTCCGTCTTATAAAGTAAAGAATGGTAGCGATACAATATGGTATTATTAGTCCTCATAAGTTTCATATTCATCATTTATATCATACATCTTCTGAACTTTTAGGTTTGTAGTGTCCTTTTGGTGTGCCAGAGCTTCCTTTATACCACCGTCTATATATATTAAACGTCTTCAAATTCAATAGCATCATTTTAGAACAGATAAAATTTCAGCATGGACAAGACATGCACGTTTCGGACACTTTTAAAACACTCGTCAGTGATCCTAAACTCGATGGAAGCGATACAATATGTATTATAGTCTTATAATTTCGGATTCAAGAAAAAATGAATATTTCGTTGGGTAAGGCCATTTACACGCGCTAGTATCCTTTTTATATGGTATTCAATGGAGGCGAGACAATGTGTATTATTAGACTTAAACTCTCAGATTCACGAAAAAGGGACAAATTTATATTATACATCTCATGAACATTGCGTTTGCAATGCTATCCATTTGTTATCTTCTGCTTTGTGTCTTTGTGCTTGGTCTGGTAGTCCATGAACCCGGAAACCATGAAACAAACAAAATGAAAATAATGAAATTGCCTCTAAAAATGTTTCTGTTGTGATTTCAAAAATACCGCAATGAGGTCAATATGGTTCAAGTTAATTTGTTACTGAGTTAATTATTTGGTTTGATAAATCCGTTTGAGCAAGGTTTGGATGTATCTAATATGGATTGAACTATGACATGCAGCTTTGTTTTGAATGCTTATACACAGCCATTAATGCCTCATATGAAATTCATGTGAAATTTACATGAACTTTACATAAAAGTTCACATACAATTTATGTAAAAGGAGCACGAACATGAAATTTACATGATTTTTTTACATGAAATTCATGTGAAGTTTCTTACATAAGTTTCATGTACATTTGATTTCACACGAAGGTCGACCACAAGGAAATATTCATGTGAAGTAAATTTATGTGAAAAGTATGTGAGATATTTTTCACATAAATTTTAAATGAAATTTATACCGTATAACCAGAAATTTTCGCGAAATACTAATTTTCGCTATATTTGCGAGTGATTTGGAATCGCGAAAAGTTATTCTCGCGAAAAATTGTGTTTGATAAAGTATATCAGAAATATAGGATCTCAAATGAATTTTCATTTCATACGATGTATTATGAAACGAGTTGTGGGTTTTATATCCCCGAGCCTTGGCGAGGGGATATAAAACGCACAACGAGTTTCATAATACATTGTATGAAATGAAAATTCATTTGAGATTCTTTTTATCACATGGTATTGCCTTAAAATGAGTATTTCAAACGTGAAATCAACGTTTCCGAGAACTATAGAGGCGAACCACGCCGTAATCTAGGGTCGTCTGCTGCGCCAAGAGAAGTAGTGTCCCCATCGTATTCGATATTCTGTGCGTAAGAGAAAAATATTTCAATTTTGAATAGTATTTTTATGCAAGAAGTATTTAACAACAACAATTTTAATCGTTGATATCGCCTCTGCGTCTGAATTTAACAGCTGACCGATATTTGAAAGGTCACATTTGTCGAGGTTTATGTGATTAGGTTCCAACCTTGACCAATCGCATTCAAGCAGAGCGATATGTAACGTGTTATCATATCATATATTTATGAAATGGCTTTATGAAACTGCATAACGGGTGTATCATGTGATAAATTAGTATATACATTATATTTGTTATATTGTACTTGTGTCATTCTTTACTTTTCCTGATTAAATGTAATGAGGAGTGAACTGAGTGTATTCTTATGATAGAACTAACTAAAACATCAATAATGAAAGGTAAAAAACAATTATATCATATTAAAATATTTGTTTGCAATTTAGAAATCGCGAAAAAATGTACTCGCGAAAATAAAGACACCCTATTTTACAACGAAATCGCAAAATTTGATACTGGCGAAAATTTCTGGTTAATATACGGTATGAATCTCATATGAACTTTCATGTGAAATAACGTTATGTTCATTTCATATGAATTTCATGTGAGGCACAATTGGTTGTGTATATGTTTTTCTTCTTGTCTGGCTGGTTTGTTTAACTTTTCAATTCAGAAAGGACGCAAAACAGAATTTAAATTTGAAGACGTTAAACATTTAAAACAAGAAATGACATTATAATCTCTTTGAAAAAAAATGGATAGTCATTCGGACAACAATGCTCATAATCACAATTAAACATTGCCGAAGCGATCCGTATTGCTCAGAAATAATGCAAAGAAAAAAAACATAATTATATTCAGATGAGTTTTTATTACAGATTTGATTGATTAAGATGCTAATAAATGTGCAATGGTTATAAAAAAAATTCGATTTCAATTGAGGATTGTTTTTTAGCTTTTGCGCTTTATCGGTGTGTATTGGCAGTGGGGAATGGAAAAAATATGTAAAGCACGAAGTTGCGGTATTCTAGGAACATCGCGTTGACCGTCAAGCCAGGGAAAATTTAATATATTGAATTCAAACCATATGTATCAATAACAGACTTGATGTTCCGAATATGCCCGAATGAGATTTCTATTTATCTTTTAATATCTTTCTTAATATCAATATTTTGAATATGTATTTACAACATTTCATGATATGTCTAACATTTAGGAGGTTTTCCTATTTGATACATTTTAGGACAGGAAAATTGAAGCGGGGGATTTTTAAAGTGACTTATGATGGTCCATGCTGCAAATTTATCAGTTCTTTTGAAAAATAATGCTATTGAATTTGAAGACGTATACCATCATTTACTACACCAGCATGACGAAAGACGGAAAAAATTGATTCACCCTGGATCCGAAAATATGTTTAAGTTATTGTTCATACTAATAATAGACAAAAATATTAAGTGTTTATAGAAAGTCTCAAGTGTGACATTATTATAGAACCCTTCGACATTATTGAATGGGAAACAATTTATGTTATTGAGTAACTTTCAGATGCAGTGTTTAATAAATGATTACTAATGAGTTACTGTACTAATATACGACAGAGGGAGACGTCAAACGGTCTGGTCGACGTAAGTAATGAAACCAATACAAATAAAGACGTACGATTTGGGGGAGATTAATCGATTATCGACATACCTCTTATTCAATTGCTTTATGTTGAAGTTATCAATTTAGTATGATAATAACTGGGAAAAAAATAGGGGGAGGGGCAGACTTGTAGAAAAGCTACATGTATGCCTTTTAATTGATTATCTTTATTCCTCTTATTCAATATTTTTATTGACGTAATCATTTAGTATGATGATGAATAGAAAAATATGGGGGGGGGGGGGGGAGGCAGACTTCTAGAAAAACTTTTGGTTGAATGTAAGATTATATATCGATAAAAATGACTATTTACATGTATATTGAGTAATTATACGATGGATAATAATTATTATTGTGAACCCTTTTACTTTCACATGTGTAATTTTTTGTTTCACAATATCTTTTCAAGATATTTACATGGGACAGTATCCAGATTGCGCAACTTTAAAAGCTTAGAGCAGCCATGTTTTGAAGTGTACCCAAAGGGAATTCCCCATTTGTACAATACTGTAATTATTCGAACAATGTGCACAGGGTTTTGGATCCAACCCTTTTCTGGTTGATGAATCTTTTTAACTTACATACGTCACTAGACCAGACTTTTGCCAATTCATCACTTTGACACCCAGATCTATATTCTCGAACTTGGTTTGTCTGGTCAACACTGAGGAGGTTATTATACATGACTGGTCAACACTGAGGAGGTTATTATGCATAACTGGTCAACACTGAGGAGGTTATTATACATAACTGGTCAACACTGAGGAGGTTATTATACATAACTGGTCAACACTGAGGAGGTTATTATACATGACTGGTCAACACTGAGGAGGTTATTATACATAACTGGTCAACACTGAGGTTATAATACATGACTGATCAACACTAAGGGGGTTATTATACATAACTGGTCAACACTGAAGAAGTTATCATACATAACTGGTCAACACTGAGGAGGTTATTTTACATAACTGGTCAACACTGAGGAGGTTATTATACATAACTGATCAACACTGTGGAGGTTATTATGCATAACTGGTCAACACTGAGGAGGTTATTATACATAACTGATCAACAATGAGGAGGTTATTATGCATAACTGGTCAACACTGAGGAGGTTATTATACATGTTTGGTCAACACTGAGGAAGTTATTATACATAACTGGGCAACACTGAGGAGCTTATTATACATAACTGGTCAACACTTAGGAGGTTATTATACATAACTGGTCAACACTGAGGAGGTTATTATACATAACTGATCAAACTGAGGAGGTTATTATACATAACTGGTCAACACTGAGGAGGTTATTATACATAACTGGTCAACACTGAGGAGGTAATTATACCTAACTGGTCAACACTGAGGAGGTTATTATACATAACTGGTCAACACTGATGAGGTTATTATACATAACTGGTCAACACTGAGGAGGTAATTATACATGACAAGTCAACACTGAGAAGGTTATTATACATAACTGGTCAACACTGAGGAGGTTATTATACATAACTGATCAACATTGAGGAGGTAATTATACATGACAAGTCAACATTGAGGAGGTTATTATACATGACTGGTCAACACTGAGGAGGTTATTATACATGACTGGTCAACACTGAGGAGGTTATTATTTATGACTGGTCAACACTGAGGAGGTTATTTTACATGTTTGGTCAACACTGAGGAGGTTATTATACATAACTGGTCAACACTGAGGAGGTTATTATACATAACTGGTCAACACTAAGGAGATTATTATACATGACTGGTAAACACTGAGGAGGTTATTATACATGATAGTCAACACTGAGGAGGTTATTATACATGTTTGGTCAACACTGAGGAGGTTATTATACATAACTGGTCAACACTGAGGAGGTTATTATACATAACTGATCAACACTGAGGAGGTTATTTTACATAACTGTCAACACTGAGGAGGTTATTATACATAACTGGTCAACACAAAGAAGGTAATTATACATGACTGGTCAACACTAAGGAGGTAGTTATTCATAACAGGTCACAACTGAGGAGGTAATTATACATAACTGGTCAACACAAAGAAGGTAATTATACATAACTGGTCAACACTAAGGAGGTAGTTATTCATAACAGGTAAACACTGAGGAGGTAATTATACATAACTGGTCAACACTGAGGAGGTTATTATACATAACTGGTCAACACTGAGGAGGTTATTATACATAACTCGTCAACACTGAAGTGGTTATTATACATAACTGGTCAACACTGAGGAGGTTATTATACATAACTGATCAACACTGAGGAGGTTATTATACATAACTGATCAACATTGAGGAGGAAATTATACATAACTGGTCAACACTGAGGAGGTTATTATACATAACTGATCAAACTGAGGAGGTTATTATACAGAACTGGTCAACACTGAGGAGGTTATTATGCATAACTGGTCAATACTGAGGAGGTTATTATACATAACTGGTCAACACTGAGGAGGTTATTATGCATAACTGGTCAACACTGAGGAGGTTATTATTCATAACTGGTCAACACTGAGGAGGTTATTATACAGAACTGGTCAACACTGAGGAGGTTATTATGCATAACTGGTCAATACTGAGGAGGTTATTATACATAACTGGTCAACACTGAGGAGGTTATTATACATAACAATCGTGTTTCCCCAAAACACCCAATGCAAAAACACAGAGCATACATTCACAGAAAGAGACGTATAAAACAAAGGAGGGGATCTCAAACACACCAGGTTGCAGCACCCACAGCAAAACCAACCAAACACCTAGTGCAAAAACACAGAGCAGAGACACAAAGAAAAAGACGCAAAGGGACAAGAAACATTAACTAACATCATAGAACCATGAAACACAAAAGACTACACATTAACCAACGAGACCGATGGGCAACCGGTGCCGACTTAGGACGGCCGTCTGCCTCACAAGAAGCAGACGCTGTGTTTATCCGGATTACGTTCGCACAACCCTCTCACTTTCCCAATTACCCAGAGGTCTCGAAGAACGTACAATTATGGTGTAAAATAACCTCTTCACTGTAAGATGACCATACAAATAAACAAACGTTCCTTGTTGCAGATTTATTCTTATACACGTATGAAAAAGAATGTATCCATCTTCAAAAGCAAAGAAAACATGATGATGTGAAATGTTTCATTGGTACTTCTAGGTACCTTGATGATATTCTTACTATCGACTATCCTGTTTTTGAAAAATAAAAAAAAAATGTTATTTATCCACAAGAATTGACTCTAAACAAGGCAAACGTAACAAACACAGAAACACCATTTTTGGACCTAAACATCAAAATTGTAAATGGAGAGATTCATACAAGTGTGTATGACAAAAGAGATGATTTTTGGGTTCAACATAGTAAATTTTCCCGGGCTTGACGTTGATGTTCATAGATTACCGCCATACGGTATCTACATTTCGCAGCTCATCCGGTATTTCAGAGCATGTACTGATGTTTTGAATTTACATAGAAGAAAATTTAAAAATCACGAAGAAGCTTTTAGGTCAAGGTTACTAGTATCTCTTCCACAAACTAGTTAAGACTTTCTGGAAATTTTACAAAAATTATCGTCAACTTCTTCTTAAATTCGGACCCATACAAGTGTTATGGGTCAGAATACCCCAAAACGCCAGCAAAAATCAGACAAAGACAGAATATAAATTTACAAGTTTAATTATGTACAAAATATATATATTTGAAATGATTACAACTTACAATACAATGTCCGGATCAAAGTGTCCGTTACGGTCCACAAAGTCTATCGAATGTATGGTTTCCGGTAATCACAAACGTTCTCGAAAGATCGGTGTCCAAACGTTGTTAAATGGATTAAAGTCTCAACAAATAAAGTGTCCCAGTATATCAGAATAGATGAATGAATCGTGTCTACGAATGTGTACGAATGTCCCCTCAACACAGTTCCTCGGAGGTATTTATATCTAATACCAATGAATTAACCAGAAGCTTCTAGAACAATGACTCATTACAAATGATTAACAATAGAGTAAATTCTAGAAATCACAGTCATGTGATGATAATGATGTAACAAAGAACATACTGGAATATTCTCTAATGAAATAAACATGACATAGTAAAATCTAGAAAGAATTATTATGAAATCATGATACAACATGACTAAGTACATGTGTACCTACACATAAAGTAAAACTAAAATAATACATGACCCACAACACCTCCCCCCTTAAAAAAAGTTTGAATGTCAATGAAAACTTAGGTGGTAAATTCTGCAAAAATCACTCATGAAACTCTCGATAGTGCATCTGCAATCACATTGTCTTTGCCCTTGATATGGTTAATAATAATATTGTACTCTTGCAACAATAAACTCCACCTTGTAAGTCTTTGATTCTTGTTTGACATTTTGTGCAAAAATGTGAGAGGGTTGTGGTCAGTAAACACAAGAATGGGATGTAAAGTAACATTCAAATAAACATCAAAATGTTGTAAAGCTAACAATAATGCAAGACACTCTTTTTCAATAGTAGAGTAATTCTTTTGACATTTTGTCAATTTCTTAGAAAAATAACAAACAACTCTATCTACACCATCATCATTTTCTTGAAACAAAGCAGCCCCGATTCCTACGTCACTGGCATCAACAGTAAGCTTAAATTGCTTATCAAAATTTGGAGCTGACAGGACAGGACTATTCATAAGAACACATTTGATTTTCTTAAAAGATTCGTCACAGTCATTGGTCCATGCAAAATTCACTCTCTTTTGTAACAGCTTGGTAAGTGGACCAACAACTGACGAGAAATTTGGACAAAATTTTCTGTAAAATCCTGCCATTCCCAAAAATCTCATTATCTCTTTCTTATTGGTAGGAATCGGGAACTTTGAAATAGCTTCCACCTTGGCCATGATAGGAGTAACAAAACCTTGACCTACTTTGTGACCCAAATATTCTACAGTCGCATGACAAAATTCACTTTTCGCAAGGTTCACTGTGAGGTTTGCTTTCGCCAGTATGTCGAAGAAGGTACGCATGATTCGGAGATGATCATCCCAGGTGTCGCTGTAGATGATGACGTCATCGATGTACGCCTCGCATCCTTCGAGATGATTTAGGAGCGAATGAATCATCCTCTGGAATGTGGCTGGTGCGTTTTTCATACCAAAGGGCATTACTTTATATTGGTATAGCCCATCTGGAGTCGCAAATGCCGATATTTCTCTGGCTCTCTTGGTAAGCGGGACCTGCCAATAGCCTTTTAGCAAGTCAAATTTACTGACAAATTTTGCACTGCCAATTTTATCTATACAGTCATCGATTCGTGGGATCGGATAAGAGTCAGTTTTGGTGACTGAATTGACTTTTCTAAAGTCCGTACACAATCGGTAAGTTCCGTCTGGCTTCGGAACAAGAATACATGGTGAACTCCAATCACTATTGCTGGGTTCAATAATGTCATTTTCAAGCATGTATTGAATTTCTTTCCGCATGTATTGAAGCTTTATCGGGTTTAACCGATAGGGATGCTGTTTGATAGGTGACGCATCACCTACAATGACGTCATGATGAGATGCATTCGTCTTTTTTGGAACGTCCGGAAAGATGGTCGTATATTCCCGCATTAATTGGTGCACTTCCTCTTTTTGATGCACGGTCAGATGTCCGAGTTTCACTTCCGGATTTGTCAGAATTTCAGAATTCTTCAAACGGACACTTTGAGCAAAGTCTTTTTCGGCAGTCTCTTCATTACATTCAGATTCAACACAATTTTCTAATGTATTTACATTGGCCAAAGTGGAAACTGGTTTTACAAAATTTCGGTCACTTCTATCAAAATACTCTTTCAACATGTTAACATGACACACTCTTTTTTCTTTTCGCCGACCTGGTGTCTTAACCACATAGTTAACATCACTAATTTTACTCTCAATCTCATAAGGACCGAAATATCTAGCTTGCAAAGGATGACCAGGGATAGGCAAAAATACAAGAACTTTATCGCCTGGTTTAAAAACTCTGTTTCTAGCATCTTTGTCATACCATGTTTTCATTTTCATTTGTGAGGTTTTGAGATTTTCTTGAGCCAATTTGCAAGCATTATATAATTTCTCTTTGAAATTAGACACATAGTCTAAGAGATTCAAATCGCTAGTCTCAGTCAACCATTTTTCCTTCAATAACTTCAATGGCCCCCTGACTGTATGCCCAAAAACTAACTCAAAGGGACTGAACCCCAGGGACTCCTGAACCGCTTCTCGTGCCGCAAACACTACGAGGTGAACCCCTTCATCCCAGTCTTTTTCATACTGGTGACAATATGTTTTCATCATAGTTTTAAGGGTTTGATGAAAGCGTTCAAGTGCCCCCTGGGACTCAGGATGGTACGCAGAAGACTTATACTGCCTGATACCTAGCTCATGCATAACCTGCTGAAACAATCCTGACATAAAATTCGAACCCTGATCTGACTGAAT
Organism: Pinctada fucata; assembly: GCA_028142955.1. Classification (NCBI taxonomy): domain Eukaryota; kingdom Metazoa; phylum Mollusca; class Bivalvia; order Pterioida; family Pteriidae; genus Pinctada; species Pinctada fucata. Next base: position 8,090,883 of record AP027115.1, read on the forward strand.
AGCCTTGGCAGCACCTACGAAACTGAAAAACTTTGTAAGGGCCTTAACTATGGTCTTTGCCTTAATATTCCTAAGAGGTATGGCTTCAGGAAACCTAGTCGAAGTACACATAATTGTCAGTAAGTACTGATTCCCTGACCTAGTCCTAGGCAAAGGACCTACACAATCAACTAACACCCTACTAAAAGGTTCCTCAAAGGCTGGAATGGGTTGGAGGGGAGCATGTGGTATAACTTGATTGGGTTTACCTACCATCTGACAACTATGACAAGACTTACAAAACTCAGACACATCTTTTCTCAACTTAGGCCAGTAAAAGTGACTTAAAATCCTATTATAAGTCTTATTGACACCTAAATGACCTGCCATGGGTGTGTCGTGAGCTAAACTCATGATGTCCCCGCGATACGCTACTGGAACCACTATCTGGTGAACGACCCGCCACACGTCATTAGGGGGTGCATCGGGTGGTCTCCATTTCCGCAAAAGGATGCCATCTTGTATGTAGAAGCACTCTCCGACTTTGTCCGCTTCTTCACGGGGAAGGGCCCTCTTACTTAGTCGGATGATCTCCGGATCTTTAGTTTGCTCGGAGAGGAGATGCTCACGGCTTAAGGCATCTGTATCTCTGTCTAATGGCGGATGGGAATCATCACCAGGTACTGTGGGAGACTTGTCAACATAAAGTGGTACTGACGTCTCAGGTACGCTGTCATCAATGGTAGACATGAATGTGTCAGAAAGGTCTATATTTTCGGAGGGATGGCCCTCGTTAAGTGCAGAAGTACTCTCAGCCTCTTTTTGTCTCTTCCTGGCCATTGCCCTGGTAACTGCGCAGGCTGGGTACAAGTCGTCGCCTTCATCATCAGACACGACATCGGACGTGATTTTCTCACAAACAATCGGATCGGCTACAACTTTGCCGCCAGCTAAATCGTTGCCAAGCAACAAGGAAACGCCTTGAACGGGAAGAGTAGGTCGAACACCTACGATAACAGGTCCAGTAATTAAGTCTGACTTCAAATAAATTTTATGAAGGGGAACATCAATGACGCCTAGCTCCACACCCTGTAATAAAACTGACCTACCAGTAAAAGTGTGCTCAGACAAAGGCAATGAACCCTCTAACAATAAAGTCTGGGCAGCACCAGTATCTCTCAAAATCTGAACAGGCAACGCTTCGCTAGAATCACTGAGTGAAACAAATCCCTGTGACAAAAAGGGCTTATAATGATCCTCCACAAAATCATCAGAACTGGACTTAGAACCCTGAATCTCAGGAGTGTCAGAACAAATCGAATCTAAGGCTTTCCTATCATTTCTAACAGACGCACAGGCCTGTGACTTAAGTTCTTTTTTCTTCTTAAGCTTCAAACACTCACCAATAACATGACCTTTTTTCTTACAATAATTGCATGTAGGAAGCGACCCCACCCCTGGGGATGCCTCAGAACGCTCGGACCTAGGACCGGACGTAGAACCACCTTGAGATGGTGACTGGGAACTAATGGACGACTGAGACTCTTGTAAATTTTTCTTTGGAACATCTGAAGTTTTAGCACTATCGCTAGATTGAGTTTTTGACACAAAATTTTTCTTATGAGTGAGAGCATACGTATCAGACAAAACAGCGGCTTCTTCAAGAGTTTTAACATTTTTGTCTTCCAAATGAGTTCTTAAATCTTGATGTACACACTCTTTGAACTCTTCTATCAGAATTATTTGACGCAAATTGTCAAATGAATTGGGAATTTTCTTAGATCGAAACCACTGATCAAATAAATCTTCTTTTTCTCGAGCAAATTCAACATATGTTTGATTTTCAAACTTTTTGTACTTTCTAAACTTTTGTCTGTACGCCTCAGGTACTAACTGATATGCTCTCAAAATCGTGTCCTTGACCTTGTCATAGTCTGAACTCTCAGCAATACTGAGCGCCGAGTACACTTCAGCCGCTTTGCCAATAAGTACGCTTTGTAATAAAGTTGGCCAAAAATCGCGTGGTCACTTCAGATTGGCCGCGATTTTCTCAAAATGTGGAAAATATTTGTCCACGGACTTTTCTTGAAATTTTGGTACTAATCTGATGTTTTTGGCGGCATCGAATTCAGACTTGACAGGCGAAGGAACAGGATTTTCCTTAGCGCCTTTCTCTAACTTTAACTTTTCTAACTCAAACTGGAGTTCTTTCTCGTGCATACGTTCCTGTTTCTCTCTTTCTTCCTTTTCTCTTTCAAATTGTCTTATTTTTTCTTCTTTTTCAAATTGTCTTTTTTTTTCTTCTCTTTCAATTTGAAATTGTCTTTCTTTTTCTTCTTTTTCAATTTGAAATTGTCTTTCTTTTTCTTCTTTTTCAAATTGTAATTGTATTTTCATTTTCTCTAATTCAAACTCAAATTTTGACATTTTGGTTTCGCTTGAAACAGGTACAACAGGAAAATCGTATGACGAAAAGATTTCCTTCGCTAAAAGTTCTTTAGCCACAATATTTCTAATTTCTTGTTTTCTCATAGAAGATTTTACATCTAACTTCAAGTGAAGACCTAAACCAATCAAATCATCTTTTTTCAGTGATTCGAACTCATCTACAGTCGGCGATTTCAAAAATTCAGTGACCGAAAATACCATGATTGATTTCTGCTGGCAAAAGTTTTGAGAATTTTCCTTTTTTCAAAAAAACGAACTTTACGTAAAAATGCAAATATGCAAAGATTACTATCCCGGACGAGCCCCCAATTCTGTTATGGGTCAGAGTACCCCAAAACGCCAGCAAAAATCAGACAAAGACAGAATATAAATTTACAAGTTTAATTATGTACAAAATATATATATTTGAAATGATTACAACTTACAATACAATGTCCGGATCAAAGTGTCCGTTACGGTCCACAAAGTCTATCGAATGTATGGTTTCCGGTAATCACAAACGTTCTCGAAAGATCGGTGTCCAAACGTTGTTAAATGGATTAAAGTCTCAACAAATAAAGTGTCCCAGTATATCAGAATAGATGAATGAATCGTGTCTACGAATGTGTACGAATGTCCCCTCAACACAGTTCCTCGGAGGTATTTATATCTAATACCAATGAATTAACCAGAAGCTTCTAGAACAATGACTCATTACAAATGATTAACAATAGAGTAAATTCTAGAAATCACAGTCATGTGATGATAATGATGTAACAAAGAACATACTGGAATATTCTCTAATGAAATAAACATGACATAGTAAAATCTAGAAAGAATTATTATGAAATCATGATACAACATGACTAAGTACATGTGTACCTACACATAAAGTAAAACTAAAATAATACATGACCCACAACACAAGCAACAGAGTATATTACTTTGGGTATTTCACAACCTGCATTTTATGGTGACATAAGGCATAGTGACAATAATTAACAAAACAAGAAGGATCAAAGGTAGACAGAACTAGATGGCTACTGTTGCAGGCAACAGACGGATTCCTCCTTTCTTAGACCTTCCTAGGAACTGAAGTGTTAAAATCCGAATAAAGAAGATGGAAAAAAGAAAAGTTGCTTAAGTACCTTATTCACTTCAGCAAATGAGTCAAAAGAGCTTATGTCTAACTTGGGACTCTTTATTTATTCATCAACAAAATAGAAGAAAAAATATTAAGTACCTTTCATCTTTACGAAAGCTTTAAACTCCATGCTCTATCAATAACAAATCCTTTACAATTACTTTCTCAAAACAGAATTGCACAATGATTTTGCAATGAGATAATTTCTATTAATAGAAAATGACAACAACATGAAAGTACAGATATGTAATGCTACTAAGAAAAAAAAAAGAAACAGAGAACAAGAATAAAAGAGTTATCTTTCTTATATTATGTTAAGTTCAAATAAGAAGGACTTCTTGTGTGAAGAATAAATAGTATAGGACAAAAAGTGTAAATTCTACAAGAGTAAATAATTGTTAAGACCTTGACTAAAGTTTGTTGTGACCTTGAGAATCAGAATTTGACCTTGGGTCAAGGTCAAGGTGAAAAGCCTGGTTTAATGATATTATGTATGAAGTTTGAACTTTGAATATCTAAAAGTCTTTGTTCTATAGGTAAAAGTTAGTTCTGACCTTGAGAATCAAAATTTGACCTTGGGTCAAGGTCAAGGTGAAAGAGCTTGGTTTCATGATATTATGTATGACGTTTGAACTCTGCAGGTCTAATAGTCTTTGTTCTATAGGCAAAAGTTTGTTCTGACCTTGAGAATCAAAATTTGACCTTGGGTCAAGGTCAAGGTGAAAGAGCTTGGTTTAACGATATTATGTATGAAGTTTGAACTCTGAAGGTCAAATAGTCTTTGTTCTACAGGCAAAAGTTTGTTGTGACCTTGAGATTGAAAATTTGACCTTGAAAGTAGGTCAACATTAAATGACTACCTATAAGTAATTTAGTATCCAAGTTTCAACTCAAAATCTCAAAAACTGTAGAAATTGGCACTGTGCCAATTTAAAGTTCCATTTTCAACTCGGAATAACTCGAAAACCGTCAATATTTTATCGAGCATGTAAGCGTACAAAAGTTTACAAATTTCCCAAGGAACATTTCAAAACAAATTTCGTTCAAATCGCACGGTTAGTTTAGGAGTTATAAGTGTTTAAAGATTTGACCTTTGGTGACCTCTAGCGGGGGCATACGTGCACTTTTCGACGACAAAATTTTTTTACCTCTAGATCTTTATATGCTCTTTCACATGATACTATTTGTTTTATCATAAGAAGTGGCACTTTTTTGTACAGTGACTGGAACGATCTGGGGGTAGGAATAATAATAATAAGAATAATAATAAGAACTAGATGGCTACTGTTGCAAGCAACAGACGGATTCCTCCTTTATTAGACCATGCTCGGAACTGAAGTGTTAAAATCCGAAAAAAGAAGATGGAAATTTAAATAGTTGCTTGAGTACCTTATTCATTTCAGCAAATGAGTCAAAAGAGCTTTTGTCTAACTTGGGACTCTTATTTATTTATCAACAAAATAGAAGAAAACGATAATACATACCTTTCATGTTTAGGAAATCTTTAATCTCCATGATATATCAATAATAAATCCTTTAAAATTTCTATCTCAAAACAGAATTGCCCAATGACTTTGCAATGACAAAATTTCTATTAATAGAAATGATAACAGCATGAAAATCATGTGTAATGCTTTAAGAAAAAAGAAAGAAAAATAGATCAAGAATAAAAGAGTTATCCTTCTTAAACCATCTTAAGTTAAAATACTAGTAAGAAGGACAACCTGTATGAAGAATAAATAGTATAGGACAAAAACTGTGAATTCTATTAAAGCAAATGTTTGTTATGACTTTGAGAATGATTATTCTATCTTGAACCAAGGAGACGGATAAAACATATTAAGTAACGTAGGTTATTCTCATCACGATTGATCTTAATCGGATCAAAGCTCATTATCTAATCAACCGAAGTCTGTTGTGAACTTCCAATCAAACAAATGACCTTGGGCCAAGGTCAAAATGAAAGGGCTTCATGAAAAGAATATTTGTGTAAAATTTAAATTCCCAAGCATTTGAAGGTCAAATAGTCTTTGTATTATAGGCAAAAGTTTGTTTTGACCTTGAGATTCAAAATTTGACCTTGGGTCAAGGTCAAGGTGAAAGAGCGTAGCTCAACGATAATATGAATGACGTTTGAACTCTAGAGGATACACAGTATTTATTCTAAAGGCAATGTTTGTTGTGACCTTGAGAATCAAAATTTGACCTTGGGTAAGGTCAAGGTGAAAGAATGTGGCTTAACAATCATATGTATGAGGTTTCAACTCTGGAGGTCAAATAGTCTTTGTTCTATGGGCAAAAGTATGTTGTGACCTTGAGAATCAACATTTGACCTTAGGTCAAGGTCAAGGTGAAAGAGCTTGGTTTAACAATAGTATGTATGAAGTTTGAACTCAGAAGGTCAAATAGTCTTTGTTAGATAGGCAAAAGTATGTTGTAACCTTGAGAATCAACATTTGACCTTGGGTCAAGGTCAAGGTGAAAGAGCTTGGCTTAACGATAATATGTATGAAGTTTGAACTCTGAAGGTCAAATAGTCTTTGTTCTATAGGCAAATGTATGTTGTGACCTTGAGAATCAAAATTTGACCTTTGTTGAAGATCAAGGTGAAAGAGCTTGGCTTAACGATAATATGTATGAAGTTTGACCTCGGAATGTCAAATAGTCTTTGTTCTATAGGCAAAAATTTGTTGTGACCTTGAGAATCAAAATTTGACCTTGAAAGTAGGTCAACATTAAATGACTACCTATAAGTAACACACCATCCAAGTTTTAACTAAAAATCTCAAAAACTGTAGAAATTGGCACTGTGCCAATTTAAAGTCCCATTTTCAACTCGGAATAGCGCGAAAACCGAATATATTTGATCGAGCATGTAAGCGTATAAAAGTTTGCAAATTTCCTAAAGAACAATATAAAACAAATTTTGTTCAAATCGTACGGTTAGTTTAGGAGTTATAAGAGTTTAAAGATTTGACCTATGATGACCTCTAGCGGGGGCATATGTGAACTTTTCGACAACAAAAAAATTTAAATCAAGATCTTCATATGCTCTTTCATATGGTACTTTCCATTTTATCATACGAGGCGGTTCTTTTCTTGTAAAGGGTCCGGAAAGGTTGGGGGTAAGAATAATGACAATACAATAACAGAAAGGATTCCGATGGAAGTCGGAATCCCTAATAAAGAAAAGACAATACAATAACAGAAAGGATTCCGACGGAAAAGTCGGAATCCTTAATTACCATCGAAAATGTGTTAGAATCATCAAACGCCTTTTATACCGTGGATATAATCCTTCTGTCACCAGACGGACACTTGGCTCGTTACTGGACCAATCTACATACTTGTACCAGCGCGTTCTTGAGAATTTCACTGTACTGACTGTGACGACAGGACTCCATGACGGGCCCTGTCTAAACCTCTTTAGAGAAGACAATGACCCGACCATCTGTCCCCTCTTAAACTGACTACTCGGTTGATAACATGCATGAGCTCTCTTCAGCCGGCTGAGCACGGACTGTATTTCGTTGTTATGTATTTATATCCACTTACATATCCATCTGTTTGTTTCTTGGGCCCCTGTCTCATGCTGTCTTTTTGAATGGTCATCTTATGTACAGTGAAGATGTTATTTTACACCACTATTGTACGTTCTTCCAGACCCCTTGGTAATCGGAAAAGTTGAAGGGTTGTTCGGATAAACACAGCGTCTGCTACTGACGTGGCAGATGGCCGTCCTTAGTCGGCATCGATTACCTATTGGTCACGTTGGTTTGTGTTTGATGTTTCTATGTGATTTTGCGTTCCTTGTACCTTTTGCGTCTCTTTCTGTGTGTCTGCTTTGTGTTTTGCAGTGGATGTTTTTGGGTTTTGCTGTTGGTACTACAACCGGGTGTTGTTGGAGATCCCCTCCTTTCTTTGGTAATTGCAAATTTCTACTATGAAAATCCAAAACATCAGTACATGCTCTATCATACCGGAAGAACTGCGAAATATAGATACCGTATTCAGTTATCAAAATCTCGTTTATCCAGTTTCCGAAGTGAGCCGCGCGGACAGTAGGAACATTACCGTCAAGCCAGGGAAAATTAACAATGTTGAATCCAAAATCATCTCTTTTGTCATACACACTTGTATGAATCTCTCATTTTAAAACAATTTTGATATTTAGGTCCAAATATTGTGTTTCTGTGTTTGTAACGTTGGCCTCATTTAGACTGAATTCTTGTGGATAAATAGCAATGTTATACTTTACATGAAAAACGAAATTTGTGTCGATAAAATGTTATAATCAATCGAGATAGAGGCGTCGACAATCTTTTGAGATTTTTCTATATATAGTAAGATGAAAGAGTCATGTGACCAGAATGATATGGATGAATTTTTTGTATAATCAGCGAATTAAGTGTCTTAATTTGTGTTTTGTTACGGGTATATGCAACACACAGCAAGATCATTTTTCGTTCGTGCAATAAATGCACTTGCTGTATACCCGTAACAAAACACAAATTATGACATTAAATTTTATTCTATATTTATACGCACCACCGCAAACTTCTACAAACGATCCTACTTTCTGAAGGGAGCTCGACTTGTGAGTTTGCGTACCGCCATTGTCTATTTCATTCTTGTTTTCTAAAATCCCTTTTTTATCTAGGTAAAAAGGTGAAGTTAAAATTCAGGTCATCGCGGGTTCAGTTTACAGGTTCTTTAGGATCTTATGCATTGTTACCATGCGAATGAATGTACGTTCATTTCATTAGTTTTATCTCGGGGAATGACATTGGTTATGCAAATATAATAAAATAAATGGTAAAAATCATGAAAACATCTGCTCAATCTAGCACTTTGATGCTTCACGGAATTCATTGTAGATGGTGCTACGGAAAACAAGCATCTAACGTTACATGTAATCTACATTTTACAAAGAAAAAACTTCAGAGTCTATATTTTTCGACAGAAATCCTAAAGGCTTTTGTTGGAAACTTCCTTTGCCTTTTAGATATTCACTACATGTATGATATAATTGTATCATTTTAGTTGATATATGTTTGTAAGAAGGAGGGATATTGAGGGCCTTTAATATTACTTCCCAATTTGTATCTTGGGCTAAAATCGCGTAGGTTACATCCCCGATAGGGCAAACCCATCCCCCAACCCCCCAAACACATTCTAGATGAGCGCTTGGACTCAACAAATTTAAGCAGATGAATAAAATATTTTTAAAAGTTGAATTATATATTGTTTTACAAGTCTGCAAAAAAAAAAAAAGATTTAAGTACAGTTATCTATAGAATTCAAGCAGGGGCGATTCATGATGAAAAAAAAAAAACCACGAGTTTTACTATTGAATTGTTATAGTTACTGTAAGAAACTAACAAAAACACCTTTACTACGTATACCTAAATCCACTGCTGCTAACTCGAGATATTTTTCTATAGAATGTATAGGTAATATGACATTTTGGACAATTGCCAATAGCAAGAGACAATTAATTCTTCATAATTCATTTAAGTTAAAATGCTCGTATCTCAAATTCGCAACTAGATAGTGAAAAATGATAGTGAAATTGATAGTGAAAAAAAGATAGTGAAATTGTTTTCCAGTCTTTGTGAACCTGGGCGATGAATTTTATGTACTCATTTCCTTTGGATTTTTTCTTTGCATGAATCGGTATTTTCTCAGACTGCCTGATTCTTACACGGAACTTGTTCTTTAAATATGATCCATCAATCAATCTCCTACCTGGGCAATATGAATGTCATTCTACCATATATGATTTTATCTATCTGATATTTCGGTCCAGGAAATTCTTTGAAGATAACACTAAAAATGCTGTAGTGTAATGCATGTAGTTTTTGAAGACAGATGGTTCCTGTAAATTGTCTAGAATTATACCACATGTAAAAATTTCAGTCGCAAAATTTCATAATGTCAATAATCATGATAATGTTGCCTTCTCCCAGCGCTCGGCACCTGGTCTCACTCCTAAATTGGGAGTTCGCTTCTTTTCATGTGTTGGAGGTTTTTGTTCTTTTGCTTTGGTTCCTGTTTTATCCTGATTTTGTAGGCCTTCAGTTTGTGATTTCCTGAATTATCGATTTTGTACTGTATATCGGGATATGATCATTGTCCATATTTGTCATGGTAAGCATCTACGGAGCAAAGCGAGATAACTTGAATTCAACAGGAAATTTAATTCATTTGACTGAGGAAAAATTACAAGTTCTGCGATTCATCTTGTTAGCATGATATAAATGTAATGTCGATTGTAAATACGAAATTAATCTTATTTGTCCACACACTCTTTCAAACGAATTCATGACGCGTGAGTGTGGGTTTTGTTAACTAGGTTCTGAGGACCATTCTGTTCTATGTGTCATTGTGTCGTTGCAATCTGTAATATTGTATAATTCTCCATTTTCTACGGTGTTCATTAGGGGACATCCCTTCTTCAAATCTTCGCCCTACTATATATCACCAGTCGAAGAATGCAAGAATAGTAATGATGCGAAGAAATTAAGTATAATGCGAAGAATAGAAGTAATGGTGCGAAGAATTGAAGTGACGATGCGAAGAAATGGAGTGATAATGGGAAGAATTGAAGTGATGATGGGAAGAATTGAAGTGATGATGGGAAGAATTGAAGTAATGATGGGAAGAAATGGAGTAACGATGCGAATATTTGAAGAAATGATGTGAAGAAACGATTATTTCTTCAAATCTTTGTCTCATTTTTTCTTCAATTCTTCGCATCACTTCTTCAATTTTTCGCATCAATTCTTTGCATCATTACTTCAATTTTCAAATTCTTCGCATCATTTCTTCAAATCTTAGCATTATTTCTTCAATTCTTCGCATCATTTCTTCAATTCTTCGCATCAATTCTTTGCATCATTACTTCAAATTTTCAAATTCTTCGCATTATTACTTCAATTCTTCGCATTATTTCTTCAAGTCTTCAATTCTTAATTCGTATCATTTCTTCAATTCTCCGCATCATTACATCAATTCTTCGCATCATTACTTCAACTCTTCGCATCAGTACTTCAATATTTCGACTGGTGATATATAGTAGAGCGAAGATTTGATGCGATGTCCCTTAATGAACAACGTAATTTTCCGAGAGTTGATTTACTTTTTTCTTGACCTGTTTTCTGCATGAAATAGGCAACGTCTACGATTATTTAATTATTATGGCCTAATTATGTGTTTTCGTGTTTTGAATGCTATCTTGAACATAGATTTTATTTGGATATGTTACTGAATCGACCCTACAGGGAATTTGGAGCCGCGCACTCTCTGTAATGTAAATGTACAAAATTAAAGAGGGCGCTACTGAAATTATTTTTGGTTGCTCCGCTGGAAGCATCACTGATGAGAATTTAATATTCGGAACACGTGTCTGGTGCATGGAAATTGGTTTGGAATTTTCTTCAAGAAGGTATAGAGTTGGAACCCTTCGACATTATTGGTATTTTGCTGTAAGTGGTTGCCGTTGTAAAAAAAGATTTGCTGTTGTCACAGGATGATTGGTCTGTTGCTGATCTGTAAACTATGATGTTCTTCAAAGCATAACTTCACTTCAGCACAGGCTGAATCTACATGTATAACATTATTGCAGAACCGAAGAGGAGATCCCCGGCATGGTTAAGGACAGAACAATAATGTATTATAAGCCAAAAGATAGCGTTCCAAATATTCTTTTAAATTGAATTATAAACTCTAGTGGATTCATGGAACCTCCTATCATGCTCTGTAACACTTATTCTAAAAATCCTAAATCATAACGCTTGATAAGTACAAGTGACATTGCTTTCATATATGGCAATGTTTTGTTAATGACTAGGTCTTTTCAAATTTTTATCTTATAACCTTGACATTGGAGTTTTACCTAATTGGAAATAAAAAAGTTGGTATGACATGTATGTTAGAGCGGACGGTTTTATGATTCTCGTGTTTAGAATATATGTACCCTTCCATTTTTTTTTACCTCGTGACCTTGAACTTGTAATTTAATATAATAAATAATTCTAGTAAAATACAGACGTATATCGTATGCCATTTGTGGCATCCAAGTTTAACAAACATATCTTGATCAGTGTTTTACTTATTGAAGTATATTCTACATAGCACATCGATAGTTGAGAAATACAAATACATTGAAAAGAGAGTCAACGGGTTCTAGTCATAATCTTTCGGAGATCAGAATTAGATTGTTAGCCTACACTGTGGCTTATAATCGTTCAAGGAATTCTATAGCCCACCAATGGGTTGAGAAATACAAAAGTCAATGGATTAGAGTCTATGCTAGAATGACGTCATCTCTAAGTTAAACCTTTAAATACCGAATGATTTACCGTGACAGTAGGTAACGGTAATCGAAGACATATGGACAATTATTGAATAACTGAATGGACACTTTCCATGACTGAAATCGAATGTATTTAACAATTTATAACCAAAATAACGGGTGTTGCTGAAAGTAGAAAATGCTTGCTTTTCCCGGGCCCCTGATTTTATTCCTTGGGTTTGAGATAGCTTCTGTTTTAATGGGTCATTTTTAATTCATCTCCCAGTTTTTGTTGTTTAATTGTATTTTTTGAATGGCCATTTCTAAAAAATATTCCATGTGGCGCAACACCAGTATAATTATTTATGGACTTTAGTGACTGTTCCGAAGATAGCCAAGCATTGGTTTTACATATAACATTCATATCCAAAGAACTTGTTTCCAAGTTTGAACGATCATATGTTTATATAGTTCTTTTTTCTGTAGTCTTAATGCATAATCAGTTTCATACAGTTTATAGGTTTTAGTGTTCATGTATAAAAAGAAAGAAGACAAAATTTTGTTTTCGTATTTACTTCATCTTAGAATTGTACAAAGAAACAAATTCTCTCTTCAATAAGATATGTGTTATGACGAACAACTATGAAGTATTATATAATAATTTTGTAAGAAATTAAAGAATCCATTTCTTTTTCATAATTCTTTTAATGAAGTAAATAAAATATTTAGAGTTCATCAAATGTGACCTTATAAATCAGAGCATTGGTTTTCAACTTAAAATCTGAGCAACAAAATATGATATACAATAAATAAAAAAGCAATTATTATCATATCAGTACGAAATATGATTTGTCATGTCTATATATAGCACTCCGTCCTTGACTTGTACATGTATATTTCTGTCCGTAATTGGTTGCATCACACTGGGACCTTATGTGTGACAACATAAGTAAACACTTTGGCCTGTCGGTATGTCTGTCTACCCATCTGTCAATCACAAAATTCAAAAAAGCTTTCTCTTTTCCATCTCTCCTCGCCGTAATGCTTCATAATTATCATTTTAGGTCAGAAAATAGCAGAAGATGGTCACGGTCGTAAGAGCAAAATAAGATGTAAAAAATTTTAGATGGATGTAAAAGTCAACTTGATTCTTTTATTTTTAGAAATGAACGATTTCAATACAAAACGATTTTTTGAATCAGTTTTCCCAATGAAAATGCTACTAAAGTCAACAATAGCTTTCATATCAGGCAGTTTCATTTCATCATCATTTAAAAAAAAATAAGGGATTTAGTTGTCCTCAAAATCGGGATCGACATGATCAACATCTCGTCCGAAACGACCTCCTCCCAACGAATAATCTCCGAAACTTCTTTTTCCGAAACGTCCTCCTCCGAGTCCGTAGTCAAAGTCCCAAACACCTTGCCTCTTTTCCAAATTTTGTCCCTCATTTGTATTGTCGTCGGAAACTCTTATTGGTTCCCCTAAAGCTAAAAATAAACCAATGTCGTCCGAGTATTTAGAATCCATATTTCTTCTGTTAAAAGAGTCCTTATTTTCGGATTTAATAAAGTCGTTTCGTTTGTGTTGCAACATCTTCAAACTGTTGTAAATCTTTGATATCCTATCGAAATCCGTTTTACTGTTCCCAACCGGAAGTGATAAAGCGAAAGTAAGACACACAGCTAGACTGATATAAGTCCAGATAAGGCATTCCATGCAGTTCTTCATTTTGAAACTGGAAAAAAAGACAAAAATTGAATATCCTTTGAATTCCGTAAAATTTCAACAATAACTTTTAAAATGATCATTTTGTAACTTATTTAAAAAGCATACATGTATTTGCATCGACGTAACTTATTTCGTTGAAAATCCTGATTTATTGGTATTTCAAAGATGATTAGTAGAATTTTATATGACAATGGCAATTTAACAAAATATAATAAGTACCAAGAAACGAACAATTTGGATAAGTAACATATTTGTATATGACTGTCACCCATGATTTATTGTATGTACCACGACATTGTAGGGAAAGGGCACATGTAATAATGCGAAACATTTGCCCGATTCCCATTTCTGCATTTATTTGAGAAATAAAATATGTTTAAACTAAAACGAATAATTTGAGATAAATCTATTGTATTCATCATGCTTATATCATCTAAATCTTATGAGAGAACACCCAATTAATCAGAACTATTTTTAATCAAGACTCAAATATTCGTGGCTCTACAAACAGGTTTATTATTCAACTTGGCCATTTTGATATTAGATCTATGAAATTCATCAAAGAGGCAAAGATAATAAATATCGTTTGTGTCTGCTTCGAAAAGAATGGGATATTTATTTTACTAAAAATATAATCCTACGCTCTTCTAATATGAAATCTTGAAATAACCTTCAGAACGGACGTCCAATAATGAAAGCCATTATGATAAATTCAATTCCAGGGAGCAACATACGATATTTTGTTATAGAATCAATTGGGAAATGATTCGTACGTTATTGACATGAAATTCGATCATAAGTTAAGTCTTAATTAGTTAAGTCAATAGTTCAAATTTCCTCTGAATAGTTCGAATTTCCTCTGAATGGTTCGAATTTCCTCTGAATAGTTCAAAGTTTGGACAAATTACATCAGGAAATCCCATTATATCGAGGAATAATAGAATTGTTAACGTTTGATCAGTGCTGACAATGATTTTAAGGACCTCTCATACGCTCGGGTACGCAGAATCAAAATGAACACCGTTGTAATAAAGTGGTGTTAACCATACAATTGACGATCCTTGCTCGTTCGTACGAGTATTGCAACAATTATATTTTCTATCAATATTTACTCAAGCGAAGGGTAAATCAATTTTGTTGCTAACTCGTCCAGATGATTGCTTTATAGATAGATGATTGTCGTCTAATTTTTTGCGTCTAGATCATTTGTGGGTGGGGGAAGATGCCCTCTATCGGCCGAAAGATTGCCAAGTCAGCGGGGTTTATATGATTAATTCACCCTTTTGGGAGATAGTTGTCTGCTGCAATGATTTAAGGCAGCCATGATGAGCAAGTTCATAAAACAATTTGACTGTGATTTATGGACTCAAGATATTTGTTTTATTAGCAGATAGATGTAATATCATGTGTTAATAATATTCACGGCTAAGATTTTTATAAAATTTCGCGAAACTGGAATATTCGTGATACAGTTCACATATAAAGCACGTTTTCAGAAATCGTTTCTTTCTATATTCCGCTTTTCCATATCCGTCCCCCCCCCCCCCCTTCCGTTCAAACACACTCACAAACTTTAAAGGTTCATAACTGTTGGAGCTAACTTCCAACAACTACTTGAATTAGTCTCAAAATAATATGAAGCTTTCAGTTCATATCAATTTGTAGCACTGTAATTCGATAGATATCACGGCGGACAGATTTTCTCGGGGGACATTGATAACACTTTTTTCCTAATCGGTCTTTATTACTACAAGAGGAAGGCAAAATACTAAAGTTTATGTGAAGCTGTCGATCATCTCTAGAATGGGGTCAATTTTGAATGACCAATATTTGTAATGACGGACTTTCCCAGTACTGTAGAAGACGAAATTGTAGTGCTCAACACAATTAAACGTATACTATAGCTTCAAAGCAGAAAAAAATGAGACAATTGAACGTCTATCTTTGCACATACAAGTATGACGATAAGATACTAAATGACTGCCATCATACCGTATTTACACTTCTCAATTCGTCATATATGACAACTAATTCGGGATTTCAGTTGTACATCACAGGAGCATGACGCAACGTACCCACAATGACATCCTCCTCTACTTTTCCTGTAGGATCGGAAGAGGTGGATTTCAGCGAGAGACCTTGGCGTCAAACTCCTGTTGTGTGCATTTACATGGAGATATAAAGTGTATTAATGGCACATAAGTTTCGTTAAGTCCATAAGGTCAATTAAAATAATATTATAATTTAAAAATAGGGTTATAAAGATTTTAGAAGGAACAAGATAAAGATTGCACGTGAAACCCATTGCAAAAGTTGGACAGGTTAGATTCCTAGTCATTATGTTTTAATGTATTTCTGCTTCAAAGGCAGCTTTTTCAAAAATCGATCGTGAGTAAAAATGCTTTGAATGATCATAAAGTCAAGAAAAGGTCGTCAAAATATTTGCAGAGTGAGATGTATCGATCTACCTAATCACGTTTTACGGACAATCATTTTACGAGCAAAAAATCTAACATAGTTTGAATTCACCCCAAGGCAAGAGGAACACCGCCGAACCTATTATTGCCAATCATGATAGATAGATTAACTCATTTGTGTAATCGAACACTCGCTGGTTAGAGGGACCGCGATACAGCCATCTTAGGTGGGTTGTACTAAAAAGAGACCTCGCGAGAGTTACAATGGCACATGAAGTCTTTCTAAAAAGATCCCCCCCCCCCGAATATCAAATGGACCGTGCCTTACCTGAACTTAAAAGACACCGAGAAAGTCGTTCTAATAAGAGAGTAAGCAAGATCAATGCAGACTGATGCAATACTTATCCACAAGAAAAGCATAGCGAAAATTATGGATCGCTTTGTCCGTGTCTGTCTGTCTGCCTGCCTGCCTGCCTGCCTGCCTGCCTGTCTGTCTGTCTTTCTGTCTGTCTGCTATATACCTTGAGTGTTAGAACTCTCATTTTTTTTATTGTTTAGCAATAGGCCATTGCAATATCATACGATTCTTTCTTGCGATATTGCCTTAATTTCTCGGACATTTTGTTACCTCGTGGCATTGACCCAGATGTTCAAATAAACATAAATCTTTTTGGTGATTCATGACAAATATGGATAATGACCATATCCCTGTCCACAGTACAAAATCGATAATTCAGAAAATCAGAAACCGAAGGCATACAAAATCAGGATAAAACAGGAACCAAAGCAAACAGAAACAAAAACCTCCACCATATGAAAAGAAGCGAACTCCCGATATGAGAGTGAGACATAATGCGTGTTCCTTGCAATTGTGACAAAAACCTTTTTCATCACATGACCTTGATCTGCTTTTTATATGTTTGACATATTTTTCCGAAAATTCAAGATTGGCCATGACTGACTCTGGTGTGGAATGCATTACAATGTTTGAATTATTTATAACTTTTTATTTACTTGATTAATTGATTCTAGACATATATGAAAAAAATTCCACGAACAGTGGCGTAGCGTGGTCAAAATGAAGCGGAAGCTTTTCAGTATGTAAAGAGACTGAGGACAAAATAGAGGTCCTTGGTAGCTACGCAACTGACGAATCTCTAATTTATTAAATCTGTCATATCAATGAAACGTCCTGTCGAAAGAAGTGCGGTCTCAATTTTATGTATCGCTCTCAAACGCGGATATTGACGGTGTAAGGGGGGGGGGGGGGGGGTCAGGAACCCCCTCTCACTCTAATTTGCAAAAAAAGCTAGTTTTTAAGATTTTAGTACGTATAATTTTTTTTCCAAAATCATACGCTTGACACCCCCTGAGAGGCTGGACCCCCTCCCCCTTTAAAAAATTTAGATCTGCCCTTTTTTATATTCTGCATTTTCTAGGAATCGGAATTAGCCTTCGATTTAATCAACAAAGTGCATCAAAGCCTTTCTCTGTATCAAAACATATCCACGGCACATGTCATAAATTCAGATCAGAAGGAATTCAGTTTCAAGAACTCTATTGATTGAACTATGATTATCTGCGAACTTTATCCATATCGGTGAAGTAAATGACAACTACAAATCTATGATGGATAACTTGATCTGGGCCTCTACAATAAAACTCTCATTCTATTCTCGTTATAGTTCTAATAAAAAAAATTAATACTGAAAGAAATAGTTTATTTTGAAAAAAATAATTATAATATTGCTCCAGCGTACGAAATACCGAGAAACAACTCCAATTAAAGGCGAATCTGTGTACATATCTCGTCAGGCTTCATTGCTTTGTGGATTCCAGGAAAAATCCAACAGATTTCTTAGAAAGAATTCCAAAATGGTAATTAAAAAAATCCAAATTGGTGATATTAGATAAATACCAAATTGGTGATATTAGGAAATTAGAAATATTTTTGAGTATGACATCATTTGATCTGCCCTACACATGAACGGTTCAATAGAAAGGAAGGATGTAATGCCCCTCCTGAATATTGTCAAAAAATCTACATATTTTTTTTTCTAGGAGTCCTCCTGAAATGAACGATTTTTAGATCTGCGCCATTTTCAAGGGGTAAATTAAATTCTTGCATTAAATCATGAATGAATTACATTATATATGCCTCATGAATTTATAAAAAGGCAGACGATAGTCTGTATAAAGTGTTTGTCGCCTGCAGAATAACACAAATCAAATTGATCTGCATATTTGTCGCTTTCGCGTCATACTGGCGGGAAATGACAGCAGACGTGCGACCAACCTTCGTTTCTGAAATCCGTTTTATTCCGACTCCAAGTCTCATATCCCCATCCGTATTACATGGCAAATTTAACCGATTGATTTATTTCTAAACTAATCGAGATTTATGTATGATTTATAACAAAGTGTCATGTTAAATGGCTCTGATTAACGGGCTAAGGAGACATAACATTTGTCTCATGCCGAGCAGTTCTTGTTTCTTGTTTTTATATGACAGGGAGTGTATAACACACGGACTTGTAACGGAAGAGGTAATCATCCGGAATTCATGCTGTCATGACGGCACTTAGCCTTGCCTTGCAAGACTGATTGTTTTCTTTTTTTCAAAATGTTCCTGAAAAATTATATCTACATTAAAATAAATCATATGTTTCTAAGAAAAATTGAAGTTGCATATATGAGAGAGGTGGCTGAAACCCAATATTAATATGATACTTTTCTTCGTTTGGCCTTTTTTGCTCAGTATTGAATTCATGTATATGTATATTTAATTTTGATTTGTATTACGTTTTACTTAGTCTTACTTTCTCCAAATTTAACTTTGTTTGTATTATGTTTGAAATTCGCTCAGTCATAGTTTTGCCAAATCTTACTTTGATTTGCTCTGTATTACTGTCTTATTTTTGCTCTGTATTGTGCTACGGGACGTCTTATTTTCACGGAATCTTGATTTTCGCTCTGTATTAATATCTTTCGCTCAGTCTAGGTTTCATCCAACCTCATTTTTGCTCTGTATTATGTTTCGCTCGATTATATTTTCGTCTAAACTTAGTTTTGCTCTGTATTATGTTTTACTCAGTCTTATTTTCGTTTTATCTTATTTTGCTCTGTATTATGTATTACTCAACTTCATTTTCGTCTTATCTCATTTTTGCTCTGTATTATATTTTACTCAGTCTTACTTTCGCCCAATCTTATTTTTGCTCTGTATTATGTTTCACTCAGCCTTATTTTCGTCCAATCATATTTTTGCTCTGTATTATGTTTTACTTAGCCTTATTTTCGCTAATCTTATTTTTGCTCTGTTTTATGTTTCACTCAGCCTTATTTTCGTCTAATTTTATTTTTGCTCTGTATTATGTTACACTCAGTCTTATTTTCGTCTAATCATATTTTTGCTCTGTATTATGTTTCACTCAGGCTTATTTTCGTCTAATCTTATTTTTGCTCTGTATTATGTTTTACTCAGTCTTATTTTCGCCCAATCTTATTTTTGCTCTGTATTATGTTTTACTCAGTCTTATTTTCGCCAAATCTTATTTTTGCTCTGTATTATGTTTTACTCAGTCTTATTTTCGTCTTATCTTATTTTTGCTCTGTATTATGTTTTACTCAGTCTTATTTTCGCCCAATCTTATTTTTGCTCTGTATTATGTTTTACTCAGTCTTATTTTCGCCAAATCTTATTTTTGCTCTGTATTATGTTTTACTCAGTGTTATTTTCGCCAAATTTTATTTTTGCTCTGTATTATGTTTTACTCAGTCTTATTTTAGTCTTATCTTATTTTTGCTCTGTATTATGTTTTACTCAGTCTTATTTTCGTCTAATCTTATTTTTGCTCTGTATTATGTTTTACTCAGTCTTATTTTCGTCTAATCTTATTTTTGCTCTGTATTATGTTTTACTCAGTCTTATTTTCGCCCAATCTTATTTTTGCTCTGTATTATGTTTTACTCAGTCTTATTTTCGTTTTATCTTATTTTGCTCTGTATTATGTTTTACTCAACTTTATTTTCGTCTTATCTTATTTTGCTCTGTATTATATTTTACTCAGTCTTACTTTCGCCCAATCTTATTTTTGCTCTGTATTATGTTTCACTCAGCCTTATTTTCGTCTAATCATATTTTTGCTCTGTATTATGTTTTTTTCTAAGCCTTATTTTCGCTTATCTTATTTTTGCTCTGTATTATGTTTTACTCAGTCTTATTTTCGTCTTATCTTATTTTTGCTCTGTTTTATGATTTACTCAATCTTATTTTCGTCTAATCTTATTTTTGCTATGTATTACGTTTAACTCGGCCTTATTTTCGTCTTTTCTTATTTTTGCTCTGTATTATGTTTTACTCAGCCTTATTTTCGTCTTATCTTATTTTTGCTCTGTATTATGTTTTACTCAGTCTTATTTTCGTCTTATCTCATTTTTGCTCTGTATTATGTTTTACTCAGTCTTATTTTCGCTCAATCTTATTTTTGCTCTGTATTATGTTTTACTCAGTCTTATTTTCGTCTTATCTTATTTTTGCTCTGTATTATGTTTTACTCAGTCTTATTTTCGCTCAATCTTATTTTTGCTCTGTATTATGTTTTACTCAGTCTTATTTTCGTCTTATGTTATTTTTACTCTGTATTACATTTTACTCAGTCTTATTTTTGCCCAATCTTATCTTTGCTATGTATTACGTTTAACTCGGCCTTATTTTCGTCTTTTCTTATTTTTGCTCTGTATTATGTTTTACTCGGCCTTATTTTCGTCTTATCTTATTTTTGCTCTGTATTATGTTTTACTCAGTCTTATTTTCGTCTTATCTCATTTTTGCTCTGTATTATGTTTTACTCAGTCTTATTTTCGCTCAATCTTATTTTTGCTCTGTATTATGTTTTACTCAGTCTTATTTTCGTCTAATCTTATTTTTGCTCTATCTTATTTTTACTCAGTCTTATTTTCGCTCAATCTTATTTTTGCTCTGTATTATGTTTTGCTCAGCCGCATTTTCGGCTTATCTTATTTTTGCTCTGTATTATGTTTTACTCAGTCTTATTTTAGTCTTATCTTATTTTTGCTCTGTATTATGTTTTACTCAGTCTTATTTTCGTCTAATCTCATTTTTGCTCTGTATTATGTTTTACTCAGTCTTATTTTAGTCTTATCTTATTTTTGCTCTGTATTATGTTTCACTTTATCTTATTTTCGTCAAATCTTATTTTTGCTCTGTATTATGTTTTACTCAGTCTTATTTTCGTCTAATCTTATTTTTGCTCTGTATTATGTTTTACTCAGTCTTATTTTCGTCTTATCTTATTTTTGCTCTGTATTATGTTTTACTCAGTCTTATTTTCGTCTTATCGTATTTTTGCTCTGTATTATGTTTTACTCAGTCTTATTTTTGCCCAATCTTATTTTTGCTCTGTATTACGTTTTACTCAGTCTTATTTTCGTCTTATCTTATTTTTGCTCTGTATTATGTTTTACTCAGTCTTATTTTCGCCAATCTTATTTTTGCTCTGTATTATGTTTTACTCAGTCTTATTTTCGCCCAACCTTATTTTTGCTCTGTATTATGTTTTACTCAGTCTTATTTTAGTCTTATCTTATTTTTGCTCTGTATTATGTTTTACTCAGTCTTATTTTCGTCTAATCTTATTTTTGCTCTGTATTATGTTTTACTCAGTCTTATTTTCGTCTTATCTTATTTTTGCTCTGTATTATGTTTTACTCAGTCTTATTTTCGCCCAATCTTATTTTTGCTCTGTATTATGTTTTACTGAGTCTTATTTTCGCCAAATCTTATTTGTGCTCTGTATTATGTTTTACTCAGTCTTATTTTCGTCTTATCTTATTTTTGCTCTGCATTATGTTTTACTCAGCCTCATTTTCGTCTTATCTTATATTTGCATTGTATTATGTTTTACTTAGTCTTATTTTCGTCTTATCTTATTTTTGCTCTGTAATATGTTTTACTCAGTGTTATTTTCGCCCATTCTTATTTTTGCTCTGCATTATGTTTTGCTCTGTCATAGTTTCATCTAATGTTTTGCTTGGTCTTATTTTTATCTAATCTTATTTTTGCTCTGTATTATATTTTACTCACTCTTATTTTCGTATAATGTTAGTTTTGCTCTGTATTATGATTTACTCGGTCTTATTTTCGACCATTCGTATTTTTTGTTCTTTGCTCTTTATTATGTTTCGCTCAGTCTTATTTTAAAGTCTATTTTTTCTCTGATGAATAACGATAAACACTCAATATCCAAATATATAAATTGGATATCCTGTTACGTTGTTCGGTACTTTTTTTTGACATATTAATTTTCACACTTTTTGGCACATGTAGCCAAGTTTGATGAACTTCGGTTGATCGTTTCTTCGACGTATTTGAACATTTCTGCTATCAAAATTTCTTGAAATTTCTAAAAACGTGGGTCCTGTAGCATCGTACCCCACCCATCCTGCCACGTCTTTCGGTACACTTTTGAACTTTCAGACTTTTTGGTCATTGTTTAGATTGAGGATCACTGACGAGGGTTAAGTACCCGAAACGTGCATGTCTGGTCCATGCTGCAAATTCATCTATTCTTAAATGATGGTATCGAATTTGAAGACTTTAATCATTTGTACCACTCGGTAGGTGTCACTAATGGTGGACGGAAGTCCCTGTGGACATATAAAGCCAAGTTCGACCAACTTCGATTAATCGTCTCTTCAACGTTTTCGAAAATATCTGTTATCAAAGTTTCTTGAAATTTCTAAAACGTGGTTCCTGTAGCATCATATCCCACCCATCCTGCTACGTCTTTCGGTACATTTTTGGACATAATTATGTTCACACTCTTTGGTGATATTACATTGTTCAGATTGAGGATCACTGACGAGGGTTAAGTACCGGAACGTGCATGTCTGGTCTATGCTGTAAATTTATCTGTTCTTAAATGATGATATCAAATTTGAAGACAATAATTTAAACATTGATTGTTTATTGTTATTTATTATATAAACTTTCCCACGGAGGACTTTAATTTATTTGTTATCTGTTTTATGTCTCACTTAGTCATAGTTTAGTCAAATCAAATTTTTGCTCTGTATTATATTTCGCTCAGTCTATCTCAAGCTTAGTTTCGCCAAGTTTATTTTCGTCCCTAACAAAAATTTATAATTTTTTGTTGAATAAATATTTCCAAACTTTATTTAAAGCGCTAGGAAGGCCAAACTTGCAAAGGTGATGCGTCTTAATGAGTAGATCACAAATCTACGTTCAAATGTAGGTCATGGCCTGTATTTTCCGTTTGAGTGCTCATGTAAGGAAGATTTGGGTATCAATGTTAGGAAGTTTTAATTCTTTATTGTAGGTGCTAGGAATGTCAAACTTGCACCGATGATGCGTCTTAATGAGTAGATCACAAATCTACATTCCATTCAAATATAGGTCATGACCTATATTTTCGACTTGCTTTCACATGTTAGGAAAATTTGGGTAACAATGGTCTACTTCCCTTTTCTGTTTTCTTCAGTTTTTAACATTTTCATTGGTCTTAAATAGGACGGATTTTCAAATTATAAACTGCATAATCTTTTACTACTTTCTTTTTGCTGCCATGATAAATTGCTGCCATTAGACGAGCTTTGTAATCTTTGATGACACAATGTTTTCTTAATGCCAAATGTTATGTCCTCCCTAGAATAAAGTCTCACTCTATTCCTGCTCATCCGTTATATTTTGAATCATAGGTAAGAGATGGGGTCAAATTCCCTCCTAGCAAATACTCCTTATTCCTCCGACAACGTTTTTACGTATATATATTTGACAATCATTTGCTGGATCCCCCTCTCCCATATCGGTACCCTCTAACGGTCTTGACATTCTTCCCCTTCCCCCAGGAAAAAATCTAGATCCGCCCGTGTTCGTGTTGCTCATAGTCTCGCTATAATTAACCTTACTACTTTGTGTACAAGGCTCCTAAAAGGCCATTTGACGTATCAGGAAGGGGACATAACTGATGAGCTCAATCTTCTAAGGCTATATCCTTCAATGATTAGTTGATATTAGATTATGACTTATATCTGAGGGCGAAATGTCTTTATAGGGGAAACATTAACTATAGTTTCTAACGCTTATAGCCGATGATGCAGAAAATTAATCCCGGAGAGCAAACTGACTTATGACAGATTAAGCTAACTCTAACCTTCACATTTTGTTTGATTTACTCAAGGCTTATTATATCACTCCGCGCGCGCATGCGCAACACGCATCAATCAAACTGCAGGAGCGGTCCGTGTCTTCTAATAATGTTTTTGTAATAATTTCTCAATGAACATGGGAAATGGGCAACTAAAGTCATAACTCTTTGGACGTTTAGAAGCAATCGTTTCTTCCAGGCGATTTGAATGTATTATGCACAGCACTTTGATAATTCTATTGAAGCGTCGATATTTTCGTATTTTGGGCCCTGCTGCCAATATATTCTCCTAAATTTACGACTTCATTATCTAAAGCATAAAGATAATTCTCAGACGATTTTCTGCTACAAAGACTATTTTAAAGTGCATGTATACCTCTATTTTTATTGCTCTTCAAAAATAAGGGAACATTTTTTTCTTATTATACCATTCAAATAAAGCCAAAATATATGCTCCCATAGTGTCTTCCCATGATGATGTCATACCTCCATCCATTATCCACTATATCCATTTCTATTTTGCAAAACATTGACATTTTAAATACAAAGTGTAGATTTTCAGAAGAGATTTCAGAACTATAACCATCTGACTATTCTAAGACACATCTTTTAGAGACTGTAGTATCTATTACGTACACATGTCTGGAGAAGATGACCAAGACATTGATGTATATGATGTAAAAACTTCAGAAAATTTATTAAAGTAGAACAATTTTTAACGTAGCAGAGATGGATAAAGCCCGAGAGTTGTAATCCAAGGAGGGAAATAACTCCAGCAAATTTGGAGGAAATGTGGGAAAACACTTAATATAACATTTTATCTGTAGAGTCTAGGCATTGCTAATTAAACAATTTTCATATCATTCATATACGACGATACTCGTTTAGTTAAGGGCTTGTGGTGCTCAAATCAAGGGCGTATTTCGAACTTGAGAGTGTCTTTTGAATCAAAGTCAATGACTTAGAAATTTAAAATTCAGAAAAGTTGGTTTTCCCTATAAACAGCATAAAGTCCAACTAAGGAGACGCCGTTTTGGTAAAGTATAAATTCTTTTATAATACTTTACCAAGCGGTTTAGTGACAGTCATGCGCGTAGTCAGAGTACTTTATTCAGGCAGGGGTTAAGGAGCCCCCATTGTCCAAGACAACTCCGGTGGGGATCCATGGGATTTTGCTGTCTAAAGCTGATGGATATTACATATATATAAAACACTTTCTATGTTAGAAATGATCCTTTGTACACTTTTTGTCAATAATTTTGAACTTTGACCTTTTCTCTCCTTACTTTTTTTATATTTTTTTACAAAACGACATGGAAGCACCTGCGTACTTGCGTACGTCTGGATACGCTCCTGCGTCAGCTATGAATAAAAATATGAGTGTTCTCGGGTTGACATTTACGCAATGAAAGCGTGACAACATGCGCGGAAACTTCAGAAACAATCCGATTAGAATATGTGCGGTTATAATCGTTAAAACAATGCATTTTATAATGTGAAAGAGCTCTACAATTAAGGAAAAATCTACAAATGTAAAAAAAAAAAGCAAGTAAGTTTGAATTATACAGGATTTTACGTAGACGGTAGCGATAAATCATGAGGTGCATGGCCGATCATTCGTCAGGATCATCTCGGGATTCTTTAGTAAACCCCAATAGCAATCGAAGCACAGGATTTCTAAGACCTTTCTGAGAGAGGATAAAACGTTCGATAAAAAGGGGTGAACAATGGCTTAGTTATGAAAACCGACAGATATTGTACTTGAGGACCTTAAGTACGTGTTGAAGTACAAATTCCGAAACTTTTACTAAATCTACTTCAGTTCGCTCACCCGTATCGATGACGTCAGAGCATCATGAAGTCATATCAGTTACATATAATGAACGTGAACTTGGCGAAGACAGTGCATATTGAATTTTATTACACTCCCCCTACTTTAATGTGGTTAATAATTCTTTGAAACTTGCACCTGATGACCCGCAATATGGGAGCAGATGCTTAAAGAAATATATTGTAAAGATTTAATTATACTAAGGATGGAATGATAATTTTATCAAAACAAGCCTTATTTTTATAAGTGACGGATCTAGGAGGTGGACATTCCTTTGGGACCAAAAACTTTCAAAAAGACCAGTATCATCTCCAATTTTGTCAGTAATTAATCACAGAATAGAATGTACATATGGCATAGCTAAAAGCGATACTGTATTTGTTTCTCATGTGCTTTCATTTTTTGTTTCTGAGCGCTTATATTTGTTGATTTTTAATACATCTGTAATGATGTTTTTTCTATCTACTTTTTCCCTTTCAATCATGATCATCGAAGCCTGGTACATTCTCCTTTTGTTAAGCCCTGGACATGCGACTCATTTTTACCTAACCATATCTTGTTAAAAGAATGCTGTCTTTGGGTTAGTAGTGCAATTAATTAATACTAGTATGCAGATTTAAAGTACATCCATAGTATGAGAATTGATGGACGTTTAAGATACGTTAATCAAGTATCTTTTTTATTGCCCACTAGGTCATGGCCAAGTGTACTTTACTTTGGTGTTTATTAGTACTGACTGAAGAGGAATGTACCGGACACTTAACAGTGAAATAAACAAGTAACAGTGGTGATTCCAGTATTTCAAACAACAGAAGTTTGACACTCGGTAAATTAAGTGCCAAACTGAAGGAAATGTCTGGAAAAAAATCATTGGGACTGACAAACTCTTCCAGTACATTGTTCGGGCCTAAAGTTTCACGATACAGATTTCAAAATTTCTGTTCAGAATACCAAACTACCCCATCCTTTTCCTTTTTTTTTTTTTTTTTTTTTTTTGACGTCAAATGTATATTTTCCTTAGTTTTGAACATAATTTACCCAAAACGAAATTAGCCATAGGATTTACAACCCCAATCCGGGCATCACTATACGCCCCCTTCCTTATCCTTCCCCGACTGAAAGATAAAATTGGATAGAAGACTCCTTATTTAAAATACTGAAATCATCAATCGAGCAAGCTGTAGTGGACCCCTCCTTTCCCCTTCCCGAAACTGTTACTGATATTCTGCTATCAGTCTTGACGAAGATACAATGTACTTTGAGGTTTTATCACCTCGAAAAATCTGTTTGATTTACTATCTCACCGAATTATTCTGTTATCAATCAGAGGTTAGATGGACTTTTGAGGGTTTTATTACCATCATCTATTAGAGAGAAGTCCAGGTGGCTATATCCCCCCTCCCCTCCTCTTTTTCAATGGAATTTACCAAACATTGCTGATTTTTTTCCCCATTTGAACGTATAGTTTCATCAAAACCTAACACACAGTGACAATAATTTTTTATGACGTCATGATGAAAAGTAAAGCAAACAGGTGCGATGTCGTGCATTTGGCGATCCCTCACTCAATTCCTTTCTAGTTTTGGCGTCACAACAGTATTTGAAAGCTTTACGTCATCACGAGAAGATCCTATTCAGAAATTACGAATATATAATTACGGTATATTGACCATTATAACATATTGACCAAACCAATTGCTCAATATACCGTAATTATTCGTCATTTCTGAGTGGGATCTTCTCGTGATGACGTAAAGCTTTCAAAAACTGTTGTGATGTCAGAACTAGAAGGGAATTTATTGAGGGATCGCCAAATGCTCGACATCGCACCTGAAGGCTTTACTTTTCATCATGACGTCATACAAATGAAATCTAAATTTAACCTTTGAAAAAAAAAATACATGTCAAAACAAAACAAGAAAAAAAGACGTGCGATGATCAGATTCTGAATAACTATTACGTGTATACTGTAACATTTTACATGAACAAAAGGTCAAGGTCGTGAATATCATTTCGATCCAAAATTTGAAAATAATGGCGAAGATTTGTTCACTCAGGTCACCTAAGCCGATTATGTCTAAGTGATTCGAATTCCTTATTTTCTTGGAAAATTACATTCTAGCTGTTGCTTTTGTGGTTGCTATGTAACGGATGCGGTTGCTAAGCAACTTCTGTGGTTGCCATAGAATCAGGATTAGACATGTCAGTGACATCCTTCTTCCTACGCTCTCTGTAGTTATTTATTGGGATAGATAACAAATACATGTATGACACTGATTATTCGACATACACTTACGTCATCCGACGTCTGTATCATTGGCTTGTCACCTTTCATTAGTTTTCAGTGAATTGGTCATTGCGAGTTTCCTCTGTTCCCATTAGGAATTACAAATATTATTGCTCAAACGGTTTTTCTAGGACAAAAGTGTAAAGAGGAATTGATAGGTTGCTAAAGGAAATATTTGCGTTCGGCACCTTTATTGAGGAAAAATGAGTTTAAATAGGATAAACAGACAGTTATCGACAGCGTCTAGAGAATGGAAATGTAAATTATACTGGCCTAGAATAGAGAAAATATAGTGTGGAGAAGATCGGGATCGTTTTCTGCTAAATCCTTAACAAAATCAACATCAAAACCTGCTGAATTGATACATATTAAAGGAAATAAAATTTCAATAAAGATTTATAAAAGACTAAAAGCAGTTATACAAAGTTAAATGTAGCTGAATATGTGATCCCGTTTACATAATGTTTATCTCTGTACAATATCATTTTCAAATCTTTATCGTCTTACTCAATATTTTTTAAACTCATTTTTTTTAATTTGGCTCACAATGAGCCAAATGCTCAAAATCAAATACAGTATTCTGAATGATAGCGTGTTTTGTAGCTTTCCTCAATCGTCAGCTGTTCTTCCGCCAATTCAGCTTCTCCGACGAAACTGCTGCAAGGTATTTAACGCTACCTTACAGGAAGTACCTCTGGTCATCTATCCACTTTGTGTTTTTCGGAAGTACCCGTCATAAAACATGACCAACGAGAACTCTAATCATGCTAGATGGTCGATGCATTTTTCAGTTTTCGCGTCTCCTCAGCAACTGCTACACAGAATTTCACGTAACCTTACAGGAAGTACTCTAGATCATTTTCGAAACGATCTGTTAACGAACAAGGTCGTCGGATTGGATGGCGTATTTTGGCTTCTCCTCTACAACCGCTTCACCAGAATTTCATAAAACCCTAAAAGGAAGCAGGGCATATGTAATGAAGATCTCCTACTAAGTTTATTCTTTTCGAGCCGTTTCTCTAGCGAAAACCTTTCTGTCGAGGGCTCTGATTGGCTTTGTGGAATTTCGTGAACTTTATTACTATATTTAGCCTTTTTTTCAATTACACTTATACAATTAAATTGAAAAACAAAACACAATAAATGTAGTTTTGATTTTAGGGGGATAATATGTTTGTATTTGAATGGTTTGCAGACATATCTTGTTTTATTTTATAGTCAGAAATTACGTTTTCCACGATGCGTATGAAATTGACATTCTACAAACTTGGCAATCATTTTCTATATCATGAACTACGTATCAATTTATTCAAATCATCTCGATTTCTTGCTTTATATAAATCCAATCTTTTGTTATCATTCTATATGCAAATGAAATTTAGCATACTATTATTGTACTTATTCGTACTTTCTTTTTCGCATATACATGTATGTCGTTTTGGTCGGATAATGGAGAAATGACTGATTCATGTGAAGTACAATCACGGAATATATATAGTTAAATGAACAGTAAGTGATTAAATTTCTTCTATCCTCATTCAAATTCAAAGTAAAGGATGACTTAATTCTATAACTCTATATATCAGATTAAATATTTAATTTTTTCTTTCGATTAAAAAATTATGTCGCAGAAACTAAATTGAACTCATTTTAATTTAACAAGAAAAACATGATGAAAATATAAAAGAAATAATGATTGCTATTTAAAAAAAGAAGTCATTTTCCCCTTTATCTATGCATACATTTAAAAACATAAAAAGTCAGGATCGTTTTATATATTACCCCCCCCCCCCAATTCAAAAAAGAAAAAAATAATGATGCGCTCTTTTGCCATATGAGCGAGAGTACATACATATAACCGTAATTAAGGTATTCGACGGGTAATGAGAAGTAATTGGGCCACCCATTTATGCAATCCTGAGACCTAAACGCACAGCATAGTTATAAAGTAAAAAATTAATCAAATTTTTTTTACCATTTTGGATATTGAAAAAAAGTGTTTATGAGTTTTGGGCCCTAACAGTTTACATTGAACTCTATTGGAAAAGTTTATTCCTTAATTTTTTCAACAGAATGACGGGGCACAAAATATCAATTGGTCAAAAATTTCTTAAAAACTATATTTCATCAAATTTCGCTGAAAAATCGAAAGTTCACCAATTAGTTTTTCTGCAATTAATTTTTTTTTTCATCAAGGGGAGATAACTCTTAAACACGACCGTTTTCAAAATATTTCTTTTTTCGATATCTACTAGGCTAGTGCAAAAGTTTTTAAAATATAATATAACACAGAAATATATTGAATGATAAATACATCTAATTTCAATTTTTTGGGCATAATTTCCTTCATTGCCCATCGCCATCGAATACCTTAAAATCTCAAAGACATGACTAAGAACACCATACAAAATCAGATATTCTGCATCTCTTTGGGACATTTATTTGATCTTTTACGCTTTGTTTCTGATTTATGTATCCTTATTGTGAAATTGCACGGAATACCTAATGCCAAAAAGATCGAAGTTAGGTTTGGAATTATTCGTTTTTGATTCAATGAAATTTTATAACTTTCGTTTCATCTCCCGTACAATCGGATTAGCCGCATTTTTTTCCATTTTCAGCCGAGAACTTGATTTCCCAATGAGTAGATTAATCAATCGTGTTTCTAGTTGTATGATTTTTTCAATGTTTTATTTTACAACCATTTTGTAATTTAATTTTTGAAGAAATGGACTAATACATGCATATGATATAAAATTGACCCTCTCTTTATATGATTATTCATTATGGTTTAAAATGGAAGAAAACCTTGAATGAGAATATTTGAAAGAAAACAGTAGATAAAATCATTTTAATTTTTTCTCCAGTCGCTACATATCCACAATCTAAAAGAATATAGTTGAGGAAAACTGGAATTTGATTGATATATATATGTATTGATCTACCCTAAACTATTCAAAATATGAAAGTATCAATTCGTGACATGCTAAACTTGCAATGCTTGCAATCTTAAAGAAAAATTGCACTGGTTATACATGGAATGAAAAATACAAACAAGGGAGATAACCGAAAAAAAATAAGAGTAGAAATATACTCACAATTTAATTTTCCTTTTTCCTTCAGCTGATCTCTTCTTGAATGTGGACGCCCTGTAATAATTTCTAGAAATCTATGTTTTCTCTTTCCACTCTTCTTTGACTCCTTATTCAATTTTTGTTTTTCTTCTCTGTCGATAAATATGCAATTACTTTTCACTTATGTGATTAAATGTTGAAACTATTAAAATAAATATAAAAAAATTCTCAGAAGAATGTATTGTATTTCTGATTCCTGTGATAAGAAACTAACATCGGACACGTGGTGCTTGTTAAGTAATTAAAAATCATGGAGAAGCAGGCGGTTTATATAGCCATGCGCAATTTGTTAAAGCGATAAATGGTTACTCCTACAAGTTTAATAGGCGACCTTCTGCTCCCGTCTAACCGCGGGAAAAACGTTGCTCAACCCTCCCGCTACGTCATTGATGCGCATGATTCAATCATTGGATCGATTGAAAGAGGATTTTGGCTCATGATTCGCTTTAAATATTCAATTTGATAGTGTATTTATTTGTCATCCATCATTTGGAAGTTTTCTGACAAATTGATTCCTTAGACTGTCCTGTATGATCCATTAATGGAATTTTGCCCTGAAAAATATTATTTCTACCAACTCCCGCACTAATATTAAACTACCATGCAATCGAAATTAATACATAACCGTATGATCTTTCGACACCGGAGAATTTGAGCTCTGACTTTTACAACCGAATTCTAATCCGACACTCTATCTATCGCATAACAATTAAACAAGGATGCATGCGCGGATGTAGGAAAATGGGGTGGTGGTGGTAGAGATATGGCTATCCCCTCCAGGCTGGAATTTGCAAGGAATGTGTTGGGGGTTTTTTCGGGTTTCGCCCATATATATATATTTTTTTTTTTTTCAAAAAATTAAATTTTATTTTTTGTACAATGTTTAACAAACAAGTTACAAATCAATGTCTTAGATTGGCTCATATGTTGGCATGAGGGTATCCTTGGAGCAGGAGGAAACCGGAGTAACCGGAAAAAACTCTTAGGACTGGGTGGCCATGGAATACCGCCATTCCCTCCTACATACCGGACCCTTTCTGCCGAATCATGGATTCCATTTCGGGCCCTTAGAGGTGAGAATTAAGCGAATGCGCTAGCTACCACTGGCACTGCGCTAACCCGTTTTAACCCCCCCCCCCCCCATGTTACAGGGAATAAGTGTAATCAGGGATTTCATGTAATTCCTGAAAGGTTCAGTGATTACGTGTAATTCTTGGTCATTTTAGGAATTACATGAAATCCCCAAAATCCTAGGGATTACATGCAATACCTAAAATATTTTGGTATTTTTACACTTATTTCCTGACAGCCTAAATTCATATAAAAGTGATCGAATTGCGATATGATAGATATTTTACATGTTCACAATATAAAAATCCTATTACTGAAAGAGGCAAAATGCCGGTTAGGTATGTAGACATGCGCAATTTAGAATTGATAGGAAAATGATATTTTAGAAAAAACTCTTGAGCAGACAATTTGGTTGCACAGATACATGTAGTTTTTGACCCGCTGATATGCTAAATCAATCTGTTATACATGATTGTATGCATGAAGTCTTGATTGGATTATGTATTGTACCATGGTGAAAGGTTCGTCCAAAAATCTTTTCTTTGCATCTTTTCAATTTCCATGAAACGTAATGCAATTAAAAATCTTATATAGTATTTATAAGGAATGGGGATCCGATGTCCAAAATTCTTTATCGGGAAATAGGAAGGATTTACATAGATTTATTTTATCGATCATCATACTGGTGTTCTGTTGCCTGGCCAAAACGTCATTTTGAATATATCTTTAATATCTATTTAGATATCACATAATATTTACATATGCCCATTCATTTGTATAGGATTTACACTGTGATTATAGGAGTATAACCGCAGTGGCGTTATTTGAACTATGACGTCATAGTAACTTGGCTTGATTTGATTTTTGACGGTACGTAGTAACAGAGACACATAATAAATAAATAGTTGAAATCAGAACATTTTTATCATTTCTTCTTTGTCCATTATCAATAATACGGAAGTTATTTCAAACTAATTTTCATGCACCAGACACGAGTTTCGAATATTAAAATCTCATCAGTGCAGATGCTTCCAACCAAAGTGCCTTCCATGAGCAGCCCAAATATATTTCAATAGCGTCCTAGTTAACTGAACGTAACAATTTGGTTGCACAGATAGATTTTGGTCCACTTTCGGTCCAAATTGTCAAGATACGCCCTACTTAATTGTTACGCCCAAATCAAGATACGTTAATGAGGGTTATATTACTAATGTTATCGATTGAAAATTTCGATATATGTTTTATAGTACTTTGACCATCAATTTGGTTCGATAAGTTCTTTTTCTTCGCGCTCGTGCGTTTGTTTTATGTCCATTTTGCACATATAGTTAGGATAAACTTGACAAATGAGCTTCAAAATTTGAGGAATATTTTGATAAAAATTACCTATTCCAGTTTGAATATTTTCACTAATCTAGGATAAACGTTTCTGGGTACTTGACAGAGAGGATATTCAGCATCAACAGAGCAAAAAATAATAGATTTTAAACAATCAAAATAAGGAGAAATTGAGGTCAGGAAATAAGTGTAAAAATTTGAGAAACATTCAGGAATTACATGTAATACCTGGGCAGTTTCAGGAATTACATGTAATACCTAATCGAAACAGGGATTACATGAAATCCCTTAATTTCAGAAATTACATGAAATCCCTGATTACACTTGTTCCCTGTAACATATACACACAACCAGCCGGTCGGTACTGCTTCGATCCTGAAAATTGTTCCAGGTCCGCGCTTGAAATATTTCATGTAGAGAAATGAATTAGGAATGTAGTTTTGAGTGGCGTTTATCAAACTTTCAAATTAATTTAGCATTCTCAGCAGAATTCTGTTTTATTCCATTTTCTTTATTTTTGTTTATTCCAAAATTAATATGTGTCTACGCAAATCTGATTTTTGAACTTCCCAGTTTGAAGAATGGCATTGTTATCAAATAACGTATTTTTACCGTGTTTTCATCAATTCATCTGTTGATTGATTTTATCTTTGTAAAATGTTTGCTTCCGAAACGATAAACTATACACAAATGCTAGATACAATGCCCCTTAGCAGTGGCGGATTCAATTTGAAAGAGGGTCACCTTAATTTTTTATAGAAGGTAAAAAACAAATGCGCTGTCTATCCTGAAAATGCAAGAATCTATGAAAATGTCCTCAAGTCCCAAAATGGACGTCATTCTGAACAGAAATGGATACCGTGTATACATTCTTTTATCTATCATTCTCTAAAATGAGTTTGGTGCCCCCTCTAAGAGCAATCATGGATCTGCACCATATATTTCATATCACTGTAACGTCGTCATGTTGGGGATCTCCTCCTAATCTTGTAATCATACGTTTGTGTTCCGCTGTGATCACTGTAACGTCGCCATTTTTAGTGTCTCCTACTTATCTTGTGATCATACGTGTGTGTTCTGCTCTGCTCACTGTAACATCGTCATGTTGGGGATCTCCTCCTTATCTTGTGTGTTCCGCTGTAATCACTGTAATGTCGTCATGTTGGGGATTTCCTCCTTATCTTGTAATCATACGTGTATGTTCCGCTGTGATCACTGTAACATCGTCATATTGGGGATCTCCTCCTTATCTTGTAACCATACGTGTGCGTTCCGCTGTGATGACTGTAAAGTTGTCATGATGGGGATCTCTTCCTTATCTTGTGATCATACGTGTGTGTTCCGCTGTAATCACTGTAATGTCGTCATGTTGAGTATCTCCTCCTTATCTTGTAACCATACGTGTGTGTTCCGCTGTGATCACTGTAATGTCATGTTTGGGATCTCCTCCTTATCTTGCGATCATACGTGTGTGTTCCGCTGTGATCACTGTAACGTCGTCATGTTGGGGATCTCCTCCTTATCCTGTAATTATACGTGTGAGTTCCGCTGTGATCACTGTAACGTCGTCATGTTGGGGATCTCCTCCTTATCTTGTAATCATACGTGTGTGTTCCGCTGTGATCACTGTAACATCGTCATATTGGGGATCTCCTCCTTATCTTGTAATTATACGTCTGTGTTCCGCTGTGAATTCTGAAACATCGTCATGTTGGTAATCTTTTTCTTATCTTGTAATCATACGTGTTTGCTCTGCTGTGATCACTGTAATGTCATGTTTGGGATCTCCTCCTTATCTTGCGATCATACGTGTGTGTTCCGCTGTGATCACTGTAACGTCATCATGTTGGGGATCTCCTCCTTATCTTGTAATCATACGTGTGTGTTCCGCTGTGATCATTGTAAAGTTGTCATGTTGGGGATCTCCTCTTTATCTTGTAATCATACGTGTGTGTTCCGCTGTGATCACTGTAACATCGTCATATTGGGGATCTCCTCCTTATCTTGTAATTATACGTCTGTGTTCCGCTGTGAATTCTGAAACATCGTCATGTTGGTAATCTTTTTCTTATCTTGTAATCATACGTGTTTGCTCTGCTGTGATCACTGTAACGTCGTCATGTTGGGTATGTCCTCCTTATCTTGTAATCATACGTGTGTGTTCCACTGTGATAACTGTAATGTCGTCATGTTGGGGATCTCTTTCTTATCTTGTAATCATATGTGTGTGTTCAGCTGTAACATCGCCATGTTGGGTATCTCCTACCTATGTTTCTTGTGTATGTTCCGCTGTGGACATTGTCACTTCGTCATGTTGGAGATCTCCTCCTTATCTTGTGTGTGTGTTTTCCGCTGTGATCACTGTAACATCGTCATATTGGAGATCTCATCCTTATCTTGTGTGTTCCGCTGTGATCATTGTAACGTCTTTATGTTTGGGATATCCTCCTTATCTTGTGTGTGTATTCCGCTGTGATTACCGTAAGGTTGTCATGTTGGGGGTGTCCTCCTTATCTTGTAATCATACGTGTTGGTTCCGCTGTGAGCACTGTAACGTCGTCATGTTGGGGATCTCCTCCTTATCTTGTAAACATACGTGTGTGTTCCGCTGTGAGCACTGTAACATCGTCATGTTGGGGATCTCCTCCTTACCTTGTAATCATACGTGTGTGTTCCGCTGTGATCACTGTAACGTCGTCATGTTGGAGATCTCTTTATTATCTTGTAAACATACGTGTGTGTTCCGCTGTGATTACTGTAACATCTTCATGTAGGGGATCTCCTCCTTATCTTGTAATCATACGTGTGTGTTTCACTGTTATCACTGTAACATCTTCATGTAGGGGGTCTCCTCCTTAACTTGTAATCATACGTGTGTGTTCCGCTGTGATCACTGTAACGTCGTCATGTTGGGGATCTCCTCCTTATCTTGTAATCACACGTGTGTGTTCCGCTGTGAACACTGTAACGTCGTCATGTTGGCGATCTCCTCCTTATCTTGTAATCATACGTGTGTGTTCCGCCGTGAACACTGTAACATCGTCATGCTTCGGATCTCCTCCTTTTCTTGTCTGTGTGTTTTCCGCTGTGACTGTAACATCGTCATATTGGGGATCTCACCCTTATCTTACTGTTTTATATTGTACATGCAGCTTATGGAAAGGAGAGGATCTCCAACCAGGAAACACGTACATGTTCTTAGTTTGGATGAAATAAGATCTGTCCTACATACAAGTGCATATCTGAGAACATCTTTGGTGTCATTTCATCTTTAAAAGCTGCTTACGATTTTTTGTTTTGTTTTAGGTGAATCACAGCTGTGATGATGATAGAATCAATAGACAATCTGTGAAATATCAAGTCACAGAGCTATGAAAGTTATGTAATACAAGATATCTGATTCCCAGCCTATAAACTTTAACATAGAAATATAATTATTCCAGGCAATATAATTCACGTTACATATTGGCTTACGATCCAGAAAGTTATTAGAGTGAAACAAACATAATTGTTTTCCCAAGAAAGGTTCATGAATGCTGAGAAAAATCACATGCGCGTACCCAAAGGAAAAAAAGGCAGAAGTCAGTCGTCAGTTCCCCACCCTGATTTGTCCGAACAATTTTTGTTTCAATTCCCTACTGGGTCCCTGTAAAGTGCGAAAAGAAACAGAAACAGAAACGAAACGAAACAAATCGAAACGAAACGAGACAAATCGAAACGAAACAGATCGAAACGAAACGAAACAGATCGTTCCGTTTCGTTTTTGTTTCGTTTCGCACTTTACAGGGACCCTTCCCTACTAGCTTAGCGAATTACGTTAAGCCTTGGTCACAACCCGCCGTGCGGTTTTTCTTTTCAGCTTTTTGGGGGGAGGGGGTCAGTTTTGAGGAGGCTATGGTCGCTGTGTTTTTCTGAAAGCGTAGGAAAGAGAACGGCCAGAGTGCGTAAACGCATGTCGCAAGCACATGTCGGGGGTATACTTCATGTTTTTACGAAATTCAATAATCTTCTTCAAAAGCATAGGCTGTGCGCCCCCTCCCTGACGGGCTGGAACACCCTAGAAAAAATTCTAAGTACGCCCATGAGACATATATACGAAGGATCTATGATAGAATGATTGTCATTTCTTTCAAAACATACAAATTGAATACGCGTGTAGCATTAATATTCACACGAGGCTTCGGCGATACACCCTACCTCGACTTTTTCAGTGGAACTCTGCCTTGTCGATTTCTGGATCCAAAAGTTCATGTTTGGCAATGGTTTCATGATCATAACGGAGTCTGTATTGCTCCTATCATCATAGAACTTATCAGAAATATGACCAATGAGTAAAGGATGTGCCCTATTGAACGTTGAGTCAAAGGTCAAAGGTTAAGGTAACAGGAAGTTTATGTTGAAAACATTTCCAGGTCATTAAAAATTGCGTACTAGTATCACGCCAATTACAGCTGTGAAACTCTCCAGAAATGATCTTCATGAACGAATGATGTACCCTATTGATATTTTGGTAAGAATGTCGAAGGTTGAATGTAATATTAGGACTTTGGTGAATGAGATTGTTAAGGTAATATAGGACTTTGATAACGATGATTGAGATTGTTTATAATTATATCATCTATTATCATGAAACTTGCCAGAAATACAAATTTGTGAATTTGGGATAAAAAGGTCAAGGCTACGCATGTATAGGACTTTGATGATTTAAAGTTGCTTCCGAGTCATTGCAGATTATGCATTTAACCAATTATCATGAAACTTGCCATAAATGTTCCCCATTGATTAAGGGTGTGTCCTTTTTACCCCCTTGCAACAATGTTGTGTATAGCATTGCTGCCGTCCATCCGCGTGTTTGTCCTGATTTTTGCACACAGCATAGAAGGCATAGCAATCATCATATAAATATCAAACCTTCCACAAATGTTACCCACGTGAAGATGATGAACCCTATTGATTTTCAAGGTCATGGGTCAAAGGTCAAGGTCACTGTGGACTTCCTTCTTAAACAGCATAGAAGACGAAACAACCAAACCTTTCACAAGATTAATCCCAGTTATAACACAATCATGTTTTAAAAGCATGTCAAAAATATTGCAGTAAATGTTATAGAAACGTGATTTTGTATGGTTCCAGATTCAAATATCAATAAAACACTTTTGGAAACATTTCATTCTGTTCAGCGCTCTTAAATGTTGATAAAACGTTTTAAAAACATTCTATACAACTGCGCCGTATTTTAAAAATGTTCTCGGAGCGTTTTGTCAGAAATGTTTCAACAGACCCTGTTTGAAACCATACAAAAATAGTTCGAAAATGTTTTGTGTTACCTGGGATGTTCCCTATTGGGAAAGGTAAATGATCAAAGGTCAAGGTCTCTATGGACTTGATTTGTAAATCATCTTTCTGGTAGCTAGCATAGAATATGCAGCTACGAGGGGTTGCTAGGCTTATGTTGCCTTTATTGAAATTACAGGGTCAAAGGTCATTGCCGTAGGACTTCGATGAGAGCTAAATCATAATAGATTTTATATTGCCATATACTTTAAATGGTTTCTGGTCATAACGGGTTATTTTATGTTTATTGCAACGATCATCATGGAACTTGCCAGAAATGTTTCTCACGAGTCGAGGATGTGCCCATTTGAATTTGGGGTCAACGGACATGGGTTTTGAAAATGATTCCCATATGATAAGAGTGTACTGTGTACATTGCACAAATTATCGTGAAACTTCTTGATGATTCACACTAATTATGTTGAGCTGGATCGACATTTGGTGTTGGGGCTGTTCCTTTTTCAATTTCCAACCCTGGTACCAGAGGATGGCTTTTTAATGTATACTACCGTGTATATACGGGATACCCATGAATAAATAGACGTGTTGATGCTCTAATTAATGTGCTCTACTTTCCTGTAATTACTTTATTGAGAATTCCTGCTGTGAGACTGACCATTCTAATTACAACAATAAAGAAATCCCGCCAGTTTATTTATAATAAGAAATTACTCTAATATTTTTTTCTGTCTATCGATGTATAGATAAGATAAGATAACATAACATAATATACATGTAACATAAGATAAGATAAGCTTTATTTAAAGTCGGCATGTCAGTTAAACAATAGACAAAAACCTATATGCACAAACTATTTAATCCGCGAATATAGACATGCACTTAAATTATTTAAATTATTACCCCCATATATCGAAGTAAGAGTCAGACTGTCGTTCAATGGATCTTAGAGAAGAATCATCGTGTGGCCCTGTTATGTAATGTTTAAGATGTGTAAAATGATAAATTGAGGCCCGCGCCGCGTGCTCACACCCTGTAAAAAGTGATTCCTGGGTGTCGCTCACACTCCTGTACATTTTGTAATAACCCGCGCTGGCGGATATACATGTAGCTCTACAGAGCTTAGTTCATGATGGCAGAACTGATATTTTTCATTATTTTGATATTTATATTTATATCAGACTCTTCTTCTTCTTCTTCTTCTTCTTCTGCCAATAATGTGCAGGGCTCCTACTGGGGCACTGTCGCACATGAAAAGTTCATATGTTTAGAGTCCTTATATAGATGGACCTGATAATCCGGACTATACAGAGCTTATGTTATTTGTTGCATGTACATATATATCCGACTCTAAATAAAAATTACTTACTTACTCTAGTACAATATATGATGTATGATGGATTGCGCGGTCGAGCGCGGCAGGAGAAACTGGTGAGCGGATCCCAAAAAATTAAATCGGGTACGAAGTACAAAATAAAACGTAAGAATTGTTTTTGTGGCAGCAGGTGCTCGTCAGCTCGTAGCAGAAAAAAAAAAGAATTTTGTAAAGAATAAAGACATGACAAGTTTGAATAGTGTTGGATGAGTGAAGTAATAACTCGTACGTACAACTACATGATCAAACAAAAGAATTAATTATCGATACAATACTGATCTGTTGATTAAGAAGTCACTTCAGTGAAAGGTGTGAAAATCTATCTTTTTGTTACCGTGCATAGATTGAATTTTACTCGAGATCCATAAGAAATTTCATATCCTACAATACATGAATGCTGAAAGAATTGTAATCTTGTTTGAGATTCGTGCACGCCTCTAGTTACCATTACATGTAGGGCCACTAGGGGTCAGGGGGTGTAACCATTCACATCAGTGCACCGTGCACTTCGATAAAACCCTTAGATTCTGTGAATCGTGGTACATTTATATTTTTCGGATCAATTCGGCTCAGAAATATTTTTTTCACTTTCACACTTTAGACTCCTCTAATTGGTTGAACATTGTTTCATTGACTAATCAAGTCGATTGTTTCAAATGTTCCTTCGGCCGCAGGAACATGTAGAAAGAGCTTCAATATCCTGTATGATACCCCTTTACAGGCCAAAATAGAATATACATAAAGAAATATAAAGCTTCCGACGAATTTTCAGCTAGAATGACAAATATGGATAATGACCATATCCCTGTATACAGCACAAAATCGATAATTCAGAAAATCAGAAACCAAAGGCATACAAAATCAGGATAAAACAGGAACCAAAGCAAACAAACAAAAACCTCCGCCATATGAAAAGAAGCGAATTCCCAATATGGGGTTGAGACCAGGTGCCCAGGAAGAGTAAGCATCTCCTGATCGTATGCAACACCTGCTGTAGCATTTCTGCAATTTTTTCATTTGAAGGGCAAAATGGGGTATGACCATAAAGATTGATTTGTATACATTGTACTTCCAAAAAACATCAATAATTCATCCATAATGGTCTCATAACATAGCCTAATCATTAGGGCTGAGCGGTTTTATCGCGGTACCGGTATATCGTGATACGAGGCTTCGCTATACGTACCACGGTATTCGTTTTCGAAAACTGGTTTTTGGCGATATTTTTTTATCTTCATATTATTAAGTTGTTTCTTTGAAAATTATGAGAAAACGCGAATTCCTTCTCAAATTACAATAGGGTAATTCAAATTGCCAAAGGTGGATATAATTCTTATCTCCATGTCGTTATGATATGCATTTAAGATGTATGTATGACCCCTAAGTTAGAACGTCATGATTTACATCTTGCGCATTCCACCTCTTACATGTATTTTTAATATTTCGTCTTATCATGCTTATACTACGATGATAAAATCTCCAATTTTCTGACTAGCCACTTTTAAACACGACTAATTCAAAGAAGAAGTTTCAGTACTTTGCTTCACGGCCTAATACTGTAGATACCAAGCAATTTGTTCGACCTTTAAAATGAGTATGTCAACACAATGCACATGAAAAGGAGACTAGTAAATCTTTCAACCGGATATTCATGCATGTATGATTGACTACGAATGTTATGGAAGAACTGTCAAATTTGTCTGCATGTCATTATTGGTCGTGTCCATCAAACATTTTCAGATTTTTTTTTTGTACAAAATTTTGAAATGAAAATCATAAGGAATAATATTGCAATATATCGCGATATTTTTCCAAATATCGCAATATATCGCAATACAAATTTGACCCGCGATACTCAGCCCTACTAATCATCTACCAAAGTTGGACTGTTTTCTACTTTCTGTCTTGAACCTCCATTGACAGATTGGCTAGTCTGAATCATCCAGGTGTTTTACTCTGCTTACAGTAAGCAGGTTTAAGCCTATGAATGAATCGCTATTTGTCCAATCTTTGAGGGGACACTAAACAAGTGCCCGTGCTGATGACGGCATCAAGCAACTTTTCTATTTAGTTCAAAACTTTACTGATCAATTTTTTAATCAGAATCAGCTGAAATATGGTGATAACAACTCCTCCTCAAGTAAAAAGTTCAGTTTCTTGTATGATTGGTGTTGGGTTTGCAGCATTGAATAATTACTATATGCTGTTGGAATATTTGACAAAAAAGGATAATCACAAGTTCAAAGGCTCTCAAGCTTTTCGAAGACAAAAAAAACCCCTGAAAATTTATACTCATTCATATAAACAATGTATATTAATATACATGTATTGACAGCTCCTATAGTGTAACTTCTACTTTTCTGTGCTACCCAGGTTACTAGGAAACAGGGATCTAATGGTTGCTAGGCAACACTCAACTAATGGTTGCTAGGTAACATGGCAATATCGGAGACTGAGAGTGAGGATGAACTTTATGCACTTTTTGCATCTGAAGGTCAGGGACTTTTTTTTCTTTGCTCTGCATGTGCCCTTCGTATTCCGTTGAGTATTTCTTTGTTGTTCCCACAGGAACTCGATGCCAACAGTCCACAAGAATATCTGCCCCTACTTTCCTTATATTGACTAGAGAGAGATGGGAAGGGGCGGGTGTCATTGAAGGTTGTTGGCATCAAGCTCCTGTGGTTATTCCTATCTTTTGGAAAAAATCTTCACATCTTAGGGTAGATGATGTTTTACAATTAG
Source organism: Pinctada fucata (assembly GCA_028142955.1). Lineage (NCBI taxonomy): Eukaryota > Metazoa > Mollusca > Bivalvia > Pterioida > Pteriidae > Pinctada > Pinctada fucata. The sequence goes on from AP027115.1 coordinate 8,134,136, forward strand.
TGAAATAAACACGTATTGGGTACATTGTACTGGCACATGCCCCAGGTAGGGAAGAGAGAAGGGAATACATTCAAACCTGGAGGTTTCCTTCCATTTATTTAGGAAAAATTGTACAGTACTGGTACATGTGTGATATGCATGATTTTGAAATTCTGGGTTCAAATATCAACTTCAGAAGCAAACTGGCTATATATATATTGTATGGCATAGGTCTTATGATCTTATGTCCATTTGGCCTTTTGTTTGAAAACTTTTGCTAGTTAGAATTCTATTTAGAATTTCAGCTTGTATGGTATTCTGACTGAACACTCCTTTTATCTGTCATTCTGCACACTGCTTTATGATATATTCCGACTGAACACTCCTCTCATTTTGTTTCATTTTACCTTCTAAATATCTGTCGTTCTGAACACTTCTTTAATTTGATGCATGACTACATGTATGTGTGTTGTGTATGTTTAAATGGGAAATGGTAGTATTTACCCAGATTAATATTTATACAAATAGACAATATGATTTAACAGGTACAAAAATGTATGTCGTCTGTGACTTGTTTGACCCTAAATATGTGACATTGACCTTGATATATGACCTTGATATGTGACCTTGACCTTGAATAAAACTTGTCCAACATTGGATGTTGAAATTCATGATGTTTGTACATTTCTGCAAGTCTAATGCATGTGAAGTAATAGCCAAATACATGAAAGGGTGACACCCATACAGACGGACAGACAGACAGGGAGCATGAGGAACAAAGTGACCCCTTTTTTGTCTACCTTGTGTAGCAAGCCACCAAATTTTGTGTTTTGTTTTATGTGGTAAAAATGTTTTCTGTAACAGTTTTTCATACTTTTATGGCAACTTATGTATGTAAACTTTCAATATTTAATGCACTTTCCTATATGAGTGATAGATATAGTTGCAATATTTGTTAAATTGCAATACAGTGAAACCTGTCTAAACCGATATCGACTCGGACCAAGAAAAAATATCGGTATAGACAGGTTATCGGATTACACAGGTTTTACAAAATCAAAGCTTCCTGATAATTTCTTCAAGTAATTTTTTTTCTATGGAAATATTCATAAAAACTTTGAAACAGTAATACTCTCTTGTTCACAATGAAATTTAGTGTTTAAATTTAACTCTTACTTCTTATATACATATCCTCTCTGTGATAATATGTTAAATTTGGAAATATATATTCCATGAAAAAGATTCCAAGTCAGATGTAATTGGCTATGGAGTTTTTATATTATTTACACTAGGTGAAAGTTTACATACAAATTACACTTTTTATTATACAAACAATTAAGACACTGGTCATGGCTTGGGCAGGAATGGAGTCCATTCATCAGATAGTTTTAATTGATCGGCTTGGGGTTGTAATTAATCAGAACATGGGTTGGTCAAGGTAAATGTTGTTGTAACATATCGATTATACAGTGTAAAATACATGTATAAAATGTCAATGGGACCAAAAATTTATATCGGTATTCGGAGTAAGCAGTGTTCAGTTTACACAGGTTATTTTATATAGGAAAAGATAGAAAATTCTTTGGGGCCAAAAATTTTTATCAGAATAGACAGGTTATCGGATTAGACAGGTATCGGTTTAGACAGGTTTCACTGTATTTGTTGATTGAAATTTTAAAGAAAAGTCTATCATCAGATGCTAAAATTTTCTAAAGGGAACAGCTTTAAAGGAGTTTGAATGGTAGGGTAGAGAAATGACAATATATATAATTATGAAAAGTTCTCAGCTCTTACAACATGTACAATTTGCATGATTTGTCAAAGATCTGGAAGTATGAAAGAAAATGGAGTCTATTACATAAATAGAATCCTCTCCAAGAGAAGACAGAGAGAATTTTATCATGCTACACATGTGCATATACGATAGGAAAATCCTTGAATTCCAAACAATTTTACTTTCAGATTCAACATTACTGAGAAAAAGTGACATGTTTCAACAGGTAGAAGAGAACAAAGTTAGTGGTAAAGCTTGGGGTAGAGTCAAGGTAGGTTGTAGGAAGAAATCTTAGAATATTTGGTAATATCGTCAAATTTCTGTAAAGTTCATGAATACATAGAATTTGCTGAAATATAACTGTTTGAAAAATAGAAGACATTGAAAAAGTAATTAGAGGATAGGAAGAATATGGTACCTTGTGAAAATCAAGCACAGCAAAGATTTGATCAGTGTCTCTAAGTCTTGTTTCATAATCATTTTAGCAAATATTAATCTGGCAAAAAACTTTCTTACATGTATCAATAAAGCCATCATGTGATGCAAACATGATTTACAAATTATTCAAACCATCATTTGCAAGAAGGATTCAGTGATAATGCAATCATTTATGCAAGGATTATTTTCGCTGTTCCTTTGGATGAGAAAATTCTACGTTTTGACCATTTTCCACGAGAGATTCTGTCAAAATCAAGAATTTCCATGAGAGAATTGTAAAAATTATAAGAGATTCTCTCGATACAGAAGATCACAAATACTTTGAACAAAGTTTACAGGAATATTTTCGCACACTCTTCGATTGTTCTCCATTCTTTTGATGTCATCAGTTTACTTTGGCAGATAAGTTGCCCAAGTTTTGAACAATGGTTTATGTAGGTGAATAAATGAAAATCAGAAGGGACATGCTGTAGTTGCGATCTTGTGTATTTCGCAGTTCAAAATATCTCTGTATTATACTGTTATATGAAAATTAAGTTTATACTCAAAGAGGAATTTTTTAACCCAAAGGAAATAATTTCCTAGTGTTTAATAAAGCTTGAATCATTGTAGAATGTGTTTGCACGACGGAAGGACTATCCATACAGTGTTTTCTTCATTCTTGGAAATGAGTTTTGTGAAAGATTTGCTTACTATGGAATGAGAGGTAAGTATTTACTATGTCTTTATATTAAGTTTATAATTGCCTTATTAACAGAATGAAGAGGGCTATACTCCCATGTATCTACAGGCTTCAAATACTGAAAAATGTGGAAATTTTTGTTGGGCGGTAATTTTGTTGCATTATTGTTCACTCATATTTGTATAATTTAAGGATTTTGCAAAACTTTATATTTTTATGATGAAATATATTGATTTTGGTATTTCTATTTATAGCCATTTTGGTACTATACCTGAAGAACTGGTTAAACTTCAGCGATGATAACTCCACATCCATCTTCCATGCGTTTGTAATGTTGTGTTATTTCACACCATTGTTTGGTGCCATTATAGCGGATGGATACATAGGAAAATTCAAGTAAGTACTCGCTATTTTAGAAAACCAGAATTACTTCCCATTTTAGACGGTATCTAATGTAGACTACTCCTGACGTCATCAAATTCTATGGAAATGATCCTTAAATTCTTGGAAATGACGATACAAAATTGACATTGTGACATCATAATGGTTTTACATCAGATACCGTCTCAATTGGGAGATAACTCAGTATTCCGATTTTATTGATTATTACATGTATTAATAGTCCTTTGAATATGATTCAATTCGCCCAGTCTAAAATTTGCCCTCTAGTCATAGGGCAAAAAGGGCAAAAATATCCCTGTTTTCAGTACTAGTCAAAGTAACCTTATGTAGCAATGATATTTAGCCTTATTAAAGCAAAAATTATTTTCCCTTGCAGCACAATTTTCTACATATCTATGATATACACTGCTGGTAGTATTGTAATGGCTGCCACAGCTTTCCCTCCACCAGAGAAGTGAGTTCAGAATATTTTCAGCAAAATAAACTTCTTTATAACTAGAATTTATGCAAAGTACTAATTTTGGCTTTTTGAGCAATTTGAAGAGAAGTATAAGATTTTGTACCTCCCGGGCTTTGGTCTTGGACATATTCAGCAAATGTTCAGTTTTACACCTTCATTTTAAACATAGATGGCAATTTAGTATTTATTGAGCACAGGTAAATCATAAATGCGCAGTAAGTTCAGGTAATGATGCCCAGAAATTTAAATTTCTAATATATGTAGATTTAAAAAAAACTATGTATTTATACATGTAAACATTAATCTAATATTAATACACATAAATATCAAAGATTCTTATTTTCATCAGACAATTCATAATTTTACTTGACTGTACAATAAATCAGGAACATTTCAAGTACTCTGAATATTTGTTATTTCAGGGTGGGACCACTGATTGGTCTGCTATTAATAGGCCTAGGTACTGGCGGAATAAAGTCATGTGTTGGACCACTCGGTGCCGATCAGTTCAGACCAGAACAGGTTATAGCATTTACCATTTTTGCCTCAGAATATTTTAATGATCATTAAATTTTGTACAGTACTGTACATGTACTTACTTTAGCACAACCTAATCTTAGAGGAGACAAATTTACATTTAATCAAGATTACGATTAGTGCATGCACTTGAGTAACTTTTCTTTATAAAAAATAAAAGCATAGGCTGCATCTGACATTGATGTACATTGATGTACCACAGTGTACCATATAAATCATTGAATCGTTGATTAAGTTGCATGGATTAAGCATTTTGTTAATTGATTTCAGGAAAAAGAGAGAAGCTCCTTCTTTTCTGCGTTTTATTTCATGATCAACATGGGCAGCCTACTCTCTATGCTGTTAACACCTATTTTAAGAGGTAGGATCATACCAGCATTTTATCATCAAATATATACACAACCAATGTAACTCCCTTAGAAATTGAAACTCTTGAAATTGATTGTGTTGCATTTCCGTACGAAAACATTTTAAATGTCAAAAAATAAAAAATATTCCTGTCATTAAATCCTATTTACTAGCGATAGACAAGCTACTTCACAAGAATGTTAGATCCGACATATAGTGAAGTTCTAGATGAATCTTCTGCCTGTGAATTGTAACAATAAATCACAATACTTTGAATATAAAGCGTGATAAAATCAAAAACACTGTTAAAACTTGTTAAAGTTATTAGACAGTGTAATTCGAAAAGAAATCTGCTTTTTTATTCATAACTTATTTAAGTTATAAACTCCAGAACATAACTTGTTTAAGTTTTATTAACTGATAAAAGCTTATTAACTTCAATATGTTATGACCTATTTTAGAAGTTGGACCCTTGACTATACATGTATATACAACTCAATTACTGTAACTGCACCTGGTCCAATCTCTAGCTTGCTAGGGGTCCGTCAATATTAGTTATTAGGTTTGTTACTGACCTTACACGGAAATCTGTCGGGTTGATAAAGCCCATAGAAGGCGAGGCGCTTGCGCCGAGCGCCGAGCCTTCTATGGGCTTTATCAACCCGACAGATTTCCGTGTAAGGTCAGTAACAAACCTAATAACTGATTTGTTTTGTCGAGGACCATTTTAGGTATGACAGACAGACAGACATGGTGATTCCTACTGTCCTCCTGCTTTACCAAGCAATAGTGCTGTAAAGTTTTACCCAGTTTTGCTAATTGTCGGCCATTGCCTTACAAATTTTTGAAACTGACTTTCCACAAGAATTTGTCGGGCAGTCACATGACCAAATTCAAGCATTCCCATTGGGTCAAACTAGTCCGAGGCAAAACAATGCTCAATATGGTGCTCTATTGTGAGTGCTGTTAAGATTGTCGTCAGGATCTTCTTTAACTAACATGTGTTTTAGCGGGATTTATCTGCTGAAAGTGATACAGCGTGTTGACGCTTTATTTCTATTAGTTTATTCTCCTATTGAATACTTAACTGATTTTTGTTAAATAAAAATTTGACTCTTGTTTAAAGGTATTAAACATGTTAAAAACTATTATACATGTATATATAAACACATAATCTTAGGGATAAACCTTTTTTCGTTTAGCTGATGTACACTGTATAAAGGACACATGTTATCCTTTGGCTTTTGGAGTACCAGCCGTTCTCATGATCGTAGCAACAGGTGGGTGTTGACTTTTTAGATTTTTATGTCCTCTGTAACATAAGGGTGATATATAGGGAATGCTCTGTTTGTCTGTCCATCTGTCTGTCTTGTTATCCTTTGGCTTCTGGAGTACCAGTTGTTCTCATGATCATATCAACAGGTGGGTGTTGACTTTTTAGATTTTTATGTCCTCTGTAACATAAGGGTGATATATAGGGAATGCTCTGTTTGTCTGTCCATCTGTCTGTCTTGTTATCTTTTGGCTTTTGCAGTGCCAGCTGTTCTTATGATCATAGCTGATCATAGCAACAGTTGGGTGTGTATACATGTATCTCCCCTGCAACACAAATAGGGCATTTATGGGATACTGAGTCTGTCTTATTAGCTTTTGGAGTACCAGCTGGGTGGCTGGGTGTTGACTGTTTTATTTTTATGTCGCCTGCAATACAAAGATGACGTATAGGTATTGCTCTGTTTGTCTATCTGCCTGTAATTCCACCTGTCTGGTAGTCTCTTTTTCACATAAATGGCTGTAACTTGAAGAGTACTTATTATATTTCCATCACATTTGTAGGGATGATCTGGCAAGTTGAAACTGAACACCAAAGGAGGGTCAAGGTCACCTCCGAGGTTGAAGTTACATATTTAGTATTCTGTCTTTTTATTCCAAAATAGGGAAACAATAACACAGTCAATAATATTGCTCAGTCCCAACATTTCGACCGAGTGAAAAGGACTCCACCCTGGAGAAGGCTTTGGCCGAAATGTTGGGACGGTACATATTTAGTGTTAAACATGGGACATGCAAATACATATATTCTTGAACGACTCTATTTTCGGTTTGAATGTTTTATTTTTTTTCAGTGATATTGAGAGCAGGGAAAAGTCAGTATAAATTGGTTCCACCCACAGGCAATCTGATTGGTCGAGTGTTCAGATGTATAATTGTAAGTTGGATTGTTTTCATACTGCACTTAAAGTAAAAAGGGATTGCTTTGTTTTGTCAGATTGATACAGTGTGTCATAGTGACTTTGAAAAAACTTAACTTTATCTTGAAGGTATTTGATGGGTAATGAAACTTAATGTTATGACAGAGTGAAATGTTCAATGAGATAATACATATTCTTCACCATTCAAGACTGACATCACTGAAAATCTTCGTATCGTACAACAGCTAATTCTCATTTTGTATTGTCCATGTAATTCTTCTTTCATACAGCTTGGTTTAAAAGGAAAGATAAAGCATCGTGGGAATTCAGCGGAGAAAAAATCCCATTGGCTGTATTATGCCGATAGCAAATTTGAAGTAGGTGTATTAAACATTTCTATCCTATAATTTACAAAGTTCTGCCGTATACTAAAAGACTCTTTCCATGGTCTTCTATGAAAAATACAGTGGCGGATCCAGCGCCCCCTTTGCCGGGGGGTCAAGGGGCGAATTTTGCCGATTTTTACTGAAAATGGGCAGAAATATATCCGTTTTTGGAAAATTTTGGGTCAGTGCTGGGGGGGGGGGGGGGGGGGGGGGGGGGGGGGGGGCGGGCGCCCCCTCCGCACCCCCCTAAATCCGCCACTGAAATACTTCAGTTACATCCAAGGGGTCTCAAAATCATGTAAAACCCGATGTATCTTTCAAAGAAGAACATGAATGAGTATTTTTCTCTCATATCTATATATAAGGGCCAAAGTAAAAAGAGAAAGAAAAGAGAAGATATTTGAAATATATCAAGTTGATCTAATCACAAAAATTTTGCAATATTAAAATTCAGCGCCCCCAGTAATGGTTTATTCTGTAAGAAGAACCATGAATATTAGGCTTCTCAAAATATGATGCTAGAATTCATTGAAAACCAATCTTAAAATTGATGATATATTGCAACATAGCGGCTAGCTTGTTTGTTTTGTCTGAAATCATGATGTCACAATAACAGAAACAATCATAACAATAGTGACATCATGATATGTGAGACAACTGTCATGTAATATATGATTTACATGTACATTGTAGCTCTCAAAGCCTACCCTGTAACATACACAGTTTGTGAGAAAAATGACATTTTATTCTTGTCTATCATAGTTTTATATGGGACAAAGTTATTCTGCATATTTATCCAAATATCTGGTCAAAAGTGTTTGTGCCCCGGACACAGTCCTACAGGACTATCTAATTATTGACATGTAACCATGGTAACAAGCCTCAATACTTGATGAATCAACAACTCGTTGTTTAACAAATGTTAACGGATGCGTTTCTCTACCAAGTGGTCATTAATATGCATGTTGAAGTGACGTAGGCTTCTGGTAGGTGTGACATCATTGTGGCATTCACTCAAGTAATATTCCTAGAGTTGCAAGCGTTGTGCTACATCAAAGACATTACCAACAAGTTAACTTGATTATACGAAGGAGATATCCCAATTTCATCCGTTTTAAGCTGTCAGTCAAAAATTTAGAAGGGGTATAAGAGGTTAAAGGGGCCAATCAGATCGCGATTAGAGATGTTCACGCTATAGTGGTCAGTGAAGAAATGACAGAAAATTTATCTGTCTTCTTTTATTGTTCCCACCCGGCCTTTAAGGCCATCCTTGTGTACAATTTAAGTTATACATGAAAACATAGCTACATAATTATTTTCATTTTTGAGTTTTAATTCGATTGTTATTTTTAGTCCCCTACCGGCAACGCCGAAGGGGACTCTTAGTTTTTTCTATAGCTACATATATGAAGCGAGCGGCCTACTGTCTGGATTTGACCACAGTTTTCTCGATTTTACAACCCTAAAATATGATACCGTATTTGATTTGAACCCATGATCTCCCTAAAAATCGTCATCTTCATTAAAACATTAGAATTTTTTTTTTTATGAAACTTTGAAATCAGATTTCAGTAAAACATGTAGCTGAATAGGTACATTTGTACATGTAATAATATTAGTATATAATGTACATTGTTGCTATTTGTATTTAATGCATTTATGAAATCCTATGAACCATGCATCTAGATAGCACTTAATGTACGTGACTGTATGTTTCAAGATACATTTCTATGGAAATCAAATATTAAAACTCCACAATCATCCATTTGAGTTGGCAGGTCTGCTGTAACCTTAAATAACCAAGACCATGTGATTTCAAAATTTGTTCAATCTTTATTTTCTGCATTATAGGTAGCTTTTATAGAAGATGTAAGAATTTTGTTGAAAGTTCTATTCATGTTCCTTCCACTGCCGTTATTCTGGGCTTTATTTGATCAACAAGGATCCAGATGGACTTTACAAGCAGAGAAAATGAACGGAGATTTGGTAATTTTATCTCATATACAATGTTACTTCTAATTTACACACGTATCTTACTTAAATTCATTAATTGTGCAAATAAAGTCTGACTTTCAATTAAAAAAAAATGGGGGAAAATGTATTTACCAAATATTGTTCACATTTGAAAAAGGAAAATGTTTGGATAATTTAACTATCAGTTATTCATAATCATGATAATTATCTGTGCATAATTTGCTTGGTACGTATTACAGGGTGTATTTGGTAGATTAAAGCCCGACCAAATGCCGGTAAGTATACTTTTATATAATACCCTTAATGTCTATGTCATCTTTGTGAGCCAAGATTCTGGTGCTTTTAAATTATCTCCACCTTGGAGGATTTTGGCTATCAGTACTTCTTAGTTCCCAAGAAAAGTTTTGTAGTGAAAATTTACAGCAGCCAACGAGAAATCAAAAATTAAACTGGAAGGGCAGTATAATTGTTCCAGAAGCTAAGATTAAACTGGACATCCATATCATTCAAAGTACTATTTATTAACATTTTCTAAAAGATTTCCGTTGGTTAATGTCTATCAGGCTCTTGTACTGTAAACATGGAAGTTTTTCATCTGGCTTTTATCGTATTATTATTGTGGATATGGTGGTCCTCTCGGCCTACAAATCATTAAGTTCCGTCTTTGAAAAAATTGTTACTTTGGAATTTGTAATGAAATCTCCCGGTAAAATTTTAACAGTTAAATCATTAAACATCCGAAAGTAACATTTTGATTAAAGCAGTATGAGAATGAATTAAGCATACAAAATCATGCGCACAGTATATATTAGAATTCAGGGATATTTGACAATCATATAGAAATTGCCATTGAAATTCATGGCTTAATTGGAATCCAGAGGTATAAACAAAGTTGCCTGAACCTAGAAAAAATCCTCAACGTTGCATCTATTGCACCCAGACCCAATAAAAGTTCTGTTGCTGTCAAGTGACCTAAGAACACCTCGTATTGACAGACATAGCGTTATACTCTGGCGAGAATGGCAATCATTTCTATTTCATCACTTTAGTATGTGATCGTAAAGTTAACGTTTAAAATTAGAGTTATCTTCTCCTAGACATTTTGAACGATTGGAAGTATCCCATATAGAGAATAGATAGAAATTAATCATAGATCATAACAACTACATGTAATTTGCATAATTATTGTGGGGTAGAGTCCATATGGTTACATATTATTGTGAAATTATTCCCATGTGAGAATTACAACCAGTATGAAATTATTCCCATGTGAAAATTACAACCAGTATGAAAGACTTAAGGGAATACTCTCAATTTAGCAAAAATCACCCCCACGTGTACTGTACTGTTGAAATGGTCATTTTGCCGAATTTTCCCCCTGCAAAAATAACCACATTTACAGTCATTATATTCCGATAATTCTGGTTGCCTATTTGCTAGTTTCGAAAACCAGAGTTACTTCCCACTTGAGACGATATCTGATGTAGACTGATTATGACGTCATCAAATTCTATGGAAACAGTCCTAAAAGTCTGGGAAATGTTGGTATAAAATTGACGTTACCGTACTATTTTCATAACGCCACAATGGTTATATGTCAGATACCGTCTGTAAGGGGAAAAAACTCTGTATTCCGCATAGACTCAATGGTGACATCATTTTTTATAGTCATTCCTGTGCAAATATAGTTTTCTAATATTAATTACAAATGTAATTATAAGTAATGACTGTCTTACATTAGGTGTTTATAGGTCACAGTATCAATTATGATTTTCCACGTGTGAATTTTCTGAGTATTACTTGGCGATTTCAGGAATTTACACGCGACCAACCAGAATTATTCACCCATGAACACCTAAATCAAGGCAGTCGTTTCTTGAATGTTTCATCCATTATTAATAATATTGTATAATTCCTCCCTTGTATATTATTAATCCTCCCTTGTAAATTATGAATCCGCCCTTGAAGCTTGAAATTTTCCCATTGAACTTCTTATTTTATTATTTTTCAGTCTCTAAACGCTCTGTTTATCATTGTGATGATTCCGCTGTTTGAGAAGCTGATTTATCCGTGTTTAGATAAATGTAAAATCCCAAACAGGTATGTACATGTATTCTTTTTATGGGAGTTGAATAGCCGAAAATTAAGAGTCAAAAGAGTGAAAATAATTTCCAAGAGATTATGAATAAAAAATTAAACTGACCTTGCAAAATAAGTTGTTACTCATCGGCACCTTGGTCTAGTACGTTGTAAAGGTCTCAGATCCGAGTAACCTGAAGATTGTTGGTTCGAGCCTTGCTTGTACTACGTTTCTGTCGACATATTGTCATATAGACACTTATATGAAAATTCTTAAAAAAATTCCTGTTGCTCAATGATCATACTGTATGACGCTATGAATTCTCGTGCTTCCTGTTTTATTTTCGCCAAGGAGATTCAATCCTCTTGTAGGGTATTTACCCACTAACATTTTCAAAAAGAAGTTTGCAGACTGAAATTCTGTCTTTTTGAAATACAGAGTTACTTCCCATTTGTGCAGGTGTGTTACGTCAACATATTGTGACGGCATCAAATACATGTATATGGAAACCAGCATAAAATTCAGGGAAGCAGTGTTACAAATGTGATGTTTTCAAAAATGTTTAATGACGTCACAATGCTTTTTTAGCTCACCTGAGTGAGCTATTGTCATACCGGATTGTCCGGCGTCCGTCCGTCGTCCGTCCGTCGTCCGTCCGTCCGTCCGTTAACTTTTCACATTTTCATCTTCTCCTCTGAAACCACTTGGAGGATTTTGATGAAACTTGGTATGCATGAAGTACGAAAGGTCCTCTACCATGTTTGTTCATTTCGGCTCGATCCCTTCAGGGGTGGATCCAGGGCGGGGTCAAATAGGCCCCGGAGGGTACCCCTCTTCAAAAATCTTCATCTCCAGTTCCACTGAATGGATTGAAAAACTAATTGTATCTATGTGATCTAGAAGGATGTATGATTCAAGTTTGTTCATTTCGTTAAAATCCGATAACTAATTTTTGACGTTTTTGACGTCTTTTTCGACATTGTATTTTTAATGCAAAAATTGATATTTCTCTTAATATTTTCTTTCTTACTGAAAAATTCTGCTCCAGTTTATTTTAATTTAGCCATTTTGAAGCAGAGGAATGCTTTAGTGAAAGAATTTTGCTGAAAAGTTTATATTTGAATTTTCAATGATTTTTTTAACACTGTAAAAAAGGAAGGGGGGATGGTCATTTTCATCATTTTTGGCATTTTATGGTTCTTCCCATGAATGATCGTTCTAACATTTATCAGAATTATTATAAGGAATGTAACAGTGATGAATTTTTTTTCAATATCTTGACTTTTAGATTTTTAATGATTTTTTATTACTTTAAATAGGTATGTTTTCAGTGTGTCAATGAGTCCCAAGGTAGCGAGTTCAAATCCCAACTGGGGCATAAAATTTTTTTTTCTTTATTTTTCATTTTTCCTCCACTTTTTAAGCTTTGAATGCAATTTTTAACTTTTCTGAATAATTTTAATGCCAATTTGGCCATTTTTTTTTACTTCGGCATTTTTTATGAAGTTTGGCATTATCTCCATATTAATTCCCCTTGGGTTCATATTGATATATTAAAAGCTATATTCTAGGTAAAATTAAATTAATAAATGTTTGTGTGATAGCATTTTTGATTTACAACATGTACAATTTGAATTTATAGTAATTCTTTTATTGCAAAGATTATAAAGAGAGGGGGGGGGGGGGGGGGTTCAAAATTTCTATAACAACATCTGTTGTCAATTTTTTTTTCAATTAGAAGAAATATTGTCTTTTTAGCTTGAGCCAAAGGCTCAAAGGGAGCTATTATGATACCGGATTGTCCGGCGTTCGTCGTCCGTCCGTCCGTTAACTTTTCACATTTTCATCTTCTCCTCTGAAAACGCTTGGAGGATTTTGATGAAACTTTGTTGTCATGAAGTACTTAAGGTCTTCTACAAAGTTTGCTCATTTAGGCTTGATCCCTTTAGGGATGGATCCAGGGCAGGGTCATATAGGTCTAGGAGGGTACCCGTCTTTAAAAATCTACTTCTCCAGAACCACTTCAAGGATTGAAAAACTAATTGTATCTGAGTGATCTAGAAGGATGTATGATTCAAGTTTGTTCATTTTGTTTAAATCCAATCACTAATTTTGACGTCTTTATGGCCTTAATTACTTTTATGCAAAAACTGATATTTTTCTTCTTCTCTTCTCTCATGCTGCCTTAATTTTAATATGTGCATGCATTTTTTATGTCATATTACTAACTGTTGTTTTGTTCAGTCTTGTGTGCTTTGTTTAACGTATCCAATGTACAAATGGAGATCTCGTTGACGTCTCGTCCATTTAAAAAATGTTAAATTATCTCGGTAATCTTCGGCAGCGTCTCGATAGTCTCCGTGGCTTAGATAGCAGTTGGCGATGTTGACATTTGATGTTGGAAACCAACTTTTATGTTGCATTATGGTATTTTTAGGTAACGATATGTCATAATTTTAACTATAAAATACACGGGATATTTATTTGTACAACGGATACCTTAATTATATGTTATTTTATGTCTTGTGTTAACCTGTTTTCATAAATGACAACTTTTAATACATATTGTCTTCTCTCAACATACCCATTACCCAGTGTTCTCAGGTGAGCGATGTGGCCCCTGGGCCTCTTGTTGTCAGATACCTGCACAAATCGAACATAGACCTGTAAAATCCTAAGGACAGAATTCACTAATTACAGTAAACACCTAAAGGCGAGGAACAGCAATTGATGATTTTCACATTATTGCCATAGACTTGCATTTCATACAGGCCAAGACCGGATATTACAACATTTGACTTAATTTTTAAATTTGATGTCGTTTACAATTTATGATGTCATAGTAAGAAATAACGTTAACAGTGTGAAGTCAGGTCTTGGCATGTCTAAAAATGCAAGTCTTGCGGTAATATGAAATTGGTATATACATGTACGTAGAATCTACCAATTTACGTGTATATGACGAGAATAAATTTCTTTCTTTCAGACCATTACAGCGGATGGTAGCCGGAATGTTCTTATGTGCGGCTTCGTTCGTTATAGCTGCGGTTTTACAGATATATATAGACGTAAGATTTTATCTTGCTTACATTTTACCCCGAAATTTTGATCAGATGTATTTCTGTTTTCCAGAAGTTCCTTGTTTTCTTTCTTCTTACTTGATATTGTTCGTAATGTTTGAGATTGTTTACAAAAGTAAGTTAAGAAACTTAAGTTAAGTTAAGGTATTAGGGGTTTAATAGAAATAACGTCGGAAAGGTGGTCGTTGTATTTAATTATGCACTGCTACATGTATATCTGGTGCATCTTTCCGTATTCAACCATTCCGAGTCACCATTACAGTCTGTGGTCCCGAACATTTCCAAAGTCACGTGACTTCGGTTAACTTCGTAGTATTCTATCTTTTTCTATACAAAACCAACCGGAAGTAGAGCCTTATACCTCTAAATCCTTAAATGAGGAGGTCTTAACAAAAATATTGATGATAGAATATTGGTCATGGTTCGTAAAATGAGGTTTTGATGATATTGAAATATTGATCATGGTCAACTCTCGGGATTTACTTGTACTTGATTATAATATGATAAGTAGCAGACGGTGAAAAATCTAATGATGTAATATTTTATAGATTAAAGGGGGATGCAGTAGTATATAAGGACCTCAGTAATTGTACATGCAGTTTACAATGACACAATACTATAAACTTGGTGATTTTCGCTGGGGGAAAATTTTGCGAAATGACCATTGCAACAGTACTTGTTGGAGTAATTTTGGCGAAAAAGGGCGTATTCCCTTCACTCTTTTACAGTGTTGTAATTGACTCTTCGGAATGCGGGAAAAATTTGAGAAATTTCATGGCGTCACAATGCAATTTCGATGTTTGACCAAGGTTCCAAGCTTGTTTGTCCGAGGTAAAAGCATTGTGACGTCACGAAATTTTGCATTTTTTTCCCACAATCGGAAGGTTCAATTTTCACTTACGATTACTTTTGTGATTACGATACAATCGCGAAAAACGCAAAAATTACCTCCACGGGAAAATTTCCACGTTTACAATACTAGTAATTCTATTTATAAAGAAATGACTGTCTTTTGGTGTCGTGGGTGTATAATTCTAGTAAGTCAAGTGCAAATTCCACGATAACGAAGTGGAATAAATACATTTATAAACACATGAAACAGTATACATGAAATGTACATGTATACATGTATGTATATGATGAAGACCAAGTTGAGGTCTGTATGAAGGTGGAGAGAAGCTTAAGCCAGAGGATGGTGTATAAAGAGGGAGTTAAAACTTAAAAAAGGAGAATGCGATAGACGATCTACACATTAATGCAGTAGACTTGAATTTTAGACACTCAAAGACCCGACATCACAACATTTGACGTTTTTTCTTACTGTGATGTCGTAACTGATCTGTGACGTCATAATGAAAAATAACGTCAAAATTTGTGATATCAGGTCTTGGAGTGTCTGAAATACAAGTATAGCGGTTATGTGAAAATGGTCTATTTTTTGTGACAATGATAATCGTACAGAAATAGAAAAATGTAAAGAGATCTTAAACCCATCTGATATTGTTACTTGCAAACGTATTAGTTGCTACTTACTTTCTGCTTTTGAAAATAGGTCGGATATATTCAAAGAAATTGAAACTGTATGAATCTGTATAATCCATTTCTCAATCTATCATGTAAAGGTCCTTACCAATTTGAATTAATTATCTTTGCTTTTATCTTTTAGGCACATGCTGCTCGTTCTCTACCGAAATCGGAATCTGGGTATACTGTGATAAATACGCTAAACTGTGATATAACGGTTGGTGGAACCAACACCTTAAATATCCCATCGTTAAAGGTAAGTATTCCTTTTAGGTCAGTAAGCTCCTCCTTAAAATTATGTGTACGCTGTTTGCAGACAAATTATGATTTGTTAATGATAAACAGGTATTTATCCCGTCTCTGGTAAATTTCTTGCAATCTGATTGGCTGAGAAAAACCAAATATTATGTTGTATTACTTAACTGACAGGATATTATTTTATTAGGGCTGAGGGGTTTTATCGCGGTATCGGTATATTGCGATACCAGGCTTGGCAATACGTACCACAGTATTTGTTTTCAAAAACCGATTTTTGGCGATTTTTTTTTTCATCTTTATATATTTATGTTGTTTCTTTGAAAACTATGAGTGAACACGAATTACTACTCAAAATACAACAAAAGGGTCATTTAAATTGCCAAAGGTGGATTCTTATCTCCAGGTTGTTATGATATCTCGCATCATGCTCATTCCAATTCTTTTTTATGTTGCGTCCGATAACAGCAGTGATAAAATTATGATCATGCAGTTCATATATTTTCTGACTTGCCACTTTTTCAAACACGACGACTTATCCGTACTATGTTACACAACCTAATAGATTCCAAAAAATAAATAACGCTTGTTCAGCCTTTATTGTACGTCAAAACACTGTACATGTCAAGGACAAAAGTAAATACATGTAATCATCGTTATACTGAAATTAACAGAAGTTCTCCTTTATTTCCTGTCATTGACTTGATTAGAAGAAGTTTGAGTTTCCCAGTGACTTTTTGCATTTCCGTCCACGAGTGTTTGACGATTTCCCATCAGAATTATCATATTAATACTTGGATAGATTTTGATTTCTTTTAATTGGATATCCATGCATGTATGATAGACCTGAATATTATAGTCAAATTTGTCTGCACTTGTACATCATTATATCATGATGACATTTTCAGATTTTTTTAATAAAATTTTGAAACCAAAATTGAGGTAGGAATATGAAATCATGAGGAATCTCAATGTTATAAAATATTGCAATATATCGCAATATTTTTTCCAAATATCGCAATACAAATTTGACCCGCGATACTCAGTCCTTTATTTTATTACAGTCAAACCTGTCTTATGTGACTTTGCAAAGGCCGACAGAAACTAGGTCAGATAAGACAGGTGGTCACTGAATACAGGTTCAAGCTGATCTGACTTTAACCAACAAAATTTTGGTAGTATAAGAGCAATCCAATTATAAAATGGATCACTGCATATATCAATTCGTGTATTTATTGATTAATTGCATTGCGCATATAAAATCACACTAGATTTTATTTATCACAGAAGATTTAATTATGAAAGACACTGATGAAGAGATTCTTATGTAAAATATTATGTAGTTTGTGTCCCTTGCAACACTAAAAGTCGTTATAATATACAGGTTCAGAATTCGGTACGGAACAAAAAAATCATGGTTGTTGCCGCGTTAGATGCGTTAGACAGGTTGTCGCTATATACAGGTTAATTTGATAGGAAAATTGCTTGGGAGGAATAAAAAAGGTCACATAAAGCAGGAAGTCACTAAAAAGAGGGTCACTTTAAGACAGGTTTGACTGTATTTCAATATCCTGCTTTTTCTAAGAAGCTTTACGCTGTTGATGTCACCGAGATGTTTTAGTTTGTTGTGTTTGCATTGATGTGTGCAGAACATTTGGTCTTAGACTTGTCCTGCACAGATTTTTTTCCATGACCAGATTTTCGCAAACACCGGTGTAATTGCAAAATAGGGTATGAGAAACAAATTTTATATTTACATTTGTATTTATCACATGGACCCCCCAAAATTTAATTACATAACACCATGTCATGTGACACATGTTACATAATATCATAGAGCATCGTCCTTGGACTACTGTAAATTGTTTTTTTATTCGTCAGGTACCAATTTTCGTCAGTGCCTTCCTTGACGAAATTACATACCCATGAATATAAATACTCCTGACAAAAAATAATGTCTACTAAGGAAAAATTGAATCAGTCCCTTGGTAAACTTGAATATAAACCGTGAACACTGGGGAGGAGGGAGGAAGAAGCTGCAGGCTCCGAGTTTCAAGACATTGTTAAATAATGTATTCCGACAGGCAAACAACAAATTTATGAATACTGAATACGCACACAACGTCGCATATAATGTATTTCTAATTACCAAATGATATGTTTTCAGAGCAATCTAGGTGATATACATGTACATGTTAAATGTCTTTGTTTACCAATAATTGTTAAACAAACAATGAAAACAAACACATACGGCGGATTTGACAGTGGATCTCAATGTTAAATTGGCATTTGAACCGAAGAATTTACATTTTAGGGACCCTTGGATGACGAAATGGTCATTTTAAACGAATTGACGAAAATTGGCACTGACGAAATTATACAGTATTTCCTATTTTCAAAAACCACAGTAACTTCCCATTTGGGATAATATCTGAGGTAGATTAATGATGATGTCATCAAAATCTATGGAAATGGTCCTTAAACTCTGGAAAATGATGGTAGATATTTGTCTTTACCATATCATATTCATGACGTCATAATGGTTTCACGTCAGATACCGTCTCAAATGGGAAATAACTCTGTATTCCGCAAAGACTCAATATAATTATTTACCGATGTTATGAATCTTTTCTCTTTTCTTCTATTTTTAGATGAGCTCATTTCAAAGAATCTCACCAGGTACACATTCCTTTACTTTTTCCGGAGATTGTATCAAATCAGATCGTATATCCAAGTCTTTCAGTATGAAGGGAGGGGAAGCATATCGAATGATCGTCGCCAAAAACGAATCTCAGGTTAACGTTCACATGGTACTGGATAGAAGGAAAAGTCCGGAAAATGGAATGTCTGAAATTAGGTAAATTATACATGTATCTATAATAATTACATGTTCATCTTTATGGTTATTTAGTAAAACTGTAAAAACCGTCTTTTATTTGCGAGCATATAATTTTGCGATATTCTTTAGGTCCTATGATTTCTGAAAATAAAACACATAAAATATGTCCCAACAAATGTGCAGAAAGATATGTTTATATGATGTTGCGGAAAACATCGCGAACTAATTAAGACTCTGCAAATAAAAGATGGTTTACAGTATTGTTGCATGTATTTCAAGTTGTAAGTGTGAAACTTTGTCTGGCTGTCTGTCTTTCTGGTTGTCACGCTTCCTGGCTTATATATAAACTTCATATTCATATACTTGTAACGCTATGAAACCTGCAGGAATGGTTCCTGATAATGAGAGTCAACACCAATGTTCAAAGGCAGGTAAACGTTAAATCCAAGGTCAAGGTCACCTATGGTCATGCATGCAGCACCTACATTGTAGTCTTTTTGGCTAAAATGCTTTAAGTTACTTATATTTCTGATCAAGATTTAAGCTATTTTGTGCCACGTATATGTACATGTATTGATTTAGCTTCCTCATAACAGGGAGACTCCCTCTTTTGAACTTTTCCAACTTGACATGTTCATGTTTTTCTACCATTTTCTTACCTATGTGTCTTTAACCTGACATCTATTTTTTTTACAGTGTGTTCATGGTCCAGAATTCCTACAGTAATATAAGTGCAATAACTCTCATACCAAAGTCTTATTCAGGGGAGATTAGAGATTACAAGGGTCCAGTTATAACAGGGGATAAGACGAACGGTCAGACTTTCCTCCAATTTAAAGCAGATTTGTGAGTACTTTTCATTATGTTTTGTACAATTCACGGTTTTCATTGTCAAAGTTGGCACATGTACATGTAATGTAAACACTCAATATTGGTATAATTTTTACATATAGCTCACCTGACAAAAGCTCAAGTGAGCTATTGTCATAGCGCGCCGTCCGTCTGGCGTAAACTTTTAACTTTTTCGACATCTCCTCTGCAACAGCTGCACAGAATTTCACGAAACTTCACAGGAAGCAAGTACTCAATGCCCTCTACTAAGTTTGTGTTTTTCGAGCTGATCAGCAATCCAAGATGGCCGCCACAGGCTCTGATTGGCTGACACATGTTGGACTTCTCCTCCGAAACCGCGGCACAGAATATCTCGAAACTTCACAGGAAGCAAGAACTCAATGCCCTCTACCAAGTTTGTGTTTTTCGAGCTGATCGGAAATCCAAGATGGCCGCCACAGGCTCTGATTGGCTGACGCATTTTCGACTTCTCCTCTGAAACCGCTGCACAGAATTTCATGAAACTTCACAGGAAGCAAGTACTCATTGCCCTCTAACAAGTTTAAGTTTTTTGGAGCTGATCGGAAATCCAAGATGGCAGCTACAGGCTCTGATTGGCTGACACATTTTCGACTTCTCCTCTGAAACCGCTTCACAGAATTTCTTGAAACTTCACAGGAAGCAAGTACTCATTGCCATCTTAGTCTACCAAGTTTGTGTTTTTCGAGCCGATCGGAAACCCAAGATGTCCTACATAGGCTCTAATTGGATGACACATTTTTGACTTATCCTCTTAAACTACTGCACAGGATGTCACCAAACTTTACAGGAAGTAAGAACACATTGTCCTTCTCAAAGCTTCACTAAAAGTGATTTTCTTCAGTTCTTACATTTGACTTTGATTGAAAACATACATACTGTATAGTCTCCTCAGGTGAGCGATGTCGCCCCCTCGGGCCTCTTGTTAGAGAGTGCTCTGAGATAAAATTTTACAACTTGCCTTTGTTGACATTAAGTTGATGTATAGTAATTATATTGATCATACTTAATGGATTTCTATTTATCCTTAACAAATTAAGAAAATTTCTGTGTAGAAAATGTGCAACCTCAAATTTCTTTTTTTATACTCTGAAAATTTTCAGGTATAAGATCTACTGGAGAGATGGTCAGAATGGCTCAACATGGCAGTTATCAAACCACAAAGTCGATATTGGACCTAGATCGTCTTATACTTTGTTTTTATCTGATCTCAATACAAATCAGGTACAGCAAATGTGGTTATTTTCTGTGGGGGAAAATTTCGCGATTTTAATATCAAGACATTACGCTTGGGTAAAATACATGTATTTGTGATATGAACGTCTCTGCCATTTAAAGAATGCCTCAGTGTTATTTTCGCTTAGGGGGAATTTTTGTTTTCGTTTTTTATGAAAAACGTGAAAATTACCCCTATGCAAATGTGTAAACTTATAACCATTTCAATAATGTCTCATTTTGTCAGCAAGTTGTGACAAATGTCCGGGTAGCTAATGTCATACCTCTAGCATCGGCATTGTTTGTAGAATCAGCATCATCAGTTGCTATGGTTACATGTACAAAACTTTAAACTGGACTATATCTCAAAACATAAAAAAGTAACCAAATTATGATTGATGCAGTAGACTTACTGTGTTTACAGAGCATAGCAGAACTATTTTCAAGTACAGAGGAAGGTCAGGTCTCCATGTTATGGCAGATACCACAGTACATGGTGATTACAATGGGGGAGATACTGTACTCGATAACAGCCCTGGCATTTTCGTACTCTCAGGTAACGAGTCTGTTGTTTTATCAGTTCAGATTATTCACACTTTTATAGCTCACCTGAGCGGAGTAGCTGAAGTGAGCTATTGTCATAGCACACCCTCAGTCCATCCATCGTTGTCAATCTGTCTGTCTTGAACTTTTAATATTAATTCTCTGTAAGGACCAAAATATCTTGGAAACAGCATGTCATGGATTTTCATGATTTTCTCTATAAATGGTATGTATAATGCCCTGAATACAAAAATAACAATTTTTTGAAAATAAATATTCCGGTTGCCATGGAAACGAGGTCTGTCTATTTATAGCACTAAAAAAATTGTCAAATAAGTCATCTTTGGTTATTATGTTGCCATGGAAACCATTGTCAGAGTTAATTGGTATTAACAACGTATAATTTTTAAAACCTCTATTTTTAGAAAAAATAACAAATTTTTGACATTTCTTTCAATTAGCCAGATCCTATCAAATCAAAATCAGTCAAAAATTGCCATAAAATAAGGTAAAAATCAAGGCCTAATTTTGTCCAATTTTTACCATTTTTAAGCAAAAATAACACAAAATGTCAGGCTGATAACACCATCACTGTTGTCAGAACAAAATAGATTTCATGTGACAAATATATTCACTGAAAAAAATAAGTGGGACCTTGTTTCGTTTTCCTACATTTTGAGGTAAAAAATGGTTGCCATGGGAACTTTTCATTTGACACATGATGACTATATCTTTTCAAATTGATTTTTAGCATGCTTTAAATAACTTATATTGCTTAAGCTTTATGTAGGGACAACAGAAGAAATTATTCTTTATTTGAGCACTTCCAAAATTTGTCAAGGTCATTGACTCTAAGTTCAAGGTCAATTCAAAATATAGGTTCCAATTTCAATAAAATTTGCATTTTTGTTGTTATTTATTTACTAAATTTAGGCTTGACTGCCATATATTTGTATCCAAAATACTTTTTTTCTAAAATTAGGACCGATAGATGGAAAGACATTACAATTTTTAGTTCAGAACATTTCTCCTAGAAAAATAAGCCCCAGACAAAAATCATGATAATCTCACATTTTTTATATGTATGTATGAAATACTAGCTAAAAATCAAGAATGTCATTGATTTTGAAATTTTTTGCAACTTTGGTCAATAAATAGGGGAAATATCCAAAATCACTATGTATGTGTTTGTTTTACTCAATACCACATGATTTTTGAGTAACTGCCTCTCATATTTTTGAAAAATCACAGAATTTTGCCAAATTTTGTGAATTACATTCAAGATGACCTTGACATTGGGTCCTGTGACCTTGAAAAAATTTAAGGTGATTTTTTTTAATCAATAATGCTCTTTTATATGCACTGATAAAAAATGCTTAAAAATATATAACGGACAGCTGAAAATTTACCAGTAAATTACTCTATGTGTAATAGCACTGACCAGAATGTCACCATGGTAACCATTTTTTATATCCTTTTAAATAAAATTGTGAAGAGGTCCCACTCAAATTTTAACATTTCTTAAAGATCGAGGATTAAACTTTAAAGATAATTGGCAGTAGAAATCAAGTTAGCCTGACATTTCAGATTATTTGCCCTTACATTTGAGCGAAATCATGATAAATTAGGAGCTTTTTCGGTCTCAAAAAGGGCCTCTTCAAAACAGGTTTTTGCTTACATTTTGAGCATATTGACAAAGAGAATAGCAGGCAGAAACATCCTTCTTGTGTAATATTTATACTATTAAAGATATAAAGAGAAAAATTAAGGAAATTTCAGTTGACTACAATAGCTGTTACCATGGAAACGAGCCTTGTGAAAATGCCATGTTACAAGTATTCTACCGATGCGTAAAATTTCAAACATGGTTTCCATGGCAACGAAAACTTAATTTGTAAAAAGAAAGTTTATTTTTGTCTCAGAACATCATATACACCTTCCACACCAAAAGTCTCCAAAATTGGAGACATACTGTTTCCACGTGCTATTGAAATTATTTTGGTCCTTACAGAGAACTGCTATTAACATTTTAGACATCTCCCCTGCAATTGCTTCACAAAATTTCACCAAACTTTGCAGAAAGCAAGTACTCAAGTCCTCTATCAAGTTAGTGTATTTTGAACCGATCTGTAAAAATATATGACCACCAAGGGCTCTGATTTGCGGACACATTTTGGACATCTCCTCTACAACCGCTAGGGAAACATAAGAGGAAGCAAATTCTCAAGGTCTTCTACCGAAATTGTGTCAGTCAACAAATATGGCTGCCAAGGCTCTGATGGGTTGAGACATTTTCGACATCTCCGTTGCAACCACTGCGCAGAATTTCACAAAACCTTGCAGGAAGCAAGTTCTCAAGGTCCCCTACCAAGTTTGTGTGTTTCAAGCAGATTGATCAACAAGCATTGCCTCTGAGGGCTCTGATTGGCATAAACATTTTTTACATCTCCTTTGTAACTGCCTCATTGAACTTTACTAAACTTTACAGGATGAAAGTACTCAAGGTCCTCCACCAAATTGGCCACTTTCAGCCCTTCATCTGCAATTGGGTGAGCAATGAGGCCCCCTATGGCCTTTTGTTCATCCCCTCACTCAATTTTGTTGGAAATTATTTTTTTTAAATATGTAAAAGTACATTGTACTTTAAATACAAAATCTTGCATCTTTCAACAGAATTTGATCATACTTTACAAACTGTTATGATATACATTTATTGAAGTGATTCTGTGTCATCAATCAGTTTTACTTACAATTTTCATAGAAATGTTAAACAGTTACAGCTGATCATTTCATTTGTCGAGAAAATATTGTAAAAAGAAAAAAAAAATTATGTGCTGATCATCTTAGTATTTGAGTTGCTCTTAATAAAAGGTTCATTAATGTTTAAGGCACCAAAGTCAATGAAGAGTGTAATACAAGCGGCTCTTTTAATGACCACAGCAGGCGGGAGTGCAATTGTGATTATTGTCGCACAAGTCCAGTTTTTTGAGACGCAGGTAAAAAAAATTGGAGTAGTCTGCCCCTTTTTGAGAGATACATGAGTTTTATGTGAAAGAGAAAATTCTGCAAGTGATAGAATTTTTTTTTTAAATCAGATTGAAATGTAATCTGCCGATATTTGAAAAAAAAAACTGCAATTTGAACATCAGTATTGAAAAAAAGTTCTTGGTGATGAAAAGGCTAACTTAAAGGATTGAATAAAAATTGTAAACATATAGGAAAAAAGCTGACGTTTCAATGAGATAGCAACTGAATTGAATTTTAAACAATAATGAAATGGACGAAAAGTAACATAATGAACTTCATCAGTTATTGATGAAATGAAAATGAAAGTTCTTTATTTGAATAAAAAGACAAAGAAGGCAATTTAAAAAATCTGATTCTTGTAAATTTTAAACTCTATTTTCAGGTTGCTGAATTTCTGTTCTTTGCTGGATTAATGACTGTTGATACTGTAATATTTATGATAATGTCCGCATTTTACATGTATTTCTACACGTCCGGCCACGGAAACGACGGTGACGATAAAACCATCCTAGTTCATAGCGAGGAAGATTCTGAAGATATTCCTCTAAGGGACCAAAATGTTTCACAAAAATATGTCAAAAATGACGATTCAAAGATTGACTGACCAAAACTATGTATGATTTAGGCTTGATTGTTATCAAAATTGTTAGACGTTTAAACAGAAAGCATAAACCGAACTGGTACAGTTTGTCAGGTATCAAAATTGTTAGATGTTTAAATGGAAAGCATTAACTGAAACGGTACAGTTTGTCAGGTATCAAAATTGTTAGACGTTTAAATGGAAAGCATTAACTGAAACAGTACAGTTTGTCAGGTATCAAAATTGTTAGACGTTTAAATGGAAAGCATTAACTGAAACAGTACAGTTTGATTGTCAAGTTTCTTTGTTTACTGTTCAGGTTATATCAACAAATCCTTGGTCCCCAATCAGACCCAGCTTAAATACTTGTCCTTAGCATATTTAGTAATACCTGCAAACAGAGGTATTGTTGGTTTTAATACCAAAAGTTTAGCCTTAACATGATCGTATAAAACGTTGCACGTAGGTTGTATTTGACCAGCATGATTAAAGACATAATTATAAGATAAATTCAACTGTTGTAAAAAAATTATTTATGATCGTTTAAACGTTGATTTGCTAAATGCCTCTAACCGAAATGGTACTGGTTAAACGTCAAAGGTATCCAAGACTGAAAATGACAAAATGGTACTGGTTAAATGTTTAAGGTATCCAAGACTGAAAATGACAAAATGGTACTGATTAAATGTTTAAGGCATCCAAGACTGAAAATGACAAAATGGTACTGATTAAATGTTTAAGGTATCCAAGACTGAAAATGACAAAATGATACTGGTTAATCGTTTAAGGGATCCAAGACTTAAAATGACAAAATGGTACTGGTTAAATGATTAAGGCATCCAGGACTGAAAATGACAAAATGGTACTAGTTAAACGTTTTTAAAAGGCTTCCAAAACTTACAGGATGGTGCAATTATTTTTTTTTCATGATGACCTCTTTACATTGTCTGAGATTTGTTTAAATTTGTATTTATTTTTAAAGTTGATATTTATACATGGACATGTATATGATTTATTTCCCTCTACTAGTGTCACAATGTAACTGTTGATTTTACAGATATTTGTGTATTTTTAGAATTGATATTAGTTTTAATAGTTGCATATCATTTATGTGATAGTTGCATATCATTTATGTGATAGTTGTATATCATTTATGTTTAATCTAGAAATTTTTATGCCCCCGGAATCAAAGATTCGGGGGCATATAGTTTTTGGCCTGTCCGTCTGTTTGTCTGTCTGTCTGTCTGTTTGTCTGTTTGTCTGTTTGTCCGAAAAAACTTTAACATTGGGCATAACTTTTGAATGGGAAGTGATAGGGTTTTCATATTTCACATGTGCATTCCTTGTGACAAGACCTTTCCATTGATACCAAAATTTTTGACCTTGTGACCTTGACCTTGACCTTTGACCTACTTTTCAAAAACTTTAACAATGGGCATAACTTTTGAATGGTAAGTGATAGGGCTTTCATATTTCACACGTGCGTTCCTTGTGACAAGACCTTTTCATTGATACCAAAAGTTTTGACCTTGTGACCTTGACCTTGACCTTTGACCTACTTTTCAAAAACTTTAACATTGGTCATAACTTTTGAATGGTAAGTGATAGGGCTTTCATATTTCACATGTGTGTTCCTTGTGACAAGACCTTTCCATTGATACCAAACTTTTTGACCTCGTGACCTTGACCTTTGACCTACTTTTCAAAAACTTTAACATTGGGCATAACTTTTGATAGGTAAGTGATAGGACTTTCATATTTCACATGTGTATTCCTTGTGACAAGACCTTTTCATTGATACCAAAAGTTTTGACCTTGTGACCTTGACCTTTGACCTACTTTTCAAAAACTTTAACATTGGTCATAACTTTTGAATGGTAAGTGATAGGGCTTTCATATTTCACATGTGTGTTCCTTGTGACAAGACCTTTCCATTGATACCAAAATATTTGACCTCTTGACCTTGACCTTTGACCTACTTTTCAAAAACTTTAACATTGGGCATAACTTTTGAATGGTAAGTGATAGGACTTTCATATTTCTCATGTGTATTCCTTGTGACAAGACCTTTCCATTGATACCAAAATTGTTGACCTTGACCTTTCACATACTTAACAGAAAATGAAGTTTATACTAACAAGGATGCCACTGGGGGCATTCGTGTTTCACAAACACAGGCTTTATTAATTTTGCAAATGTTGCTTTTAAAGTTAAATTTTCAGTTGTGTTAATATGCAAATATTTTCAGTCGTTATTTTAAAAGTGTCACAATGTAACTTGATCTTTTAGAGATTTGTGTATTTATAGAATTGATATTGATATTAGTTTTAATAGTTGCATAATTATCATCATTTATATTTAACCTAGAAATTTTTAAATTTTGCAAAGGCTGCTTTCAAAATTAATTTTTCAGTTGTGTTAATATGCAAATATTTTGTCTTTATTTTAAAAAAACACATACAGGTATCTTAAGATCATCATGGTAAATATTGTCAAACTTAGTATGTACTCTTGGCATCATGTTGATGTATTAAAAGTTTCCCCAGGGATCATGCCTATGATTTGATGTTTGAAAAATTAGTAGTTTTGAAAAATTCTAAAAATGGAAGGGGAGGGGGAATTATCTGAGCTGTGCAAACTCACAACTTTTAAAATAAATAGTCTGTATGAAATAGAAATTTTTGTATGCACATAGGATTTAGGAGTTCCGGATCGACTTGTCAGTTCCAGAGCAAACCTACATTTTTCACTTATTAAAGATAGAAAGTAGAATTTGTTTTCATTTCAAAGAAAACTATCAATATTGAATAATAAGATTATCAATAATTATAAAAAATTAGTTCTTTTTTATTAAAAATTACAAACTCCATAAACAGCAATCCCAAATTGTGTGTACCTAAAATGCCATCTAGGCCAAATATTGATATCTAGGTCACTAGGTCAAAAATTATGGTATGAATGGAAATGTCTTATCACAAGGAATACACATATGAAATATCAAAGCCCTATCACTAACCAATCAACAGATATAGGCAATCTTAATTTTTTTTAAGAAGGTCAAATATCTAGGTCAAGGTCACTAGGTAAAAAATTATGGTATGTGTAGAAAGGTTTCATCATAAGGATACACATGTGAAATATCAAAGTACTTTCACTAACCAATCAAAAGATATAGGCAATCTTAATTTTTTTAAAGAAGGTCAAATATCTAGGTCAAGGTCACTAGGTCAAAAACTATGGTATGTGTAGAAAGGTCTCATCGCAGGAATACACATATGAAATATCAAAGCCCTATCGCTTACCAATCAAAAGATAAAGCCAATCTTATTTTTTTCTAAAGTAAGGTCATATATCTAGGTCAAGGTCACTAGGTCAAAAATTTTGGTATGAGTGGAAAGGTCTCATCATAAGGGATGCACATGTGAAATATCAAAGCCCTATCGCTTATTAATCAAAAGGTAAAAAATTATGGTATGTGTAGAAAAGTCTGATTGGCTTTATCTTTTGATCGGTAAGTGATAGGGCTTTGATATTTCATATGTGTTTTCCTTGTGACGAGACCTTTCTACCCATACCATAATTTTTGACCTAGTGAACTTGACCTAGATATTCCACCTACTTTTCAAAAAAAAATTAAGATTGGCTTTATCTTTTCATTGGTAAATATGGGAATTACATGTACTAAGAAACTTTGGGTACTAGCTCCAGTTAAGCCCACCTAGCCCCAGATGTGGCATGCAATGCTAACTATTTGTATGGATATGCTCATTGTACATTAATATGTTCCTGAGGCTATAGCAATGAATACCTACAAAATCCTAGTGTCCAAATACATATACCTGTAGTTTGCCAATGTAAAATATCCATTACTGTCAAATTGCAGGGAGGGGGAGAAGGTATTTCCAAATCCCCTGTCCTATCTTTTTCTCTCCCTCCCTCATCCCCTTTCCCCTTTCTAGATCTCTTTTAAAATTGGTTGTACTTTTAAGCTTGCCAGGATGAAAAAGTCCGGAGAGCTAATGCCATACCCTTGGCGTTGTTGTCGTAGTCCGTAGACAAAACTTTAACCTGGGCTATATCTCTTGAACTATAAAGGGTAGGGCTTTGATATTTCACATGTAGATACTTTGTGATGAGACCTTTCATTTGAGACCATGACCTTTGACCTAGTGACCTTGACCTTGGACTTTGACCTACTTTTCAAAAACTTTAATCTGGTTTCTGACAAAAACCTGTATAGGCGAGCTATGTAATCTTTGATTACCCTATGTTTCACTGAATATTTGAACTTGATCTTTTGATCATATTCTTTGATCAGCAGCCAGATTCACAAAAATACTTAAGAACAATTTCGGGAATTTTCTAAACTTTTGATCGATTAGTTCTTCTTTTGGAATAAAAATATCGATATTTTGTTATTGAATTTAGATGAGGTATGTAGAAATGATGTTAGAAAACATAGTACAATCTAAATTAAATTCTTTTGAACGTTTTATTAAATGAGGAAAAGTGTGAAAATTCCTAAATTTTCTCGTAAGAACTTTAGTGCAACTGAGCACAGATGTGTAGTTTTTTTTTGACAGACGATATGGACAATCTTAGAATTTACTTTGTTCCTTTGTTATATATTTAAAATATATTTGTTATATATTTATTACATATTTCCCATTCAAAGTACAGTGTTACACGTCTCTTTGAAGAAGAAAATGATCAGTAGCCTGTTTTACAAAAATACTTAAGAAACTTTTTAGGAATTTTCAAAACTTCCATCATCAAATAAAAGCTTAAATTCTTTTTCACTTTAGTTAATGTTGTCCTTTCTAATAGCATTTCTATATACATGTACTAAATACAAATTCAGAAACAAAACATGTATTAAGAGATCAAAAGTGATGAAAATTCCTAAAAATTTTCTGAATTTTTTTTTGTAAAACAGGCTCCTGGCAGGTCTTTGTATATATGTAAAAGGAAAGGTTATGGATGAAATATATTTTTACATTCTTTTATTGTTTCAGTGATTTTTTTTAGTACTTTACCTGCTTTATTAAAATTCAATGAAATATGCACAAGTTTTCTTACAATACTTTTCCTTAAAGAGAAAATTTCCAACCATGAATTTTTTTTTCAAAAAGCTTGTTTTTGGGAGCTTTATGAGAGAATATCTAAAACTAGTACAAAATGATAAAATAATCATTGGAAAAATTTACTTATACTACTATGAAACACTAATCATTGGACCTTACATGTTCATATACGGTAATTGATCGTGTGCCTCTATCAGAGACATCAAATTGGGAAGAGTCATTACAATTAAAGGTTATGTATCATTTATCAATTTCATGACAAGTTTATGTAATTCATGTCAAGGTCATAAAAATGCATGTTAACTGAGATGACAAAAAACCTCTTATCAAGGTCACAGGAATATTTTTATTTGTATACACCTTTGGTCAAGGTCACAGGAATGTATTGATACTTGTATTCACCTTTGGTCAAGGTCACAGGAATGTATTGATACTTGTATTCACCTTTGGTCAAGGTCACAGGAATGTATTGATACTTGTATTCACCTTTGGTCAAGGTCACAGGAATGTATTGATACTTGTATTCACCTTTGGTCAAGGTCACAGGAATGTATTGATACTCGTATTCACCTTTGGTCAAGGTCACAGGAATGTATTGATACTCGTATTCAAATTTGGTCAAGGTCACAGAAATGTATTGATATTTGTATTCACCTTTGTTCAAGGTCACAGGAATGTATTGATACTTGTATTCACCTTTGGTCAAGGTCACAGGAATGTATTGATACTTGTATTCACCTTTGGTCAAGGTCACAGGAATGTATTGATACTTGTATTCACCTTTTGTCAAGGTGACAGGAATGTATTGATACTTGTATTCACATTTGGTCAAGGTCACAGGAATGTATTGATACTTGTATTCACCTTTGGTCAAGGTCACAAGATTAAATATGACATGCTGATGACATTTCTACTATAATTTGCTGCTCAGGTCAAGGACAGAAGAATGTACATTGTAAATGGCATAAACTAGGACAAGTATTTTTTGTATTCACCTCAGGTCATGGTCACACAAATCTATATGGATGAGTTGAGGACAAGTGTACTTGTATTCATTTCAGGTCAAGGTCACAACAATGTAAATGACTTGAGCTGAGGATAAGCCTAATTGATATTAACCTCAGGTCAATATAAGTATAAAGACATGATGGCTTAATTGATATTTTTTATTATTTTGATATTTATATATATTCATATGATAATCTGGACTAGCTTATCCAATGACTTGAGCAGAGGACAAGTCTACTCGTATTCACCTCAGGTCAAGGTCACAAGGATGTACAATATAATATGACTTGAATTGAGAATACCTCTCCTATATTCAGTAACAAGAACGAATATGTTTATTGCTTGCGTGGAGGACTTTTTCCCCTCATGTAAAGGTAACAATAATTTAAACTGACTTTAATTGACTAATAAGGACAAGTCTACTATACCGTATATATATTATTGAAATGTTGCACTCTAAATACCTAACCCTCTCATACTCACCCTCACTCCTTTCCTTTTACAAAAAAAATCTTTCAAAGGGATGTCAATAATATAGTTAACATTAAATCCATAATTTTTTTTGTGAAATCGCGTTTAGTGTGATCCTTTAAAATACAAATAGAGTTATCTTTCTTTCCATATTCCGGTTTAGGTGGTAAGTCTTCATAATTTTGGAGTCCCTTATAGATGAAACAATAGTTTTGTTGTTTGATAAATGGGAGTACTTAGTTTATATATATAAGTTTGACTTTTTTAAAAATCTGAATCGAATCGAGCATGAAAGGTTCATGCTTTCCCATGTATTTATCAATCTTTTTAACTCTTTGTTTTAGAATAGAATAGAATAGTAATTTACTCCAAATTAGAGCCCATTGGAGTTATATATTTTTTTTTACTCTAGATCTTTTTTTTTCATACATTTGATTTAGAAAAAATATGTATGTATGTTCAATCAGGGTATGCTACGAAGTTACCTTAACGAGATATCACACGCGTTTCAGTAGCCTCCCTTAGACGAGAATTTTAAAGAAATCTCCACGCTGAAGATTTCCGAATTCCGTAACTTAAAATGTCTTGATGTTCTGGCTTTGTTATAATCGCTCAATCGACAAGTCGACCCAATAGCTCAGAGGTAGAGCTCTTGCCCACCATGCGAGAAGACCGCGGGTCGAGCCTGAGCGATGGGATGATTGTTACTCGTATATAAATACGAATGTTTTTTTTTTTTCTTTGCAAAATAATGGTAAGCCTAGAGTGACCAACATTAGTCAATTTTTTGCTGAAATTGAACTTACAAATGTATTTGAAAATTTTGTCAAGACTTTTACCTACATACATATGTCGTATCTATTCAGAAATAAGTCAGGGGTCAGTAAAGTGTTTGAATGTAGTTATAATATAATATAATATAGTTACTCATACGGTACATGTAATATCATTACACATGTGCACATACTGTCATGTTATCTCACAAAATCTGTATTCGGCTCTATTTATTTACATATTGACATCTTTGTGAGTGAAGGAACACTGCTGTGATATTTCAAAAAGATGATTATATAAATTCGGATGCTTTTGTCTTTGGTCACATTGTAAAGAAAAATAACTCGAATTGCACTTTTAATTTTTTACATGATAATTTACACATTCAGTCAGATTCTGCAACATATGACGTGGTCATTGAATGATTTCTTTCTATAAGAATTTGCACAATATGTTGAGGGAATCATATGTAAAGTTTCATTTGAAAATCTTGGGCTGAAAAAATAATATAGCCAAAAAATTGAGCATTTCCATTACAATCAATGGATGGCTAAAAAGTCTGATCAATTTCAAAATCTCAAAATTTTGGATGGTGACCTCCTAATATTGTCCCTTACATCTGAATTACATGTAAATTAGGAAATCAGAATTATGCTTTTTTTCTGAAAATAAATGTTGTATAACACGAAATGTGTGATATCACCTTAAAAATATACAATATTAAAGATACGGAACGACACTAAGCGCTGATCTAGAGAGGGTAGGGCTCAGATCGTGCGCCCCTCCCCTAAAAAGTAACTGGAATTGCAGATTTTCACCGATTTTACGTTTACTTTTACTTCAGAGTCATAGCCTTGATCGCCCGCCCTGACGAACTGGATCCTCCCCGGAAAAATATTCTGGATCCGCCCATGACACTGAAGTCTTTACTCGCAATGTAGGACCTAAGGGACGGAAATGTCATGGAGCGAAATGACTTCTAACCGACGCTTTTAGTTTCATGTGAGAATAATTACTATGGTTCATCAACAGATTTTGTAGATAATCAAAAACTCCGGACATTTTAATTACTGTCTTCAACTGGACAGGGCACCCCTGGGGACAAAATCACTGACCGTGTGTAATACTGTCGGGCAAACTGCAAGCGCGGATCTAGAAGGTTGGTTAGGGGATCAGGGCCTCCCTAGAATTAGCCAAAAATCCTTATTTTTCTTGTTTCTACATGTACGTATGATCAGTTTCAAAACCAAAGGCTACCCCCTCCCCCCACTGACGGACTGAACCTTCCCCACCCTGGAAAAAAAATATAAATCCGCATATGCCGTCGGGCAGAGTGGACACTGCATGGTCAGTGGTCAGTGGGGAAGTCAGATAGTATCATTTATGTTCAGGTGGGGGTCAAGATGTCTATCTGGATTTGATGATGAAGTTTATGGGAATGTGAGGGGAGTGGGAATTATTACAAGGGGTGGGTTAAAAATTGTGAAAATGTTTGATATTTGGGGTGGGGTGTGTTGGAGGGTTGTATCACATCGTTTGAATCCTCTTCAAAATCGTTGTTCATATTTCCCGATAAATTTATAGGTAATTGTCTACATAATCTATTAAGATCAATTCTTGAAATCGCTGTTGGTTGGATCAATATGGTCGGATGGACGAAATATTGAAGCTATAGGTTGGATAGAGCTATAAATACCCCCACAGCCCCCTCGCACACCCCTCCCTCCTTCCTTTTCCAACAGACTAGCTCTATCTATAATGAGAATTTTGTTTGCTTATATGAATGTCTGCATGCATGAAACCTGCATCAAAGAACATATTCACTGTTTTGTTTACCGCTTTGCGTCTGGTTTTTGAATTTATACTTAGATTTATCATCGCTTGCACCTAAGATTTGATATATTTTACGTGCGCAATCGAAAGGCACAGACAACCATTTCAGCCCAGTAGATAAGATATTTGGATGTTATGTAATAATTGCTAAGCATTTGAAAAACGAACAATCGTTGAATTTACGTTGGCATCGCTAATTGACCAAAAACAAATAATTCCTGTCAAACTACACTAGAAGGGAGTATCATATATTCCCGGATTATTATTTTTTCCCTTTTACTTTAAATATCGATTTCAATTTCACGGAAGAATGTCACATTCGGATAAAGATCAATGACTTTATTTATTGAAAATAATGTGTTGTTCAGTGTTTTTCTACTCCTCGTCGTCCTTTTTCGAAGAAGTGATACTAAAATGGAGGCTTAGAGCATTCGCGTATCTACATAGAGTGGGTAATCGGTTCCAGGAACCCTACAATTTGTCAAAAATACGGTTTTTTTCTGATATTTGTGCATATTTTTCTCCATATCATTGACTTGAACCCCCTAACCGGATTTTCAAGACAACACACCGTCACACACGTACACACGAGGAAAGAAAAAAAAAGTTTTGGTCCCAGTCTAGAAGTGCATGTAGATATTTTCTCTATTATTTACTAATTTAGTCAATAAGGTACATGTAGGCTTACTTATCACTAAGATCTGTCATGGAGAAAAGTAAGAAACGCTCATTAAGTTACCAACGTGAGATCATAAGATTACATGGCGATGTTCGTGCAGATGTACACTATTGATAAATTATCCAGGACGAGGTACCGATATAATTTTATGTGTACAGAAATATCGGAGTCCCCCCCCAACTCCATGTTATTTTTGTATAAGAAGAATTATGTTGTTAAAATACTCATATAATATGTGACTGAAATCGCTGAAAGGATTAAATAGACCCCTCCGCCTCTTTCGGTAAAGTACATACTACTTTTTTTTATTCTAGGGAAAGGATGGGGTTTCTAGTCATGTCGAGGGGGTATAAAAGCTATGTGTTTGAAAACAAACATACATGAAAAGGGGAAAATAAAAGCTGATCGGGGGGGATTCCTGGGGAAGGTCCCGATCTCCATTATTCCTTTCTTGATCCGCTCCTGAGTTCCTCTGTGTGTTCTAGAACTTTTAAAAGATATAAAATGAAAATATTCTGGAAATATACTGTCTGAAAGGAAAGAGAGAATGGAGCGAAGAATACACAGTCAACATATTGAAACGATTTTCCAGAAGTACACAAATCTCTGCCAGGTTGATTGATATTGACAAGTTCATTGTACTATTTTGATACGCCCCCGTCAGCAGCATGTTTCTTAGATTGATGAATGATATTCGATGTAAATTGACATGCTTACATGTTACCCAGGAACAAACACGGTGTATTCATTCAAAAACAGCCAAAGAAATGATCATAAATGATTTATTCGGGCAACTGTTTTTCATTGAGCAAGCACGTGGCTTTGTTGTTGTTTACAAAATGCAATACACTAAAAGTAGCGCACTGGCTGATTTCCTATTCTGACGTCATTTCCGACTCTCCCGGAGGAACTAATCACAAACGAGTACACACGCGATAGTTGATAGCAGTCGAAGAAAACTTCAAGAAGTTGCTAAAATGATCTAAAAGAGCTAAACAGGAAACGAGGAACGATGGCTAGATATGTTTTAATAAACTTATGGTTCTTGTTACTAGGAATTAATCAAGTTTTCTCGTTTGAGCTGGATATTAAAGAAAAAGGGAAAATCTCAATAGGTAAGTTCGATGTTTATTGCACCAATAATATCCGATCTCTCTCATAGACTTTACCAGGCGAATAAAATTAGGGTAGGGCTCCAAGTACGAAATGTCTGGATTGTAAAATGTTTTTAGAATGTTTCATAAACTTGGTAGTAAACACTCGAACTGTCTGCTTCTACAAGTAAACATGTACCTAGCCCCGTCTAGTTTCGGTTTTTAGTAGTTTACCTGTATGGGGGGTTGTTACATGTTGGTTGTTCAACAGGTAAATGGGTCGAGGGGGTTTAAAGACTAGCTAGAAACGAGTTTACACACATCTGTCAATAGTTAAATATCAACATTATAAACATAATAGAGATGAGTGATTAAAAGTGAGTCTTCTCAGATCTGAATCTGACAACGACATTTTTGTTTTCATCAAAGAAATTAGAAAATCAAAATGTCACGATGAATACGGATCTGTGAAAAAATGAAATGATTCATTTTGGTTTTATTGTTGAAAATGATGAATGAATTATATCAGAGTATAAAAAAGACAATTGTACCTTTGAGAATGTCATTTAGTGCATAAATTTACCAATTTGAAAGTTAGGTGCCTTTAAGTTTAACGATATTTTAAAATAATCTTTACGTATGGTCTTACTAATATTTTTGTTTGTTTACATGACTTACAATATTTTTATGCATGTACATGTAAACACTAAACAATCGTTTAACTGAATTTAATTAATGAGTTCACAAAGCCAATTTTTTACTGTAAAGAAAAATCTCTACCTTCCCACACCTTCCTGACAATGCAGGTCCTTACCATGCTTACTCCCTGGTATATATGAAAAGTACAAAAGTATAATAGTTTTAATCAATACAAATAGATTGTCGCATCATGTAAACTTGTTTCTGATAGACACCCTACCCACCAACCCTCCCACACAAAATTCTCCTTCATTCATATTGCATGTACCAAATTCTGAAACCTGAATGAATGGGTTTTCTGCGATTTTATTATTGCTTACTAAGCAAGCACGCAGTTTATATGGCCAGTAGTGAGCACTCCTTTATCTCTGTCATTTATTTTTCATGTGTTGAATTTAGAAGTTGATCTATTTTACCTTAGACTTTTAATACACTGTATAGGTGTTAAACATGATGTATTATTAAATTTCGCGGACGAAAAGAGCCAAGTAATGCGTAACAAGGAATGTTATATTGTGTAAGATGTACCGAGAAAGACACTATGAACATGTGCTTTTCATTAACTTTTAGCCCCATGCAGAAAAAAGGTGATGAAACAGTAGGCTTACATCGTGAATGTAAATCGTTTTTCTTGTGAAAAATAGAAATGTGATTTTCAGGGAGGGTTTCTGGGGTGTGGGGGTGCGTCAGCCTATGATTTTGAGTTTTGAAAAATAGAAACGTAGGACCAAACTACCCGACGTAAGACTGAGGGGTGGGTAGGGGGGGGGGGCTTCTTACGATGACCCCTCAATCCAGGAAACGACGTCTTCCCTCTAGATCAGAGAGGCGCATTGCACATTTTTCTGTGGGTGTAACTCGCATCGTTTTCTTAGCACCCGTCGATCTGCCCATGAATGAAAGACTTTGGAGTTGGGAGAGGGGCTTGTCTTAGCGGCAATATATAGCCCCTAAACCCGTCTAGATCTGCCATTGAATGATTTCAAGACTTGAGAGGGGGTGTCTAAGTTAGCGGCAATATATAGCCCCTCAACACGTCTAGATCCGCCCTTGAATGATAGACTTGGGAGGGGGTATCTTAGCGGCAATACATAGCCCCTCAATCCGTCTAGATCCGCCCTTGATTACAGACAAAATTGGTGTGTCGCACATTTTTCTGTCGTGACTCGCATCAGTTTCTTCAATGGAAAACTGGAGAAGTCGAAAGGCGATTTACAATGTGAATAATATATAACTTACTAACGTAAGTAGGTACTGACAGGAAAGAGCGGATCCAGGAATTTTTACTAACATTTAGTTTCAAGGAAAGACGATCCATCTGTCTGTCTGTCTTCTGTATTTCTGCTTCAACGATTTTTTTTTTATTATTGATAATTAATATCATGATGGCTTTCCGCATATTTCACTTGCTTTGACCTTGTGAAGAGACATTTCCATTGATACTATAAATATCAGACCTTATAACCTTGACCTTGGAATTCGACCTGCTTTTTTTTAAACTTTAATGTACGCACTATACATGTAATTTTTGATTTGTTAGTTATAGGGCTTTCATTTTCTTGTGACAAGACTTGTCCTTGACCTCATGACCTTGATCTTGGAGTATGACCCACTGTGGTAAAATTAATTTGTATCTCTTCTAATATATGCCGTATGTCAGGTCTCTTTCATGTTTAAGCGGGTGTTTGCCTGAACACCCCCCCCTACCCCTCTTTTTATAGTTTCCTGCAACAAAAATACCAATACTATAGGGCGGAAGAAAGTCGCCATTTACATGTACATTTTCAGTTTCAAGAGCGAATATTTATCAACAAGCTTGAGGAAATATGGGGTAAAATTTCTTTAGGGTTTTGGGTACAGTATTGTGTAAAAAAGACATTTTGAAACTTGACTCGTACAAGGGGGAGATTATCCTACTTTACAACAGAAATCACTTCAAATTATCTTTTAATTTCGCTTACTATTACGTAGCTGTAGCGCTTTGTACTGATAAATGGTTTGATATAAAATACAGACATTTTCTTTTTATCACACTCATGACCCCATTTCCTTTATCTAACTCTTGTGAGGGGGTTGATTTTTTTAGCCCAAAACACACATGATATAGAACATGCGCGTTACTGAAACAAAATCGTCCGTTAACAAAGGGGGGGGGGGGGGGTTAGGGACGGGAAGTCGGCAAATTATACACCATATCGTGTATTTAAGCAAAATTCACAGACAAATGTTGAAGCCCCTCGCACATATACGACATACGCGATTAAAAGAAATTCTTGATGTGTGACTCGTCTCTTTGAGGGAAGGGGGGGGGGGGCGATTGTTGATTCGACTAAACTATAAGTAGACAATACCCCCTCGTACCTCTAGATCTGCGCTTGTGTAAGATACAGTAACTTTTCCCCCCTTTTATTCATAATGACATTTATACTGAACTTTGCCTGGGTCTGTTACCTAGATTGACATGGACAGATTTAGAGATGCGGGGGATGTGAAAACGTTCTTCATCCCCTTCCACCCAAAACAGATTTCTCCTTATCTATCTGTGCGGTCGATTTTTCCTTCACGTCGATTCCATGCGCATGCTATGGTACGCTACCTTAAAAAACATCATACGCGGATTTTTTTATAAGTTTCTTTAAATAAATGTTTGAAAAAAGTTAACAGATCATAAATTCGCATACAAGAATGAACCCTAACAAATAGGGAATAGTAAGATGAAGAAAGGAACATGAGCGGAACCAAGGTGAAAAAAGGGGGGGGGGGTGCAAGGGGTTGCCTTACCACTTGCACTTTAGTTCCCTTTTCTTAACATTATGTCTTGTGCTTTTTCCTCGAAAAACGTTTTGAGAACAACACTCGTTTTAAACACGGTGGATTCACACTTGAGAATTTTTTTTTCTTAAAGTAGAGAAAAGGGAAGGGGGGAGGGACTTCTTGACTACGAGAGGTTTTATCGATATTTTCTGTATAATGCTTTGTTACATGTACTCCTGTCTTTCTATCTTACCTGTACACATGAGTTTCTACGAGGCATGTTAAGGTGCATTCCTAAGTCAGACTTGTTCAAAATACCTCAATCATATATTTATGTAATTCAAGTTTGAGAAAATATGCACAAATTTGTTTCCTTTCCAAGTTTACATGTTCGGTTTTATAAGCCTAATCTACAAATCTATTTCGGACTATTCATAATTGTACGTTAAGTTGCATAATATGAATTCATCACAATAGTTTTGCGGTTAAATACGAAGTAGACTCTTCACGAGACAATGGCAGCTTTTACTATAGTTATGATCGAGGCTGCTTCATTCATAGGAATCTGAGATGGAGAGTTGTGTAATAATGAGAAGAAGTAATAGAAAGTTAACGAGAAAAATACTAGTAAGATAGAAAATGATGAAAGAGTCGAGCCTGAAGGCGACGAAAAACAGCCGCGGATCTAGGAAAAAAATATCGGGAGTAGGGTAGTGGAGGGACTGGGGGAGAGGGAGGTTCCAGCTATGTGGAATGTGTGTCTATTACCTACATTTAAGGAATAGTGGAGTTATGTTCTAATCTCTCTTCAAATAGAAAGTACAATAGAAATTATTTTACATTTAAAGTGCAGGCTAATTCAATTTTATTAAAAAAAACCACTTAGGTCAGACATCAAGGTCATACCGTAAATATATATTTCAGAGGTCAAGGTTATTCTATTTAAGGTTTATAAGCAAAGACCCAGAAGGTCAAGGATGTAAAATCGAGTGGCCATCTCAGCCTAGTATCGTAGTTCCACTTTCCGTCTTTGACCTCTGACATGGTACTTTTTGAACATTGATATACTATATAGTCAGGTCAGTTTATATCTAGGTCAAATGGTCGATTTAAAATTAGATCAAACCTCCGTTGATTCAAAGAAATCCAAGATTTATACCTAGATGATAGACTAGACTGATGACCGTCAATACCTCAGTAGTTTGGTGATCATATTTAGATGATAGATGATCGTATATTTTGTGTCGCCTGCGAAGCATAGCGACACTTAGGGATCACTTTATCCGTTGTCCGTCTGTCCATATGTCCGTCTGTCTGTCACACTTGGATGCCTGTCACATTTGGATGTCTGTCACACCTTATTTAAAAGTGATTTCTAAGTGTCGCTATGTTTCCCAGGCGACACATGCATTCCTTGGAATGGTTTTTTCATGATTTACAAATATTTTTAATTTCGAACACTCTTTTACAGGTAAGATTCGCACTTTAGCGAACCAGCTTAGATGTTTGTACAATTGCATAATATATCACATTCTCACTTTACGAACAGGAAATCGTTTGGAATCTTTTTCCATGAAAGTCTTCAAATTTTAGACAAACCAAAGAAAATGGTTCATGCAGCGTGCACGTGCTTTTTGGTGCATTAACGCTGGTAAACAGGTGTTGCCTCTCAGATAGGGGGAGATACTAGATACACGATTATCTCCCTTCCATATCATAAAGACCGCTTTATATTCAGGCAATCAAATCCTCGGAAAAACCTATTACAAGCTCGTACGATTTCTAGAAAGGAAAGAAATTTTCTGGTAATTATGATGTAATCAGAAACAAAAACAAAAAACAAAAGAAGAAAGAAAAAAATCCTGTTATTATGCTGTTACGAAATAAAGGAGAAGAATTTTTTCTTTGGTATTTTAATGAAATACAAAAAAATAATAATAATGAATAAATAAATACAAAAAAATAAAAATAAAATCTTAAAGTATGAAAAAATTAACCGAATATAAAGGAATCAAGAACCCAAGCTGTTTCTGACACTTTGGATACGCAAGTCTGTTTCAGGTCGCATCTTCATTTCTGAAAAGTAGCTATAGAAATTAGAATATAGAAAATCCCTCATTTTTACAACAGTCAGCTGTAGGGGAAATGAGAAGGATACGTAGAATGTTAGAAGCTGCGGTCGGGTTGGGATGGGGTAAACATGTAATTCCTAGCCATATAGATAAAAAGACGTACGTGTTGATATCATATGTATTTTATAGATATAAATCAAATACGCTGTCTTCGCCGGTGTTTTTCTTACATCCTGCAATTTTCTGGCATACCAGAAACCGTCGCGGTAAATAAGGCGTGTAATGAGCATTTATGACGCAGGTATCTTGCAGAGCTACGCTCCTGTACTGGGTCAATGGATCCAGATGAAAACTGAGAATGGCGCGAAACATTTGTCTAATTTGCATATTTTGATGGGAGAATTGAATTAATTTTTGCATCAAAATTGTCATTTTATTATACTAGTATATACATTTATTGAATTTCCGCTTAAATGAATCAAAACTAGTACATTGTATTACCATAATTGCCCAAATCCTCACACTGAAAATTACTAACATTGGCATTCATTGATTCGTTTTTAGCTCACCTGAGCCATAGGCTCAAAGTGAGCTATTGTCATAGCGTGGCGTCCGTCGTCCGTCGTCCGTCGTCGTCCGTCGTCGTCCGTCGTAAACTTTTCAACATTTTCGACTTCTTCTCCAGAACCACTGAAAAGATTTTCATGAAACTTGGTAGGAATGAAGTACTCATGGTCCCCTACAAGTGTTGTTGTTTTTCGTCCGGATCCATCAACAGGTGGCGCCACCAGAGGCAAAAGTAGGTCACAGGGGGTACCCTCCTTTGACAAACTTCTTCTTCAGAACGGAGGCACGTATCGACAAACCGAAAGCATCAGGATGAACTAGAGAGATGTCTTAAGAAGTGTTGTTATTTTTGGTTCCACTCGGAAGTCAAATTTTTGACGCGTTTTTGACGTCTTTTCGGACTTCGTCAGAAATGCACATTTTTGCACTATTTCTTTAAATAACTCAATAAGTGTATGATTTTACACATTCATTTACTGCATATTTATCATATTTAAGTTACTAAATGCTTTGATAAGTATTTTATTCTAAAATTTAGATTTTTTGATTTTTTATTAATTTTTTTCTTATGTGAAAAGGAAGGGGGGGGGGTGATTTTCATACATATTCAACTTCTTCTCCAGAACCACTGAAAAGATTTTCATGAAACTTGGTAGGAATGAAGTACTCATGGTCCCCTACAAGTGATGTTGTTTTTCGTCCAGATCCATCAACAGGTGGCGCCACCAGAGGCAAAAGTAGGTCACAGGGGGTACCCTCCTTTGACAAACTTCTTCTTCAGAACGAAAGCACGTATCGACAAACTGAAAGCATCAGAATGATCTAGAGAGATGTCTTAAGAAGTGTTGTTGTTTTTGGTTCCACTCGGAAGTCAAATTTTTGACGCGTTTTTGACGTCTTTTCGGACTCTGTCGGAAATGCACATTTTTGCACTATTTCTTTAAATAACTCAATATGTGTATGGTTTTACACATTCATTTACTACAAATTCATCACATTTAAGTTACTTAATGCTTTGATATGTATTTCATACTGAAATTTTAATTTTTTGATTTTTTATGAATTATTTTCTTATGTGAAAAGGAAAGGGGGGGGGGGGGGTTATTTTCATACATATTCAACTTCTTCTCCAGAACTGCTGAACAGATTTTTATGAGTATTTTTTCAATCATGAATAGATATGTTTACTGTGAACATGGACCCAAGGCTTGTGGGTTCAAGTCCCGGCACGAGCACTCCTCAAATTTTTTTCTTCATTTTTTCCCATTTTGTCAGCTTATTATGCACTTTTAGAT
Source organism: Pinctada fucata (assembly GCA_028142955.1). NCBI lineage: Eukaryota > Metazoa > Mollusca > Bivalvia > Pterioida > Pteriidae > Pinctada > Pinctada fucata. The sequence continues at coordinate 8,177,651 of AP027115.1, forward strand.
AATCTGAGTACCTTAAATTCCATTTTTTACTTAAAAAAAATTTTTTCCCTTTATTAGCTCACCTGAGCCATAGGCTCAAAGTGAGCTATTGTCATAGCGTGGCGTCCGTCGTCCGTCGTCCGTCGTCGTCCGTCGTCGTCCGTCGTAAACTTTTCAACATTTTCGACTTCTTCTCCAGAACCACTGAAAAGATTTTCATGAAACTTGGTAGGAATGAAGTACTCATGGTCCCCTACAAGTGTTGTTGTTTTTCGTCCGGATCCATCAACAGGTGGCGCCACCAGAGGCAAAAGTAGGTCACAGGGGGTACCCTCCTTTGACAAACTTCTTCTTCAGAACGGAGGCACGTATCGACAAACCGAAAGCATCAGGATGAACTAGAGAGATGTCTTAAGAAGTGTTGTTATTTTTGGTTCCACTCGGAAGTCAAATTTTTGACGCGTTTTTGACGTCTTTTCGGACTTCGTCAGAAATGCACATTTTTGCACTATTTCTTTAAATAACTCAATAAGTGTATGATTTTACACATTCATTTACTGCATATTTATCATATTTAAGTTACTAAATGCTTTGATAAGTATTTTATTCTAAAATTTAGATTTTTTGATTTTTTATTAATTTTTTTCTTATGTGAAAAGGAAGGGGGGGGGGGGGTGATTTTCATACATATTCAACTTCTTCTCCAGAACCACTGAAAAGATTTTCATGAAACTTGGTAGGAATGAAGTACTCATGGTCCCCTACAAGTGATGTTGTTTTTCGTCCAGATCCATCAACAGGTGGCGCCACCAGAGGCAAAAGTAGGTCACAGGGGGTACCCTCCTTTGACAAACTTCTTCTTCAGAACGAAAGCACGTATCGACAAACTGAAAGCATCAGAATGATCTAGAGAGATGTCTTAAGAAGTGTTGTTGTTTTTGGTTCCACTCGGAAGTCAAATTTTTGACGCGTTTTTGACGTCTTTTCGGACTCTGTCGGAAATGCACATTTTTGCACTATTTCTTTAAATAACTCAATATGTGTATGGTTTTACACATTCATTTACTACAAATTCATCACATTTAAGTTACTTAATGCTTTGATATGTATTTCATACTGAAATTTTAATTTTTTGATTTTTTATGAATTATTTTCTTATGTGAAAAGGAAAGGGGGGGGGTTATTTTCATACATATTCAACTTCTTCTCCAGAACTGCTGAACAGATTTTTATGAGTATTTTTTCAATCATGAATAGATATGTTTACTGTGAACATGGACCCAAGGCTTGTGGGTTCAAGTTCTGGTACCCTGGTAACTTTAGTTTTGTATAAGTTGGTACATGTTCATGTATGCAAGAGTTGTCTTTCTTTAATATAGATTTATGTTTTTGAGGTTTAAATTTTTGGATTATCGATTCATTTGAATGTTATATATTTTGAATTATTAAATAGGTATGGAAAAGGAAACTAAATTATTTTAAAAAGATGAATAAGTATTTTCAAATTTATCTTGTGAAGACTTAGATATACAACTATGAAATTACAATATTGAGAGCAGCTCAAAATATTAATGTAAGAACAGATCAATGTTATCAATAACACAGTGAAAGGATGGGGAGGGGGTCTGTTATTTTGCTTTAGCTTCTGTATAACTATCTCTCTCGGGTTACTTAGATTACTCAAGAAGAAGGGGGGATGATTTTCATACATATTCAACTTCTTCTCCAGAACCACTGAACAGATTTTCGTTAAACTTGGTAGGAAAGAAGAAATCATGGTCCCCTACAAGTATTGTTGTTTTTAGCTCACCTGAGCGAAGCTCAAGTGAGCTATTGTCATAGCGCATCGTCCGTCCATCGTCCGTCCGTCCGACGTAAACTTTTAACATTTTCGATATCTTTTCGGCAACCGCTGCACAGAATTTCACGAAATTTCACAGGAAGCAAGTACTCAATGCCCTCTATCAAATTTTTGTTTTTCAAGCCGATCGGAAATCCAAGATGGCCGCCACAGGCTCTGATTGGCTGACACATTTTTTACTTCTCTTCTGAAACTGCGTCACAGAATTTCATGAAACTTCACAGGAAGCAAGTACTCAATGCCCTCTACCAAGTTTGTGTTTTTTGAGCCGATCGGAAATCCAAGATGGCCGCCACAGGCTCTGATTGGCTGACACATTTTTGACTTCTCCTCCGAAACTGCTGCACAGAATTTCATGAAACTTCACAGGAAGGAAGTACTCAATGCCTTCTACCAAGTTTGTGTTTTTGGAGCCGATTGGAAATCCAAGATGGCCGCCACAGGCTCTAATTGGCTGACACATTCTCGACTTCTCCTCTGAAACCGCTGCACAGAATTTCATGAAACTTCACGGGAAGCAACTACTCAATGCCCTCTACCAAATTGTGTTTTTCAAGCCAAGATCCAAGATGGCTGCCACAGGCTCTGATTGGCTGACACATTTTCAACTTCTCTTCTATAACCACTGCACAGAATATCATGCAACTTCACAGGAAGCAAGTACTCAATGCCCTCTACTAAGTTTGTGTTTTTCGAGCCAATCGGAAATCCAAGATGGCTGCCACAGACTCTGATTGACTGACACATTTTCGACTTCTCCTCTCAAACGGCTGCATAGAATTTCACAAACCTTCACAGGAAGCAAGTACTGATTGCTCTCTACCAAGTTTGTGTTTTTCGAGCTGATCAAAAATCCAAGATGGCCGCCACAGGCTCTGATTGGCTGACAAATTTTCGACTTCGTCTCTGAAACTGCTGCGCAGAATTTCATGAAACTTCACAGGATGCAAGTACTCATACCCTCTATCAAGTTTGCGTTTTTGGAGCCTATCGGAAATTCAAGATGGCCGCCACAGGCTCTGATTGGCTGACACATTTTCAACTTCTCCTCTAAAACTGCTTCACAGAATTTCTTGAAACTTCACAGGACGCAAGTACTAATTGCCCTCTACTTAGTTTGTGTTTTTCGAGCCGATTGGAAATCCAAGATGTCCTCTATAGGCTCTATTTGAATGACAAATTTTTGACTTATCCTCTTAAACTACTGCACAGAATGTCACTGAACTTTACAGGAAGTAACTTGTACACCTTGTCCTTCTCAAAGCTTCACTAAAAGCGATTTCCTTCAGGTCTTGACTTTGATTGAAAACATACATACAGTCTCCTCAGGTGAGCGATGTGGCCCCCTTGGGCCTCTTGTTTTGAAGTCCCCCCACCCCCAAAAAAAAAAAAAAAAAAAAAAAAAAAAAAAAACCACCCTCCAATCTTTGTCTTTTTTATAGAACAGCCAACCTAAGCTTAAATAAATAAGTCAGAAATTTTATGACCAATCTTGTTTTGACGTACACAATGTATGCAGACGACAACTTGATACCCAACATCTTCTGCATCCGCGATAACAAAAAGTCCCAACGCATGCGCAGAGCAGAAGTGACACCAAATTTGTGGGTATTGGTTGAATAGACGTATTGTTTCACGGCGAGTAAATTTCACTTATCTGTACTACTTATATTGCATACTTAAACACACATGTTGCTCTGAAAAATTAGGTTAAACCTGACGAGTTTGGGGTCGATCTGACTTTAGTTTTATATAACTGACGAGATTAAAAAATGAGGAAATAAAAATGAACTTTAATGAGAGTAGGTCAAAATGACGTTTTGTCCATACATTGTAAGGAAATAAAGCCCACTTTTCTTTGACTTTCTAAACCAAGCTCGGATCTAAAGGGAGGGAGGTGTTAGGGGTCAGAACCCCGTGGAATATTCCAAAAAGCTGATGTTCCCCTTTATAACGTTTAACTTTACTTTCAAAATTAGACCAGCTGGATTTTTTTTTTAGATCCGCCGATGTAAACGTTCACATTTGCTATATGTACCATGGTTACCCCCTCTTTCTTTTCTAAAAAACCCTTTTCAAAGCATTGGTCCGCTCCTGATAGTCACACTGCTGTGCTAGCTCTTTTAGCTTCTAGCAGTAGAGTTGGAAAACTAACATTCTTTACAATTCTTTCTTTTTTCTTTCTCAACACAATTCATTCGTTGCAGGGCACAATTCATTGATGTACATGTTTTATTTGCTTGTTATACGAGTTGAATTTGTCCGTCTGTCTAGTTTGTGCATGTATGTCAGCGAGTTTGTCTTTGAAATTTAGCAAAGCTGACCTTAAAACATCGTCAAGGTGTACATGTATTTTATATATAGTTTGCTATATGTTAATTATATATACCTACTCTCATTAAAGTTCATTTTTATTTCCTCATTTTTTAATCTCGTCAGTTATATAAACTAAAGTCAGATCGACCCCAAACTCGTCAGGTTTAACCTAATTATTGCTATATGTTTGCTATATATAATACTGTAAAAATGTATACGAAAAAAGTGCACACAACCTTCCGGGTCCGTCCGTATGTAGAGGAAGTATCGCCTGATCGATAATTTCCGTCGATTAGCTGCTTCTGTGCATAGAGCGCCGATTGCCCGGAAATGAGTGCTGCTTCCGTTAAGTACCTAAATACACTTCCGGGAGCGAAATTGTAGGGTTTACGAGGTAAAACATGGACTCTTGTTCAAAAAAGTAAAAAACCAAAATCAAAATTTGTACTAATGCGCTGTGTGAACTTCGTTCTCAAAATGGAATGCTGCAAAAAAATAAAAAGACTATGCTGCAAAAAAAAAAAAAAGAAGACAAAATCGAAATTAGCAAATTCGCTCTGTATAATAGTTCATACTTTTTCAAAATTGTCGGAAGCTGCGAGGAATGTTTTCCCTCCAAATACTGCACGAGGCCTTGCATGATAAGTGGTGAACATTTTCTTCGTAATGCTTAATTTCTTGTAACAAGCGACTTTGAGGTTTTTACCATAAAGAATGTAATCGATGGAATGTGATTGAAAATCACAATAAGATTGCAATATTAGCTGGCAAACTCGGGCTAATAAGGTATCACGGATCCGTAAACTACAGGCATATGGCGGTAAAGCTAGTTTCAATGGAATGGAAATGACAGGAATGAATTCATTCAACCGTTTAAGGACGTGGCGCGATAGGTTGCCATTTCTAAGCAAACACATTAAGATTTTTTTGAACGCGAAAATTAGTTCAAGGTTGGATCTAATTCTGAACAAAATTACTGATGACGTCAGTAAAACGTTCTTTCTTTCTGGTCTGTTCGAAATAGCGATCTTAAGGTCTTTAGGGAGCTAGCATGAAGTTTGATTAAATGGCTCAAATTTGACAAGCAATTAAGTTTGAAGCATTTGGTACCGTTTGTCCTAACTTGCAAACAAGGACATACGGACGCATGCGCAAGAAATTGCGTTTATCCAGCACATAGACGGAAAGATCGTTCGAGTATTCGTATGCGCTACTAAAATTTTTTTAAGAGGCGCTTACGAATAATTGCCAGGCGATCTTTCGGCCTGTGATCCAGCATACAAAAAATTAGACCCTTGATTGAACTTTGCTTTGCTATAAACTGACATGACGAAGCATAAATCATTCACTGAAGGTTCGAAGTCAAATTAAATTTGATTTTGAGAATTGAAGGAAAAAAAGAGTTTTAAGCAAGTCAAAATTTCACAAAATGTATAGGGGGGGGGGGGGAGGGGGTTGACCAACTGGAACCTTTTGCAGACGTGTATTTGTTCAGTTTCCTTTATTGAGCTTTAAAATAATCGAACACAACATAACATTGTTTCTACAACTCATATATGTCACTGTTTAAGAAAAAATGCTAACGACATATAGTAAAAATCTGTTACAAGTACTTGTAGCTTCCTTCCATTGAACATTAATCGCGTGTTTCCATATTCCAATTGAAAGTCACAGATGTAATCTAACTTCTCAACAGCATTTGACAGGCGATGTAAACAGAAAAGTCATATTTCAAGTTAAAGTTCAACATTTCAATGCAACGGGATTCGATTGAATTTTTCATTATTCAAAGAAACCTGAAGAGGAGCGCCCGTGCAGAAAATTTTGAATTGAAAATGAAATTGAAAAAAAGAAGGATTTATGCGCACTTTGAAAGAATCTGGTGAATCGATGCTTATCTATTGACGTGAATTTGGCAGCATTGAAAAGCGGGGATTGAAGAACAGGGGAGAAGGCGCTCAGATAACCCTGCCATTTCGTAAAGCACATTTCTGACGGTGTGACGCACATAATTTCTTCAGCAAAAATTATTCGGGAAAAGTTTCGATCTTCGGCTTGATACCTATTTGCTACGAGGATATAGAGAAAGCATTATGAATAAAACACATGCTTTTTTGCTCCCGTCGTAGTCTGGTATTTATATTCGCATCTCAAAACATTTTGGAGATTAAGATGTTAGTTTTCACAAGAGCGCTTATCTGTTATGATCTTTGACGAATGTATACAAAATATTGGGTTGTCTGCATGGAGTTATAAAGGGCTGGTACAGCAGTGAGTAATGGAATCGAACACTCCCCTATGTTGATCTAAATGGTTACAGCTGCAGTAAACCGAACACGCCTTTTTCTTTGCCAAAAATAAACAAATACAGTAATGATAATAACTAATTACATAAATGAAAAGATAGATAGATAGATAAATTATTAAATTCAAACTTCTGATAGGTACAGGATGGTGAATGCAAAATTTTGGTTTAAGCATTCATGTACTTCTGATTTATATCGCTTACACATATGATGGAGAAGAAAGTTTCAACCATTGATTACAAAAGGGACTGGGACTTCACACAAAAAAGTAGCTTCCCATGGGGGGGGGGGTTAGGCATGGTCCATTTGATATTCTGGGGGGGGGCTTGGGTTTTTTGTCTGAGCAAGATTATTTTTTTCGCCACGCACCGGGGCAAAATTATTTTTTTCTTGCAAAGTTGGAGCAAGGAAATTTTTTTACAACAATTGATGTGAATAATACATGTAAGAATTAATGTTTGTGTTTTTTCAATAGAAATTCTTTATTTTTACTTAAATTACTCTGAACTTTTTTTTTATGTAAAACTTGTATTCACTTCTAAACTGAGAGAGATACCGTAAAAGATTTTTGCAATATGCTATATATTAAATTTTCAGTGAACAATATGTATATATTAGGTCAACATGCAAGAGGGCCTGAGGGGAGGGTCTTCTAGACAAGATTTTACATGTAGAAATGAAAACTTATGAAAAACTTAATTAAATTCTCCTTCCAAATTAGACACTATGGTGATACATGTATCTAATAATAGTAATAAATTATATTGAAAATGTGTATAAGAATTTAAGGAAGCCCCTTGTTTCAGTCACATGCATACTGTTGATATTTTCAAATATCAACTTGCCATTAGAGAAGAAAACCATGGCGAGCGAAGCAAGCCAAAAATTTTTCATAGAAAGTTAAAACTGCGGCGAGCGAAGCGAGCCGAAAAATTTTCAGGAATTTTAAGCGAATTTTATGGTTATTCTTCAAATTCAGATTACTTGTAAGAGCAAGATTATTTTTTTTCTGTCACACCATAAGCAAATTTATTTTTTTCATCAAAATTCAGAGCAAAATTATTTTTTTCGAAAAAAACCCAAGCCCCCCCCAGAATATCAAATGGACCGTGCCTTATATATATATATAATAAAGAGTTTCACTATCAGTTCTCCTTTTGTCTTCGAATTTTGTGAATAAAAGAAATTTATCCCTGAAGTGTAATTGGATCCATTACTGAACTAGGGAGTGTTCGAGGTATGGAATCCCTGCGACGCAGTTGGGTCCGCTTCTGAGCGAGGGAGTGTTCGAGGATTCTCTTCCTGTTATACTCGATGATAAATTCAGTAGTTTGTGGTTTAACTGGGGAATTATAAATCATGTCAGTCTTCTTTGTGACCTTTACTCAGTCTTGTTTTTGACTTTTACTCTTTTTGGTGAATTCCCTTCGCCATCAGTAATGCAGACACTGTGGGTCATGCTGACATTTGAGGTTTTCACTTAATATTCGTTGTGGAATCGCACTAATTTGTGCAACTTTGGAAAAAAAAATTGGGCGATGAAAGGCCCCTTTGGTATCGGATTTCGCTGCTGATGAGGCGAGAGTGGGTCTGTAACGAAGTCTTTTAATGATACATAAAAAAGAAGATTGTTATGATATGAATGAAAATTGAAATATAAAAGATAATCATGCAGCGTGTATGTTTTAACCGTCTATAACTTAGCCTTTCTTGTCAAGCTGTGGCATTTTCAGAGGACAAATCGGCGGAAATTCAGATAGGGGCCGAATGTACATGTATCCTCGTACTTTACCGTGAATAGAAGTATAATCTTCTACGGAAAATTTGGTCTCTTCTGTAAATCGTATTCACTCGAGGAAATGCTAGTGCCCTCCCCCTTCCTCATTTTCTATGATTATTTATTTAGAAATATAATTACATGTAAGATCACCATGGGTGGGGCAAAGCATATAATCGCCATCCATGTTGTAAATTGACTTTCAAATCCCCCTTATATAGTACTCCTGTGAATCTTAGCTAAATCGGATTGCAGATTTTACTATATTTGCTTTGAAGTGATTGTGCTAGTATTATGATCCATTGAGCAGTTAATCGGTTTTACTCAGCAGAAGTTAAGTTCAAAAGAACTCCGAGAAACTTACACAATTTAGCATTTGACTGGAAATGGATTTTGCATCAGTGATTCTTTTGAATGAGGGTGTCGATGTATGAATGTTTGCAACCTTGAAGCTTTTTAGAGAAGATAATTTTTATGTAAAAAAAACCTCTCAAACATACTGTATAAAGTCTAAGAACGCAAATAATTATTCGAACACTCTATTTGTCCTCATAATTGATCTTATTCTCGAACACTAGTTTTCTCCATAATTGAATTTGATATATTCGAACATTCTATTTTCACTCTGTCGTACCCATATTTGATTTGTAGACCGACTAAAAGCTACATCTGTGTGTTGTTCCATTTATACACAAAAGTTTCTAGTCTGAACTTCAATTTATTTTATTTTCTACATTTATTTGATGATTTGCGTCCGTCTGTTTTGTTCTAGCATGTAAGCATGCCATAGTGTAAGTGAAAGAATTTCTCTAGATAACACTTACATAAAGTAAATCTTTTTTTTTTCGAACACTCTTTTACCTGCCATTTAATTTTCATGCAGATTTTCAAAGATTGTGCTAAATTGCATGTAACCCCGAAAATTCTTCAAACTTCATCGGCAGGATAAAACTCCTCTGATAATTTATCGTAAATTCACATAACTGGGAGGCAGGGAGGGAATGCTAATCCATAGATATCATACTCAGTTTCTTTTTACCCATACATTTATCCAACTTGAGGTATTTTATCTCAAAGTTCCAACAAAATGTTCTCATCGCGGCATAAAAAACATAAATGAAAGTCAGATATTTGAGGTTATCGCAGTGCAATGTTCCTATCATCTTCTGAATTGCGCATCCATAATCTATCTAAGACGGATGCGGTCAAAATTCCTAGCTTATATGCCACGTGATTCGACGAGCAGACCCCGTGACCGCATGACGTCATGTTGCGTAGTGAGTGGAATCCCTCGCGTGTTTTGCCGCGGTGGAAGCATGTGTAGCCCGGATCAGGTTATAAATGATAAGATGGCATTGGATAGCGGGAGATATGTCTATGATATCATTATCTGATAAAGTGATTATTTCGGATATTGAGTGGACCAATTTGGTTCTTATGGTTACCTTTGACATGAAACTTCCCTCATGTCTCAACCGGAACACCTCTGCGGCATACTTTGATCATATCGCAAAAACTAAACATGTACCAATCAAAAAATGGGATTTTAGATCTCAGAATCTGTAAAACAAGATAAGGTCAATAATAAAACCGAACCAGATGAAACCTTCTGACTTTCTTGGGATTGTTCCCTATGTACATACTGATGGTCATAAAATTATGTTAACAAATATTGTTTTAGTATATATACTCTGTACTGCATTTCCTATTTTTAAGGAAGTTACCCCCCTCTTTTCCCACGGTTTCATCCTCTCAATTGTCTTAATCCGCGCACTAGAGAAATTTTGAATTGATTATATGTCAGTGGTCAAGCTTAGTGCACTTAGGTGTCATAACTTGTCAGGTCTTATCGCATTCAAAATCGCTTTCTATCGCCCTGTGGGGTCGGGTGTCGCATGTGTTTCGTATGACCGTCATTTCATGTATAGCTGATTTAGAGGGAAAGGGCATACTTTATTTAGCTGAGCGGAGTGTGGGGTGGAGGGTGGAGTGGAGTGACACATTTCCAGTCAGTTGACCCCCATAATCAGGACAGTGAGGTGAATGACTCTTGGAATAGGGACAACGGTAGAAATATCTGTCAGACCAATTTATCACACTCTCTAATTAAGGACCTTTGATCTCTGTGTTCAACACATTATGGGAATTGTAATTCCCACAGGCAGATTATTCTTTGAATCATAGTCTTACATCTATTGAAACAAGTTTTTGTTTTTATCAACCTCTTACATTATGAAATTCAACATCATATATCATCATATAATTACTGTAATTATACAGTGATTATTTGCTCCTTTTTCATATATGTAATACATGTAGTCGTGGAAAGAAATATGAAGTTGTAATTAAAGTGTTTCTCAGATCATAGATTGACAACTACACGTTTGAGGAGGTTTGTCAAATCATCTACAATGTATATATCAGACTAATAGGCTTCTTTTGTTTTTGGATTTTTTCTCAGCCGGTATTTAGAAATAATTGTGATATACATGTACTTCAACTGCCCGATACCTATCAATAACTGCTGAAATCGACCGCTTTCTGTTCAAGTTAAACAAATGGCGGGTCGCTAAAAACAATGTATAATCATATATATAATGTTGAATTATAATCTAAGACGTTGATAGAAACAAATACTGTTTCAAAAGATGTAAGAATAATCTGTCTGTGGGAATTACTATTCCCATAATGTGTTGAACACAGAGATCAAAGGTCCTTAATTAGAGAGTGTGATAAATTGGTCTGACAGATAAATCTGCCGTTGTCCCGATTATAAGAATCATTCACCTCACTATCCTGGTTATGGGGGTCATCTGACTGTAATTATGTCACTCCACTCCACCCTCCACTCCACACTCCGCTCCGCTAAATAAAGTATGCCGAGGGAAAGTCCCCTCTGATGCAAGAAGCACCCTCCACCAATCTTGAATTAACATTTCCCTGTAAATGAAAAGTTTTGCATAAGGGTTTTTGATTGATCTTTTCTAGATTTTAAAGATGCTCATTTCCGAAAATAACTCTTTGAAACCACTTGCATGAAGACAATTTCTGTGACTTTTTTGTATAGTTTATATAATGAAAGCCCGACAACATTTCAATTAGCCACAACGTGGGACCAGTAAGTTTTTGTAAAGACTGTGGATCCTTTCCCTGGCCGAGTTGGACCCTCCCCCCCCCACCCCCCAAAAAAATCCGAAGTACATTTGTACGTGTACGTGCACACTGCGGAGTAAATATTTCATATGAAGTAAATTCCTGTTGTAGTTAATACCTTATTACTTACAGCTGTGTTCTCTGCAAGATGTCTTATAATACAATTATTTTTATGTTTGAAAAATGTGTCTTGAACGATTATTTTGATATCCCAGTCTCTGTTAGGTGCTTCACCTGATAACTTATTTATAAGATGGCTGGAAATTAACTATGCCAAAATGTTCAGACACATATGTTAAAGAATGTTAATACAGACACAATATTGAAAATCTAATATTACATGTAGGCTGAATTATTAGCCCCCCTCCCCCCTCCCCCCCAAAAAAAATCCATAGGAAATAAACACCTAAAGACCTAACCATACACCTGAAAAAAGTGTGAAAAATGATAGTTCTCTTCATACTATAGACCGTAATTTTACTTATTCCAAGTTATTTTATTTCACCAACAGCGAAAATATGAAAATCTGCAGCTTTAACGAATTTTGAGGTTTGTTGGGTTTCAAATCCCCTTGGATCTAGCATCTTCCAGTTTCTCCAAAAAGATTTATTTGCATACTGCAAATCAGCAGTTTTCATTTAGTTTGAAAACAATTGATCTTAACTTATATTTAGTTGAAACTGTAAGACTTACCATCCCCCCCCCCCCAACCCTGCGCGGATTCAGATGTGGTGTGGAAGGGATGGGTTGATTTAGAACCCCTCCCCCTGGAATTTGTTGAAAATATTAATTCCTCAGGTATTTGCATACAATGTGCTCAATTCATATCCATCCTGTCCCCATCCCTCCTTTATGCCAGACTGGACACTACCCCATACCTGGAAAAAAATAGTAGATAATTGTACACTCCCTCACTTAAGTATCCCTGAAGACGTGCATTTAGATGCGACAGATAGCTAATTCGTTTTTGTCCGAAGATCAAAATGTGTCGAGTTTTGATCCATTTATCCCGAGCGGAAGTTCTTCATGGCGTTCACAACGCCAATAAAACATTAGCAATATATTGTTTTAACACGAGTTGGATGTTGTCCGTATTTGCTCAAGCTCTCAAGGGAAATTTAAATCCACAAGCCGAGAGAGATAAAATCTGACAATAAAAAGGAAAGGTTTCGAAGAGAGCATTGTCGTAAATGTAACCGTCCGTCGCGCCATCGTTCCATTTACCCAAGATATTGGGCGGGAAATTGCGCAAAAACAAGGATAAATATTGTCACATCTAAAAGGATTTCCTCGGCATTTTGTGTAAATGATTCTATTTGTGATGTAACGATAATTCATCGTAATCGGAAAATGAAAATTCGATGCCGATAATCGATAGATTTTTTGTACTATTAAAAGTTGTAGACATATTGTGCTAACGACATTTCGCCCCCTTAACATTCACACATTTACTCCGAGAGATACAGATCAGGTTTCCTATTTGGAATAATAGAATTGTGGAGGTGGACGGGATAAACATTAAAATGAGTTGAAGTCAGCGAAATCTAGAGTGTTCGTATTGAACTCGTAAGAGTGTTCGAGAATTTGTCATCTTTATGAATGAAACATTTCAACTCGTCTTTTTGACAGACAAACAACACACGATTTCCAAAACAACAAAGTATGAAATGACCTTGAACATTGACCTCTGATCTTATACTCTGTTATCGGCTTTGTAAAAAAGTAATAATCTGACGATTATTTTGAAATATTGATTGAAACATTTTAAACTCATGGGTTTTTGGCAGACGAGGGAAACAACAAAGTACGAGATGACCTTGAACCTTGACCTCTGATCTTATACTCTGTTATCGACTATATAAAGAGAATAAGCTGACGATTATTTTGAGATACTGAATGAAACATTCAACTCGTGTGTTTTTTGACAGACGAACAACACTACATTTTGGAAACTGTTGCTACAAAGTATGAAATGACCTTGAACCTTGACCTCTAATCTTCTACTGTTATCGACTGTATAAAAAATGATAAGCTGACGATTATTTTTGAGATACCGAATGAAACTTTTAAAGTCATGGAGTTTTGACAGAAGAACAACACAATATTTGGGAAACTGTTACTACAAAGTATGAAATGACCTTGAACCTTGAGTCCTTGACCTCATCAGAGAGAACATCACATCATTGAAACACGGTGCACATCACTTTATGTGACTAATATCAACAGATTTCAGTATAGGTTTGAAGAAATTTGAACGTAAGCTTGAGCTAGATTGAATCATATATCAGTGAGTTAAAAAGTTCAAGACACCCCCCCCTCCCCCTTGATTCGGAAATTTCAATTAGGCGAGTTTCGATTAGCCTTACCTTTAAATAGATAACTTTACTTACTTTACTTTAAATAGCTTGCTTTACTTTAGATAGCTTTTTAAAATTAACTTTTAATTCTACATACACATATATCACTTAAGTTCAAGGTCAGCACTTTTGTAAAATCCTCAACATAGATTTTTTTTTGCTTTCGAAATTAACTTTAGATTCATTTGATTTATTCTACATGTAGTAAGCCGATATGTCACTCACCCCGATATTCACAGTTTGCTCAGCCGTTGCTGAAAAGTTTGGTATTAGCATTTGAAAGGATTTGCCACATAAAGAGGTAAAGCAGTGACGTACGTATGGATTTAATGGATTACAGAATGTATATTTGGCTTCTGCCTCCATCGAGTCTATCGTATGTCTTATCTTTTAGCTCCATTTTCATTTTTTTTCTCTGAAAATTACGACCAACGAATGATTCTGAACTTCTTTTTGTTTCGTAAATTTTAGGTTTTGTGTCTGCCGCTGCCTGTGTTTCTTATGTCATGTCCTTTAAAAATAAGTCTGTCTGTCAGTCTGTTTTTCTGTCATTCTGTTTGGCCGTCAGTTCGATGATAGTTTTGGATCTATATGGAATCTAGAAAAGAGGTCTTCTGGACATAAAACTATAAAAAGGTCAAATTTTGTACTTGTTCATCAGACATGCATGTTTGTTGAATCCTCATTAGCTGCCAGAATGATCAAGGAAAAAAAAACCAAAAAGAATTAAGAGGGGATAATCTATTATAAATCTGTATAAAGTATGTACTCAAGTCTTTCCTGTCCGTTTGTCTTCGTGTCAAGACCAAAAAAAAAAAAGAATATATGTCACTGTATAACATATATATGCCAGAATTAACGACTTTTCAGGAACAATAAACCATTTATCTCCATGTTGGCGGGAGTCTGCACGCGCTGTTTCGCGCCACCACGCCCAGCCAATATCTTTTCCGCTTACATTCAAGACATCTAATCAAAGAGCAAAATCATGAAACGCTGGTTCCAGAAGCATCATCTTCGACTCGACTCCTTGGGGAAACCTTACACGCAAACCCTGATTTATGGGCTTTTCTCCATTATAAAAGGTTCAATGCTATTTCCGTAAACTTTTTGTCATTTCACAGAGTTTTAGGTGGGGATGATGTATGTGATAGCGAGTTGTTGCTTTCTATTGTCTTTTTTCCACACTGTCCATTAATCTGGGAGGTGGCGCTCCCCTTTTCACATCAGCTGTCCGCAGATTCTGAAAGTAATATATATCCTCCTCTTTGTCTAAATCGTGTTATGATTGTTTGATAGAGTGCTCCCTTCCCTATGTGTAAATCGTGTAAATGATATTTGATAGAGCAAGTTGTTTTACTTAAAACAAAGGACATGGGCGGATCAAGCAACTTTTCAAAGGAGGGAAGGGAGTTTCAGTCCATTTGGAAAGGGGGGGGGGGTGTCCATAAACAAAGCGGAAGGGTTCCAATCTATGGTTTTGAAAAAAAGGTTGGGGTTTCTTGCTCGATCTATCAACCCCTCTAGATTCGCGCTTGAAGAACGTACATGATATTTATAGTTAACAGTTGAACATCTTGTAAATTATAGCTTAGTAAAGTAGCCAGGGTTTGGCTGTTGTTTAACTTGTTACGATTTATCGATAGCTAATGCGAAATGTTCAAAATGCAATTTCTTTCTGCCCCATCTGATTGATCGAGTGCACACAGTATTGCTTTTAAGCGTTGAGATTCCAATAGGCTGTGAATCAACTTCAATTATTGGTGAAAACAATCATATTTGACAAGAATCCATCTGCTTTGTGGCTGATATTTGCTATTGATATTCCTCTTAATTTTCTGCATGCGTGGATCTAGATAAGAAGGGGGAACTTCAGCACTTTTGTCGCTTTCCAAAGAGCACAGGAGCTCGACGTCATCGACCCTCAATGATATCCGCCTCTTCTATGTGGACAAGATTCTGATTCCCTTCATATTTCATGCATGTTCGGGTACTCCCCGTTATGGACCGTCTACGGTTTGACTTTTAACATGTCTGTATGTCTGTTTTTCTGTAATTAATTTAGATTTACCATCGACTTTTGATATTCCATACATGTATACATATATTATAGGTTGCCCAAGTGTTAGCCCTTCAAAAAGTCATTACTTTTTCTGAAGTTAGCAATATTTCTTTCAGACGTACTTAAGAAAAATGCAGATGTATCACAGGATTTTGAAACCTGAGTCTCACTTTTTATGCAGAGCTCAGAATTTTAAGAGTTCATTCACACTTGAGTAACGGACATTTATGGAGATATTTATGGTGAAGGCACACTGTTTTATACATGTATTTGATAATTTTTATCTCAAAAGTAAGAGAAACGCCAGTCCTTTGTGTGTAAGGATAACGAGAAGGGAGAGAGAGAATTATTTATGAATTTATCATCTTGTCCTATACTAAGAGATGTCGAGAGTTAGGAGGGGAAGCGTGTCAGTTTTCTAAGTATTGCATTATCACACAAGTACATGTACTCCTCAAATCTGACCTACCGTACGTAGGAAAGGGTGACCCGGGTATGAGAAAGTATATTAATATCGTCTGCATACATCATCCGCCTCGTGATTATGAATTTTATTTATCAGATCGTAGTAGTACACGTACAATTATTCAATGAAAACAGTTTGAAATTTCCCCTTTTTCTTGCCATAGTGTGACAAACCGCATTAAATATCCCCATCCTTGGGTATAATGAGCCCCCTGCAATGAATCCTTTTAAATGTCCTCTCGGTCGAGTGTGGGTAACCCACTTATACACGTAATATACTTGATTTGGGTAAAGTTTAGTGATTTTAGATCATTGTATTGTGATTTATATACAGTACTTTTGGTTAAGTATAAACCAGGAGTCAATTACATTTATTGTCTGAACAAAAGGTATGAAGCAAGTGAAGTCGGACTAAAACTTTACAGGTGCGAACACGTCATGCTGGGTGGACACTGACCACCGAAATGGCCGCTTGACCACCGGAGTAAAACACATTATGATCAGCTTAAGGCGACAGATTTTGAGTTTGATATACATTGATGTCAAATAAAATGATGATCTCGATAAAAGAACCGTATCAAGGGAAAAGGGATAAGATCGAGATATTGGAAACGGAGTTTATAAAAAAAAAGGGGGGGGGGGGGGGGTTAAGCTGCTAGTATTAAATGGTTCATACTTCATGTAAGAAATCATGGAACAATGTATCTTTCTTCCTCGAATTGTGAGAGTAGGTGGTGGGCGGGGTCTGGCAGGGAGAAAAAAATAAATGGGAGCAGATATGGACCTCTCAGGAAAGAGAGCGATAGATCGCAGCATTTATCGAAATACTAATAACAGCTGCATTATAAAAAAAAAAATCTGTTAACCACTTGTTTTTCCAATCTCTTGTGTTATTGTACCGTCATTGCCATCATGATACAGTTTTAACTAAAAATCTTTGCAACTTCTTGAAATAACCATTATTTATATAATTTAATGCACTTCAGTTGTTCCAAATAATTTTGTTCCTCTCAATTTGATGATTCAGAATTCGCTGAGGAATTATAAAAAAAAGAAAAGATCAGAAAGTGACGCGTTTATGGATTTGTGTCAATCTGTTTCGAATTTTGAAATCAATAAAATAAAAACCTATAACGATCTAATACGGGGCATTTTAACGACTGTTTAATGTTCATGTTGTTTGAAATATTTCGGCATCGGTGAACCATTAATTTACAAATATATAATATAACCTGAGGGGGAAATACTTAAGGTTGTTTAGGGGTTTTATTTTGTATGTTTTGATACTGTATTCGTGCTATTGACTTGTCAAACGTAGGGAAGATTAGGGACAGCGTGTATTGACATTAGAATGTTTTGGGAACAAATTAAGGTAGATCTGCTAGGATATGTCAAGTATATAAAACGCAGTGTCAAAGGTCAAAGGCCGACAAGACAGTGTCGATGTCCAGACAATTTCAATTTAGAAGAAAAAAAAAGGGGGGGGGGTGGGTTCAGTTGCAACTCAACGCCTCTTGTAGTGACTGGGAACGACAGGCGCTATGCGCCTATATGAAAGAACTGTATCATCGTGATCCTTTGAAGTTGTAGAAAATCATGGAAAATGCCCATTTTAAAAATTTCCTTCACAATCATGATGCAACCTTGCATACATGCAAAGGTGGTACCATAATATCCGTTCGTCTGTCCCTTATATTTTATTGAAGTATGCTTCTTTTGTATTTACATACTGCTATTATGTACACACTTGCATAATCTTTTCTCTTTATTTTTCAGGTAAGTGTTTGTCTTCACCTAAAGTTCTCACCTGGATAGATTGGCATGCACATTACTATCAGGTATGACGCTTTCTTCTCCGCACGTGCATATTTTGTCTCGAGGTCACTCAGTGCGCATGAGCAAGAATTGTTTCCGAAGAGAGGGATTAGCCGCCTTAATCATCGGTATCTTGCGCTCGTCACAGCCTTAAACGCATAATAATCTTTGCTAATTAAGTCGAGACAGACAGAATTAATTAGTAGGAGTCTCAAGTATGATTACCGAGTTATATTAATCAATGGAATGGATTTAGAGAGAAGAATATATGAATTCATTGGTTGGTACATTGGTACATTGAACCTCAAATCTACCAAGTGCATAAATAATAAGTGAATCTAGTGTGGGGAAGGGGGTCGGTTGTCTACCTGTACATGTACATCACGAAAGAGGCCAATGCTTTGCACATCGCTTGTTAGAATTTGTAGATTACAATGGCGTAGGAAGCAAACCAACACTGGGGACCCAAATCAATTTGATCATCATGGGGGGGGGGGGGGGGGGTCACACGCACATGGAATATTATTACATCATCCCCCTCCCCCAACCATCTATTACTTTATTTACAATGTACATGTATCCGTGTATATGAGTTGGTAGATATGGTATGAGATATGATGCACGTGGACTTGGGGTGCATATACTGATGGGGAAAGGAAATGGGGGGGGGGGGGGTTGATTGACAGATTTTAAGAAGGATTTGATTGAAATATGAAGTCATGTGATATGACAATATAGTATGGTTATTAAACAGTATGATATATGGTTAATAGATACATATCTATAATTTATTGAGACCTGTGGAAATAACGCGCTTCAAAGTTTAAAAATCGCTAAATATTTTGATATTTACTTGCATGTATCTTGACGTCAATTTGTGGTATACACAGCCAATTGTGCCGCACATGAAATTCACGTGAAAATTTTTCACGTTAAATTCATGTGAAGCTTCATGTGAAATTAATGTGAACTTCACATGAATTTCACATGAAATTGATTCACGTGAAATTCATGTGACATTTTCACATGAATTTCACGTGAAGGTATGTTCACGTGAACTTAACGTGAATTTCTTCACATGAATTTCATGTGAAGGTATGTTCACGTGAAATTAATGTGAATTTCTTCACATGAATTTCATGTGAAGGTATGTTCACGTGAAATTAATGTGAATTTCTTCATATGAACTTCATGTGAAGGTACATTCACATGAAATTCACATGAATGTTTTCACAAGAATTTCACGTGAAGGTACCTTTACATGAAATTCATGTGAAATTTTTCATTTGAATTTCACGTGAAATCTAATTCACATGAATTTCATTTAAAAATTGTAACATGAATTTCACCATGAAGGTTTTTTCATATGAATTTGTGACATACCGTATTTAAAAGACAGACAGATAGAGGGCAGATTATAATGTACATAAACTTTTTTTATAAAGCCCTATCAATGCTATGTACATACCTTATCAAAGTAATTTTAGGTCTGAAAGCCATTGTTGTACATTTACCTATCTCTGTTTCTTCAATTGTTGATCTAAACCATGATGATATATGCTTTAATCATGCAAGCCTGTAGCTTACTTTAATTCATATAAATTGTCCAGGCTCACACGACTGAAGCCATGTTGTTTACTTGTTGTCATCATGAAAATTGTCGGACACTTTGGCCAAAAACTATTTCGACCAACATGCCTTTCTATTGATACAAGTTTCTTTTTGACTATATACGGATATTTAAAATAATATGCAATTTCAAGTTTGATCCCATGATTTGATCCCATGATTTAGTTTTTCAGACTCAAATTACACAAAGTGTACATGGTAATTAATTCTATCCCCTCATAATTCTTTTCCTGCATAATTATCCAAATCTATGGCTCATCACCTTCAACTAAATGCTCTGGTTGAAGTCCTATAATATATGACACTATAACACCCCACTCCAAATAACAAGGTCGAAGTCTTATATTACAGAGATTAATCTACAATTTGATCTTAATGGGTCCTCTGGACGCAATGAAACTTGGCCAATGGGTCCCCAGCCAAAACAATGGGTCCCAGCAGAAATTAATGCGTCCCAATTTCTACAAACCTCTTTTTTTTCAAGGCGTTTTACGTTCGCAAATACATGTGAGCTGACCTGCTCGCGGCATTTTATGTTCTTGAGATCGTTATAATATGTTCCACAAAAAACGTCTAACTCTTAAAATTGATTATTTGTTAGCGATACTTCGTACAAACGTTATCCAAACAAACCAATTCTATACGGTTTGCAAAGATGGTACAATGATGGTGTGAATTAAACGATTCATAATGTCATGTAAAGTTTACAGTGGAGGAATTTTTCATAAATAGATATATCTGTATCCGAATGATATGAATTATAAGTTACCGGTAGACTCGCGTCGGACTGCATATACCTTCTAATTAAAAAAAAATGATGCTCCGCTATAATGATGTCTCATACGATACTACAGATCTGTTAGGTTTTAAGAGCAGTCAAAATATAAACGACAGACATTTACACATTATACAGCTAAATGAATACTGTTAATAAACTTTCTCGACTTTGAATGTTTTTAAAATACATGTAAACATGAACTAAAATGGACGCATTATACGACAGTGAACAATGCGCACTGTGGGACGCAGCGAGCTGAAATCAATGGGTCCTGGGTGATTTTTATGCGTCAGAGACGCAGGACGCGGAGGTAGATTAATCCCTGTATTATAATACTCTGTTAACCTGCTCGGGGTACCACTGACTGACTTGATAATGTGGGTCAACTTGGAAAGGGGGGGGGGGGGGGGGGCGCTTGTCTCATTAAAAAAAAAAGGAGGGAGAGAGAGAGAAGAGTTACAAATCGCCCATCATCAAAATACAGTATTAAATTGAGCACGAAAGGCATATATTATAACATAATCATCTCAAGTTACAAGCCGAGTGACAGCATCCCCCCAGTGGCAGATTCAGACGGGGGCATGCGCCCCCCAGCAGTGTTCAACAAAGGGGCCCTGTGATGAATTATTTCTTCCAGCATAATATTTATTCCTTGGAACTTTTATCATATAAATTTTTTCCGAAGAACTTTTATTATGTATCAAAAATTCCAAAAGGAAATATTATTATGTAATGAATCTTCCATGATCATAATAAAAGTTCTCATGCCATGGAAAATATATTACATAACAAAAATTCCATCTGGATTTTTTTTAATGTTCATAATAAAAGTTCTTATACTAGTACCATGGAAAAATCTTGTAGAACAAAAATTCCAATAAGGATTTCATATATGGCATAATAAATGTCACTGGAAAAATTATTACAATGTACTTATTTAGAAATACAAAAATGTAGTATTCAGAATAAGAAATAATAAATTTCAAGAATCATGTACTGTACAGTGTATTACATTTGTACAGCTTGAAAATTTGATCTCTATGTACATCATTTGGATGATACAGATTTCTTACGAAAGCTGAGTGATGTACTTGTAGAAAAAAAATTAAAAAGTATTCAATGTTATTACAATAAAATTGAAAAGGTAAATGTATCAATATGTTCAATAACATATGAACCATTCCACAGAATTTTGTTATGTAATATTTATTCCTGTAAGCTAATGATATTACTGTAATCATTGAAATGTTTGAATCATGAGATAAATATATATCCCTAAATCAACGCTATTTATGTGTTTGAGGCATAGATGGAAAAAAAAATTATACATGATACTCACATATAATATTTCTTCTGTTTTAAAGAAAATCATTCCTTTGGGTAAGTGTAAAAATAGTAAAACATCGACAATTTTCATAATATGTTTCCGTCTATGTAGAGGGAAACATAATTATGAAAATTGTAGATGTTTTACTCTTTTTCACGTACCGAAAGGACTGTGGAAAAAGTATTATGGACAAGGAAAAAATATTTTATAACAAAAAATCCTGGGAATTTTTATTATGATAATAAACCTTCCAGGAGGAAGAAATATTATGCAGAAGAAAAGTTCGTTCACACGTATGACATGCTTATGGAAGCATTAAACTACTGTTTCCTGAGAAAAAATATGAAATTAGTCAGAAATAGCCCCAAAACAACCCAAAAACCACCGATTTTAATAAATTTTCCAAAATTTTCTTGGGGATATATTTCAAAGTCGGGAGGGAAACCCCCTCCCATACTCTCTGCCACTCGGTCCTTCGGGCCTCGCAAGTGATTCCCATCAAAAAGTGTACGTGCATATGGGGTTCTGGATCCGCCCTGCCGACCCCCTCCCCCCCCCCCCCCAAAACAACCCAAAAACCACCGATTTTAATAAATTTTCCAAAATTTTCTTGGGGATATATTTCAAAGTCGGGAGGGAAACCCCCTCCCATACTCTCTGCCACTCGGTCCTTCGGGCCTCGCAAGTGATTCCCATCAAAAAGTGTACGTGCATATGGGGTTCTGGATCCGCCCTGCCGACCCCCCTCCCCCCCCCCCCCCCCCCCCCCCTGGATTACCACCATCACCATATCCAGTTACCCTCCCCTCAATCTCCCTCGATACAGAGTTGCATGAAGTGACCTTCATTTTGACAAATTATCTATTTTATCTATTTTTATTTAAAATGAAAAGACGCTTAGACGACGAGCGTGACAATCAATACCGCGAACCAGCGCGTGCACGAAGCAGACGACAATGCGACTTCACCTTGCAAAGCAGAAGCACAGGAAAAGAGACCAGAAACATTCAATATTTACAGAAAATTCATTTTAAATTGAAAATCAGGACGCCAATGCAAAAGAAAAGACCCAGGTTAATCGATAAATCATTTTTAGGTAAGTCTAGACGTTTATGGAATATTTTTTCCGAGTTTGTTCTGACCAAAAACGGAAACATTTAATATTGTGATGTCTGTGTCTGGAAAGAAGTGGATCCCTTATTTGGCAACTGCAGAATTGCCAATGAACATTCGTATGGCTAGACCAAGGTTAATACATCAGTTGGCACCGATTTTATATGGTGAGGAAGTTGTTCAAACCAACAATGCAATGTTTATAAAAAAAAATGGGTGGGGGGGGGGGGGAGGGAGGAGTAAATACTAATTTCAATGGAAACTGAGGAGCTTCTTTAATTTTTGTCTAGCGCTAGACAAAAATTAAAGAAGCTCCTCAGTTTCCATTGAAATTAAGTAAATACAAGATCTTTGTGATGAGCATTTGAAAGATTTTTTACTAATGAATAGGAAACTACAATCTTTATACAGTAGGGATCATTATTGAGTTATAGTAAAATAACTATTGAAATTCAACAAAGTCTAATGACATATATATTCAAAAATGGTAATTAAACACCTTAATGTACATTATTGTCCGTGCGGCTCACTTTGGAAACTGGATAAACACGATTTTGACTACGTTTTCATTTGAAAAATTCAAAAAATCATTTGAAAAATGAAATTGATACCATCAATAAATCTCCCTAGCTTAGTCGTAAATTTTGATACAAGTTGTATGATATTCACTGCACGCAATCAAACTTCAGGTATCCGTTGTACAAATAAATATCAAGTATACATATAGTTTAGAATTACGGCATATCTATACCTAAATATACCATAGTGTAACATAAAAGGTGGGTTCCAACATCAAAGCTAAACATGCCAACCTCTACAAAACATGTATGTAAGCCACGGAAACTATCGAGACACTGCCAAAGATTACCGAGAGAATTTTAACACTATTTAAATGGACAAGATGTCAGCGAGATCTCTATTTGTACACTGGATACGTTAAATTATATATACAAATGTATATCGACAGAACAACTTTAAGATAAGTCATTTCCCAAGCTAATTTTTCCAGTGACGTCATGATGTTCTCAGTAGGCTCAATGTTCTATTCAGCGACATCACACCGAAATTTAATGTTGAAAACAATATTACTAAGCAAGATCTATTCCATTATGATTATGGTATAAATTTTCATTTTACTGTAATTTAATTTTGCAGGACAAAGTTATCAAAATCGTGTTTATCCAGTTTCCGAAGTGAGCCGCGTGTACAGTACAGTAGATGTACATTGTAGCCCAGGCAGGGACCAATGTACTGCAATTTTCTTCTGAATTTATGTATCAAACAATGAATATATGCAGTGTACGTGAAGGTTCATCAGACATTTCAAGGTAATCTTTCATATTTCTTGTGGCAAGACCTTCCTACTTATACCAAATTTGACCTTGACCTCAAAATGTGAACTACTAGCATTGACCATGTTCGACATTTAAGCTGTTTTACTAACAAAAATGCCAACTGGGGCATTTTTGTTTCACAAACACGTTTTTGTGTCGCCTGCGAAGCATAGACACACAGCGGGAACACTTTGTCCATTGTTCGTCTGTCTGTCTGATTATCATACTTGGGTGTAACACCCCAAAACTTTTGATTGGTAAGAGATTGGGCTTTGATATTTCACATATGTATTCCTTGTGACAAGACCTCTCTAGTTTCTACACATACCATAATTTTTGACCTAGTGACCTTGACCTAGATATTTGACCTACTTTGCACAAAATGTAAGAATGGCTATATATTTTGATTGGTAAGTGATATGGCTTTGATATTTCAAATGTGTATACCTTCCTACACATAACATGTGACATGTAACTTGTAAAGCAAATGACGTCAAATGCAATAAATGATGACGTCACAATAGCAGATCAGAATACAAGTACACGTACAAGTTACACGTAGGAAATCTCAACCTCTCTATTGTTACACCCCTTATTATTATACAAGATCATTGGCAGGGCCCTTTACAACTTTGACAGTGTTTAAGTTTTGATGTACTACAGTATTTTGTACTTGCCCAAAAGCTCCTCTTATAATGATCAAGCTGCTGAGGGAAAGGGAGAAGGGGGTATTTTCAACATTAAATGAATTGAGACATTATTTCTGATCACATTTAAGAATATTTTCTTTATTTTTCAGATTCAGGATGAACTTTCAACATTGTGCTCAGATAATGCAGCTCTATTGTGGCATTTTGTGAATGAGACAATTAAGTGTCAGAGGTAGTAATTCATATATATGCATATTATACATTGCATGTACTTAGTTTTAGCTCGACTGCACTTAAGTGCAAAAGAGCTATTGCAGTACCCTCGGTGTCGGCGTCTAGCTAAAAGTTGAGATGATAAGGTAAATGTTAAGATACCGGTAGCAATATTTTGCCTTTAATGGCCAATATTAAGCAAAGTATAAGTGCTACATGTTCCAAACTTACATTGTGGATGTATCTTTGATCAAACATTCATAAAATGACCATGACCTACTTTTTCCCCTTGAGAGACTTTGCCTTTAAATGCCAATATTGAGCAAAGTTCAAGTGCTACATGTTTCAAACTTACATGTTAGATGTATCTTTCATCAAACTTTCATAAAATGACCTTGACCTATTTTTCCTGCTTGAGTTGCCTTGAAAAGCCAATATTGAGCTTACTGTAAGTGCTACATGTTCCAAACTTACAAATTGGATGTATCTTAAATCAAACTTTCATAAAATAACCTTGACCTACTTTTTTTGCTGGAGTGATTTTGTTTATAGAAGCCAATATTGAGCAAAGTATAGGTAATACATGAGTATACCATTGTGTATAATTATGTCAATTGGGGGAAAAGTGAGCTTAAGAAATTGGCTGTCATAAAAAACATTATGTTATGCAGTCAAGCATTGGGTGACTCTGGCGACTATTTTTAACCCCCCCCCCCCCTTTTGAACCAAGGTCAAAGGTCAAGGTCACAATAGATGTCATAAGTAAAACCTTGTCCAGAGCACAACTCCTCCCCCAAGTGGATGATTTCAATAATATGTCACAGAAATATTCCATAGGACCTTAGGGTGTGTCATGACCTTGAACCAAGGTCAAAGGTCAAGGTAAAACCTTGTCCAGAGCATAACTCCTTCCCCTGTGGACGGATTTCAACAATGTGTCACAGAAATGTTTCATAGGACCTAAGGGTTTGTCATGACCTTGAACCAAGGTCAAGGTCTCAATAGACATTAGTAAAACCTTGTCTAGAGCATAAATCCTTCCCCTGTGGATGGATTTCAATAACAATTTTTAGAAATGTTCCTTAGGACCTAATTAAGGGTGTGTTGTGACCTTGAACCAAGGTCAGAGGTCAGATGTCAAGGTCATAATAGACATCATCAGTAAAACTATGTCTAGAGCATAACTCCTTCCCCTATGGATGGATTTCAATATTTCACAGAAATGTTCCTTAGAACCTAAGGATATGTTATGACCTTGAACCATGGTCATAGGTCAAAGGTCAGGGTCACAATAGTCCCTTGACCTTGATTTCAAGATAATTTTTCAAAAAATATTGCATCGGGTATTTTTGTCCTGTATGGGGCAAATTTTTTATTAGCTCACCTGAGCCTAAGGTTCATGTGAGCTGTCAGTCGCTAGACTGTAAACTTTTGCATTTTCAATATTTTGTTAGGAGAATTTTGATGAAATTTGGTATGCATGAAGTACTAAAGGTCCTCTAAAAAGTTTGTTCATTTTGGTCCCATCCCTTCGGTGTTGGCTCCAGGGGGGGGAGTCAAATGGATTCCAGAGGGTAGTTTATTGTTAATTAAATTGATAAATTCACAAGGTGTTTTATGCGGCAGCTACATTGTAAGATAGAGGCAGCACTTAATAGCCATTCTCTGTAAGGACCAAAATCGTTCGGCACGGCATGTCATGGATTTTGATAATTTTCGGTATAATGTGTTTATATTAAGTACTGACCATGAAAATAACACTTTTCATCCAATGTGACCTCTGGTTGCCATGGTAACGAGGTCATTCTATTTATAGCACTTTTGGGACCATGAAATAAGCCAGCTCCGGAGACTTCGTTGCCATGGATACCACTGTAACAGCTTGTTCATCTTTATATAATCTATTCTTCCTTTCTTCCATTCTTACTTAGTACACTTAGTTATGTGATATCTATTACAGGAAGCTTATTGTATTAAGCCAAAATAAGTCAAAATGAAGCGAAAAATAGAGGTGAAAATAAGGGCCAATTCAGTGTGTTTTTGACCATTTTCAATCTTAAATATCACAAAAGGCACCAATAGGAGACTAGTGCTTTTCATCAATGGAAATGTATGTTTATTGACAAATAAAATGAACGAAAAATTGGAGTGGGTATTTAAGAGTTTTACCTAAATTCTGTCGTCAAAGACCGTTGCCATGGCAACATTAGACCTTTTTGCTTGTTTCATATTATCTTTGAAATTGATTTTATTCCTCTTTAGAGTTACATAAGATTGTCAAAATGTATGCATGTATAGATATGACTTGTATCTTTTACATAAGAACAATTAAACTGTTCAAGGTCATTGGCTTGATGTTCAAGGTCACATATACTTTGAGACTCAAATTTTGCATAAAATATTGATTTTTTAATTTTTTTGTTACCGATTTTAGTGATTTTTTTATTCAAATATTTTCATAGGTCATATATATTATGAAAGCACATGAATATAAGAAAGACAAATCCTAGAATTTATTGAATTGTAGCTATTCAATAGGAAAATATTTTTCCGTCAAAAAACAAGAAAAATACAGATTTCGTCCCTTTTTTATCAACATACTCACCAAGAATTGAGATATTCGATGATGTGAAGAAACGTAATCAATAGTTCTTAGAAATAAGTGAAACATTTATCATTTTATGGCAAATAACTGTTAAGTTCAATATTTCAAGGTTTCTAAAATATTGACACCTTCATTTTATGAAAAATCAGGATTTTTCGTCAAATCTGGTCACTTAAAGTTTAATGACCTTGAAAATTCAGTGGGTGACCTTGAAAAATTTTCAAGGTCATTTTTATATCAAAACGCCTTTGATAGATGTATACATGAACTTCTGTTACAATATCATGCGTAGATAGTTTGATAGAGGTTGTTTTTAAATTCATCGTATTGAAACCTTTCAGCCGATTGTTGCCATAGCAACTAAATTTGATGCTGCTTTGCATATAAAAGGACAAATAAGCCTAATGTAGAGTTCAAAGATAATACTAATTGGATAACTACAATTTGAACTTCAAAAATTGGTGCTTTTATGAAATTTTCAACCTTGTAAAACAGTAAAAACATGCAAAAAAGGGTCTTTAAGTGCCCAAAACAAAGCCTTTTGATACCCTGTTTCGGCCCAATTTTTCATCTTGTATTCATAAGACACCCGAGATGAATGTAAAAAGCTTTACAAATATGCGTAATAATAAGGATTAAAAGAAAATAATCAAAGCAATTTAAGATTTAAAATGTACCTGTTTCCATGGTAACGAAGCCTACAAATATGTCTTGTCCTATAGATTTTCCCAATTTTTGAAACTTCAGACACGGTTACCATGGCAACGACAACCTTTTTGAAAAAAACTGGGGTTGATTTACATACTAGTACTTCATATTGAACTTCCATACCGAAAATCTCAAAAATCCATGACATGCCGTGCCAAAATGTTTTGAAATATTTTGGTTCTTACAGAGAATTGCTGTTAAAAGTTTAAATTTGATCTATTATTAACAGAAAAGAATCTTATATATATCTCTGTCTATAAACATGCATAAAATAATATGACAACAAAACAGGCTTTATGATTAATAACGTTCAAAACAACAGTGTTTAACATGAAAAAGAGTAACTTCACTTCCTTCTCTAGTATACAACATATAAGATAAATGTAGCAACTAGAGGCAGAATTATTCCATGATCTACATCCCTCAATCTTTCATTCCTCACAGAAATTTTGTCATTGAATTTTCTCCACAAAACTTATAAAAATCAATAAAACTTTGTACAACTAATTCAGGAAACTAGAGAGGTTAAGAAGGCTTACAGGTATATGTAAATACAGTGTACATGTAATCTACAAGTACATATACATTTAGAAAATAGCAGAAGATTAGAAATTTGACGAGTATGTTTACGTGTACTAGTATAGCTCTTAGCAATTGTGTAAAACTTTATATAGATAAATGTTGAATTAAAAGTTATGAAATATGTATTTTACCCAGTACAAGTATTCATGAAATACATCTACTATAAACGGGTAGACGTTTTTGTTTATAAAACTAAACAAAAACAACAAAAAAAAAAAAAAAAAACCCGAAAATGTATATCCGTTTTATATTCATGTATACATATTGCTCAAATTTGACACGTTCTCGACAATTTGCAGCAATTTTCCGTACACAATAAAAAATGACGTCATACATAGTAAAGGAGTCAACATGTTTAAGAAATAACAACTAGCTAGCCGTGGTTTGTTGTCCAGTAATTCCCCGAGTCGCATGAACCAATGAAATTTGATTGGTTCATGCGACTTGGGGGAATTACTTGACAACAAATCACAGCTAGCTAGTTGTTATTTCTATTCTAATATTGTTCTGCACGAACTCTATAGCATGTGCATGGGCGGATCTTAGCGAACTGGAAGTTTGTTGGAGATTTTACACCAGGCAAGTTCTATAGTACATATAGGGAGAAAATCTCAAGTCATGTTAGAATACACCTTTGCCCATACCCAGAATGGTTTCTAAACCTCTCTAATAACATGTACATGTAGGTGTGCATGAAGAAGGAAAATATCATTTGTTCATCAATGTATATTATCAGGTATGTCACATGTAATCTAAGGACTGCATTGTTTCTTTTTCAGCAGGAGTCCAATATCCAAACCAAGTTGCATCCATTGGCTCGAGGAAGATAAGAGAAGATTTGTGTAGGTACCATTTGACAAACTAATGTATGACACTGGAATCAAAGATTTTGGGGCATATAGTGTTTTGCTTGTCTGTCTGTCTGTTTTTCCTTGCAACTGTCATATTTCACATTTATGTATTCTTTGTGACAAGACCTTTACGATGATGCCAAAGTTTTTGACCTTGTGACCTTGACCTTTGACCTACTTTTATAAAACTTTAACCTTTGCCATAACTTTTGAATTGTAGGTGATAGAGCTTTCATATTTCATATGTGCATTCCTTGTGACAAGACTTTTGATTAATAACAAATTATTTTACCCTTGACATTGACCTTTGCCCTACAATTTAGATATTTTGAAATAAATTCTTTCCCATCGAGTTTGACATACTTAACAGAAAATGGTGTTAATAGTGACTGATGATGGCTTTCATGTTTCACGAACACATTTTTAGCTCTACTGGACAATGACCAGTCAAGCTTATGTGATCGCCCTGTGTCCGGCGTCTGTCTGTCTGTTAAACATTTCTCATGGTCATCAGTTCTCTGAAACTGTTGATGATGGAAAGTTAATATTTTTTACAACTTAAAGGGACCATGGCCTAGTTGTGCACACAATATTTTATTTTGAGCCACTGCCCCCAAGGATCTTAGAAAATGGGTGTGGTCATTCTCTCCTATACAAGTAAAAAAAAATGTTTTCAGAAAAAAAAACAGATCTCGAGCCCTCTCTCTCTAAGATACTTTGACCTTGGGCCATGTTGACGTGAAACCTTTATGTCATGAGCAACACCATAGGAAAATTTGAAAGTTATTCATTATATTGTATAGAGGTTAAGCCCGTACATGATTATATTAGCATATACAAGTTCATTATAAGCATATTGAGTGACCTTGACCTTTGTCACATTGCCTTGGATATAGGTGATCTGAAACCTATGGATCATAAGCAACAACAAACTGAAATATTAGTGATTGGATACATGTTTCAAAAGATATAGCCTGGGCATGATTAGCATATACAATTTCATTACTAAAGTAAGAAGTGACCTTGGGACATTTGTGATGTGAAACATTTAGGCCTGAGAAATAACAAACTGAAATATGAAAACAAAATTCAAAAATCGATTCAAGAGATATAGCCCCAGGACAAGATCATGAGGATTAGCATGTACAGTTTCATTAAAAAGAAATAATTGACATTGACCTTGGACACATGATCTTGGGTTAAGGTGATGTGAAACCTTTTTTGTCATAAGGAACAACATACTGAAATATGAAAGTGATCGGGCAAACGGTTCATGAGATATAGTCTGACATGATATGTGACAGATGGATGCGAAAGCACCTTGTTTCATTGACCTTGAATTTTGACACACTTTAAATTGAAAAACTTTAACCTTTATATCTGTCAATCTTAAATGGTTAGTGATATGGCTTTTGTATTACTTGATAATTACATTTTACCACAGGAGTCTGTCACACTATTTATTTATCCCCCGTGGGTCAAATTATACCCCTTTGAGAGAGTCAAACACCTTGCTTTATAGGTGTTTGACTCTGACGAGGGGTTGTTTGACCCACTTGGGATTAATGAATAGTGTGTCAGACTCCTGTGCATTTTACAACTATCCACTCTGACATTTTAATCATGAAGTAATATATGAACATAATTATAATTTGCCCTTGAGAGAACATTTTCAGAAATACCTACTACTAATTTATTTGTTCAATTTATCTAGGAAATGTTTTGATAATCTAATATTACTTCTATTTTTACCTTTTATGAATGAAATTTCTTCCTTCACAGGATGTACCGAGCAAAAAATCAATAGAAGATGGATAATTTAACACACCAGGCAGTAATGGAAGAAATGATAAACTGAAGAACAGTTCGGACTTCCAAAACAGAAAAAGAGCAGTGATCAATCCATTTCTTTTAGGACTGTAAAGGCAAAGAAGATTATGATCGCATCAAGACTTTCAGTGATGAATCATTTCCGCAAGGATTGAGACAGGGATAACTTAGGCAATTGATAAAAGTTCACAGATGTTTTTTAATTTGAAAAATATTTGAAAAAGAATTGATCATGATAAGAATTTCTGTTACCTTGAAATAAATGTCATGGAATATTGAGATGTATTTATTGTATTCTTTATGTAAAATATCAAACTTCTGAACTTGGAAATAATGCAAAATTAGCAGAATAACATGAATAAGGGAGCAAACAATTTTATTAAATTCATGAATCCACAAGAAATACATCATGTCCTTTTGACTTAGCTCCTATAGTTACAAATTACCAAGCATTTTCAGTGTCATAAAGATTTATAGTACATGTATAGTCTAAATATGACAAATACCTACACATGTCCAAATGTTTTCATGGATATTTACAATGTGATAGCAGAATATTGAATAATTGCAGTTTTTAGATTTATGCTGTAATTTAACTGGTAGACCAGCTGAATAAAAGTTGATTACACATATTTTCTATTGAAGAATCGTATGCTGGAATGACTGGTCCAGTGGAAAAAAGTGAAAACACCAATATCAGAGAAAAAAATCAACCATTTCATATGGATAAAAAGAGCTCTCACATGAATTTCACATGAAGAAAATAACGTGAATTTCACGTGACAGCTCTTTCATGTGAAGTTAACGTGAAGAAAATAACGTGAATTTCATGTGACAGCAATTTCACGCGAAGTTAACGTGAAAATCATGTGAATTTCACGTGAATATCTTCACGTGAATTTAGCGTGTGAGCTCTTTTCACATGAATTTCACGTGAAATTTTTAACGTGAAATTCACGTTAACTTCACGTGAATTTCACGTGCGGCACAATTGCCTGTGTATATTATATAATCTTGCTTTAGACAAACGCGATAATGAATTTTTTTTTAAACCGTGACAAAATCAATGGAAATACTATAATACATTTCGTTTTATTGGTAATTCCGTATGAAGTTGATAATTGTCAATTTGTCAATATGGCAATTTGTACATGTAGGTGGGTGTACTGAGTAAAGGATTTTTTTTAATGTACAATAAATTAGATTTTTTCAACATTTAACGAGAGAAAAAAAAAGAAGAAATTTTGATTTCGTATACATCTTTTGATGTCAAAGGTATATATATATATTTTTTTTTAGATCTAATATGTCAATTAAGGTCACTGAAGTGAAATTAACATTTTCTTAAGAAATCCTTATCGGAAGGCAGAAGGATGACATTTGTTAAGGGGTCAATAGGTCAGAATCCAAGGTCACAATTCTGTTCATACTCAGTGCAGTGGGGCTTATGTTTTACAACTGTGCACCTTTAAATATGCTCTGTATCCATTCTTTTCAAAGATTTTTGAGTCGCTTGCATTCGCTGAAAAAAAAATGCACGTTCTAATTTGCATGTTTACCCACATTGTCATGATTGTGAAACCATGCAGTGGAATTTCATATCTTGTGAGATAAGTATAGGCCTAAGTATGGAGTGAGATGCTAATGTTATTTTATCTGTATTTGAGGTCACGCCCCCAACACATGTGCTTAAGAATGCATTGAATAGCCCCTCAGGTAAAATTTCACAGGTGATCATTTTCGAAATTTTATCCTGCATAAAATTCAGGTCAGGTTTGCATGATGGTCCGTAAATACGACCCCGTATATGTGCGGGATGGGATCTATTTTATCATTTCCTGTTTTGACAGGCAACCTGCGTCATTGGCGGATCTAGAATGTTGGGGGGGGGGGGCGTTAGCCAATCAGGGGTCAGTCTATCATTTCGAAAACAATATATTGCAAAAACAAAATTTGGAAAATTAGCATTTTTTGGTAAAAATTCCAGGGGGGGGGGAAGGTCCTGGCTCCCTACCACCTCTAGGTCCGCCTTTTTTTTTTCAAGAAAAAATAAAAGGTGGTAGTTGGGGTGGGGTCAGCCAATGATTCCGAAATAAAAAAAAAATGTACGTTAAAATGGGAAAATCATTTTTAAAAAAAAAATCCAGTGGTCCCTACCTCATTCTCCCTAGATCCGCGATTATATTGAAATATGATGTCTTTTTAGTCAGACTATAGTGCTAATAAATCCATGCATGTCATTAAATCGTTTTATAGATCTGTTTTCTGGGTGCATTTTCACCTTTTGAGGGAAAATTTATGCAAAATTTACAACGCATGTGAAGAAATAAAATCCAGGCTAAAAATAGAGGACTGAATGTCTAAGAGGGATGGGTTACATAAATTACTGAATTAAAGGGAGAGTGCTCTTGATTTGAAATATGAGCATTTTGATTGAATTCTATATGGTTTTCAATGCAACGGTGCAACTCAAAAATCAGAGAGTTGTAAAATTGCTCGTTTTACTAGTTCTCAAGCTTTAAAATTTAGCCATGAAAATAAAAAAAAAAGAATTATTCGAACTCAAGTCGAACTAAAGGTTATTGAAAATAAAACTTTTCGAACTGAGCATTGGTGTGACAAAGTAAGTTTTATATTACGATGACAGATCGTGTTTACTACAGCTTCAAAGCTTTTACATAGACCACGTAGACTGTGCGGGGCCAGGGATGTGATTATAGTCTCGTAGGCATAACGTTAGGGTCTATATTTCTTGAGACATTATGTACATCCACGAGAAAACCATGTCAATGAATCTCAATGTTCATGTATATGAAAATAGAAGAAAAATTGAACGACCAATCTATGTGTTATATCTTTACAAGAGAAAGGAAGAGGGGAGGGGGGGGGGGGGTCATTGCTCTAAAATTACATCTGACATTCTGAATGAAAATTTTACATTGTCTCTAAATAAATGAAGAAAATAAAAAAAAATATCAATCAGTAAAAAGATATGAGTATCTCTTTATTCTCTGACGGTTTACAAGAGTGACAGTACAAAGATAATGAGAGGTTTCACAATGGCACATTATCCCCTTTTTTATACTATTTCCCCCATTCGCTCTCTCTCTCGTTCAATAGTTCGAATAACATTATAATTTTGTTTTGTTGACATTTAACAAGCATGGACACATATTTATTAAAAACTTAAGAGGATTAAATTTGCAGAAATTATTTTTCTCTTAACATATTTTGTAGGGTACTCTTGCAATGACAATACAAGGGGGGTATTACGGTCCTTAAGCTTTAGCCTCTCTGTCAATATTTTATACTCTAATCTGCCTTGGTCCACATTTAGGTCTGTCGTGGCCAAATGAGAGGGAGAGAGAGCCAGGAAAAAAGGCCTCGATTATTTTCTAATATTAAATGCGCCGGATAGACCCTAATCCCTTGTTATTGTATTCCTGTGAATAATATTAGATGTAAATATAGGAAATGTTGATTTCATTAGCATGATTTGTAATTTTTGCAATAGTTAGCATGGGCGGATCTAGAATTCTTTCCAAGGGTCGCGGTCCAAGTCGTACGTCAGGGGGGGGGGGGGATCCAGCCTATAGTTTAAATAAAAAATATTTCAACGGGGGAAATCTGCATTTTTGTTTTGCATACAGAGATATTTCAGGGGATCCTGACCCCCCCCCCCCCCTTCGAACTACTCTAGATCCGCGCCTGAGTTTAACTGTTAGGACCCTTCAGCACGAGGCATTTTAGGAAAACACACGGGGCATTTTAGGAAAACAAGAGGACTAAAAGGTACGAAAGCTCAGGCACAACGTCAATGAAAATATATGGCATAGAAATGAAATTGATCAGAATTTAATGTTTGCAAACATACGATATTCGTGTATGTGCCCCTCCCTGATCTGATTGGATAATAACAATGGAAAGATGGAAAAGTATTTCTTTTAAAGTTGTATGCTTTCTTATTTATACCTAGTTTGATTAAAATCCATGCAATAGTGAAGTTTGCGAGGGAAGAACAGACTGTGGTTTTGATTTGATAGTTATATTTGCAATTTACACGTATAAGACGAATAGACGGTGTAAATAAAAATGAGAAATTTTCTTATCGCTCAGTTTAAAATCATATAAAAGAAAGGTGCACGTAATGACATGAAATCGCACCGTGCAACGTTACATAATATGAAATTTGCGCAACAATTTAAAACGTTTCGAATTATTTTGATGTATATGAAGTATAGTAAAATAGACAAGGACGACAAAACGGAATTCGAAACTAGTAATTATTTATGAACATGATTAGGCAATTGAGTTCTTTACATGCTTGTAGTTTGTATCCAGTTACAAGTGAACGTATCACGAAACAGCGCCGAAATATGACGGCGGCGAGTAGACAATTTAATAGCAGAGGGAGATAACTCAAGTGTGTAGTGACACGATATCTGTCTGTTGAAAAGAAATCACGATGTTTTCCCGCCTTGATGAAAAGCAGAAGACGGGTAATTACATCCCCCCTCAAAGATTTATTCGACTCCGAACTTGGATAAAGCAAGATTTTGCGGACAGATAACATGGAAAAATGGGGGATAATTAGATTCTAAACCTGAATAATAATTTAATTACCTTTTTCTCCTACTTGTCTTCGATCGTAAATCATTCTAGTAAAAAGAAAGAGAGTCGAACTAAAATGAATGGAAATTTAATTTCTCGGCTTGTGACGGATGCGATTTAAATTTACCATTAAATTGGGTAATTGAAAAGGTTCTAAGCTCTCGTGATATCTGGCAAAAAGTACAAGTAGCAAAGAACGCACGCCAGCTCCATTGGAAATGAAAAAATCATATAATTCACATGTTGGCGTTAGGTCAATATTCATATTTGCATTGTGTATACGTATATAGGCTGATAGGACTTGGCTCTTGAGATACTATAGAAAACAAATAGATATTAAAAATGAATGAAAGACTTTCTCAATTAATGAGTTCATTTATGAATGAAGTGCTTACAGTACATTTGTACAAGTTCTAATAATAAATTTGTTTCTGCACTTTATTCGTAGACTTCAGTAGAAAAAAGATCGATAAAGATCAAAATGCATGTATAAATGAACAAAATGAATGAACTGACGAATGAATGAATGAGGAATGAATGAATGAACGAAGGAACGAATGAATGAACGCACAAACAAATGAATTAATGAATGAAAATTAACGTTCCACGGATGTAGTATCATTTTTGTCACGTCTCGGAGTATAAATGGAATTCAATCAGTTTTTGCCACAAGTGATAATCATGATAATTGACCTCCTTTGGAGTTTGATAGCGAGTTGTCCAAAACCGTGTACGAGTTTGATTGAATTCACACTTCTTGGCAAAGGAGGGAGAGTGTAGTAGTTGGCATCTGTCAGTCCGTGAGGTCAGTCTGGCCCAAGATACACGGGATCGAGAGACGTTAATGGTCATTTGATGTTTGGTTAGTGTGTCGGGAATATCGATTCCGACAATTTGAGGTGTTATTTGGATCATGAAAATATCAGTTAAAGACGTACTGCCCTGGTGGCTCTTACAAAAACAGTCTGTAACGTTTTTGTTTCGTTTCCAATTTTGTTCACGCACTTGTTGTTCTATGTAAAGAGAGATGATTTGTTGTCATTCATACCTTTCTTTCAAGCAATAGAAGGTAATCTGATTCATATAATAAAACTAAACTAGAAAGGTTTCTTGTTGCGGTTGCAACAAGAGTGTCTTCCTCCTATACAATTTTTGGTTTGGAAATATGAAGGACGTCACATTACATGTATTTATGTTATATATTTAAGTTTTCAAATAGCAGTAACATTAAATTTTCAAACCGATAATTGTTGGTGAGCAACCATTTGATTTGGGGGGGGGGGGGGGGGTTAGGAATTCTATTGCCAGCCGGTAAAATTTTTTCAGCAATTTTCTGAGCAGGCCATTTTTTTTCAGCCATTACCAGAGTCGGAGAAAAATTTTTCGTCGGTTCTTCGGGCCGGATTTAAACAAATTGTCAAATGTTGTGAATGTCTGTGTAAGTTAAACTCCCCGCTGTTACAGAGTATGAGTTTATAACCGTTCCTTCAGATGTCCCTTTGCAATTAGCGAATTTCAGACAGATTGTATGATGTTTAAATAGAACCTTTTCTAGATTTTTGTGCCTATGCGTATTAGGTCTCTGGTAGATACAGCTATGTGAACAGTTTGTATTTATATTAATTAATTTTTTGACTTTAAATTGTCTGGCACAAAGGGCCAGCAACAATTTCCATATCATGCAATGTATCCTTACTTTTGCATGGTCCGGGAAAAAAAAAATTGCCGGCCCTTTGGGCCGGAATATTTTTTTCAGCATTTTTCAGAGCCGGGATTTTTTTTTGCAAATTCTTCCTGCCCCCTTCCCCCATAAAAAAGGCGAGCTCGTAGCTGTAGAACCAATTTTCTTGAGAAGAGAAATGGTAATAACAAGTTACGTTCAATATATATATATAAATACCATGACGTTCTCGCTGTGCAGGTTCAAATTTGGACCCCCCCCCCCCCCCCCCTTCCCTTTTTTCAAAGTTTATTTTGAATTTCCATCATGGCGACATCGTTCAATATAAACAGAACTGTTTTCGAAAAACGAGGAGAGGGAAGAATGTTGGAGAAATTGTTTATCAATTTGTAAATAAACCAACCGAAAATTATGTTCGAACGTTTGCTAGAATTAGAAATTAAACTTGATGTTCAAAATATAGTTATTGAAGTTTAGAAACAGGTTTGTAGGTTAGAAATCGGAATCAAACTACCACTTTTTGTGTGTAAATTCTGGTTTGTAGCTGATCTCTTCTAAATTAATCAACTGTTTTAAAATCAAATTGTGTATATCGAAATGTATTTATGAAATGCATATTCATCATTGCCG
Organism: Pinctada fucata; assembly: GCA_028142955.1. Lineage (NCBI taxonomy): Eukaryota > Metazoa > Mollusca > Bivalvia > Pterioida > Pteriidae > Pinctada > Pinctada fucata. The sequence goes on from AP027115.1 coordinate 8,216,284, forward strand.
TGAAATCGGAATTTGAAAATCTCAACACTGCTTTTCTCGAGTCGGACTCGGACTACCAATTTTAGTGTGCGCCCGATCTGTTGGCGTGAAGGTGTATCGAAAAACCCAACTCAAAATTTCGATGCTCATATCTTTTCAACAGTAAGAGATAGGAAAAATCAGAAAGACTAAATAAGACAGATATATGGATAAAAAAATAATAATATTGAAATTTTTAGGAAACTTCATAAGCTTAATTTTTGTTTACTATTATAAGCAAAAAAGTGTCTTCCTCCTATGAACTTCTGAATTTGGAAATATGAAGGACGGTGAAGGACGTCATCGTAATAAATCGTTACAGTGTGCATCTAGCATTTCATATCTTGCATGGCTGTCGACTTTCAAAAAGAATGGAAATTGTAGATAGCAAAATACGAGATATTTAAGCTTACAAATAGCAAAACATGAAATTTTCGGTCCTTTCGAGTAATTCGACGCTCCCGTCAAATATTTGAATCTACTAAAAAACATGATAAAAAAAAATAACAGAGACCAAAAATAAAAAAGACCAATCTAGCTTTTACTCCAAACGTAACGTTGGAGAACTTTCATTGTCCTAGCTTACAGGGTTCTTGAGAAATCGCTGATCCAATTTTCCACGGTTACGAAAACAATAGGTCTTCCGACGGAAGTCGGAAGACCTAAAAAGAAAAAGTATTTGAATAAACGAATGAATGAAGTTGATAAGTTTCTGAATATGATACTACAAACACAGAGAAGACTTTAAATCTGTTTGATTTCAACACGTCCGTCTTTGGACGGACTCGGTATGTTATCCACACGAACAAGGTCAGAAGGCAAAGGTCAAGGTCTCAGCCAACTGAAAAGATGAAACATTGTCGTCGTGAGGCCACAGACTGAATCGTTGGCTCTACTTTTGTCATAAACAAAATTTTTCGTTTGTAAGAGGGAGAATCCGATCGTTTTCAAAGGTCAAAAGGTCGCCAAGGTCACACTGATGTGACCTTGTCGATTTTATGGACAGTGAACCTTGCCCTGTATCATACTAGTATTCACACTTTCCACGACAAGGGAGATGACCTTGTTGATTTTCAAGGTCAGAAGCCAAAGGTCTTTGTTCTTAAAATAGTGTGATTTGTGTATTATATATTGTGCCGTTTGCTATACTCGTACTGCATCGTTAGAGACATAAAATACATTTATTTTAAAAAGAAAGAAGGAAAACCATGTAGGAATATAATCAATAAGGATTACATTTGTTCTACAAAAAAGTGTCATTCCATCTTTTGTTGCAATTCCGCCATGAATCTTGCATCGTCTGATGGTTATTATCAACCCTACACTCCCCTCCCTTTAAATCAGGATGCATTGATTTTACACTGCCGATAGATTCGTTAGAACAATCAATCGCTGCAAAACTTAATTAATTAGAAGTTTTAATTTCCGCCACAGAAATTGCACAACCCACTTGTACTGGTCTCATGGGGAGTTAATGGACGTTTATAACGTTTTATTTTAAATAGCAGACGCGGGGGAGTAAAAAAGAACCATTGTATCAAATTAGAGTGTAATTCACATGACCTTCCTATTGAATTTTACCATCGTTAACGTCAGTTTACATCGGCATCTCATATGTAAGGTTTTCCCGCCTTTTGACAGAGAATTAAGGTGTTCTCGGTCCCTAGACTTCGTAGGATAAAATGAGCATTTTGCATTAAGTTTTGTTGGAAATCGAAGCTCTGATCCTGCTAATCTTGTTGGATTCTTTATATCCTTCTGTATCCTTGCATTAGTCCACGACTTGAGAAGCCCAAAAACTTGGACAGAAGGCATTACAAGAAAGTCACAATAGATTCAGTACACTCTACGAACCCATAGGCATCGATATGGAAACTAACAAAGCCTCTTTGTGACATTGGCCTTGACCTTACAACTTGACATGACCTCAACTTCACATTTGACCTTGGCCATGACATAACTGATTTCGAAGTACAGAACATGCATGGAATTTTGTATGTTGCACTCTTTGTTTATCTATACTTGTCCAAGAAAATTCTTCGGCATCAATTTTTCTTAACTTGTGACCTTTTACCACGACCTTGAACCTTGACCTAAACAACTAAAACTCTGCGTAGTTAAGGTTGATAATAGAACAGAATCTTTTACTGTAGACTAGAGGAAGTGTACCTTGTACGTGCTATCATCAGGTAACTCTACTTGTTTAGCTATCTTAAAGCTTTTTGCGTAAAAACCCACTTTAATGATGATGACGAAAATACACGATTTTTTCCGGAAAAAAACCTGCGTGCTTCTCATTTATATAAGAACAATGCATCATTAGGGGTAGGATGGGGAAATACGTCCATACGGGACATGAGTGGGATATATTTGTTTTATTCTTATAGAACTGTAGATCGATTGATTATCATTTACAAAGGGATCGGTCTCATTAAGCGAACGATAAATATTGATACTTCTTCCTCTGACCCCCCTTCTTGTTTGCCCCCGAAATCGAAGATTATATGCTTCAGTTTTCTAAATTAAAGACAAAGCAAGGAGATAATTATTTTTGCACGGATCTAGAAAAAAATTCTAACGGGATGGTGTGTAGTAATCATACATAGAATAAACAAAAGAGCTTTTTTGACAAAGTCGATGGGGGAGGGGGGGGGGATTGTCATAACCCGAACCTTTCTTTTAATCTGCACATGTAATTGACACACAAAAAATGCCAGGAAAGAAGGATGGGAGGGGTCCCTATCCTGAACATTGCAATTTCTCCTCCTACCAAGCAGAGTTAATGACTTTATTTGTTTATTTTTATTTTTTTTTATAAGAAAGACGATACAAGGGATCATGGATATGACTGAAAGGATAGATACATGTATCTAATGTAAAGATTTAGTTGTTGTAGTACTAGCTGACTAGTGTAGTTGACCGCTTGTTGTAGTACTAGCTGACAAGTGTAGTTGACCGCTTGTTGTAGTACTAGCTGACTAGTGTAGTTGACCGCTTGTTGTAGTACTAGCTGACTAGTGTAGTTGACCGCTTGTTGTAGTACTATCTGACTAGTGTAGTTGACCGCTTGTTGTAGTACTAGCTGACTAGTGTAGTTGACCGCTTGTTGTAGTACTAGCTGACTAGTGTAGTTGACCGCTTGTTGTAGTACTAGCTGACTAGTGTAGTTGACCGCTTGTTGTAGTACTAGCTAACTAGTGTAGTTGACCGGTTTGTCAGTCGGAAATTGCAGAGCAATTGTAAAAAACGTTGCCCTGCTTGTGCTCATTACGCTAGATACCACCCAATCGCCCCCTTCTCTGCTCCCCCCCCCCCCTTTTCCCCACGCACTTTTGTGAGTCTCCACTGTTGAGCTTCGATCTGACTTCGTAGTAAGGACATGTAACAGTGTAAAAGTAGGGACTTTGAATCATCTACATGTACTAATAGTAATGCATGTAGTACAGGTTGGGATCGGTGTTCAGAGACACCATGCTAACAACATTGCGTGTCGTTGTTTCTCACCAAAGCGCTGCCCTTCCCTGAAATCTCTTGTGATGATATTCTCCCTGATTTTAGAATGCTAATATATATAGTTGGCGCCTTTAACATTAAAAGTTAGCATCTTTTTGATTTCGACGGGGAATTCGGATCCTGTCAATTAATATTGTATTTATGATGTGTTGTAATGGCGCAGGGAACTATATATCTCGTATTTGTTATTTCATAAAAGATCAATTTCACCCAATCGTATTGTCTTGCCTCTTGTGGTCTTAGTCAATTAGTCGTCGGCGCTGACCGTGTCCCAAAGGCCATGCGATGTAATTGATATGATACGTGTATACGAGCACTGTCTGAAATGATGGGGCTAGGCAACTGAAGAAATCATAAATTCTACTCTTAGTCTGGGATTCCTAGAAATTCCAAAAAAAAAGAAAGAAAAGAAAAGAAAAAAAAAAGAAAAATAAGGAAGAACAGAGATTGGTCTGTCTTGCGACTATTTTTTCAGGCTTGTGGAGGTTGTTTGCATAGAAATTTGTACCAGAAGGGTTTGATTTATCAGCTTCGTGGATCACATATTATTTATACATTGTATTACATGTTTTTGTATAAAAGGCTCGGAAATATGAAAAAAAATAATTACATTTTTGAACCAAATTGAAAAGCTCTTCCTTTGCAGAAAGGGGTTTTATGAAAACATTCTTTGAAATATGATTTTACATTATATAGTAACGAAATTTGACTTTGAATTCATCTTAATTCAGTAATTCATTTTTATACCCCCATTGTTAGAAAAAATATCCTTCACTACTGAATATATGATAAATTGCAAATTTTATTAATTGTAAAAGGAAAAGTAGTGCAAGAAAAAAAAAATCGGTACACATAAGATATTTGTTTAACCTTATAATAATTCGTCCATTTTTTTCTCCACAAAGCGACTATTATAAAGGGATTATCTGACATCCCAGAGTTGCTGATAGGCTTTAAGTCGTGCACATGTCGCCTTCCTCGGCTTATCTGATTTAAGGTGACACCTTGTTGTTATATTAGTATAAAGAATGTGTGGATCATGTCACAAGGTTAAAGATTCATCGTCTCAAAAACATGATTTAATATTAATCATACCCTGGAGAGAGAGAGAGAGAGAGAGAGAGAGAGAGAGAGAGAGAGAGAGAGAGAGAGAGAGAACTTAAAAGAAGGCACATATAGAGAGACCTGAAACGAGAGAAGGACAGGGAGTTCCAGATGACTTCGATGGTTCCCTTCCAATTCCCGCTTCTTTGCCATGTCCCTTCGTTCTTCCTTCTTTCATTCTTGGTCGAGTTATTAAATTTACATGTTTCTTTAAATTGAAGTGAAAATAAGAAGAGGTACCTTCACTTCAAAAAAAAAAAAAAAAAAAATAGATAAATGAAATGAAAAAAAAAAAAAAAGAGAAAAAATCACACAGTGGTTTGAAGAATTCACATAGGAATTCAAGATGCGTCAATCCTTGACTCTTATAACTTCACCGCTTGGCCCGCATGCGGCTTTTGGGATCCATTGGTGAAGCTATCAAATGTCACTAAATAGCGTGCCAAAATAGTATTTTGTGTCTAAAAGCGACACTTACCACATATTTATGGTGAAAATACATTCAATACAGACTTAACCTTTTTATAAACAGTTTGAAATAGCGCCAGCGTGTATCATAAATTTTGCATGCAAAAGTACTCGTAAGATCAGTGGCGGACTAATGAGGAAAATGAACATCTGAGGGCGAAAATCGAATTTTGGCCCCTATGTTTGCCCTTTGAAACCGATACATGTCCTATAATTAGTTGATTTTCGTACAGTTTGGGTACAGTTTAGTTTAGTTTATTTGATACACTCCGGCACTAATAAGTGCAACAAGAGGAACAATACAGTTTAACATGACAAAGTGGCGAAATAACAAAAATTAATACATGAATCAATAAGATAATCAGATACATGATCATAGTAAACTATACATTTGTAATTATTAAAAGGAAGAAAGAAAGAAGAAGAAAGAAAAAAAAGAAAGAAAGAAATTAGGTGATTGAACATGAAAATGTACATGCATACATGCAAACATAAATTGACAAATAATGAACAATAATATATGCTATTTCTTTTTTTTTTAAAACAAGCGTTGAATGTAAGATATAAAGTTAGAGACGCTGTCTAATACTTTGACGTTACTAAATTGTCGGTTTTTGTTTCAACGCATATGAAGATATCATATGTTTTGATAAGTTCTTGAAATTCAGGAAGTAGTAATTTGCTTTTTAGTCCACAGACGTTTAAACTTGAGATAGACAAATAAGATGTTTGTGTGTTCTTTGAACGTTCTCTTGTTGACCTGTCCTATTGACACGCTGTTGTTGTTTGTTGGTCAGTAGAGACATCGACGTGATCCTCATTCCTCGGTCTTTTGTACTGGCGCGGCAGAACGGGCGGACTTTCTTTCACCATTCCCTCTAGCAGTACATCCCTGTACTCCTTTTCACGTGTGGTCCCTTTGTCAATGGTTACCTCCTCGATTTTTACGAGCTTTCCTTCAATGTAAAGCCGATCCCTCACCATGGCTACTTTTTTGCCTTTCCTTTTGGCTTCTCTCATTAAGGGATACAAAACTTTTCTTCGGTCTTCTATTGCCTTTGGAAATTGTTCGTTTATTCCAAATCGTTTGCCTTTTAGGAGGTATGCCTTTTTTAAGACAGCTTCTTGGTCTACTCTGTATAAAAAGCGGGCTACGATCGGTCTGGCTTTGTTAAGTCCAGGTGATCCGAACCTATGGACGTTAACAAATTCGATATGATGATTTATCTCGAGTTCGTTTTTGATAAATGCTCGAACTTTGTCCATAACGTTTTCCTCCTTTTGATATTCCAATCCCGAGAAAACAAGATTGTATTTCATCGAGCGACACTGAAGGTCTAAGATATTTTCCTGAAGTTTTTGTAAGTTGTTCAAATATTTTTTCTCGTTTACCTTCATTTCCTTTTCCATTTCTGCCAATTTCTTATCTGTAGATTCAATAAAAGTTTTATTTTGTGCGCATTTGTCAATGACTGAATTTACCACCGACCCCATCCCTTCTATACCGGTTTCCATTTGATTAATATGATTCGACATTTCTTCAATTGACTTCTCAATCGCATTCATCCTCGTTGAGAAGGCAGATATGGATGTTCTTATTTCTTCTATTTTTGCCGAATCATTCTCTAAGTTCTTAATTCTGCCCTCAAGTCTTTCTACAACTGACAGAATATGTTGGAGAATTTGTTTTTCACTTTGATGTTCGATGTTGTTATCCTTAGCGACGTTTTGTTCTTCCATTTTGACAGCGTTATTATGACGTTACAATATGGAGTGATGGAGTCCTTCTCTGCTCTTATAGCTGTGATCCAAAGTTGACTTTAATAAATTATTTCTATGACAACAAGGTTTAAAAATCTCACCAAACGAGAGTCCTTTATAAGTGAACGGATGTTAGCCAACTCCTTTTGTCATTCTCATTCTCAGAATAGGCGAAAAACTTGTTTTTAACAGGAGCAAATTTCCATGCTGTTGCCACTTTGACTATGACGTCACAATCCCATACATGTACCTAATTGTATTGTGATAAAGCTCTAAAAAAACTTTTTTATTCAAAGAAAAATGGTGTCACAGATCTAAGGAAGTACACAGCAAAAAAATAAAAAATAAAATAAAAATCGGTATTACTCAATGCAGTAACTATATGATTAAGAAAATTATACAAAGAAGTTGAAAGAACGGAAGGATATCCTATGGAGGTTTACAGTAGCAGAGCCTATAATGTTGCAGGTTCTTTATTCCATTGAAAGGTTTTTGTTAACAATGCACGGTGCGGATCCAGCAATTTTATCAGGGTGCCGACCTCGACCATTTTAATAAAGGCTTCGTTTTGGGGTTTTCGGGGATGGGATTTTGTGGGGTGGGGTTTTCGGGGTGGGGTAATATCTTGCCATGTAGTTATGTTTTCCGGCTGACTGTCAAACTGAGTGTGGAATATTCGCGTCATAATATAATACAATTGTTGAGCTCGAAGCCGATTCAAAAGCCATGACAAAAGAAAGGTTCTTGACTCACGGACGGTCAGACAGACGGGACGGACAAACTCGATCTTCTGTATGCGAATTTTCATCTGCGAAAACAAAGCATAAAAGAGATACAGTTAAAAAAAGGACCCCAATTTTTTCTTTGGATACGCGCATGTTTTAAACCCGTCTATAGAGATAAGCTAATATAATAAACACCTTGACATGTTTCTGATTTCGGGTTGACTTCCCATGAATCATTGAAGAATAGATCATACAGATGTCGGTAAAGATATACCCTTAAAGTAATCAACAACTACTGTAACAACATAGGGACCTGTGGTTGACATGTGCATAATACTGCATGCACAGGTGTGTGTTAACTTACACAGGTGTGTTAATATTCGCCAGATTTATGTAATAAGAAACGGCTGAGGGAACTGGATACTAAAACTTCAATTTTTTTGCGCACTGATATACTAATATGCTAATTTGATTTTTGTTATGCACGAAATGCAGTGGCGGATCCAGCGCCCCCTTTGCCGGGGGTCAAGGGGCGAATTTTGGCGATTTTTACTGAAAATGGGCCTAAATATAGGGCTTTTTGGAAAATTTTGGGTCAGTGCCGCACCCCCCTTGAATCCGCCACTGAAATGGCAACTTATCCAACTTTTGCGGTGCACTTTATCTCTAACTTCTCTCGAGTCGAAAATACAATCATCTCATCGGTATGACGTCATTGTCTTAAAATTAACATACTCTAAATTCACTGATATTTTGAAATTTCAATTTTTGGAACAAATGAAGTGATTCGCATATTTTATTACAGTGCATGAAGATGGATAAAGCCTTAAATTGTACAAAACTCGTCACATCTAAGGAATTCTAGGATGTATCCCTCGGAATATTTATTAAAAAATGTTGAAATTAAAAATAAAAAAAAGAGGATAAAGTACACAAACGATGTAATAATCTGTGACCTTCGCACACGTACTTTTCCCTTCTTAATCCCTATTTCTTATCTTATAAGGGAAAAAAAATAGTTTTGCTTTTTCAAGCAATTAGAACCTGTCTTGTTTCACAGAATAATTAGATCCCCCGTGTCTCGTAACATGACAACGAGCCGAAATGGATGATAATCAAAGGACCATTAAGGGGATACAAAACAAGCTGTTTAAGACTTCAGAACGACATTACCTAACATGTGTATCAATATAGTAAATACGTGTAGAATAGACATAATAGAGAAATGCGGCAACGCACTTTTTCCTTTTCAATTTGACGCCAACGACATTCAAACTTTCAATGCGTTGAATTACCATATGAAATTTGACGCCAACGGCATTAAATACTTCTTTGTAGGAACTTGCCACTTGACGCCAACATTGAAACCAACGGCATTCAGTTTAAAAAAAAAATGTATGAAAAGCATGAAAGAGTAATTCGACGCATTGGCTTGCCTCATGAAATTTGACGCATACGTCATTCAAGACTTCCCGGTTGGCACTTGACGCCAACGGCGTTCGGTTCTTCTCTACAAGTATACATGACGCCAAAGCATTCATTAAAAAAAAAATGTTGGCTCCCCTTGACGCCAACGACCTGCAACTCAAGTATTATGGTATAAAGTTACGCCAACGACCCTCAATGCTAATATTCCAGCTAAGACCTTTGCAATAGGGTTTCGAACTGTTTTTTCTGTCTCTTTGATGTAACTTATTATACTGACTGAGCTTCAGTATGATGAATTACAGATCGGCTTCGATGATGAATCTTGTTAGCCTACATTTACAAGAGTTACTTTCCTAAACTTTTAGGCATCCATAATCAAAGATTCGAGGCATATAGTTTTTGGCCTGTCCGTCTGTCTCTTTGTCTGTTTGTCCGTGACCAAAACTTTAACATTGGGCATAACTTTTGAATGGTAAGTGCTGGGGCTTTGATATTCCTTGGGATGAGACCTTTTCATTTATGCCAAAAAGTTTTTTACCTCGTGACCTTGACCGTTGACCTACTTTTCAGAATCTTTAACATTGGACATAACTTTTGATTGATTAGTGATAGTGCTTTGATATTTTACGTGTGTATTCCTTGTGACAAGACCGTTCCATTGATACCAATTTTTTTAAAACCTCATTGACCTTTCACCTATAGAAAATTGTGTTAACTCACATATTTCGGAACTCGATTCTATAGACGGTGACCGACAAGGAATAGAAACATATATATTGCTTCGGCAATGCTCATTATTTGATAAAAATGGTGTCAAGATGTGAGAAGAATCAAAAATAAATAACTAGGTGTTACATACAATATACGTATAGATGGGGAAAATAAGATGTAGCGAGGATCAAGAGGGGGTTTTGGGGGTCCCTTGCCTGGAAGTTGCCCAAAATGCTGAATCTATTTCCGCCCGTGAGATGCTTTACTTTCATAGATATACATATAAGACTTCCTAAATGTTTCTGTCACAATCATTAGACGTCATTAAAGTATATATCTTGTATTTATATGATTTCATTATAATGAGCTTATTGATTCTTAGATTGATATAATTTCGTCTTTTTGTGAAAAGTAGAGACTGGTTCCTTGTTCTTTGTTCCTTGCACTCAATGGTATTATGCTTTTATGAAGCCATTAAAAAGAGTGCGCGAACCCTTCATTGGAAACTAATGTATGAATTTATTGGACAAGAAACTCCTTGGTTTTCTTTAGAAAAAATATTTAAAAATGACCTAGAATATGATTACCATTAAGATAGGTTGATAAAATGAATATCAATTGAATGAAGAAAACTAAGAGTCCCCTTCGGGATTGCCGGTAGGGGACTAAAAAAGAAGAAGAATAGCTCGACCAATCATATCGCGATGTACTACATATCCACCAATGAAATGCCTAACGTAGCTCCATATTGATAAGATTTGTCCGTACTGTCTTCCTTATCGCCCAACTTAAACAGAAGGGAGGGGGTCAACTGCCCTATGACCTCCCCATTGGATTCCATCTTGGACTTGCGCAAGTCCCTTTATCTTGAATGACTTTTAAAAGCCATGTGTCTTTCGATATTAATTTTGAATACATGTAATTGTAATTTCACATCAAAATTGGTAAAAGAATATCTACATGTATATATGCTATCATATGCAAGCAAGAGGTAGAAATTAGAAACCGCCCTTAATTTCCTTGCTTTCTCAGATCAATCACTGTGCGTGTACATAGTGTCTATTTTGACTTGTTAGATGAATGAGTTGCAGCTGGTATTTGCGAATTCCGAAAAATCTCTGACAAGAAGAAGGGAAAGGATGAAAAGTCCATGTCTGCTATCAACCTTAATAACAGGTGTCTGTACGTCGGAGCGCCTTCACTCATGTCAGAAATATCAAACATGCTTTAAACATTTCAGCAATTGGAGAGAGATACATGTTAGCTAGATTCAGCCATTATGATTTAAGGTTTAAGCTTAAGGAAGTTATGCAACTGAGCAGGCGCGGATCTAGAAAGAAAATCAAAGGGAGCGGGGTGTGGCAAATGGGGGGGGGGGTTTCAAGTCCGCCAGAAAGAAAGAGAGAGATCAAGCCCATCGGGGAGAGAAAGGGTGATGGTGAGGATCAAGCCCATCAGAGAGAGAGGAGGGGGTCCCATCCTAAAAGTGTAGCATGAAAAATCAGCTTGGGGATGCAAATATCGAGGTAAGGTGCCCTGACACCAACTAGCCCCTTCTAGATCCGCACTTGTGCAAGAACTTAAACTGCATGATGCACCGGTGAATGCACAGAGATGATGAGGAAGGCTTCTAACCGTTTTAAGTGATTAATTAGGAATCTGTCAGTAAGGGAGACAACTCTGTCATGCTATCATCCAGTTGGGAGTGAATGGGGATATAGGGAGTATATAAAGATTCATAGTAATGGGTTGAATTGGTACGTGCTTTTAAACTACACTGAGTCTGCTGAAATTTTACGTACATGTACTATGAGGAAAAGCATGCATGCATCTAGAATTTTTTCCGGAAAGGAGGGGTGGGGGTATTATCGCCTGTAAAGTGTGTGGGTTGGGGGGGGGGGGGTTGACCGATGATTTTGATTAGAAATTTTCATATTTATATGTGTGAAACAGGAAAAATACTGAATTTTGCAAAGTTGAAGTGGAGGGGAATCCCTACCCTCTAACCCACCCCCTCCCTCCTCTAGCTCCGCGCTTGAAAAAGCAACCGGAATTTCAATATCTAAGATTTCTGTCTTCGGTCTATACGATGATATAGGACAAATCCATACTGGCAAAACAGCCCCATATGAAAATCAATTAAAAAAACAACAATGTAAAAAAAATGATAAGAAACAATCATATGAATTTCAAATTCTCATAAACATGTAATACCAAAGACGTAGAAAACTGCAGCGATACAAAGAAAAGTTTCCAACCTTATTAATAAAACTCGCGTACATTTGTATAACAAACCGTCCGATTTTGCCAATTTTCTGTCATTTTTGAGTGGATGTACCAAGTGTATATTTTACATTTCCTATTTCCAAGTACATTATAGTCTTGGTAACGTCGTTCAGAGAATCAGCCAATTAGTTATTGAAAGGTTTCTTAAAATCCACATCCTCTTCTATTCGTTAAGTACAAGGGAAAATAGCATCGTAATGAGTGAATACTTAAAAAAATCAATCTTAATGAATATTTAAAAGGAATCAAGAAAAACAAAAAAATCTTAAAGATTTAAGGTTTGATGCTTGAAGTCGCAATCGGAGACGTCTTGTAGTTTTGGCTTGTCCGTTTGTCTGTGCGCAAAGGTTGCACGGGCACAAATTTTGAATGGCAAATATGTTTCATATTTCTTATATATTCCTGGTGACAAGAGCTGATCGTCGATCACCAAAATTTGACCCTGTGACCTTTACCTTGGGGTTAAACTAATACTCAAAAATTGCCTTAGCAGTAACTTGTGAATAGTATGGATGTTCATATTTCACTCATGTGTTGCTTGTAAGAGGACAATTCAATTGATACCCAAGTTTTTTTTTACCCCTTGACCTTTGATTTTGACCAATATCCAGGATCCATTCATTTTCGAATTTGTATTCAAGGGTCTTTATGTAGAAGTAAAGTCAAAATAAAGAAAACTCCATTATTTCAATTCTAACCGTTACAAAACTGTTTAAAAATCGTTTAATATCACGCGAAAATTGTCCGTACTAGTTTCCACTCGGAGGAGGTCTTCTCAATTATGCAATATGTACTTTCTGTATTTGAGAGTTTATGTATGATTTGTTTAATTATCTATTTACACTTTGTAGTGATGGTTGTCTGTCATATATTTAAAAAGCTTCTTAAAGTGTTCGATTTCATGGCTTATCAGATAAAAAGGAAGACACACGTAATATTGCGATGATAAATTAAACATTAAAATCAACTTGTTAAAGTTTCTTATCTAGAAATAAGAGCTAATATTTGCGGGAGAAAAGAAGCTGTATAGCATACCGTATACCAATGGGTGGATCCAGAAATTTTTCAGGGGCGATGTTGTCAGCGGGGAGCCTTCCTATGATTTGAAAAAAGTTATAAATACGTTAAATTCGGAAAATCAGATTTTTTTTTTTGCAAATTCTAAGCAGAGGGGGAGGGGGTGGTCTGATCACTCCTACCTACCTTCTCTTCTATATCCGCGCTTTTGTACCTGCGTCGGCGAGACGGCAACTGGGGATAAAGTAGGGAAATTACGTGCGATTCCGGGGCGTTCGCGCACCTGCGTTTACGTAACGGCACGTTCTTAACGTTATGTATACTGACTAGATACCCAAGAAGCCAGATTACGAGCACATCGGTTTGCGAATTTTGATAATTTATCTTATCAACAGCCGCGTTGAAAATAAACCCTGAAAGACTCGGGGAGATCTAAAGCGTTATTATTTGCAATTTCTCACAAGAAATTCGTTCAATTTCTAATGTACTAGATCTAGTAATGTGCTTGCACTCTTTTAAAAAAGATATGTAATGCAATGTTTTCTAGGTCAATAGGGATCGGCGGTTTGGGGTTGAAATGTTTAATCAGCGGATCAAAAAATACTTATCGGTTTAACTGAACGATCTTGTTTTTCATTTGAAGTGCGAGATAGGATCAAAAATCATTTTGAACAGCTTTTAATTAGTAGCGCGTTCGATTTATTCACATATATCAATATATATATATATTTAAAAGGATGAATCGGAAGTGGTCCAGGAACCCTCTGCCAAAAAAAAGGGGGAATTTTTTATCTCTACGGAAATGGTTTGGAACTTGCCGTCACCCCCCCCCCTCCCCCCCCCCCGAAAAGCTGGATTCGCGCATGGTATGAATGCAACTAATCTGAATGGTTAAAAAAAAGACCCAGTTTTAAATTAGGTATGAAGAATTGGAATCTATTCCTGCATTTTCCTTCAATCGGATTGGTAAAAAATGCCACACGTGATTTCTGTTGATTCCTGGTGCATCCGGATGCTTGATATCATTGCAAAACTGAAATGATATAATCAGTTTGACTTTTTAAGTGACAAATAGGTATACAACTAAAAACGACGTATTCTGACTGATTGTTAATTCATCAATGGCAGAGAGACGCATCTTTTACAAAACTCGACCGCATTTCTTCTGTCTGACACGACACCACTGATATTTTCCATGCGCGTTCTTACATGGACGGATCTGGAAAATATCTCTTGGAGGGTGGTCCAAGCCGTCGGGAAGGGGGGGGGAGGGGCGGAGTTATATTGCCTAAACTTTTGAAAAAAAAAGTAAAATAAATAAGCAGCAGTTAATTCTGGCAAACTTCAGGGGAAGGGGTCCTGACCCTCCTAAGACCCCCGCTGGATCAGCGCTTGTTCGTACCGTCTTGGCTGTCAATATACGGTTACTTTATTTTTGGATTTTAATCTTGAAAATTCTGAAATATTGATTGTAAATACAAATGGTTTGACTTGATGACGACGCACGCCGTTTTGGAAATGTGTCAGTCTGAACATAGCTTTTTACGCAGTAAAGGATGTGCAGACTGAACCTGAAGGTGTCACGTTTGCCATTCGAACACTCCTATACATAACAACGAAAATATTCGTATGATAATATGCTTAGTTTTACCACTGGACATGCACTTTATCCAAATTTCGCTCCAGGAAAATTTCGTCTTCAAGTAATGTTCGTCCATAAAAGTGCGTGGTTCTCCCCCCTTTCACCTCCCCCTTCTGTATTTGCCTACTAAAGGAGTCACATTTTCCCTTCAAGCACTCCCTCATATGTTGAATCACCACTGGACCCGCGCTTTCTTCTCAAGTAGTGACCGTCCTTAAAAGTGCATTGACTAAGCGTGGAACCAGCAACTTTGATTCCAGTTCAAAGTGGTTCTTTGAACTGAAATTTTTCTTTTCAGTTCCAAGTGATCTTCCCTTGATAGAACATCGTCGGAAACCCACAGCCTGTTGCCCAACGTAGAAGATGCCGTGGGTTTCCGACGATGTTGATAGAAGTACTTTGGCCATACGCAGAACCACCAATTTTGGTCAGGAAGGTCTAATTTAAGTGAATCTAAAATTTGAAATTACTCTGGGGCTAAAAATGTAGAAATAAAACCCCCCGATTTGTCGTAATGAAGGATAGGGAGTCCAGCCCCTGTATTTCCCCTGCATTCGCAGGTTTTTTTTTTACCCTTTGATTCCAGGGGCCTGGGCCTTCAAAATTGGGAAAAATAGCGACATTTGGTAGAAATTGGGAAAAATATTACACAAATGAACTGAGAAAACGAGCAAAAATTTGCTTCAAATGAAGACGAATAAACGCATATAGACACCTGTAGTACCAAGAATATTCTATTTCAGATAGTGTACATTGTAAAACAGATAAATCATAAATGTATTTTCAGTAATTTCAAAGGGTTGTTATACTTTTTTAATTGGAATTTAATTTGTTTCAAATTGGGAATTTTAAGCTCAGAAATTGGGAAAAACGCCTGTTTTTCAGCATTGGGAATGGGGCCGAATTTCGGCCCTGGAGAACCCCTAAAAAATCCCTGATTCGCCTCTGCTGACCAATGTCTTTGATTTTAAAAGGGCCAGTATTGGGATGAGCAATTTGCCCCCGACAGAAATAAATGGATCTGAAATGTAATGAATGCAATTACATGCATAGGGGCGAAAACACAGCGGAGCGACTATATAGCCCAACCCTAATGAGCGTAATCCCCTATATCTTGTTTTATACTTTGTAATACCAAGTGCCTGCCATAGATAGAGTAAGGGGAGATCATTTGAATTAATAACCTCCCTTTCACTGATGAGTTTGTTATCTCCCCTACTACACCTGATTCGCATATAGATTGTCGGATATGTAAGTCATGGATAGTGATCGATTTTTCTCAAAATCGATATGGCTTCCTAATCAGAATTCCTTCGCACACCGATCCCGATGGATTGACATTTGACAAGATACTGAAGAGGAACGGAATTTCTTTCAATATGCTGTATGACAATAATGTATTACATTGATGACTGGGAGCGACTTATTATATGGGGATCAGCATTTACAGTCCAATAGATCCTTCTGATCACGTGGTTCTTATTAAGGCATATTGCAGAGGCTCTAAGTTTAATCAGAAAATCGCATTATTGGAATTATTTACAATCGACGGCGGTCCAAAAACATGCTTGTTTTTGTCGGGCTATGCATATTTGTAAACATTAATTTTTTAAAGAAAGATAGAGCGAATATTCTAAACAAACCTTCCTATGGATATTTTTCAATTATTAAAATGTTGTAAAATAACATCCCAGATGAAAAAAATAAAACAAAACAACAAAAAAAAAAAAAAAGAAAAAAAAAGGTAAATAAAAGCAAAAAA
This sequence comes from Pinctada fucata, assembly GCA_028142955.1. Taxonomy (NCBI): domain Eukaryota; kingdom Metazoa; phylum Mollusca; class Bivalvia; order Pterioida; family Pteriidae; genus Pinctada; species Pinctada fucata. The sequence goes on from AP027115.1 coordinate 8,232,719, forward strand.
AGCACCAAAAACAAAAACGTTAAACGTGCAAAAAAAAAGACATCCACCACACACACACAAAAAACCCCAAACAAACCAAAAACAAAAACAAAAACGAAAAGCAAAAAAAAAAAAACCAAAACAAAACAAAACAAAACAAAAAACACCCCCCAACCGTCAATGTAAAGTCCACAGGTTTATAACACATATTCTATAAATGCAATTTGCATGTCCATCAACCATCAAGGGAAAGACATTCTGTCGTGAATATGTGTTGTCTATAATACATAATAAGAAATCATTGAACTCGTGTCATGCTGTCCTTCGGCATAATTTCTGTGAGATTCTTAGACGATTTATGCTGCATGCAGAAGCCAAGGTGCGACGACAGTTCATGAATTAATTATCCAATAACGCTACTGCTGAGAATGACATATTACTGAACGGAATGTAGCATATTCTCACCCAGGTTGATGAGTACGTGGCGATAATGGTATAATTATAACATTATAACGGGGGTGTTTGCACATCCTAGGGAGCAAGAGATAATTCAGGTACATGTTCTGTAATAATTGGCGGATTTAGACAATTTTTAGCTCACCTCGACGAAGTTGAGATGAGCTTATGCTATAACCCCGACGTCCGCGTCCGCGTCCGCGTCCCCGTCCCCGTCCCCGTCCGCGTCCGGTTAAAGTTTTTGGGGTAACTCAGTATCTGAAAAAGTACTGATGTTGCAGTAACCAAACTTGCACAAGTGATTCATCTTGGGATGCTGAGGTGAACCCATGCATCGGATGCAGCATCTGACCTACATTTTCCGGTTGAATGACTTTGTCAATGTCTGGTTAAAGTTTTTGGGGTAACTCAGTATCTGACAAAGTACTGATGTTACAGTAACCAAACTTGCACAAGTGATCCATCTTGGGATGCTGAGGTGAACCCATGCATCGGATGCAGCATCTGACCTACATTTTCCGGCTGAATGACTTTGTCAATGTCTGGTTAAAGTTTTTGGGTTAGTTCAGTATCTAACAAAGTACTGATGCTACAGTAACCAAACTTGCACAAGTGATTCATCTTGGGATGCTGAGGTGAACCCATACATCGGATGCAGCATCTGACCTACTTTTTCCGCTTGAGTGATTTTGCCTTATAAGGCCAATATTGAGCAAAGTATAAGTGCTACATGTACCGAACTTGCATATTGGATGTATCTTTGATCAAACTTTCATAATATGACCTTGACCTACTTTTTCCACTTGAGTGATTTTGCCTTTAAAGGCTAATATTGAGTAAAGTATAAGTGCTACATGTACCAAACTTGCATATTGGATGTATCTTTAATCAAACTTTCATAAAATGACCTTGACCTACTTTTTTTGCTTGAGTGATTTTGCCTTTAAAGGCTAATATTGAGCAAAGTATAAGTGCTACATGTACCAAACTTGCATATTGGATGTATCTTTATTCAAACTTTCATAAAATGACCTTGACCTACTTTTTTCCACTTGAGTGATTTTGCCTTTAAAGGCCAATATTGAGCAAAGTATAAGTGCTACATGTACCAAACTTGCATATTGGATGTGTCTTTGATCAAATTTTCATAAAATGACCTTGACCTACTTTTTCCACTTGAGTGATTTTGCCTTTAAAGGCTAATATTGAGCAAAGTATAAGTGCTACATGTACCAAACTTGCATATTGGATGTATCTTTAATCAAACTTTCATAAAATGACCTTGACCTACTTTTTTCGCTTGAGTGATTTTGCCTTTAAAGGCTAATATTGAGCAAAGTATAAGTGCTACATGTACCAAACTTGCATATTGGATGTATCTTTGATCAAACTTTCATAAAATGACCTTGACCTACTTTTTCCACTTGAGTGATTTTGCCTTTAAAGGCCAATATTGAGCAAAGTATAAGTGCTACATGTACCAAACTTGCATATTGGATGTATCTTTAATCAAACTTTCATAAAATGACCTTGACCTACTTTTTTCGCTTGAGTGATTTTGCCTTTAAAGGCTAATATTGAGCAAAGTATAAGTGCTACATGTACCAAACTTGCATATTGGATGTATCTTTGATCAAACTTTCATAAAATGACCTTGACCTACTTTTTCCACTTGAGTGATTTTGCCTTTAAAGGCCAATATTGAGCAAAGTATAAGTGCTACATGTACCAAACTTGCATATTGGATGTATCTTTGATCAAACTTTCATAAAATGACCTTGACCTACTTTTTCTGCTTGAGTGATTTGCCTTTAAAGGCCAATATTGAGCAAAGTATAAGTGCTACATGTACCAAACTTGCATATCGGATGTATCTTTGATCAAACTCATGAAATGACCTTGACCTACTTTTTTTCACTTGAGTGATTTTCTTAATATACATGTACTTAGAGATATGTTTAAATTGAACTTTGCTGCCGCGAGGTGAGCTTCGTAATCTTTGATTACACTATGTTTTTTCCAGGAATGGGTGATGTTCAAGCTTATGAATAAAAAAAAAATATGCGTAAAAACTGGAAAATCGGCATTTTTGGCAGTGCTGTGCCGATTATCGCCGACGTCGGGGACATCGTCGCCAGACCCTTCGATTACGATAATCGATTATGATTTTGATAGTTGATTATAATCGGGAAATTTAAAACATTATAAGAATGAAATATATGCATCATTAAACCGTACTTTTACCAAAGCAACAGTTCACACGTCGTACCAATTATTTAAGTCAATTGATATATCTTTGACATAAATCAGTATGCATACTCGTATGAAACATTTTGCCGAGTTTTCATACAGTTTGCTGTCAATGAAAAGTTAGATTATGGACAAATCATGAAATATTTTACAGATTTGCAGTATTTTATAAGAATCCGATTATAATCGATAATCAATCGAAAGAATTATACGATTAATCGATTTGATTACTCCATCCGATTCCCAACACTGATTTTTTTTCAAATTCCATGGGTCCTTACCCCCCTATATCCACACTCTCTAGTCCTCTTAGAATTAACATGAATAGATCATAATTTATCAAGCAAGATAGAGTTTCGCTAGCATATTTTTTCCAGAAAATGGTATAGATAATGTTAAGGCTTCAAAAAGAACTTGACTTTGGATTCAGAGGAATTTACTCAGGGTTAAGAAAGAACTTGACGTGGGGTTCAGAAAGGATTTGACTTAGGGTTCAGAAAGAATTTGACTTAGGGTTCAAAAAGGACTTGAATTCTGGTTCAGAGATAAATTTACTTAGGGTTCAGAGAGGACTTGACTTAGGGTTCAGAAAGAACTTGAATTCGGGTTCAGAGAGAAATTTACTTAGGGTTCAGATAGGAGTTGACTTAGGGTCAAGACAGGACGACTTAGGGTTCAAAAAGGACTTCTTTAAGGATTCAGAAAGGACTTAACTTGGTGTTAAGGCATGACTCAACTTTGATTTACTTTTTAGAAAGGACTTGACTTAGGGTTCAAAAAAAGATTTAACTTGGTGTTAAGAAATTATGACTAGTGTTGTATAATCGGACAAATTTCATAATCGATTATCGGTTTATAATCGGAGAGGATTTTAATCGATTATTTCGATTTAATCGGAAATAAATTTTACTTGCTTTTACAGAAAAGAATATGACAAGTAATGATAAAACTTCACTAAAGCATATGCTAATATACATAGTAAAATGTCTTAGAAAGAACTCCAACCACAGAATGATAAAATCCTGTCTAGTAAATGAAATATTTTGTCAAGATCACAGCAGTAATGGAGCCAAAACAAATATGTAATTGTAATACTAATAGTCGGCAACTTTACACGCCAGATGCAGTTTTTTCTTTGGGAGGGGGGTCTCCATTCGACCCAAGAGCAAGGTTTTTGCTCATTTAATGAGGAATCAAACAATATCTTCGTGGACCTTGTATACTTCTTAGAAAACTCTGGAGTTCGGCGTAAAAAGTTTGTTTTTCCTAGACGAGTAGATATAATCTGACGTTGAAGTTTTCTATTAGAGTACTTGTCATTACTATTAGATTCAATGAGAATCCTAATTCCACCCATTGTATGCCTTAGAAAGTGTATTCTTTTCGAATTATTTAAGCTACGACCGTAACTTTAATTCGTGGAAACAATCGTCGATCTACTTTCGTTTTATTCGTACTTGTTACACGCGTATTCGACCGAGATTTATGTCATTCTTTTCTACGTTGTATATTTCCGATTATAATCGATTCTTGAAAACATAATCGATTAATCGAAATCGAAGGGTATTAGCGATGATGTCGCCGATGTCGGCGATAATCGTTACAACACTAATTATGACTCAACTTTGATTTCACTGTTCAGAAAAGACTTAACTTGTGGTGCAGAAAGGACTGAGTTAGATTTTCAGAAATGACTTGACTTAGAGTTCAGAAAATTCTTGACTTAGGTATCAGAAAGGACTTGACTTAGTGTTAAATAAGGACTTGACTTAGGTATCAGAAAGGACTTGACTTAGGTATCAGAAAGGACTTGACTTAGTGTTAAATAAGGACTTGACTTAGGGTTCAGAAAGGACTTGACTTAGCACACAGAAAGGACTTGACTTAGTGTTAAATAAGGACTTGACTTAGCACTCAGAAAGGACTTGACTTAGCACACATAAAGGACTTGACTTAGCACACAGAAAGGACGACTCAGGATTCAGTATGGACCTGACTTATGGTTCGAAAAGGACTTGACTGAAGTTTCAGAAAGGACTTCTTTTGGGGTTATAATAAGAAAGGACTTGACTTAGTGTTAGGAGTGGACTTGACTTAGTGTTAGGAGTGGACTTGACTTAGTGTTAGGAGTGGACTTGACTTAGTGTTAGGAGTGAACTTGACTTAGGGTTAAGAATGGACTTGACTTAGTGTTAGGAGTGGACTTGACTTAGTGTTAGGAGTGGACTTGACTTAGTGTTAGGAGTGGACTTGACTTAGGGTTCAGAAAGGACTTGACATAGGTATAAGAAATGGCTTGATTTAGTGTTAAAAAAGGGACTGGTATTATGGTTCAGAAAGGACTTAATGTTCAGATTACAAATAATACTACTTGTATATAATTTATCAATCACCAGATCAGACGATAAATACAGACTTGTTAAAAGGTGTGTCATCACTCAGTGGCGTAGCTACGTATATACAATATGCGAAAAGAAGGAAGACTAGTTTTTATGGCGTAGCTCAACATTGTCCACGCAGTGTTGTAAATTTTCAAAATTTTGAAAATCTGTCAAGGAGCCTCTTCGTTAGTTTGTTCTGTTCAGCGATTTTCTCTGAAAAGAAAAAATAAAACAAAATGAATTGTTTCGTTGATATAATACAGAGAAGCGCCTACTTGTGATTGAAATGTCTAGACATGGATATGTTTCTACAAATAGCTAATGAAGTAAATGAGTTGCTTAAGAGAGCGTGTTGAAACTTGAATACACTTATCTTTTCATTTGTCTTTTGTTTGCTAAAGCAACGAAAGCTGAAAATTTCTTGAAATTTTCCAAGGTCAAATACGATATCAACTCCGCTAAATATATATAGATCAAAGAAAAATGAAATTCAGTCTTCATGTTTCTTTAAGCTTGATTTTATTTTTCATTTTACATTAATCAATGTCTGAAGTATTTTAGTACGAAGATTACCAAAGACTATTAATAACTATCTACAATGTCAAGGTCACATAAATGTTTGCAGGGTCAATGTCAAAGCCACAGCTAGGACACTTTGTCAAACTTCCATTAGCGATCTGATACCTGAATTACCCGGTAATTTCTTTCAGAAATGGAGCTTGTTGAACGGAGAGTTTGTATTCATATAATATTTATACATGTATGTTTCATCAGCATACAAGAAAATAACTTTTCTTTCGTCAATTCAAGTAGACAGAAATCAGATAAAGATACTCCAAGGACGTAGCAGCCGCTTGAGAAAGAAATATAGAATTGATTACTCTTGATTGATTCTCGTGATTGGTTTACAATCCGATTTATCTCCCCTTAGATTGATTTGTGCTCGCCAGATTTTTACCCCATCACCAAACACCTGTCTGAGTCAGATGACCGGGTTTGTCTGGATCATTAAAACGTTTGGCACCTGAACCAAGTTTTGATTATTTTGGCATAAATTTAAGTCTGTACTTTGACCTTCGACACGTAAGCTATCCCATTGAGTTTTACAACATTTAATGTCAGCTAACTGCCGGCAAGCTTATTGTAAAAGCTAATACTTGTTTTGGCATAAATTTCAGTCTGCACTTTGACCTTCGACACGTAAACTATCCCATTGAGTTTTACGACCTTGTACACGTATATTTAGACTTATGTTATCATGAGATACAGCCTCGGATGTCTATAGGTGCATGAAGAAAGGGGGAAGGTATAATTAGTCCATAATTATCTGTAAAAAGGTTATATGTACTTAGACGATTAACATACCCCTCAGCCCCTTTAAATCCGTATATTCCACCAAATCAACTAATTGATTACAGAAAAATGGGGCGCGATGCTAGCAAAAAAAGTTCTGCGACATGCCCATGCAATCAGTGATTGGAAACTTGAAAACAAATTCCACCACCGACGCAATCAACAGATGAAGTTATTTTGATTTGATTATTTTGTTTTCGCAACAACGCGCACACTGAAAAATTAAAAAGAAAATTTGCATAAAGCGGTCGAAAGTTGGCGCTGAGGGACAAGGCAGTCCCTGATTGATTTGAAATTGATGGATGAGCGCGACTTACGCCATCATGCGAGATGTCTCCAAAATCAAAAGTTCAATTTCTTTTCTTTATCAAGCTTGATATCTTGTTTTGTTAGAGCATCGGAAAAACTATACTTTATCTGTTATTAGCATCACGATTACATGTATATATTTACATGCGTGGAACCAGAAGGGGGAAAATAAAGGGGGGGGGGGGTGTCGAGCGATGGGTTGATCAGGATTTCCCCTTCCTGAATGAGCTCTGTATGTTAAATTTGATCATTTTCAAAATCACATGCAAACGTCTTATCCTGGTCCTTTTATCATAATGTCCAGACAGCTAGGTAAGCGACATTTCCCTATTGTATTGTATTCATATGCTACTTAAATTATAATGAATGGAAATCGAAAGACTTAAAGAATTATTTCTTTCTGTCTGTTTTCGTTAATTCGTTAATTTATTGTAGTGCAAACGGCCGGGGGAATCCCGGTTGATAAGCCCTATAGAACATGGTATCAAGAGTAACTTTTCATGTTTCGGTCAATTTCCCTCAATGCCAAATTCTGTCAGTTTTATCATAATTTTGCACACTGAATCCGAAGATTTGTGTGAATTTAATCATGAATATTTACTATTTGTGATAACACTATCGCTTTCTGAGTTACTTCTGTGTAGTATAAATAAATTCCACAGTTAGCAAAAAGATAGGTCCTTTGGTTCATTGCAGTATTCTCGGATTTTTCCGTCGCACGCTCGCTCATTCTCGGGCCTTTTCCTCGCAGGCTCGCTCACTCTCGGACCTTTTCGAGTATATACGCTTTGACCTTCTTAAGACTGATTTATGTCCCTTGATCGTGTTGATGAGTATTTTGCTTGTTAATACAAATAGAATAAGTGCTTGTTTATACGAGAAAAGGGACATCATGAATTTTGCAAAAATAGACCGATCTCGAGACGCGGACAACTTCCGTACAAAAATAAGCCCGAAAAAGCTAAATTACATCGAGTTTGTCGAACCTATTACGTCTAAAAATTCTCTTAGGATTATCATATCGAGATTGGAATTAAAGGCAGATGTCACCAGTTGATATAAACCGTAATTAAATGGAGACGTGGGTACAAAATCCGGACAGAGCATTAGACCCGAATGAAGCGAGTTGATTCCGTAATCAGATTTACTCCTTTTATTCTGTGCTGTGATTTGATGCAATCGGAAATTGCTGTGATAGAGAGCTGAGTGATTGAATCATATCGTCCCCTTTTAAGAATGGAATTGATACAGTGTACTGGCGGGATCAGGATGCAGGGAGGCTTTTATGGACAGAATGAAAGAGTATCAAAAGAGCAAAGGAGGACTGACAGTTCGCTGAATAGAAATACGAAACCCAAGCCAAATTTGAAGCAGAGGCATATCTAGATTTTTTCCGGGGAGTCCGCCCTGAGTTGGGGTGGGGATGAGAGTAGTGCATGTTCCAGCATAGGATTTTGAAGAAAAATAACATTAGAACGGGAAATCATCAATTTTGACACATTCTAGCGGTGGGGGAAGGAGGGGGAGTCTGATCCTCAACCCCCCCCCCTCTTCTAGATCCACGCTTGACAAGTGTAACGTAAGTTACATCTACGATTTTTAGTTCCTTAGAGATGGAGAATGTCAGGTTGTAATTTACGTTACTGGGTTTGATTGATGTATCTAAAGAAGAACTCCAATACTAGACCATTTTCATCAATTTGCCCGAATTTATTTTAAGTAAATTAGATGCTCCTTTTATTCCTGTTTTTTCTATCGCGCGCTTAAAAGACACCCACCAACTCCTAAGAACATTGCATCTCTTTTGCATTTATAATGCAACGTTATAATCTTATAAAATAGTCGGTTTTCGCTGCGAATATTAATCAGATAATTTCCGTATGTAATGGAGTAAATCATGGACAAATAGATATTTCATAAATGAGATGGATATAATCATATGAATCTCCCCTTGTATATGATTTATAATTTTGGAAAAAAAATAATAACACAGTTCTTTCTCTGTATCCTGGAGGTCCCCAAGAAAAGCGCCGAGGAAGAAATGTGATAGGAGAGAGAGAGAAAAAAGAAAAAGAAAAAAATATCATAGATACGCGTCGATTGACAGGATATGTATTCGAGTCGTGCTTATCAGGTGTTAAAACTGTACTTAATGAAAATGGCAGAATTGACCGGAGTGCGATAAAGTCTTCATTCAATATAACTGATGGTTTCTGAGATTGACATATAGTATGGTAAATGCATTTGACCTTAAGTTTTTCTGCTCCCTGAGTAAAAATCATGGTGAGATTCCATTGATACTAGAAAAAGATAAAGTTGGGGTGAAACGATCAGGAAAAAACTCTGCTCATTCTCCCCCTCTCTACTTGCTCGAAAACCCTTTGAATTTCTTATTTTTCAAATGTTTTACAACATATGTTTAAGGGACATGATGATTCTGATATTGATATGATTTTATGACCAAAATGAAAATTAGGAGAAAATGATCAATAATAAATCATGATGAACCCCGGTCGGATCGTTGTATTATTCGTTTTTATTTCGAAAGAGGAATAGGGGGAGTTTATACAACGTGTTCTTCGATTTACGACAGATAACGTCTGATCTTCGAACATATATGAATACTTTCAAATGCCATTGTATTGCATCCCGAGGCCGTCTTACTTTTACCCTCTTTGAATCAGAGTAATTTAAAAAAAATGAAATGTTTTAATTTTGATTCACTTCCGAATCATTACTCATTTTATTCTCAAGGTAAAAGGGGTCACACACAATCATGTTGTTATCTTAAACTGGATATAGTTTTTTGAAAGGGTCTGCATTTAAATTTAATTTTCAATTGTTCAAACAATTATCCCTCGTTTAAAGGAAATAAGACAAAATTATGATATTATGTTGTCATGTTTAAAGAATCCTCAAACTTGCTGAAACGAATCAGACGACTCATGATTGAAATAAGAGAAAGAAGCACCCATCGCACTCATGAGGGGGTGGACAGGGTGAAAGGGAGGCGGGAGGAAGGAAGCGGGAGGAGGGAGAAATGGGGAGGAGGGAGGGAAGGGGAAAATGGGAGGGAGGAAGGGGTAAGGAGGGGGGAGGTAAGGGAAGGGTGAAAAGGAGGGGGAGGGAGGTGGCGGTGGGAGGGGGAGGTAAGGGGGTGGGAGGGGGGAGAGAGGTACCCCCTGTCCGCCCCCCCCCCCCACTCATATGGCTGATTTTGTAAAGAAAGCGTAAAAAAAAAAGATATACACACAGAAAAATTGATTTCGGTCCTCTTCTTTCTCTTCTTCTTTTTCGTCGTCGTCGTCGACATCATCATCATCATTATCATCATCATCATAGAAAATACAGGAGTGTAATAGTAAAATCTGTACAGGAAGTGAGCTATGTATGGGGTATAAAATCTATAGATAGATTCTTTTATCACACTCCTCTCCCTTTTATTTGAAACGGTGGATTATCGTAATGAAATCTGCTCACTCAATGTATGTGACGAGAGATAACGACCAGCCGACTTACAACAAACCGGGGGCGTAGCCACTGTACAACAGCGGGACTGCTGTACCTGATTGTATCTCTTACATGTATATTTTCATGCGCATATCCAGGGATTTGATGAGGGATGGGGTGTGGGATGAAAATAAAAAAAGTCATATGATTCAAAATTTACCGACAATCAGTGTTTAACGTTTGGGATCCTTCCCCCTGTTTTCCTTGTTGGACCTACCTACATGAACTTCACCCCTCCTCAACTCGGATTTTTTTTTTAGGAAAAATAAGTAATATTTTCTGCTTTGCGTATTTGAGACAATATCTTTGTTTCCCTGTATACATGTATGTATTTAAGAATAAAAAATATTCATAGTACTTTTCTTCTTGAATAGAGTGGATGCAATCCTAGATTTTTGTTTTTGTTTTTGTTTTTGTTTTTTTTTTGCATGGAACAGAAAAGCCATACTTAGATTCGTGGGGTATGATACCGCCTTCTATAGACGAAGTATCATCAATATCAGCTACGCTGCTGAGTCGCAGCATCGGCTGCGTAAAATATACCTCATCTGTGACTTAGTTTCGTATTTTGATAGTTTAATTTTTTGAATTTCTCGGGCCATAGAATGTGAAATTATTGATATAGGGCCAAATGAACTCGTAGTAGTCTGGGTAGTAAATGGATCTCCGCACATTAAGTAATCTTGATAGACGCGGAATCGGTGCCAGAATTTAGGGAAAAGCTTCTGTTTTCGCAATAAAATTATAAAAACACGCATGTTTCGGTAGGTGCGATCGAAAGACGCAAATATTTTGTTCTCATGCGCGTAGCTAAACACCTATCTTGGGCCGGCATCGGCCATTTGTGGTCAATCGTTACAAGTCGGTCATTTCCGTACGCAATGGTCTCTAACGTTACGATTGGTTGGACGGTCTCTATTCAGTTTCTCTTCATAATAATAAAGCTCTCAGTCTGAATTTTTTTTTTTTGGTAAAAAGACGTATGTATCCATTGAAACAGTCGTGGATATACCTCAGGCTTATAAAATCTGAGTGACAGATTTTGGTTTCTTTTCCTCTTTCATGAAACCGAAAACTTTAAATATTCAATTCCTCTGGTAATCTTGGCTGTCGTCTGCAAGTTAAAGGCTTCCTGCATCTTCCTTAATGGAATCAACTCAGCAGAGAGACCGAAGATTGAAATAAGCGTAATAAATCTGATCTACTTATTTTTTGAGTTTTGTATATTTCATCTATCTATATTTTTCAGTCATGTGACCCGCATTTTTTTTGTAGGTCCGGAAATTGATTCAACTTTGATGTCTAATTTTGCATGGACCTATGAAATGAAAATATATGGATTATAAGAATTTGAAACTCAGAGAAGCTGCGAAATATCTTACATTGAAACTAAGATGAAGGATAAATTGAATGGAAATTTAAACTACAGAAATTTATATAATGAATGAATAGATTTGGTGGATAGACAGTACTCTCTCTTCTGGTTCGTGAAGATAGAGTTAAAAGCATAGATTCAGTTCTGGGGAAATTTCTATCTTTCGTGAATAATAAAATTCAAATTTAAGTAGGTTACCAGTTGACTTTTTTCTACTAATGACTCAGTAGCAAGTCAATACTTATTATTTATAATGAATTCCAGCGATGTCCGATCAGATTTAAAATGTCACTGATTCTATCATCGTATCTAGTGACGTGAAGTAAATTATAAAACAGAAACGTATAAATATATATATATTTTTTTAATTTTAATAAATTCTTTTAAAACCATTTTTTTTTGCTGCAATTTTTATTAGCTCTACTGGTCTCAGACCAGTCGAGCTTATGCGATCACCCTTCGTCCGGCGTCCGTCCGTCTGTCCGTCTGTCCGTCTGTCTGTCTGTCCGTCTGTCCGTAAACAATTCTTGTCCGGACAACTCCTCTGAAACTGTTAGAGATAGAAACTTAATTCTTTTTGTATTTTACTTGGTCCATGGTCTAGTTGTGCACCTGACATTCAGTTTCAGTCCTTGACTCCCAGGGTCTTAGAAAATGGGCGTGGTCATTAAATTCTATGTAATTTTGTCCGGATAGCTCTTCTTTCACTATTAATGATAGAGACATAATTCTTTTTGCAATATGATGGGTCTGTAGTCTAGTTGTGCACCTGATACTTTGTTTAAACCAATGACCCCCAGGGTCTTGGAAAAGGGTGTGGCCATTTTCTTTTATATTATTCCATATAATCTTATGCTTACAGCGCTGACACTATAAATAATGGAGACTAAATTCTTTATGCAATATGATGGGTCTGTAATCTCGTTGTCCACCTCATATTTTGTTTGAGTCTCTGACCCCAAGGGTCTTAGAAAATGGGTGTGGTTGTTTTCTCTCTATTAAACTACATGTGATCTCATGATAGCTAATTTCCCAGAATTTATGGATAATAGTTAATTGATTTATTCCAAAATATTATCGGTTTGCAGTTTAGATGTCATTACAGTATTTTACTTCAGTCCCTGTTCCCTAGGATTCTGGAAAATGGGTATATGGCTATTTTCTCTTACCCTATCTACATGCCTTTAGAGTACATAAGTGACAGAAACTATAAATAAACAAAGATATTGCAATTTAACAATATTATCATAGATGAGTCTGTAATTTAGTTTTTCTCATATTTTATTTGGGACCTGACCCAGGATTTTATCTTCAATTCTATAGAAACGCTAGGGGATAGTTTCGGAATTTCCTCTGATCAATCAATCAACATGAAAATCTTTTCTATAGTGTTTATACAGTGCAAGAAAGATATCAAATAGTCAAAATGCATGTATTTCTCACTTATTTTTTATTTGTTTAACATGTTTAAGGTGTAAGATTTTTGGGGAGAGTAGTGAGAATTTTTGTTGCAAGAGTAGAATGTCCGAAGTGATCACAGACTTGAGGTAGCTGTGCTTTCTGTGAAATGGGAACACCAGAATCACAAAGATTGATCATTTTATCAAATAAAATAGCAATAATGCATCCTTCACATTGCCAAATGAAAGGAATATTGTGCTTGTGTAAGTTTTTTTTTTTTTGAGGGGGGGGGGGAGAGGGGGGAGGTAACTAGAATGTCCTAAGTGATCACAGACTTGAGCTGTGCTTTCTGTTAAATGGGAACACCAGAATCACAAAGATTGATCATTTTATCAAATAAAATAGCAATAATGCATCCTTCACATTGCCAAATGAAAGGAATATTGTGCTTGTGTAATTAAGCTTTTTTTTTGGGGGGGGGGGGGGGGGGAGAGGGGGGAGGTAACTAGAATGTCCTAAGTGATCACAGACTTGAGCTGTGCTTTCTGTTAAATGGGAACACCAGAATCACAAAGATTGATCATTTTATCAAATAAAATAGCAATAATGCATCCTTCACATTGCCAAATGAAAGGAATATTGTGCTTGTGTAAGCTTTTTTTTGGGGGTGGGGAGGGGGGGGGGAGGTAACTCTTACATCTTTCTTTCTTCTTATAAATTCCTCCACTACTTGGAGTACCACCCTCAATGGGATGTAAAACTGTGTGGTTTGATAAAATTTTTCATAATGTTTACATTAAAGCAAGTGACACATGTTTTTATAGAAGATAATATAACAAGAGATGCCTTATTGGCATATCTATTATGTGTTAATCAAATTTAAAAAAAATCAAAATAAAATACTAAAAAAAAATCATTTGTAAAAGCCGACTCATACAAAAATATTTCAACCCAGGAAAACTTCTACCAAAATTTTCCTTTATTGCCATTTGACAATATTATCATAGATGAGTCTGAAATTTAGTTTTTCTCATATTTTATTTGGGGCCTGACCCAGGATTTTATCTTCAATTCTATAGAAACGCTAGGGGATAGTTTCGGAATTTCCTCTGATCAATCAATTAACTTCAAAATCTTTTCTATTATGTTTATACAGTGCAAGAAAGATAACAAACAATCAAAATGCATGTATTTCTTACTTATTTTTTAATTGTTTAAGGTGTAAGATTTTTAGAGAGAGTAGTGAGACTTTTTGTTGCAAGAGTAGAATGTCCTAAGTGATCACGGACTTGAGCTGTGCTTTCTGATAAATGGAAACACCAGAATCACAAAGATTGATTATTTTATCAAATAAAATAGCAATAATGCATCCTTCACATTGCCAAATGAAAGGTGCTTGTGTAAGTTATAGAAGTTGAATTTGTAACAGGAGAGGGAGAGATGTGACTGTAACGGGAATCGAACCCGATCTCGAGATCTTCTGCTATCAAGGCAGACGCTCTTACCAACTGAGCTATCTGGGCACGATGCCCGTTCCTGCCACACTCCTCTCTACCAATTTTTCAGGTTTCCATGCACTGGAAACCTCACACTAAACTCCACTTCACCTTGAGTCATTTAGTTTGGTGCCAATTCTGTAACACTAGGAGAGGAAAAGATGTGACCGAACCGTGAATTGAACCCGAGACCTTCTGCTATCTGGGCAGATGCTCTTACCAACTGAGCTATCTGGGTACGATACCTGTTCCTGCCATAAATTAATGGTAATAAACTAATGTTTCAGGCCTTTTTGTCAATTGGACCTCGAGTCATTTTGTCCTTTTAAAATTATAATTGACCAATCAAAAACATCATTTCAACCTCATGCAGATTTTGAAATATTTTTCTGAACTGGGATATATGGTAGAAATGTTTTCTATAGAGGATCAAATATTTCATACCGGTATGTAAAAATATTTTGTATTATATTTTAATAATTAGCTTCTGTCTACATTAATACCACATTCGCCCTAAAAGTTCATGTTCTTCGTTCAATATTCTATTTACATTGTTTTACATTTACTAAATAAATAGCCTAAAACCTTTTTAGGTTTTAGAACAAAATGGCCGATACTTTTAAAATTTCACTCGGTAGGCCACATGTCCTATTATGTTTAATTTCAATCAGAAACTGCCTAATTACTTGATCTAAGTATTTTCACTGGTCAGTATAAGAAAGAAGGAAATATTTCTTATAATAGAGTATCCTATGCAATACTATTTCAGCTCAAATGAGAGGTTTTTTATGCCTTTAGTCTTAATTTTATTAAAGGGCATATAGTGGTAGGTCTGTCTGTTCATCTGTTTGTCTATCCATCCGACTGTCAGTATATCATTCCATTCAACTAAATTCTGATGAAAGGGTATAAGATAATAGAGCTGTCATATATTGCATGTCTATGAACCTTGAGATTTAGGCTCATCTTTTGGAGCCAAATTTTTAACCTTTGACCCCATCACTGACCTTTGACCCACATTTTTTGAAAAATAAAAACATCTGTTATTTTAGTTTTGATACATATGGTATGTTATATATGTTGTATATACACGTTTTTAGTAATTCTCTCACATTCTATAGAATTCTAAGGCACGGTCCATTTGATATTCTTGGGGGGGGGGGGGGGACTCCGTTTTTTTCAAAAAAAAAAATTTTGCTCTGAATTTTGATGAAAAAAATTAATTAGGAATTGATGGATATGCATTGGCATGTGGTTGTTGGTTCTAATAAAAAAAAACTTGATACACATTTATCCCGCCTCTGGCAAATTTCTTGCAATCTGATTGGTCGAGAAGAACCAAATATTATGTTGTATAATATTTTACTAACAGAATATTATTTTGATATCCTGCTTCTACTAAGATGCTTTATGCTTTTGACGTCACCAAAATGCTTTAGAATATGTTGACGTAACATACACAAACCAAAAGCGATTCAGCGGGATAAATTCGTTATATAGTGTTTTACAGGGGGGATACAGAAATATATTGGGTCGATGAAAAAAGTGGTATTAGGCAAGGTGAAGTCTAGCATTCATTCTCTTGAGTGTATATGTACAAATCAACCAGGAGAGCTTCAGTCTCATCAGAGACTTCTGGTATTTTCTTGGATTCTTGGAATAAATTGGCTCGGTTCCCTTGTATTGTCTATCCCGGTTTTCTGTTTTTTACGTGGTTAGCATAAGAAATACAACAAAACATAATTTCTGTACTCTAATGAGGAACTCAACGTAAATGTTTGCCCATTTCTGTCAAAACAAATAGACTTTTAGGAGTATCCATGTCTAATTATAAGAAAACATGATGTTAGGGTGGTCTAAAAAATAGGCAAGCATGACAGAGTTGTCCCTCTTTCTATATCTTAAGAAAGTTACACCATTCATTCATTCCGCTGTAGAATCACAAAAAATATAATTATTTTTAAGGTGGCTCGTACCTCTGGGTCCCGAGAGCTTAATTTTCTCCCTGGTTTGGAATTTTCGTGCTTATAATCTTTGAACCTCTTATAAAAACATTTCAAATGGATCCTAAATTGTAGGGATATCTTTATATTATCGTCTATAAATTAGAATGACCCCAGCTTTAACATTACACCCTTATGGAAAAATCCAAAATTCACATAATTTACATTGAAGAAACATTATTTTAACCAAAGATATATATCTTTACCCAATGTGCTATAATATGAAAAGAAAATATGGGTTATCCATGCATAATTTTCCCCGATTTTGGAATTTTGGACCAGAGGTACAATCTACCTTAAAAGTTTTTAAAAATACTTTTTTGGTCATTCTTTGAAGCAAAAGGGGTCCGAACAGGTTTTATTTTCGGATCAAGGGGAGTATTTTCTTGATCGGAGGAGTGTATGTGTAGGGGAGGGGGTTGTTCGTCGTTTATAAGATATTGATTTAAATGGAATTGAACAAACTATCAATGTATGTTTGAGTAATTTCGGAAAGGTCCAAACCCTGCTTTTGGTTCAGCACACTATTGTATACGTTTTCATTATTATCTTAATGTAGAAATAAATGAATCTATTTTAAAATCTGAATTTTATTTTAAAAATTCAGTTATATTGAATTTTCTTCTTTTCGTTTCAGGTTGTCGTGGGGAGAGTGTGGGACTTGGAGCGTCCGGAACTCCGTATGACCGTTATATGTCCTATAAAAGACGTTATACAAATTGCACATATGTGGATGGAAATTTAGAAATTAAATTTTTAGAAGGAAATACAAGTTATGATTTAAGTTTTCTGGAGAATATAGAAGAAGTGAATGGATACGTACTCATTACGTCGGTATACGCCACGTACGTTCCTCTTATAAATCTGAGGATTATACGCGGGAAGGAATTATTCTTTCATAATAATGACAGTTACAGTCTTTTTGTGGCCCTCAACATGATGCCTGGGTCTCAAAGTATAGGATTAAAGGAACTTAGATTTAAACATTTAACAGGTGAGCTAAAATTTATCCTCTTTCTCTCTAAAGGACAATCCATGACAATCGGACATTCGATCTCAAGTCCACCTATTATTTCTTCATAAATAACCGCAATGCATCAAATATTTTCTTTTTTTTTCAGAAATTTCGCGAGGAAATGTATATTTTCATAACAACGAATTACTCTGTCACCATAGCAGCATACACTGGGCCGATATAATATCAGAGGAAGCAAAGGTCATAATGGTATCAAACAGTACCCAGAATTCCTCGCATACATGTAAGTAAAATACCCAGAATTCAGCTATGTACAGCACACAGAATTCCTAATTATCATGGAAAGATGCTTCAGATACAAATGTACGATATTTGTATGGGAGTTTCATTTTGTCATAATGTATTTACGTCAGCTACTTTTTATAATGGGAAGTAACTCGATCTGCATATCGAAAAGACGGACTAAAACAGAATAATTCGAAGGAAAAAAAAGGAATAATTCGAAGGAAAAAAAGAAGAATAATTCGAAGGAAAAACCTCCAACAAGATCTGTCTGCGAACCACGCGTGTACAGCTAGCACACAAAACTACATATTAAACACAAGATATCACGTTGGGTAACAAAACAAACAGATACATTGTAGGAAGAGAGTATAGTCTTAGATAAGGTAGATGGATCCGCTGAAAAGTAGCAAAAAGTGGTGTGTATGTAAGCCTGTATACATATATTTATTGCGCGCAACCACATCATTTGCTACTGGCGTGGCAAATGACCGTTCTAAGTCTACACCGCTCGTTGGTTTATGTGTAGTCTCGCCGTATTTGGTGTTCTATATGACCATCCCTTCTACACCGTGTTCTCGCATTTGGTGTTTTGCCGTGGGTGCTATAACCGAGTCTTGTTGGAGATCCCCTAAGCACCTTTGAATGAGTGTTCTCACTGAGACTAGACAGCGTCACGGAAACAAAAGCTAAGAGGAACACGTACATTGTACATGCACGAGACACGGGAGCTCGACGCCAGCGACCCTCAATACTAGTATACTTTGAACTTAGACTTGAGAGAGATGGGAAGGGTCGGATGTCAGTGAGAGGTGTTGGTGTCGAGCTTCTGTGGTAAGATTGCGACAAACAACAGTCACTACTCAAATCAAACACTGCTAATTATAAACGATAAAAAGAGACGATTTGCTCGAAGAAATCTCACAAACAAGCAAACAAAGCAAAGCATATTGAATGTTTGAAACAAGACCACGACAAACGAAAGAGAGATTATTTATATACAATGTGAACCGGAAACGACTTGTGTGAACCGGAAACGACTTATAACGGCCATCTTACATATTCATTGCAAATAAGTTAATATTCGACCTTACCTTTATGTCTTTAATTAAAAGAGAGGTTTCATAGAAAAATATTTTAAAATTATTTCAGGTGGAGAGTGTTCGCCATCATGCCTTAATGATTACACAGGTCAAAGACATTGCTGGGGCAGTGGACCGGAATGGTGTCAAAAACGTAAGTACAGTCCATTTTCAGTAAGTGTCGTGCGTGGTCGATTTTGAGGAGAATGGTTTCCGTCATGCGTATGAGCGGATAAGCATACCAAATTAATACCTTTAGAACTTTTTTGTTGAATTGAGGAATCGCCGAATGCCCGATATCACACCTATTCGTGGTAGATATATGTACAATTATGACGTCATTATCAAATGACATAATTTGTTCGAGTTATTGATTAGGACGCCGTAATGAACAACTAACAGGTGCGTCGTCGGAAATTTGGCTTTCATCATTGAAAGATGGAGAAGAGAGATATACCTTCTCTGAAATTCAGACTTGAGCTGCAAAATATTATTTTTATAAATTGTCGCCTCAGCCAGGTGGAGTACCTCTGCTATAAGTCTACTTTCATTTTCCTCTCCTCGTCTCTATGATCAATTTCGTCCAAAGTTTCAAAGTTTGAATAAAAAGAAAAAAAAAATCAACGTCCTCAGTATCCTAGCAATGAACTTACTAAGCTGATTTAGAAGATGAGAGTAAATTACCACCACTCCAAGGTTGAGATGAAAAATCTTGGATATTTGCTAAAATTGTACGAAGTGTTATCAATTGATATCAATACATCGATTGATGCACAATCTTAGCTTTGCGTACTGTATGTAATACTTAGATCTACATGTATATTCTTTACTTTTGAACCAATCGCCTTTATTCTTTAACTGATACTCTGACATCCTTTATTGAAAGTACTGAAATGCCGTATAGCTATAGAGCAGAAAATGTCCAAAAAAAAAAAAAAAAATCCTGTGGGTCATGCAATGTAGTGGCTCAAGTGTAGTACAGTACTATTTATGGTGACATTTGGAACTGCTACCTGCAAGGAGGGAAGCCAAAGCGCAGGAGGAAGCAAATCGAATGTCCTTAGTTCTAATTACTCCCAGTGCGAGACGTCTTAACGAACTCCAAATAATCATTCCTAGACACGAACCCGTCCTCGCAGACGACTCGCCTTTTTCCGTCATTCCTGACAAGCCGTGATCTTGGCTATAACCGCCGTGTTTTGGACCTATTTCTTGGATTCTACAGAGAATAGAAAAGAAGGATTTTTGTATTCTTTTAGCATTATCTGGGGAGCATTACGGTTTATTTCTTAGCTCTTAATTTCTTGCTGAAAGGTTGCGTGAATTTCGCATTTATTTCACTAAGAACGGTTTTTGTAGGTTTTTGTACTAGTATCAAGTACGTAAGGCGCGGAACTGCAAAGGCGCAGCTCAGTTTGTAGGGCGCTGTGGCATCGAGGCCAATGAAGCATGGCGTTGACTAGCTTCGAACTCGCCACCTTGTATATAGCTAAGTGACCCAGCCTAGTCATTCGGAAGAGAATTGAAACCGAGGTTCAATGTCACGGAATTGGCGATGGCACGTTAAAAACCCTCACTGCTTCGGATGGGTCCGTCGCATAGGTCTAAATTCAAAATTCTACTTATACGCCTGTATGCGGTGCGCCTAATTCAAAGGAGGGAATTCCATTTAGATACGATACGATACGACAAGGCGCTATTGATTAAATTAATTGACCCTGTCCAAACCTCTTTGGAGAAGACAGGAGGTTTGTGCGTTCTTCGAGACTTTTGGGTAATCGGAAAAGTGGGAGGGTCGTGCGCATGTAAAACGGATAACCACATCGTGTACTACATGCGTGGCAGGTGGCCCTCCTAAGTCGGCACCTTTTTGGTCTTTTGTGTTTGATGTTTCGATTGTGTGAGTAGGTGTTCCTTGTCCATTTTACGTTTCTTTCTGAGCGTGTCTGCTTGATTGAGTCCAGATGAAAATGAAATTTGAGAACTTTCCTTTCTGGACTTAGATTGAAAATAAAAATATCCCCCCCCCCTCTTCATTATTGTGCCATATTTATGAATTGAATTGATGAGACACATTGTTTTGCGAATTCTATGGTTCATGACGGGCAGATGATATATTTCTTAAGTAAAGCTTTTTTTTATCATTTTATGTAAATATGTACTGGTGTCGGAACAGTTTCCGGACGATTTTGAAGGTTTTTCGGGGATAACTCCTCCGTCCATCAATGGAAAACATTCAAATTTCTCTCAAATAATGCTATGCCCTTCCCACAGATACTCATGTTGAAAGAAAATATTAAATCTCTCAAGAAATATGGTTTCTAGACCGATTTTATGACCCTATATTTTGGCCATTTTTCGCAAATCACTGGAACAGTTTCCGGACACCTGATTTTAAATCTGTCATTCTCGATCAATATCAGCCAAAACTGGATGATTTTTGAATATTGTTTTCTTCAATCTTTTCTACAAATAATTGTGAGAAAATAGAACCGAAACTTCTCAAACCACGAAGATTAAAATAGTATGGTTCTCGGCGACTCCCCCGGTGCGCAATATTAAACGGGGCAGAAAGGGGTAAAAAGGTGGTGTGATAAAGCAACTTAGATGCAAAATTTTGTTTATATGATTCGTGATTTGAATTCTGCATTTAAAAATCTACAAAATTATCACAAAATTTTGAAAATCATTTCCTTCAAAGTATTTGAAAAGGGCGACTGTCTGGAAACTCTTACTGTCCGGACACCAGTATCTAATTTCTAAAGTACCTAGCATAAGCATGAATGAACTAATCGTACCCACAAGATGAAAGTAAATCTTTACGCTCCGTGTAAAGGATATGTAAAGAGAGCGTAAAGATAGCGTAAAGGTACCTTTAAGTCAGCTTTACGCGAGCTTTACGTATATTTACACTATCTTTACGCAACCTTTACATCGAGCGTTTAGGAGCGTAATGACCTGGATTCTTTACGCAGCTCTCTGTCACTTTTACATTTTATTCTTTTATTTTCTTTAAACTTTATACAATTTGAGAGAAATAAAGACGTATTTTGTAATGGTTGTTTGACCAAAAAAAAAAAAAAGAAAAATAACCATCAACAAAACCCGCGCGGACTCGAACCTATTCCCTACCATGCCCACGGAATCTGAAGTCCACGACCTTACCCACTTGACTACCGCGCCTCTTACATATCTACAACAGTTACTAAAGCTTATATCTAAGTAATCACATTGAATCTAACTAGTACTAAAAAGGTTCACAGTTTCAATCAATATATCGGTCATCACTATTTTTAAACCCGATATTACCTTTGTTTATGTAATTTATTAATAGCCTCGCTACTTCGCCGCTGGCGGGTGGGGGTTAACCTTGTATATTATAATTCACCGGATATTGAACGGTATGTGACATAAATGCACGAGAGTTACTCTGAGTAGCTTCAGGTCGATTTAACATTTTGTTCATTTTCTTTTTAAATCAGAAGGAAAAAATAAATTAATGAATGATTGATAAAATCACAAAAAAATATTACCGCATAATTATGAAGTTAAGCTACCTCCGGCTTCACCGCTTACGCTTCTTAAAATGATTAAAGTAGTATTTGAGAAAATTAAGAAAGAAGAAAGATATATTTGAACATGCGTTTATTTATTCTTTTTTTCCTATCGATGTATTTATTGATTTATTTAATTTTTTGTTACAAATTTTAAATAGTCGGGGATTATGTAAAAAAGTGAAAAATAAAAATGCTATTATGCTACCATGTACCGTAAAACTCAAAGTTTATCAAGTTGATGTTAAACCTTCCATTAGGATAATTCATAGTGGATCAAGTTCAGAACAGGTATATACTGCATTAACGGAAGCTCTCTTTCATTTCGCCGCGGGTAGGCAACCCAAATCAACATTTAATTAGGGCGGGTGTAAATACATATAGTACATAGCCTGATTCAAAACACTTGAACAGTATACGAATATGGTATCGTCAATCGGTAGGGTTATCACCTCCTTTCTTTTAGATTCAAGGCGGAATTTACAGATAAAACAACTATTTTACTTTTTATCTTGAAATTCAAAACCTGGATCCCTTCTGTCGGGTTGGACTCCCTATAAAAAAAAACATAATAATGTTTTCTTGTTTAGGTGTAGGATTTTCCATTTAAATAAGGTAAACAGAAAAATTACGAAAAAAAAAACTTCCATTTGACGTAATATTCCTTAAAAAAATTATAAGTTTAATATTTCAATGCATTTCAATAAATAAGACTGTCATTGGCTATCTTTAATGATTTTACTATTGTTTGTTTCTTTTTTTTTCGGGGGGGGGGGGTGTTTGTTTTGTTTGTTTATTTCTTTTCTGGGGTTTTTTCTTTCGGTTTATTATTATTTTTATTACATCATTGATATTCTAGAAATACAACGTTCACAAAATTTCTTTAAAATCAAGAAACAAAGAAATGAATAAAAAGAAATCAAAACTAGATGTTACATAAATTGTTTATAAACAGTCGCGTAAGGCCCTCTCTCCTTTTAAAAATCCTAAATGTTCAACCCCTCCTCCCGCTCTGAAAAATATCTCAGATCCGCCAATGAATTGAATAAAGTATCGACTTTCTCTATGTCCATTGCCGAATAAACATCCGGTCGTGTCAACCACACATCACAAGATATGACCGCGCCTTTGATTACCCGCGGGAGACGCGTAAGCGAATCTAGCTGACTAGAGGGTGGGGTGGGGCGGGGGTATCCGATTTTCTAATGATGTATTGTCCATCTCCTCAAGATGTACGTAGTTTATTTACATATGTGTGTGTGTTTTTTTTTACATTATCTTCGCAAGCGAGCATTTCAAATGTCATTTAAGATTTTCTGTCTGTTTTTCCTCCGTTTTTTCTCTTTCCGTCCTATTTCTTTCTATTCTTTAAATTCTTTCTTTCTTTCTTTCTATTCTTTCTCTATTTCAATTATTTCTCTTCTATCTATTCTTTTTTCTCTCTTTCTATTCTTCTTTCTATATAAATACTTTTATTATCGATTTGAAAATAAATTAACTTTATTTGTTTACATTCTTTAAATAGCATTCTACCTGTACATGTAAATCAGGTACATGTCATCATAACATGTAACTAATTAGTACGAAAGAGACCTTATAGAGGACCCCATTCACACCTATCATCAAAACAATATTTCCACCTTGTAGACGAACTGTTTAATTCCAAACGTTGAAAATCTTTTTTTTAAATGTATGAAATTGTATACTTATTTTCTGGCCAAATATCATTTTTTTCTCTTTTGTATATCGAATAAGCTAAAAATACAAAGGTATTCTTCGCCAAATCAAAAGCCCGACGGGAATTGTGATGCTTTGGTGATGTTTTAAATAAAATCAATGTAGATAACATTCAATCGTTCCCCTTCATACGTAGGACTTAAGGAGCGAGGGGGAGTGGTTGAGGGTGAGGGTGAGAAATAAAAACGTCTCAGAAAATATCATATGCGTGATTTACTCAGTGATTCGCTATTCAATTTTTGCCAATACTTTAAATAAAATAATAAAATAAATTTTCTCGATTTAATGTGAGAATCTTTTTTATATCTACCGTTACGCTCTGTCATTTAATGTCTTTGTTTTCTCTACAAACTGATACAAAAATATTATTAATATCCAATAAGTATGTATCAAAATGATACCATTTGAAGACGATAAATAAAGTTAAACGACATAAAAGGAAAGAATAAATTAAAAGTTCAAAATTGCTATTCTATGGGATTCAGTTAATTTTGGAGTATTTCTATCGATACTAAGGTATACTTTCAGCACGTACCTGTATGCTTTCAGAATAGATAACTTGTTTTTTTCCCCGATAGTTTTTTATTTTCGTTTTTTTTTTTCTCCTTAATTCTGAGGAGTGCATGTGCCACTCCTGTTGTCATGAATAATTAAAAAATGATCGAAAAAATAACGTACAAAAGAAAACTAGGACGTACATGTGTACATCTACGCGTATGTTTAGATGTTACAGTAACAGTTACGATCATCCTATGTTACGAAAACATGGTCAGGTGACGTGGTACGTTATCGATTGTATTTTTCCCCGGGTAAATGACACCCTCCGACTGTTAATTCACCCTCACACATAGATGCGAGGGGTGAAGTGTCAACAAGGACTCTTTCCAATATATATTTGTAAGATTTACTTTGATTCTCCTATTTAAATTTATTTTCATTAGTATTTAAAGGAAACCTGAAATATAACAAACGAAAAGAAAGAGAAAAAAAAAAACCTCTTCCTACCGAAGGTAAAATACACATACTGAAATAAACGCAACTACTGGATATTAGTTTTCTTTGATTATAGTTTCAACAAATTATCCCCCATTTTCAATTTTAATTATGTAATAGCAGCTTCTGTCAAAGATAACAGCTCCTCATTTAAACATTTCAAAAATGATTGTTTTTTTTTTCTTTTTTTTTTATTTAGAAGATAATATCTTATTTGTCGGTTGGCAACAGTATAGATGTGTACAAAAACGTAATTATCAAAGATATTTGTATGTGTAAAGAAAGCGTACAGAAAGCGTAAAGATAACTTAAAGAATCCAGGTCATTACGCTTCTTTACGCGGGCATGTAAAGTCCGCGTAAAGATCCTCCGGTCTTTACGCTATCTTTACGCTAGCTTTACGTGGCCGCGTAAAGATAATTTTTCATCCAGTGACCAATGCTCGGACACCTAGTGGTTTTGGGTCTATGGTTAAACCTTAAAAGTCCTCATAATTAGTTACAAAAAAATGTCTACTAGTAGTCACGGGTTTACATTCAAAAGTCCCGAAGTCCTCTCCACCACCGGTATGTTGATGCAGTGCTATACGCAATGTTTTCACTTTCATGAACCATAAAAGGAGAAGGGGTAAAATTTAAAGCCAAAGATTTCTATTGGTCGTCTAACGTCCGACGTCGCACCTGCTGACATGTATTTACATTATGACGTCATCATCAATTACCTGTCATACACTACATTTGATTATGACGTCATGATGTATAAGTCCTCCAGTAGGTGCGATGTGGGACATTTTGACGATCGATTCGTTCAATTCCTTAAGAAATTATCGTTTCCAATATTTTCCATTTTGTTTATTTCAGTCACTAAGGTTGTCTGTCATAAAGGCTGTGACTCAAGGTGCTTCGGAACAAACGCCAGAGACTGTTGTCACAGTCAGTGTGCAGCTGGGTGTACGGGTCCAAGGAGTTCCGATTGTGTGGTAAGTAGTAATGGACCTTACATACGTTGCTTATTAAACTGATGTCTATTTGTCTGTCAGTCCTTCTGTATGTCCAAAAGTTCTGATTAGGAAAACACTAACTTAAAGGATTCTTGTATTGTCAGAAAGCATACTGTAATGACAAATAGAGTAAACCAAGTCTGAAAGACTACTAGTAAAGTTGACTTTGTCTGCGAAAAAAAAGACTTCGAATATCAAGGTCAAGGTAATCTGTGACACCTGTTCTTCTGTCTTGTAGTCTTAGATATATGACTGTATCTTGCTCGGTATACATGTTCATTGTACATCCATAGAACTTGCAGGGATGATAAAGCATGATGAGATGCAAAATCCTGCAGCAAGGTTCAAGGTCATGGGTCAATGTCAAATGATTATATTATAACTTATTATACTTATACACATTGTACATCCATCAGTCAAACAAAACAAAACTCAAAATCCTTTGAAGTTCAAGGTCAGACATGCAAAATATGAAATACCTGCTCTTTGGTAGTCTAATTATGATTTTCTGTCATCAAGTACATGTGTATTCCCATAACATGTATTGTGTGATGTCTGCAAAGTAAGCGATAAAAATGGATCCTTTAATCCTTATAAAAGTCATAACTTCACTTGATCAAATATTAGACCATCTCACACGAAGTTTTCATTCGGTTATTTTTGTGTGAGTAAGGGCTTCATTTCACACACACAAATAATCGAATAGAAAAAAAAATGTGTGAGACAGAACTATGTCAGTGTCCTATTTTTGGAAGATTTGATTGTACTGTGACTATGTGTTACTCTATGTACAAATACGAAATACAAGATGACAGTTTACATAGCTGCTCATTATCATTTTCTATTCCAGAAATGTAAGAATTTTTACAACGAGGGGACATGCGTATCAGACTGTCCCAAGCTTATCATCTATGATACACATACACTGGAGAGCAAACCTAACCCAGACGGACGATATAAATATAGAACTTTCTGTGTCAAGAGTTGTCCAGGTAATAATTTGTTTCGAATTTGATTTTCATCCATGATAGTAGACTATAGATCTTTGAAATTAAATTTATTGTTAAATCTTTCGTTTCCTTTAACAAAAAAGTCCAAATTACCCTTAAGATGATTTTGAATGAGACATTTTCCAGGATTATCTACAACTTCAATCGGCCATTTCTTAAGAAAGCACACAGGCTTCAATGGTAATTTCTCAAGAAATGCACAAATTTTCAAATTAATGGGACTAATGCACATGATGTCTGTCCTTGTAAAGCATTACCTTAAATACTTTTCCCACACAAAATTTTCTTCATTTTGTTTGTTGAATAACTAGGAAATCAGATAAGCATTTTTATTCCTATTTTCCTCATATAGCACCGTACAGTCAGATCCTAGACTTCAAATAACTTTTCCCTATTCAAAATTCCTGATCAAGTTGATTGAAGAAAAAGAAATGAGAAAAGCATTTGTTGAATCACTTGAAATCAAGACAAAAAAATGAGAAAAAGCATTTGTTTCAGTCCCAAAAATTTGATTCAGTAAGAAGTTCCTCCTCTTTTCAGAGCACCTACTGACTGAGCCTAAGCTGGAGGCCTGCGTGAGGACGTGTCGACAAGGATATTACCCTGTCAATAGCACGTGCAAGGAGTGTGACGGACCATGTCCAAAAAGTAAGTCATGTGACTTGACAAATAAGTATATCCAGAAGAGACTGGATATAAGAATATTAAAAGAAGCCTTTCTAGGGCCGTCCATAGGGCTAATTTGGGGTCGATATTTTAAATGCAAAATAGTATCTTTTTCTCAAAATTTAGGCCCCTATGATTTTTTGTGGTCTTTGTTTTCCTTAATAAAGGGTTAAAATGAATACTCCTAAATCCTGATCATTGTTGATATTTCATTTCAGTTGTAAAATTCCCAATTTTGCTAAAAATGTGCTGTTTTTCCCAATTGGAAAGGCCCTGACTCCATTCCCAAAATACCTGCAACAGCCCTGCTTTCTGTCACTCAAATTGTTTGCAAAGAAGATTTCAATTTCTTCTTTTGAGTTCAAATTAACCTCAACCAGTAGTCATTGCATCCTCCACCCCCTGAAAAAATCTGTTACTATTAAATGCGTTCATTATAGCAAACAAAATTTATTTGAAGTGTATTTCTTGTCATGCGTCTGGTTTAATGAAGAATATAGATTTTTATTTGGCTTTACCTTCAACCCCTTGAGCTCCTTTTACAAATTACTTGTACGCACCTACTATGGTAGAGAGTATGGAAGGTAAAACCATATTCTAAAAAAACATGCTCTGTGGATTCTTTCATTAATTTTGTTTTCTTGAATCTAGTATATGAGAGAAAACATATTTTGTCATTTTGATGAATTTAATTTCTCAAAATCAAGATCAACGATGTCTTGGCCTATAAATAGCCCTTTTTTCCTTTGAAATCAGTCTTCATGTTCGGAGATGTTTATATTCCAGCGTGTAAAGTCAACTCCACGGCTATTACGGCCCTTAATATCGGGTCCTTTGAAAACTGCACTGTCGTAGAGGGCAGTGTACTGCTGTTACCCCCCTCATTTAACGGGTAAGGACCGCATGTTGACTCAATCCTAGATTGTAGTGTACGATCACCCAACCACACCCACCAGAATGCTGCGAGAATTAATTTTATGTTTGGCCACCTTTTTTAAATGAGCATGCCCGGCAACTACAATATGAGCATGCCCAGCAACTAGAGTGTTGAACGAACAAATTTGTTTATGTTCCCTATATGAGCAATTCAGCATGTCCCGTTTAATTTGTTGAGTATGACGACCCTTTTCCAACATGTATTGCCCACCTATGGATTCTGAGGGGCATAGATATTGTTTTTGACAGCTATGTAAACATAATGGAATCAAGCCCCACGAGCATGCCCAGAAAAATGTTATTTAGTCGACCCAAAGTAATATACATGTAATGATGCTGTCCATTAGTGTAACACTTAATGTTATATCCTCAGTGAGCATGCCCTGAAATGCTTAGATGTTGTCGATTGAATGGAGTAAATCATATAGCTAAATAAAGAAAAAGCATGCCCATATGTAACTCTAAATATTTTGATGTGTTGATCATAATGCATTACATTTACTGGTATATAGCAATAGTATATAGCAGTAAACTGCCCTACAATTTTGCTGAATTTTGATGAAAATGATTGTTGATGTTATAACAAGGAATCTGTGAACCTTGTTCTGTCGGAATACAGAGTTATTTCCCATTTGAGATTAGTACCTGACGTAAAATCATTATGACATCATGAGAATGGTATGGTAACGTCGATTTTATACCGTCATTTCCCAGAATTTAAGGACCGTTCTCATGGAATTTGATGACATCACTATTGCTACTGTATATGTCAGGTAACATCCCATATGGGAAGTAACTTGAAAATACCCAATAGTATGATCTTTGTAAGTCAAGAAAGTTTCGATTGATTCAATGTTAGTTGCATGTATAGACTGCATGATCTTAGTCATGTGAATGTTTGACTTGTTTTGTTTCCCAGCATGCAAAGCTGCTGAGTTTTCAAACAATGGATTGGACATAGTGAGCAACATTTCTATCGACTTATACAAAAACTGTACGATTATCGAAGGAAATCTAAAAATAGTAGAGGCAACATTCAATGGGTAAGAAAATGAATATAAACCAATTTCTACGTGTTTGAAATCAAATTTTCTTAAATATTTCTTGCACATGTCACAGATATTTATACAGATAAAGATTTATATAAAATATGCTTATGGATCTATTCACAAATTAAAAAATCCAAAATTTTGTAACTTGATGATTATTGTAAGTTTGTCAAATAGTACATGTAGTATGAAATAATTGCATCAAAATGATTCTGAAACGCTTTCGATACAAAAATGTAGTTTTGTTTCTGCCTTGTTATTGAAAGGCATAATAGTCCATTTTTCAGATAAAAGATAAGACCGTTCCTAACCTTGAATTTATACAAACAGACACCCGACATCACATCATTTGGCAGAAATTTCCATTGTGACGTCACATCTGATCACACCGTCTTGAAGCACCTTGATGCATTGTCATGAATTTTATTTTGATGTCACAATGAAAATATTGCAAAATTTTATGATGTCTGGTGTCTGACTGTCTCACGAGTTTTTTGGAAAATCATCTATTCCAGTACATGCGAGATTCTTATCTTAGCCAGTTACACTATCTATTGCCTTACCTTTCTCAACTTATAACATAACTTTTTCAGAGACCCCCATCTTAAAATACCCGGCCTAACCATTGACCAGCTGGATGTTTTCAAAACGGTAAAAGAAATAACAGGATATCTGATGGTGCAGTCTAATGTAGAGAACCTAACAAGTCTGTCGTTCTTATCCAATCTTACCGTCATACATGGAAGGGAGCTTGACAGGTTAGTTACGCAACACAAAACATCATTATTACTCTCCTCCTCCCCTTTCATAGAAACTAAATTAATGATTTACAGACATGATCATTTTTCACTTTAAATATGAATTCTGCTTCTCAGATTATGAGAGACTTTGAATTTTTGCCTCCATAATTCCATTTTCAAAATACCATTTCCGGATAAAACGTTTACTCTCTCGCTCTCACAATAATTTTATCAGTAGAATATGAAGATAGATAGATATAGAACTATGAACATTTTTCAATCACATTAAGTTATTTGTGGTCTCCAATATTAAAAAATGTAAATGTACTTGAGCTACCTGTAAAATACGCGATAACGTGATACGGCCCAGGTTTTATTATTTAATAAACATATTTTGTATTCTGCTGCTGCCGTTTCTGGCATTTATTTTTATATTTCAAGTGTTTTTCTCATGTATTATGATATATTGTAAAATTTTATATATTTTTGTCGAGGGACATATCGCAATATACCGGTGAGCCGGTAATATCGCACACCTCTATTTAAAGTCATGACTAATATTATATTTGAGACAAAATTTATTCAAATTTAGACTTTTAAGTCCAATCTTAATGTCTGGCACTCAGCCCTGGTTTGATTTAAAGTGTCA
This sequence comes from Pinctada fucata, assembly GCA_028142955.1. NCBI lineage: Eukaryota > Metazoa > Mollusca > Bivalvia > Pterioida > Pteriidae > Pinctada > Pinctada fucata. The sequence goes on from AP027115.1 coordinate 8,263,906, forward strand.
TACATGTATTTCTAAGAAATTGAAAGTCTTACTGATCTCTTCTTAAAGAAAATTTGGAAATTTTAGATGGTGCATTAGTTTTCAAGACCACAAAAAAAAAAAACACTACAAACAAAGCGGTCCATATAGGACGCAAAAGAAAAAAATTGTCAAATGATAATGTGATGTTTCCCTTTTTCATGTTTTATGATGAGAAATTAACCACATTTTGTTTTGAGGTACATTTGTAATAAGATTGTCCTGTGATCAGGCTTCATATTTTTCATGAATTTCAAATTGGTTATTATTATTTTGTCAGTAGTCTGTCTTTGTGTCCACCTGTCTGTCAGAGGCCATAAATTATTTTATAACATGACTTAAGTATGTAATTATTGCTGATTTTAATGTTCATAAATAAATTTGACTAATTCTTGATCCAAGGTTTTGAAATATTTCTTAGAGGCAATTCCTCTTTATACAAAAAAAAATAACATTATGACCTTGAACATGTTTGACCCAGTGGCGGATCCAGTGCCCCCTTTTTCGGGGCTCAAGGGGCGAATTTTGCCGATTTTTACTGTGTGCCCCCTCCACACACCCCTGAATCTGCCACTGTGACCCTCTTTTACAGATGGTCTTACATAATGCAGCTACATGTATTTTAGAATATTCAGTCCAAGTTAGATGAACATAAACTTTCACAGGCAATTCTTTGAACACGCATGTTATCTCATTTAATAATTCATTTTGACCGATGCATTCTTTGAACACTCATGTTATCTCATTTAAAAATTCATTTTGACTGATGCATTATGTAGTTAATTTCATGTTATTTATATTTCTTACAAACAGCAATGGTGTAGCATTTGGAATTACGATTCCTTGGCTGAGAAGTCTCGATCTTTATTCACTACGATCGATCCAACATGGCCACGTTCTGGTTATGAATAACTTTGAATTATGCTATGCAACCACAAGAATGTTTACAAAATGGATATCCAACCCAAATCAGCTTGTATTTGTGCAAAGTAACGCATCTCCGGAAAAATGCCGTATGTGAATCAGAATTCTTCGGATTTGATTTGTCACGTGTTTATATGACTTCGTAGTTCACCTAATGCATTGTGATGTAGTTTTTATGCCTCTGTACTATAATGGGCAGATTTTGTCCAGAAAAGTTACAAATTGTCCTGAATTTCCTCTGCCTCCTTGAATATGCATACGAGGCTGGCGTTACCATAGCAACAGAATGATGAGTCTGACCTGAAGTAGTCTTAGATCACATTGACCTTGAAATGTCAGCTGTCATTCAAATTATAATAATAATAAAAATTGTTTAACTCACTACATAAAATCTTCATAGTGCATGCAAGAAAATATTATGAATAAAATTTTATCAAATTTTCATGCTGATATGCTCATTAATACAATGAGCTAAGTTACAGTGTAACTTCTAGATATAATTAATTTGATGTCAGCTCTCATTTCAAAGGTCAAGGACATTAGGTTACCACGGAAACCAAATATTTGCATGCATGTCATATTAACATGATTTGTTTATCTTTTAGTGCAGGCAGTGCTTTCAGTGTCATGAATACACATTTCAAATCACTGGAGATGATTTCGCTAAAACGAATAGAAAACGGAAGGATTATCCTCTATAAGAACAAAAATCTATGTTACATTCAAGACAACAACTTTCTGAGCCTATATCCAGAGTCCAAAAAGAGATCTGACCTTGTTATGTTGAGGTCTAATAAACCGGCGGATAGATGCAGTACGTAAAATTTTACCATACCGATTTACATACATCAGACTCATTCTGAAATCTTTGGCTCTTTTCTTAATTTTCACTGTACGCTTCAACTGTTGGTATTTCATTTTCCCTCACTCTGTCTCTTTTAAAAATCTTTTTTTTTTTATGTAGACTTTGTAGAAATTCTTCCCTTTTGATGAAATTTTGTTTAATTATTTGGTTAGATTTAAAAAAAAAATTCCGATTTTTTTTATGGGCCTCTTGTTTATATTACACTTTAGATTTACCAACATCAAATCTGTCATCTAATTCCAAACTACTGGGTTAAAAATATTAAGATAGGGGACCAGTATTTTCATCAAAATCAAATATTCAGCAATCTTATTTAATACCAGCAGTTTTGCTCTTTGCTGAAGTGTCCATGCTGATTAACTAAAATATGCCTTTCAACCAATGAGAATTTGCGTTTCCAAATACCTGTGTTTTGATTGGCCAGTTGTGTTTTGTATCGTCCAATCACGTTGCATTACCCATTTTGATGTGGATTACACTACCACATGTAAACTAACTTGAAATTTGGGTGTATGCTTTAAATTTACAATAATAATATTATCTGTAATAACTTTTTCATAACATCCATGTGAAACAATAACTGTCAAGTTTGAAATAATCATATGAGTATAATGAATCAACCCAATATCTGTCATGTTGAACTGAATTGTTCCAGTGTTTAACTCCGTTTGCAGGCCATTTCCAAACATAATTTTCAATTCCGTTTTAATTATTACGATATCTATTAATACATTTCCAGTGACCTTGAAATTGACTGTACGTTTTGTGTAAATATTTCCAAATATATATATGCATGAAATGCCAAGATATTTTGTCATTATTAAAGCATGAAGGATGGATGTTGAATATTGTCCAGTTGTGATTACTAGCGCGGATCCAGAAAAAATTCAGGGGTGGTTCAACCAACATGAGGCCATCGTTGAATTTTCTCATGGGGTCTTACAATATGTTTACGCAAATTTTTATAATATGCATGTACTTGGTTTTAATAAACAGAAATAGGCAAAAACCCTCTTCATGAGAAAAAGGGGGGAGAGGGGGGTGGGGCTCATGACCTGATATTCCCCCACTGGATCCACGCATGATTTACATTCCCTGAAAATTTTTAATCGTCTCCTTAAAAGAAATTAACAGCTAGAGCACGTCAGAAAAAAAATCAGAACTAACCAACAAAAAACTTGTCTTGGATTTCCTTAGTCTAATCGCCATGCAGTTTTATCATGGTGATGTCTGCCCCTCCTTTTGTCCATAAACTCTACACTCTATAATCCAAATCTGATTGCTAAATCTGATTGGAAATGCTTGAATAAACCATTTTATGATCTTTTTATTGTCTCAAATGTCCCAAGACAATGTCTTTTGGCATTGCTTTTCATTATAACCTCTCTGTTAAACATCTTTATTACACCATTGTTACATAACTATGAAAAAGAGCGCAAAAATTTGTACCTCGGACATTTTTGGTCATTTTCTTGTCGATTACAAAGTTTGGCATGTGGTCTATCGTAGCAGGCAATAAAACTTGGATTATCATTTCAAACCGTGAACTTAGAAATTCCTCTTTCTCTTACACTTTTATTTTGTCACATTTCTGTCAATAACTCATATTATATGTGTGTTTCAATGTTGAATTACTTTAATTTTATATTCATGAGGTGTACATATATAAATATTTGTCAACTTGTCTGTCTGTATGTATGTCTGTCTGTGTTTGTCTATTTCATTTCATAATGTGCCTTTCAAATAATAATTTTAAAGGTCATTCTTGATTAAAAAAAAATAAGATTTAAATGCTGTTATGGCAGCTTTATTTCATATTCTCTCAAATGTTTGAAAATTATTTCAATGCAGTAGCGACATCTTCATTTCATATTTTCTCAAATATTTGAAATTTGACAAATCATGAAATTAAAAAAAAAAATGGATTAAAAAGATATGTATAAAGCACATTGCCCAATCTCAAAACTTAAAGAAGGCTCAATCGATCATAATTTTGTTCCATGCAATAGCTAGTTATCTCCCCGCATCATTTCTTTTTCCCTTGGATGATTTAACCTTTATTAATTGAGCAATCCCTAAATTAAAAAAAAAATCCACACAATTAAACTTCTTGTATTTCACTGTACATGATTTGTTAGTTTATTAACACCTAGGAATTAAAAAAAACATAATCAAATGGTAGCGAAATTGACAAATAACCTAAAAATCTTAAATATTTCTCTCCATTAGAATTAACTTAAGATGCACATGTTATTGATCTATTGATCTATCATAACACGTTAGTCAAGGATAAAATTTTAACACTGCATGAAATGCATTGAAAAATGGCATGATCCCCTTGATTAATTGTCATTATTATATATGTCAGAAGATGTTCAATGTCTTTATAAATTTAATAAATGATTTTCATTTTCCAAAAAATAAAAAAAGAGTGCTCATTATATAAGTTATATAAATAAATGGCATATTTTCAATGAATTATATAAATATTAAATGTATGATGTTGTTATATACACAGAATTTTTTTCTTAAAAGTTTTGAAATTGTGCTTTTCATTCTTACATTATGCACATTTTTACCAACCCAACAAAATGAATTTCACGATGTGTATAATAAATGACTGCTCCCTATTTCAGGGGCGGAGGGAGAAGTCTGTGATTTGAGTTGTTCAGATGACGGATGTTGGGGAAAGGGTCCCAACAAATGTCTGTCTTGTCGTACGTACAAGATCGATAATAGCAGTAACATTTGTATCGATTCCTGCAGCAGGGTTCCGCGTCTCTACGACAGCGGAAATCGACTCTGTAAATTCTGTGACGAGGAATGTTTGTCTGGATGTACGGGGGCAGTAAGTAAAACCTAAAATCTTCTTAGTAATGACTGCCTTGCTTTCGATGTTCATTGGTTTATAATTTTGGTTGGTTTGTGCTTTGCGATTCACAAAATTTGCACGTGATCAACCAGAATAATAAACACATGAATGCTCAAAGGAAGACGGTCATTATTTATTCATATTTTACATTTGTACTAAATAGCAGATACACCATTTGTCTTGAACAATATGCATATTGAGTGTTACATCATCAAAAGTATCTGAATGTTGGTAAATTTCCCATACTTTCAAAGCTAAAAAGCCAACCAGAATTATAAAATATATGTGTAAATCACTTTTTCTTACCGGAATGCCGGTTTGTATGCATACATGAACTATGCTCTCATAGCGTTGCATTAATTGTAGGAATAGTGCCCAAGTGTTCCATATTTGTACTTCAAAAAGCAAAACTTTGAATACATCTTTTAAAAAAAGTTTTATTTGAAGTATCGTAGATCATCTGATCATATAGGTAGAATTTTGAATAATTTTTTTTGTTCATTTCAGGGTCCTGAGAAGTGTGACAAGTGTAAGCACTATGAGCTGAGAGGATCTGTGAACGGTACAGAAATCGTGAGATGTCTTGCAGAATGCCCACCTTATTATTACCCTGACCAGAATAACGTGTGTCACAAGTGTCATCCATTTTGTGATGAAGGGTAGGTTACTCTGTTCAATTTTTTCTATATTAAAATTATGAGATATGCAAGCTATAAGTGTATTTGATTTTTCTTTGCAGTATCTGGGAAGGTTTGTTTTTCTATGCATCAAAAATAATTTCAGGGCAAAGTGTAGTGACAGTTACAGTGACCCATGTAACTGAATTTTATTTATACTCCTGAATTGTACAACAATTTGTACATTGTTTTAGTTTGTTTGTCTGTCTGTCCTTAAAAAAAGATTTCGTGTTTTGCATGATTTGTAGATAATAGGGCTTTCATATTTCTTATCAAGGTTTCAAATTCCTGGTGACAAGATCTTACACAATGGACTTATTATAGATATCTTTCAATAGGTTCATGATTACAAAATGTATTTCTCAATCGAATATTCTTAACAATTTTCATCATTATCAATATTTTTATGAATAGGTGTACAGGGCCATCATATGAAGTAAAAAGAGGCGGTTGTAATACGTGTGCGCTAGCGATAGAAATCATCAGTCCTAACGGCATCCTAATAACGTCATGTCAGGATCCAGATACGGAGAAATGTGACCATGGTTACTTCAGGAGTACCAAGCCGCATCTCAACCTTAATTCCACACGAAGAATGCCCGTAAGTTTATACTGTACAATTTAGCTGTTGACTTTGTGACATTGACCTCGACATAAATGTGAATCAGAGAATGCCAATCAGTTTATAAAATTGAGGTTACTTTAGGAGCATCAAGCCATATCTCGCCCTTAATTCCATATGATGAATGCCGGTACGTTTATACAATTTAGCTGTTGTCGACTTTGTGACATTGACCTTTGACATAAATTTGAATCAGAGAATGCTGGTCAGTTTATAAAATTGAACTTTTGATCTCATAACCTTGACCTGTGACAGTGATTTGAGCCAGAAAATGCCGGTAAGTAATTACAGTTCAGCTTTTGACCTTGTGACATTGAACTTTGACATTAATTTGAATTGGAGAATGCTGATAAGTATACAGTTGAGCTTGAAACAAATCACCTTGAACTTTTGATATTCTTGTATATTCAGCCAGACTTTGGACTTTGATACCATAGTAAAATTACATATGTTGTTTTCCATTTCAGAGATAAGTTAAAAACTGGGCAAGATGAATTCGTACATGTATATATAGTTACATGAAATGACTTTCAGTCCTTTTCAAGCATGATATTAGAAAGTTATAAAATGGCCCAATGGTAAAGTTTACCTCCACCTTAATTTTGAGGTTTCCTTATTACAGGTATGTGTACAATGCCATCCTATGTGTGACGGGTGCTACGAAGCTGGGGCCAGTCAATGTATGGAATGCCGTCACGTAAAACAAGACGAACTTTGTGCAGAAAAATGTGTCAGCTACGCGTACCCCGATGATGATAATATATGTCAGCCGTGTAATGCTCAGTGCTCAGGAGGGTGTTTCGGACCTACGTCAGCAGATTGCAATGCGTGCCTGAATAAGAAAATATATTTGGATAAACCGGATCCGGATTCAGGCTTGTTGCCAATTCCTGAACATTGTATTAATTCAAGTAAGTACAAATGTACAGTGTATTGTTCTGTTATAATTTACCCATCCTTTGATTTGTTCTCTGATGGAATAGAAAATTTGTAAAATGTAAAGTAGATTTATTAATATTAGAAAAAGATATGCAGCTTAAGATATTGCAACTATGGGTATCTGAAGAAAATATGTCTTTACATCAATTTAAACTGAATATGATATGAATGCATGGTAAACTTGTTTTCAATATTGAATGTAGATTTAAATTTAAAAGAAAAAAGAAATGAGGGTCGAGATATTATTCTGTGATTAAAAATAACATGCTAAGCTTACTAGAATTTATGAATGAGGCTTATTTTATATATAGGATTTTGAATCACTCACTTGCAACAATTTTTAGGTTAATGGATACATGTACAGTCAAACCTGTCTTAAAATGACCCTCTTTTAAGCGACTTCCTGCTTTATGTGACCTTTTTTATTCCTCCCGAGCAATTTTCCTATCAAATTAACCTGTATATAGCGACAACCTGTGTAACGCAACAATGACCGTGATTTTTCTGTCACGTACTGAATTCCGAACCTGTATATAAAAACTTTTAGTGTTGCAAAAGACCCAAATTACACATGTTACATAATATTTTACATTAGATATCTTCATCAGTGTCTGTCATAATTAAATCTTCTGTAATAGATAAAAGCTACTTTGATTTTATATGTGCAATACGATTAATCAATAAACACAGGAATTGATATACAATGTATGCAGTGATTCATTTAAAAGTATTGCTCTTTTACTACGAAAATTTTGTTGGTCAAAGTCAAATCAGCTTAAACCTGTATTCAGTGACCACCTGTCTTATGTGACCTATTTTCTGTCGGCCCTTGCAAAGTCACATAAGACAGGTTTGACTGTAGATCATTTTCATATTGCCTCGAGACTTGCATGAAAGACATCTCAGGTCCTGCCATTCATCTTTTGACATCTGCTACAATGTCACAGTATGAAATAATGACAAACATTGTGATGACAGGTCTTGTGATGTGTAAAATGCAAGTCCACTGCGGTAATACTGTGAAATCATTATGTTTTTTAGGGACTCAATTTTCATGGTTTTCGTGGACAGCCTCATCCACGAATTTACATCCCCAATGAATAATTGCTACATAATCCAAGAAATTTGAACAACTTTTAATGACAAAACAAGCATGTATATTTTACAGGCGATTGACGTAAACTCCTTCCAATAACATGGACACTTACGTTAATTGCTTTTAATTGCAATGTTTGTCAATACTGTTTTTATAACCCAACCTTGCGAATCCCACTTTTAAAGTGAATGTTTTAAGATCGCCGTTAGTGTAATCATTGCCACTTTCAGACTTTTCAAGCCCTTCAATTACCTGACTTCAGCATCATTCATGAAAGTTTGATTTCATTACTATATCCATGAAATTACATCCCCTCGAAATACTGAATCTCACGAATCCACGAAATCGTTCCCTTTGAAAATAAATGAAAACATTTTATCCAATATTGTTTTGTAGCTGAAGTTTGCCGTCGTGATTTTAACTGTACAAAGGAATGTCCACCAAATCTGCAATACCTAGTACAGGATATGGAGGCTAAAGAAGAGGCCAAGACCGTATGTGCTGACGAGAATTACAAGGCCGTCCGAGCCATGTTACAAAATAACGAAGAGTAAGTAAAATCTGCCCTGATAATTACAAAACTGGATGTAGAAATTTTTAAAATTATTTTAATTGAAAGTAAAAGAAATTAACATGTCACAAATGTGTAAATATAATACAGACAAAAAAATTGAATGAAAAGTGAAAAAGAAAAAAATTACGATAGATGGATGCACATGATCATTTCCTTTATAACAACTTATAGGTCTCACCATATCCAAGGTAAAAATAGGTTTCCATTTTTTTTCACTGTGGGATCGCCCTGAGGGAAATTTTATGTTTAGAATTTACTTTTCTATCTCTTCACAAAAAAATATTTAAAACTGCTTTCAGTTTGTATGAGGAAAAATAGAATCATTACAATATATTAATATTCTGTAAAATTAGAAATATGTGTTTTTATCGTCTGAACTCTGTTTTGTTGATACATCGTTTGGTTGTCTTAAGGCTTCTGGGATTGGTTAGTGTTTTGATTTTTGGGAAATTTTACGAATTAGCCATTTACATGTTTAGAGGTACAATATTCATATTGATAACACTTTTTGCAACAAATCTCATCATAAGAAAAATTTTTAAGGACTACAGCATACCTGAAGAAAAAAGTTGAAGAAATGCCAATAGAATATCTTAGAAGAACATCTTAGAAAAATACCCCCCCAAAAATGTCATTATTTTTGGAAAATCATAATAACCCGAAAAGACCATTTCTTCATCACTAGACAAAACTCAAAAACTGTTACAAGCTATGGCTGATAGCTAAATGTCCAATATTGTATTCTGTATTTTTGAAAACAAAAGTTGCTTCCCCTTTGAGACAGTATCTGACGTAGACTGATTGTGATGACATAACATTGTATGGAAACGGTCCTTAATCTCTGGAAAATGACGGTATAAAATCGACATAACCATACCATTCTCATGATGTCATAATGGTTTTATGTCAGATACGGTCTCAAATGGGAAATAACTCTGTTTTCTGCAAAGACTCAATACTTTGTTAGGCTTTGACATGAGGACGTTATAATCTCGGGCCCAACAAACAGCAATGTACGTGTATAAATGGGCCAACAAGTGTGATTTTGGACATTTGTGATTTGACATTTTTATTTAAGTGCCAAAAATAAGTAAAGGTGGAGCGAGTTAAAATACTTCATACGTCACCCAAAGAATGCACTTGAAATTTTAGAAGTGAATAATTATTGTTACAGAGTAAAAAAAATGCAGGAAAGGTGAGACACAGTTGATGGGTTTGTTTTTAGGGGAAATGGGCGTTAATTGGGCTACAGATGTGTGACTTAAAAATGCTTAGTGGTCTAATCTAGCATATATCATGATTTTTTCTTATTTCAGCATTTGAATATTTTCATGATGAGTTGATTTTTTAAGGGTCATGGATGATTACATAATTTATGATTCTGTTTCCGTTTAAATTGATTTTGGTGACTTGTGTGTAATCCTTCCTGATTATTCAAAATATATATGCCAACTTTCTCTTTCAATGCATTGAATTTTTTGGAGAATATAAATATTATTCTGTATATCTGCAATCAGAGATTCAATGGCTCTTAGTTTTTGTCCGTTAATATGTCCTGTCGCAAAAAAATTAACTTAGGTCAAACTTTTTTATGGTAGAGTTTAAAAATTCTTATTTCAGATGTTTAGTGTCCCCTGCATTCGCGAAAGCGCGGGGACATTAAAACGGGTCCGTCTGTCCGTCTGTCGGTCTGTCCGTCAGTCACAAAAACTTTAACCTTGTGCAAAACTTTTTAATGGTAAGTGATAGGGCTTTGATATTTCACATGTGTATTCCTTGTGACAAGACCTTTCCATCAATACCAAAATTTTTGACCTTGTGACCTTGACCTTGAACTTTGACCTACTTATTAAAAACTTTAACCTTGACTATAACTTTTGAATGGAAAGTGATAGGGCTTTCATATTACACATGTGCATTCCTTGTGACAAGACCTTTCCATGGATTACAAAATTTTTGATCTTGTGACCTTGACCTTGAACTTTGACCTACTTATTAAAAACTTTAACCTTGACCATAACTTTTGAACGGACAGTGATAGGGCTTTCATATTACACATGTGTATACCTTGTGACAAGACCTTTCCATGGATACCAACATTTTTGACCTTGTGACCTTGACCTTGGACTTTGACCTACTTATTTAAAATTTTAACCTTGCCCATAACTTTTGAATGGAAAGTGATAGGGCTTTCATATGACACGTGTATTCCTTGTGACAAAACCTTTCCATGGATACCAAAGTTTTTGACCATGTGACCTTGACCTTGAACTTTTACTTCCTTATTAAAAACTTTAACCTTGACCATAACTTTTGAATGGACTGTGATATGGCTTTATTTTCATATTACACATGTGCATTCCTTGTGACAAGACCTTTCAATGGATACCAAAATTTTTGACTTTGTGACCTTGACCTTGGAGTTTGACATACTTTTCAAAAACTTTAACCTTGACCATTACTTTCGAATGGAAAGTGATGGGGATTTCACATTTCACATGTGTATTCCTTGTGACAAGACCTTTCTGTGGGTAACAACATTCTGACCTTGTGACCTCGTCCTTGGAGGTTGACCCACATTGAAAATTTTCAGTCTCGACCATAAGTTTGGAATTGAGTTTAATCTTTCATATTTAGAAAGTTGATAAAATATGAGATATATTATGAAAACTTAAGAATGGGGGGGGGGGAGTGTCTGTAAGCATTACTTTAAAGACAAACACCCAAAAGCGGCGGACCACAATTCTTTGAATTTGATTTTTTCTTAACGATTTCTTGTCTTCGTTTTTGCTGACTATCAACAAAGATGTTGAGCTCTTGATCACATTTTGTCATTTTCTTAGTGGGCGTAGAAGGCGTCGTAGATGACTGTCAAAGTATATTTTTTTCCTTTTACCCTAAACACACCGCTTAAAATTCCCAATTTTATGTCACCTTCCCAATTGATACCTACAGTTACCAATATTTGTGATACTCTGGACAGTTAGTTACATTGTCGTGTAATTATTTCTTGACAGTTTACTCCACGCTCGATTTGACAATTTGGCGAGCTTTTCTTGATCCCTCACTGTACATACATGTACTATTTTCATATTTAAAAGATGATTAAGAATTACCTGCAGCTGTAAATTGTATATATCTCGGCGCAACCAAATTTTTAGCGTAACAGGCTAAAATTTTGCAAAATGATAAAAGTCCTCTTTGAAATTTGTATGCACACTTTAAGTTTATAAAAAGCTTTTTGACGCTTTTAAAGCACTATTAAATCCCATCAACAATAGCAAGCTATGCTACATGACCTTTCCTTGTAATATGGAACGATTTCACATAAAATTGAATATCAGAAGTGATACCATTGTTATATTGAAAATATTTGAGGACTTAAGGTGATATCGTTGCTATATTTTAAAGTGTATGAGAAAATGTCATAATTGCAGCATCCTATCCCTGAATTTTTCACCAATTGACCCTTCTGATTGCAGGAAAAAAAAGCAAAATTTCGTGACATCACAATGCTTTTACCTCGGACAAACAAGCCTTGAACCTCGGTCAGACATTGAAATTGCATTGTGACATCATGGAATTTCTCAAATTTTTCCCACGTTCGGAAGGGTCAATTTCCACCCATTTCCATAGAACTTGATGATTTTATATACAGTTAAATCTGACAGTAGACACATAAGCTAGGCGTGTTGTTCGTCAAATAATATATGATTTGTACATGTATGCTGAAAATAGAGCTAAGCTAATTTAATAGTATCTGAATAAATGATTGGATATCTAATATAAGTACTTATATGTATGTCGAAGGGTCTGATACTACTAAGTATTTATATATTGTGACTAAATAAATGTCTTTGACATGAGTAACATAATGCTTTCTTAAAAAACCTAATGAAATGTGATTATAGATTTCCCTCTCCTACATTATTTTCAGGCTTGAAATATCGGACGGGTGAATAATTGAACTTGTAACAGGGCTTTAAAATTTTTTTCCTTATTTGTAAATGAGTTGTTTTCTATTCAAGTCCCAAGCTATGCTCTATGGCACAATATTGACGAAACAATTCTGTGTTAATTTCACTAATTTTATTTCTCGGGAATAATAATTATATGGATTGCATACTTTATTGCATAATTTCGTATTGAAAATATTGTTGAATCATTACAGATATGTTAGATATGAAATGAAACGTAACTTTATTTTTCTATTTTTTACAATTTTAGCGCCAAGAAGAAGCAGCTGATGTACATCATATTTGGAACTATCGGAGGAGTCTTGTTATTGGGCTTTATTCTACTAGTCTTTGGATATTTCTGGAAGCAGCGTGCCAAATCGCAGGAAAAGACTGCCATTTTGACAGCCAAAATGACGGGATATGGTGAAGATGAGGTAGATTTGAGAAATAAGTTCTGTTTTTAATTTCATATTCCTTTTGTGATGTGTATTGATTAAAACTCATTTCTTAAGAATCTTATACGTAGAACATTAAAAAATTTTAAACAATTAAATGTTAAAAGAAAATAAAGTGAAGGTGTGGAAAGTTGACATACAGTAATAATAAGACAAAAAATGTGAACAGAAAATGTGAAAAGGACGTAAAAAGAGAGAAAAACCGTCTTAGTAAACCCTATTATGAAAAAGTCAGCTTCGAATTTCCCATCTTATTTTAACCATATTGAGAAAAGTCTAAATTGTCCAGTCTTAGATTTTTCCAAGTGCTACATTTACCTTTTTCCAACTTTTCATGCATGAAGCAAAAGAGGGAAAAAAGAAGAAAAGGGGAAAAAACGTAAAAGGCGAAAAGGGCTTAAAAGAAAAAGTAAATAGAATTTTTCCTTTACTCAGTACGTTAACATAAACAATTTACCTTATGTTCTTGCAGCCTGTGACACCCACTGATGCTAAGCCGGACATGTCAAGTTTGAGGTTGATAAAGGAATCGGAACTACGACGCGGAGGCATCATTGGATCTGGGGCATTCGGTACCGTGTATAAGGTAAGACTGTTGTAGGATCTGTCTTTATCTGACAAACGAAAAGGACAATAGTTATATGGTATTCATTTTGGTCTTATAGATAAACAGATTTGTTTCCCTTTTGAACAGAATCTGACGTTAACTAATAGTCCCTTTTACAGAAAAAAGTTTTGACGTCATGGTTCCTCACATCATCTTTAGGCATCGTCATGTTTGCTATTGTGATGTCACAGTAATTTTGTGATGTCTGACTGTATTACTAGAATATCAGCTATTGTGACATTGGATTCTATGGGAACCAGCATTAAATATGAACATGCTTCAAATAACAATGTTTCTGTAGGAATTTTATTATGAAATATAAGGTTTTGGTAGGATATCATCCCAAATGGAAAGTATCTCTGTCTATCGAAAAGGCAGAATGGTTAATATGGTCTTTAATGTAGAATTAATAAAAATTGTACTTTGACACATTGTTTTGAAACTTGGTATGAAATTTCAATTTTTTTTAACTTTTGTACTGATTTTATTTCCCTGTAAAAAATAATGATTTTAAATTTATTAGGATGTGCAAACATTTTTTTTTCCAAATAAAAATTAAACAAAAAAAAAAGGATGTGCACACATTATTCGAAAATAAATGAACTTTATAAATTTAGATTTTGAAGTACATGTAATCTGTTTTCAGGGATTTTGGATTCCATCCAATGAGCATGTGAAGATTCCTGTAGCAATAAAAGTTCTACAAGAAGGGACGTCGCCCAATCAGAACAAGGAGTTGCTAGAAGAGGCTCGTGTGATGGCCAGTGTCGAGCACCCTTGCTGTATCAGAATTTTAGCCGTGTGCATGACGGCACAAATGATGTTGATTACACAGTTAATGCCCCTTGGTTGTCTTTTGGACTATGTTCGAAAACACAAGGATAATATTGGTTCTAAAGTTTTGCTCAATTGGTGTACACAAATTGCAAAGGTAAGGGTGAACGATTAAAAAATAGAATGATTTATCAAAAATTTCTGAACAGAAATTTAATCTGTTTGGAAAAGTATGTTGTTCTGGGAACAAAATGATTTTCCCTTTATATGTGACCTTGACCTTTAAGATGACCTTGACATTCTCAAGATCTTCACACTTCCATATATGTTGATTTCCATCTCCAGGATAGTTTCATTAATGATATATAAGAAAAAGTAATGACCACTATATGTAATAGACAAACAGAGTGACAAGAGACAGTCACTGATGTTGAGTAAGGAAATTCGTCCTTGTTTCCGCTTTGAATTCACTCTTTGTAGATTGTATCTGTCTGTATAATTCACCATACAATCTAATGCTATTCCAGGGTATGGCTTACCTAGAAGAACGGGGAATCGTACATCGAGATTTGGCAGCTAGGAATGTATTAGTACAGAGTCCCGGCCAGATTAAAATAACTGACTTTGGTTTGGCTAAATTACTCGATTATAATGAAGATGAATATCACGCATCTGGAGGCAAGGTTGGTATAGAAATGAGTTACTAGGGTAACAAGTTTTGTTGTTATGGTATACTTAGTTGCTATGGTAACACTTTAGTAATAGTTTGTGTAGCTATGGTTACAAAATTTTAATTATTTATTTTTTCTGTTTTAATAGCATAAGCCTATGATCAGGTTTTCCCATGTCAAATACATGTGTAGGTTGTCATGTGGTTTTTGTTAGAAATTTGCAAAATGTCTGCATAAGTAGATATAAATATTATAAAGATATGAAAAATTTAGACAAGTTAGCTTCTGCAATTAACATACAATTTCATACTATATAATTGGAAATACAAATTCCTTTACTCATATTCCCATTTCAGATGCCTATAAAATGGTTAGCTTTAGAATGTATTCAGCATCGAATATTCACACATAAAAGTGACGTTTGGAGTTACGGAGTTACGGTTTGGGAACTTCTAACGTACGGACAGAGGCCTTATGAAAACGTACGAGCACGTGACGTGCCCGATCTGCTAGAGAAAGGGGAACGACTCTCACAACCACCTGTCTGTACGATTGACGTCTATATGATAATGATCAAGTGTAAGTCCTGCAACACCTTACCTAAATTTCTTTTTTTTCAAATTTGAAATATTATAAAGTATATGATATTATAAAGTAAGAAATTATTTTAAAAGATTGAAATGAGATCATAATTGAGATGAATTAATCAAAACAATCCTAAATTTTTCTGTATTTCACTAAGTTGTATCTTATGGAAGTTCTATGTTGATATACATGTAAAACTTCTTTTCTTAGTTTTTTTCTATTATTAGTATGACTACATTTACATTTACATGTATATACCCCCTAACTTAATGGGAGGTAATATTTCATAAAGCTGCGTTTTTAGCCGATCAGAATTTTTCACATTAATTTTGCATTTTTGGCCAATCAGAAATTTTGAAAGATTTTTTTAAATTCCTTTAATCGTGTAATGTTGTTATAGGTTGGATGTTGGACGCAGACAGTAGACCAAAATTCACAGAACTTGCGGAAGAATTTGCTAAAATGGCACGTGACCCTGGTAGATACCTTGTCATTGCAGTAAGTGTCCGATGTTTGCTTAAGATTTGATTGCTTGAATTGAGATAACAGATAATTTCAGACTGTGAAATTTGCTTTTTTTTGCGTTTACTATTGTTGATTTTTTCTTTCACATTGAATTGAATTGGTCAGAATTGACATGACAAAAGCTAGTTTATGTCCTTCAAATATATTGGATATACTGTGGCTGTCTTCATGAAAACTATTATTGAACCACTGGCCAGTTATATTCTATAGTTTGTCTGAGGATTTCTACTTGCCCATTAGAATCTCTAATAGCTTCGGGCATTGGGCTAGTGAGTTTTTGTGAAGACTGCTGTCAGACTGTTTGTAACTAAATTAACGAAATTGATGAAATTGGGAGATTTAATCGTGTATGTCACGTTCAGGGGGACGTATTAAAGAAAATCCCGGACGACAGCAATACGCCATCAAGGATCGAGCTAATTACGCCCGATACAAGCGAAAATCCCACAATGCAATCGGAGGTATAGCTTGTCAGATGTCGTCATAGTAACTATACATGTATATGCATGGGCGTGATAAATATTTGTTAACGTTAGAATGTTTATATCATATAAATGTGCATGGAACCAAGGGTGTGCAAGATATATGAACTTCTCTCTCAGTATATACTGTCTCTCTTTACCATTAATACTTCAACAAATTCTGAAATAGAAAAAAAATATATTCAGCCCCACCCCACCCCACCCGACAATTCAACTTCTCATAGTCCCTTTGTTTGTTCTATGCACTTTCATTGAAATAACTATAAAGTAACGTAGTATTATAGTTTTTGATGTAAGAATTGAAAAAAAATCACAATTATAAGTTTTTAAGCACAAATGTTGTTCCATTATTAACAAGTTTAAACCTCACATTTTAGAGTGTAAATCACATGACTGACATGTGACCTGTACATCATAGGTCCAGAAATGTGTGAGTAAAGATAATGAAAGGGTTCTTTCCCTTGCTTGAAATGATGCCACCAAAATCTATATAATCATCAGTAACCTTTGTAAATTTTTGTAAAAAAATTTCGAAAGTACATGATGTACATGTTTAGATGAAAATTCAAATATTTGTTTACATTATCAGAGAATTTTTCGATAACACACAAACTCCATTCCTTTGATTATGGTTATATTGAATCAGTAACATTAATCTGGATCTATGATATGCGTAGAACCTAACACAAATCAGTAGAATATAAGATGAACGGTACCCAAACATTAATATTAATATATTTACGGAAAATGTTCCCTTGAGAGAGGGAAGCATAGTGTTTTATACTTGTTGGTAGATATTCAACCTGTTAATTATTTCCCATCAGGGACTTTTATTTTAAGATGAACTCTCTATATATTTTCAGTGTTTCAGGTCAAAGGTCACAGTCATTTCAAGGTCATTTCAATGGGTGCTACAAACTTTGTTAAAAAAAAAGCAACAGTGATTTACACCACTGAATGATAAACAGTCAGACTTACATATGTACTGTCCTTTATTGCACATATTGTTTATAAAAGAGCAATTGTACAAAGATTTCTGTCTGTAATTTGAAAAAAATTCTAACAACGGAAAAGGGAGTGCTTCGTCAGGCTCTATTTCTGCTTAAGACTATATACTCGGAAAATTCATTCAAATTTGCTTGCAAATAATTGAGTAGGGTTATCAGGTATTATATATGCTAAATTTTGATTATTAACGCTTAATTTTAGATTTAAAAGGAAAGAAAATTAATTTTAAGTACATCTTTGTCATTTATGGCTGTCATTAGACAGGACGTATTATGGTATGGCGATGTCCGTCCGCTAATGGAACGCAACAACTTGAATATGCGTCAACAGATTTTCGTGATATCTTGATCGGACTATGGAGGGGAAGCTGCCTTTTGATTTTCACTTTCACCTAATTTGTCATTAAGGAGTTATGGTACTTAGATTTTTTGGTATTGAGAAAATAAATCCCGACGGGCGTATTTTGCTGTTTTAGTGTCAAGTGAGTGTAGACTTTATTAGATTTAAGGCTTAAATCGTGCAGTGGAGTCAATATTACCGTTATTGTCTTAATTTTTTTTATTCCGCTTTTTTTCCTACTTTGTTTATATTTCACACAACTTAACTTCATTTCTGCAAGAAATGCAATTTTGGTTCATGATAGAATGGCTTTGAGGCTTAAGAATGATTATGTACGTAAAATTGAATGCAATTTTTATTTCCGATTCCCTCTTTGTTTTATGAATCATAACGATTCTTATTGTGAAAAGATGTACAGATTGATTGTAGTAATTAGTTAGACACTGGAGAAAGTAACCGAGGGATTACCATCTCCAACATCATACTCGTCGGCAGAATTTTTCATTTTATCATCATCATCATCATCAAATTGGGCATAATTGATATCATAATGTTAAAGTCCCAAAGTAGGTGAAATCTCAGGCATTTGGCCATCCTGCAATTTTCTATAAAAACTGAAATGAAAATCAAAACAATACATGTGCCAGGAATGTCACCATAGACTCAGTGAGAAATAAGTCTAGTTCGACGTACAACTGTGGACTTTTTTCCCTGAATTGATTGTCCTCTGAGTGACATACTTGAAATAATGCTTATTATGCAGTTTATCTAGTGTTCAGAGCAATTCACTCTTTAGTTATGCAAGGTCAATGTCGATAAAAGAACAGTAAACCCTTATATATACGGTATGGTTTTTGACAAAAGCCATCAATAAGATTTTTTTCCCCTCCTTTTTCATGCTGCATTTAGAGATATCAGGTAAGCTAGCTGTCATGGTAAAACTTTTTCAAGGGTCAAAAGTTTTGAAAATTTTGTGAAAGCAGGCACAAATCTGATTGGACAACCAGCTCCTGCTCTCTCTCTCTCTCTCTCTCTCTCAATACTCTGGATTTTGAATTTTGGCATATAGGTTTTGCTCAGCTAGATCACCTATTAATTTGACCTTGCCAAAAATATGTGAAAATGTTGGACCCAGGTGTTCTAGGAGTGACTGCATTTCAAATTTATACTAAATATTTCAATAATTGAAGCAATTGAAGAAACATACAATATGAACATGCCTTTAGTTTAAGGTGTGAATCAATTTGAATATCTGTATGAAAATATTTAACATTTTCTTTAATCTGAAAGAACAGATATTTAGAAGTTCCTTGTGTATGACTGCATGGTTTTAAAATGAAAGTAGATAGTGATTGTTGTCCATGATCTTTGGTGGATCCAATAATGTTCTCATATTTACGTTGATATAATACTAGTATTTTTTATTCTAATATGGTGTTCTGTCCCCTTCCTATTTCAAGTAAATCATCTTCCATTTGAATTTACCTGAATGTGATCATGTGATCTAGGTCTTGCATTGCAAGCACCAATCCACCCTTATAATTGAGGTGTTGAATCATTGGTTTCCAAGGATTCTGCAATTCTTCAGCGTATAAAGATCTGAATTAATTATTTCATATTCCAAAAAAAAAAAAATAAGACGATGAAGAGAATGCAAACTTACAAAATGCACTTATAAGATATTCGATTCTTGAGGATGCTACATGTATATCCTGTTTATAATGTAAAAAATCAATTGTTATACTTTTGTTCAAGGGAGACACCAAAACAAATTCTAATTCAATAACATGTACTTTTTCAATTTCCAGAATAAAACAAGACTTGGAGAATGCAAATTCACACCACGTGTAAAGTAGTCAATTATCCTATACATTATGAAAATATATCTATTTTAGGGAGACAAGTTGATGCGCCTACCGAGCCACTCATACGATAAAAACGATTTAGCGCGGAGTCTCAGTGTGGCCGCTGACAGTCCAGAGGAAGTAATGGAGGCAGAGGAATACCTCCAGCCCACCCCCCGGCACTCAATGGAACCACCCACCACACCTGTGTCGTCTAAGGTAAAAATAACTAATATCATCGACATTAGGCAGTGTGCGTCAACATTCAGAGAAGGTCAATAACTTGTCAAGCACACAAAGAGGCAAAATCCAGAGAAAGTTAAAATCACCTCCCAAGGTCATGTGAAGGGCAATAAAAGTCAATATTCAGAGGAGGTCAACATTGTCTCAAGAGCACTAAGAGTTAATACCTGGAGAAGGTCAAGATCATCTTCAAGGTCATGTAAAGCACTCTGAAATAACATCAAGGCAAGGTCAAGATCACCTTCATACTCATCACTGGAGAAATTTTAGGTCTCCTTCAAGGTCATGTAAAGCACTCTGAAATTTAACATCAAAGCAAGGTCAAGGTCACCTCCAGATTCATCACTAGATAAAGTTGAGGTCTCTTTCTAGGTCATGTCAAGCACATTGAGAGTTTACACCAGGGGAAGTTTACATCACTTTCAAGGTCATCTCAAGCACATTGAGAGTTTACACCAGAAGATGTTGAAGTCATTTTCAAGGTCATGTAGTGCACATTGAAACTTTACAGTCATAGGAGGCCAAAGTCCTTGTGCGATATTGTAATGAGTGCTTCATTACAAACATCTTTCATGTGTACTATAATTTTTATAATTTTTCTTTGTCTTAAATATTCTTGCATTAAGACTGAAGATGGTCTAGTACAGATATCAATGTTTGATAACTTTCAGACGCCATTGTTACCGAGCATACAACCATATGGTGAGGCTGCCCACGCCAGAGAGGTGAAGGACCATGCTCGTCCCCAACCTCGGCGGGAAAAACGCTATGGCCATCTTGAATCGGCTGCTGCGGCCCGCCAGCAGAGATTGGATCCCGGCAGAATGAGAGGGGACAGTATAAACTCACGTTACAGCTCCGATCCCGTCAAAGTTATACATTTTGATGGTAAGATTTTATGTTTAGGTCATCATGTGAACTTCTTCAGATATATCTTTTTTAATCCTTGTTGAGATATAAGGTATATTTTTTCGTATAATATTTTGTTTTTATTTTAGCACTTGTAATATTTATCAGAATCTATCAGTACATGTTTCAGTACATGTAGTAAGAGAAAAAAAATCCAATCATAGCTAATTATACTAATATAGTGAAATATAATTGTTATGGTGTAATATATGTACAGTGAAACCTGTCTAAACCGATACCTGTCTAATCCGATAACCTGTCTATTCCGATAGAATTTTTTGGTCCTAAAGAATTTTCTATCTTTTCCTATATGAAATAACCTGTGTAAACCGAACACTGCCTACTCCGAATACCGATATACATTTTTGGTCCCAGTGACATTTTATAAATGTATTTTACACTGTCTAAACCGATATGTTAAAACAACATCTACCTTGACCAACCCATGTTTGGAGTAATTATCACCCCAAGCTGATCAATTAAAATTACAGGTGAATGGACTCCATTACTCTTACTAGTAACCTGCCCAAGCCATGGCCAGTGTCTTAATTGATTGCATTATAATGAGTTTAAGTTGTGTGTAAACTTATCACCAAGTACAAACATGAAAAGTCCATTGCAATTCCATCTGACTTGAAATCTCTTTCATGGTGTATATATTTAATTCAACATATTATTACAGAGGATATTATTTCTATGAGAAATAAGAGTTTAATCAGTTCACAGTAAACATGAAAGAATTACTGTTTCAGTTTTATGATGAATTTTTCACTAGGAATAAAAAGATAATTTGAAGAAATTATCAAGATACCTTAATTCTATTAAACCTGTATAATCCGATAACCTGTCTATACCGATATTTTTTCTTGGTCCGAGTCGATATCGGTTTAGACAGGTTTCACTGTACATATAGGAACCAATGAAACATGTTCATTGCAAACGTAATTTTGTGATATATATAGATAGCTTCGTTATAAATCATCTATGATTATAAGACTCTTTCATGGTCTTCTGTGACCCGAGGGGTCTCAAAATCATGTAAAACCTGTGGCTTGCCGAGGGCTTTGCAAAATTTTGGGACCCCGAGGGTGGAAACAATGTATCTTTAATAGAAGACCATGAAAGAGTATTTTTCTCTCATATCTAAGGTTAAAAAACAAAACTTAAAGAAAAGGGATGAAATTTGAAAAATGTCAAGTTGATATATTCGCGAAAATTTTGCCATTTTCGAATTCAGCGCCCCCGAAAATGGTTTATTCTATAAGAATAAACTACGAATACTAGGCTTTTCAAAATAAAACACAAGAGTTCATTGAGACACGATCTTAAAATCTATGTTTAATGCGACTTTGCCGCCTGCTTGTTTGTTTTGCGGGCTAAAATCATGAAGTCACAATAGCGTAAACAATAGAAACAATAGCGTCACGTGAGTAGCTCACATAGCTGTATTTCATGGGCCTACTCTGTAACACATACACGGGTATGAGAGAAAAAATGATTTCTACTGTGCGGCATGGGATTACAGTAGAAGTATTTTTTGTTATAGAAATGTTTTACTTAACATTAACATTATGCTAATAAAATTTCATATTTGTGTCAAACTAGTATACCCGTCTTTTAGGTTAGGCATAACTTGCTTTATTAAAGGATCTAACATTCATCAGGAGATACTTGTATGTACATTTAGATTTTTCGTTATGATAATGAAATTGACAAACTTACAAACTTTATTTCAATTTCAGAAGCTGATGGCAATCCCTTCAGAAATGGTTCCGTCGGAGCGGCTGATCGACGGAAGAACTACCCGAGCGTAGCGAAAAAAGATTACAAACAACTGGCATTAGACGAAGATAATTATCTACAACCTTCGTCCACTAAACCACAGGCTTACACAGATATTATAGACGGTCCAGGTATTGTTGATTTCTATTTCTATGCACCAGCGTTTGAAATTTCAGGTTGATCTGGTTGTTGGAGATTTTGTTTACCGTGACTTATTTACTGAAAATATCTTAAAGAACTTATCTGATACATCTTTCAACAAAATCTTATCATACTTTACCAAAATCATTCACAGGATGTGGTCATTTGGACAAAGTCACTCAAGGTCATTTATGAAAGTCAAAGTCACTTCTCTACTTACATGTACATGTAATTTGAAAATATGCATGAAAGTACTTAATATACTTTAAATTGTCTCTTATTGTCGGCGCCTTAAGTTCGCGAACACGAGTGAAGTGACTGGTTTGCAGTGTTTTATTTTCGCGACATCACATATACGTAACTTACTACATATGTGTTAGGACATGTTAGCGGTGTTTTATATTCGCGAATTGAAGGGCCTCACGAATATCGTCGCGAAAATAAAACGTTCACAAATAAACAGACCGTTTACAGTATAACATTTTTGCCTTGCAGCAAGATTTCACTAAACTTTGTATGTGATTTAGACAAGGCCATTTAGTTCATATTTGGATTAAAGATAGGTCATCTGTGATAATTTCTGAAATGTCAAGGCCACACTTGAAATATTAGTTCATATTTGGATCAAATATAGGTCATCTGTGATCAATTCTGAAATGTCAAGGCTACACTTGAAATAAAGCTGTAGGGACTGAACAGTTTTCTGATATTTATAAAACTTCTTTAACTGCAG